>BSUD01000001.1:132794583-132812548 GCA_033239045.1 Fagopyrum esculentum | reverse complement strand
TTTTCCATGTTTTAAAGTTTTCAAAAACCTCATCTTTTGTTTTTAGCAAGTAAACCCAAACTTTTCTTGAGTAATGATCAATTAAAGACAAAAAATACTTTCTGCCTCCAATTGTTGATACTTGTGCAGGCCCCCAAAGATCAGAGTGCACATACTCTAAGGGCTTTCTAGCAATATAGGTAGAATTACTAAAACTGTGTTTATTTTTCTTTCCTAAAACACAGGTTTCACAAAAGGTTATGTCACTAGGTCGAGAGTCAATTAAACCCGTTTTATAAAGTTGTTGCAGGCCCATATTTCCTATGTGACCTAGCCTAGAATGCCAAGTTTTTGTGAGATCTAAACTATTTTTTAGCACAACATCAGTAGAAACATTTAATTCAGGAGATGCAATCACATGATATAACCCTCCCTTCTTAATGCTTCTAATAAGGACTGTATTGTCTCTAATTACATCCCTAATCCCATGATGTGTGTTTATATGACAGTTAAGATCATCAAAAACAGACTCTGACAGAAGGTTTCTCCTTAATTTTGGTACCCATCTTACATTTTGAAGTGTCCTAACTATTCCATCATGCATCCTAAGGGAAACAGTTCCAGTGCCTTTTATGGACAAAGTTGTGTGATCTCCTAACATGACTTCCCCACAGTCACATTCATCCAAAGTATCAAACCAACCCTTATTGGGTGTAGCATGCATGGTGCAACCAGAGTCAAGGATCCAGTCAACACAATTATCAATAAAAGCACACATGAGTAGTTCATTAGAATATTGAGGACAACTTTCAAAAACAGCAGATAAGCAAGAATTTTCTTTATTCTTTTCATCCCTTTTCTTTTTTCTACAGTCTTTAGCATAGTGACCAATTTTCTCACAATAGTAACATTTGATGTTAGGCCTAGAATCATCATTTTGCTTTTCTTGTGGCTTATTATGCTTTTTTTTGTCATAATTCTTTTTAGACCACTTCTTTTTTCCTTTCACCATAAGAACTTCAGACTTATTGTCATTCTTACTCTCAGTTTTGAAATCACCTTTAGTTTTAAAAACCTTTAGGACCTCATTCTTCTGCGTTATAGATTCAATTATCTTATCTTTGGTCAAGTCATCTCGACTATATTGAATCACATCCTTAAAAGTTTCAAACTGAGTAGGTAAAGAGTTAAGCAAAATAACAGCTAGATGTTTGTCTTTTATTTTGTCATCACATCGTTCTAAATCTTGAGTCAGCTTAAGGAATTTGTCAAGGTTGTCATCAAGGGACACAGCAGTATTCATCTTGAAATTAAACAACGAGCTAAGCAATATAATAGCACTAGGCAAGGACTTAGCCAAATATCTTTTCTCAAGAGCCTCCCATAAAAGTTTAGGTTGAGTATGAGTTACCACTTGTCTTGCAACTTCATCAGTTAACCTGAGGATTATCTTTGCGTGGGCTTGCTCTTGTTTATCCTTTTTGGCCTCTTCAGTCATATCTTTGTCCCACTCTTCGGTAATTGCCTTAAGACATTTTTCCTTGGTGAGTATTGCCTTCATCTTAAGCTGCCACATTGAGAAGTCTGTGGTTCCATCAAAGGGTCGAAGCTTCATCAAGTTCTCTCCCATCTTTTCTCCTGGAGACAAAGACTGTTAGATACAGTTGAATGGGAATTTTAAAGAGGAACTGTCAGAGACAGATCTAGGTAATAAACCAAGCTCTGATACCAATTTGTAAAACGTATTATCCTAGATCTCAACCAATCTTGGTTCTAAAACATTTAAATGATGAATTAATCGAAATGCAAATATAAAGAACACAAGAATTGATGACGAGGTTCGATTTTACTCTACATCCCCGGAGTCTCAGTTGGGGAGACTCATCCCGAAGTATGCACTAATTTCAAGAAGGGAAAAACAATCCGGTTACAAACTGAAGTAGCAACTCATAAAACCTAGCCACCAAAGATTCAAGAACGGAAAGAATATAGAACAGGAGAAGGGAGCAAAGAATAAGAAGAATTCGGTCTCTTCTTAGGACTGTCGAAGCTTGTTGACAAAGCTACGATATCAGAATCACTAATCTTCAAGCTAGTATCGCCGGATAAACTCGTCGGAGACTTGATGCTTGGAACTGCACTTGAGATTCTTCTCTCTTCTGTATCTGTCGTTCTATATCTCTATCTCTTGTCTGAATAACCTATATATATCTAGGTTAACAATTCAGCCAATGTGCTTGAGGAGTAAAGCAAGCTGTTAACCAAACAGGCCCAATATCATACAAGCCCAATAATGGCTCTTTATTGGATCAGACCTAGGAATATTATTAATACAAACCTAGTAAAAACAAATAACATAACAAAAGCCGACGACCCGCTTGAAATGGCGTTCTATGGAGATGGTGCTGAGGAAGTCGGAGAGGAGCGAAGAGAGGATGGAGATGGAGATGGCGGTGTTTTCGATGGTGGAGCTTTTGAAGCGTTTGAGTTTCAAAGGCCTGTTGGGAGTGTGCTTTGGTGATGTCGTATGGAGAATGGAGGGAGGGTGGCAGGCGGGGCATGCGCGTGAGGCGCGTAGTAACCACCTCTTCACTTAAATCTTAGTTTATATATAAGGATCATCGATCTTAATTATATCCTGAATGTCATAACTGTCATTGTAAATCCTTCAAGAATCGAATCCTCTTACTGCTAAAAAACCCACCAATAATCCAAGATGACAACACCCAACCCCTCGGTAGACCTAAACAATCCATCATCGTCACCCACAATCGGATTCATGATCTATAACAAGAAAGGCAGAAGCACTTTCGTCTTCAACGAATCCCTCCTCTCTTCGCACCTCTCCGACTTCCTCACCACCATCTCCATAGAACACCATGGCAAGCACGTCGTCGGCATTGACATCCAAACTGTCTACTCCGCTTCGCCAGAGACATCTCGCCTCACTGGAAAAGTCGCCATACTCAATCTCTTCTCAGGAGGCTCCGGCCTCAATATTCACCTTATCGGCTATACATACATACCTCCCTTCCTCGCAACCTTCCTCGACCTTCCCGATCTGCTCTCCACCGGAGTCGGGATTACGCGGTGCATCGCCGCTCTACACAAAGATTATGGGCTCCAATGCCGGAATGTTGTCGAACTGGGGAAATTAGCAGCGACTGTCTTGAATAAGCCGTACCTGTCTTACCTTGGGCTAGCTGGTTTGGCCCGAGATGTTGGACTGGAGTATACCGTGAAAGCGCCGAATCTGGCATTCTTGCCGGAAACCTTGACCCCCGAGCAGGTAATATCGGTGACCATGCCCGCGTTCTTGTCGTTTAAAATTGCTAACATGTTGCTTGGTGCATGTAACTAGTGCTTCGTTGGGACGTCCGAGCTTCGCTTCTTGTGATTAATAGTACTTTCCAAGATTTACATAGTATAGAGGATTATCGATGAGCATTTTGTTCTAGTTCAGTTTCTTGATTTCGATAATGCTTTCTTTCATGTAGATCCTGTTTGCAACTGATAGTTCAAGTTCTTGATTTAGTTGTTCATTTGGGGTAATTGGGTGTGTGAAAATGTAGATCGTTAGGTGTTTGTGGAAATGTCCAAGAGAAGCATGTCTAGTCAAATTGTGAATAAGCAATAAAAGAAAGAGGATATGATCTGTTGTTTGAATGGCTATGGTATTGTCCCCATCTGCTTTCTTGGTGTTACTCCAAATCTAAAACCTCCATAAAACTTGCAACTTTTTCTTTGTTGATTTGTAAATTTTAAGTAGGTCTGATTAGTTTCTTAAACTTGCAACTTTTTCGAACCATTCAAAATATGAAAGAAAATTTTCATTCGATATCGGTCAATTTATATTCAAAAGAACGTGTATATATTTTCATTATACATATTTATATCCACTTATTATATTTTATAAAAAATAATAATTCTTATGAATAAAAAAATTACCTATCAATAAAGTTGAATTATATTTTATTTATTTTGTAAATTAATTTTTCTTTAAAAACTATCAAATTAAATAATTAACTATAATAGTGGTATATTGGTAAGATATAATATTATGGAAAAGTGCTCAATATAATATAACTAGTTCAATTAGACAAAATAGATTTTAAAGAAGATATTATATATATATATATATATATATATATATATATATATATATATATATATATTTAGGCTCACCATCAGTTCATGTTTATATTTTAAGTCATTAGTTGAACTTTTTTTTAATTGTCGATAAAAAAAATTATTTGTACATTATAAACGTACACATATTATCATCAAAATGATATGATTTCTCGTTTCATAATTCAAATAAAACCAAATACAGAATTCGTCACTCCAAAATGGATAATGCTAACATGTTTCACTAATCCTTCATTCCAACATCATATCAAATACAAAGTATCATAAATTGTTGATTCTAATGCTTTATTTCATTATAATTCCTTATTTCAACATCATTCTTGTAGTCATAAAAAAAACCCCTAATAATTTTTAATTGTGATAAAATAATTAATATTTAGGGATGAATATGGGTTTACAATCATCCAATATAACCGGTTGCCGAATATACGGATACAAATCTAAATATTTTCCGGGTGGTGGACGGTTGACGGCTAAAATCCGTAAAATTGACGGGTGATGGGTGGGTATTGGTGTTGGTACAACCACCCACGACCCGAACCGTCACCACCCGTTCCATTCAACACTTCCACCCATGTAAACTAATAAAAAGAAACAATAAAATCCTAAAATAGGTACTAGTATTTAGCACGTGTCCTTCGCTTAATCAAAGAGTTCCTCTTCACCACTCACTCCCTTCTCCGCTCGTTCACTTCTAATTTATGTTGATTTACGTTTATTGTATCAAAAAAAATATTGCGTTTATTTACACCACCTTGTATTAGTTGAAATTTTTTTTTGACATCGGTTTGTAATGTTGAATAGCATTATTTGAATTAGTAGATTTAGTTTCGTGCTAGTTTGAATTTAAAATTTTTTGTATAATTTTAAAATTCTAAGGACAAAAGAAATAATACATACCCCGTTATTTCCATAGATAACCTAGTGGTTGGTCGGGGACGGGTCAAATGTTAGGCTAGTGGTGGGCGTGTGAGTGAGAGTTTAAGTTGGGCGGTTGGTAAAAATGGTACACCCATCCATAAACCGACTTGTTTCCATTCCTATTAATATTGCAATTTTATTTTTAATTATAGTTAATTTGTAATTTAATAATATTTTTTAAAAAGTTAAAAATAATATAATATATATTTAAACCTTCATATAAAAAAAAAATTAATCGACACATCACCCTTAAATTAATCGACACATGACATAAATTATTTCGGTTTTCATATTTACTTAGTTTTAATACATTGTGTAATACTCATAAGATTTACTAGTTCATATCCCGCACCTTGTGTGGATATATTTAAATATTGATATTTTGAATAAAATGCATCAACTTGTGTATGTGGAAACTAATGATATATTTAAGCAAAAATTTTAATTAAATTAAATATTTCTTTAATTTACTTCGAACAAAAATTTTGTGAAAAAAAGAAAAAAAGAGAATATAATTTTTAACTTACAAAATATTACATTTAGATCTTTTAAATTTGTGAAAAATATTTGTAAAAAAAACGAAAAGAAAATATAGATATTTTAAAAATAGATTTGATCAATTTTTTTTAAAAATTGTTGCTTATGAGATGATGTTTAGTCCGATCGAAAATAATCCAAACAGATTAGTTAGTCGGAATCTAAATGTATTTTTATTTATTAAGAAGAAAAAAACAAATAGTAGAACGAATTTATTTATAAATAATTGTAAACGGAATTTGTAAAAGAGTTTTGTAAAAAAAATTAAAGTAACGGAAGCTATTGAAAACAAAATAAAATTGAACCTATTTTTACAAGAATATATGTGTTGTTATCCCCTAACACAATTTACAAGAATTTATTTATAAAAAAAAGTAAACAAAATTTGCAGTTCAAATATTTTAAAAAAATTAAAAATTAACGGAAGCTATTGAAAACAAAATAAAACTAAAAAATACGCATATTCTCTCGAAAAACCAAAATTGAATAAAAAAATTCTTGTAATTTGTATCTATAAAATTTTTAAAGATACGCATATTCTTGGAATCTGAATAAGAAAATAAAATAAAACTAAAAAATATGAATTAGAATATAAAAAAATTTGTAAAAAACCGAAATTGAATAAAAAAGGTAACGAATGATTACGTATATTCTCTCAAAAACAAATCGTGAAACAGAATCACGGAAGCTATTGAAAACAAATCACGGAAGTACAAGAAATTCAAGCAAATGGAGAAAAATAATTGGGTTATTTGCTATTGATTTCATATATTATCTCGAACTATAGATTACACACAACACATAAATTGTGAAACAGAAAAGACAGAGAGAAGATAAGGAGGCATGCGATTGTTATGAAAATATCAATGTTTTTGGTTTGGTTTTTAGGTGATCAATCAAGGGTCACAAATCATGCAAAATCAACAATCAACTAAGCTAACCCCGCAAGTAACCAAGCAAATACAAAATATGTAATCAAAGGGAGAAAATCGGATTCTAGGGGTTGGAAATTCCGGTTATGGCATTGGACTCAAGCTATCTAATCATTCCTTGGATTAACTATAGTATGTTGGGAGTGAGCGTTTCTAGATTGGGATCAATCACCGGATAGGTCTCATGGTCCACTAGTCCGTTCCTAAGGTCTCATCACCGGGTAAGTCTCAAAGAGTCTAAGGATAGGAATTCTACACAAACCGGATGGTTATCTAGGGATCTAACCTCTCCTCACCGGGTAAGTCTCGGGAAGGCAAGTCCTAAACACCTATCCTAGCACACTCAATCCAATAGCGGCTTGTGAGGCTCACTACTACCTAGAGTTCGTCATCTTCGGTATCTAAGAGTAAGAATTACCGGGTAGGTCTCTTCTAACACTTAGTTGCTAACACTAGGTCACCCTAGGATAGATTTAACTCAACAAACACTAGGATTTCAACAATCTAACAACCTAACACTTGGATTTATCATTACAAGCAAGTTAATCAAAATCACGGGGTGTTCATCAAGATCCACGGCCGTGGTTTGTCTAGAACAAACCATGGTTTCTAACAGTGATTAGGTTCAATCAAACGAATCATCCAAGCATACATTTAAGTCTATTCTATCATAGTCCACACCATAACCATCCTTTCCTTACTCTGGAATTGCATCTATTTAGCCAACAACATACATCATCACAATCGAAATCATCAAGCATAAAATCATGGCATCCATTTGCAAGAAAATGAAGAGAAAGAGATGAACAAGTAGAACAAGGAGAACTAAGCTGAATATGAGATTTAGAAAGACTCACAACTCTTCTAAAGAAGGTTCAATCGATTCTTACAACCCTAGAAAACGATTCCGATAATCTTCACTCTAAAATCTATCAAAGACTAATAATGGTGTGTTCTTCTCTTCTTCTCCAATGGAATTTTCTTCTCCTCCAAGAGTAGCTCCAATCCAAGCTTCCAATTGAGAGAATCTTTCTTGTTGAGAGTGTGTGAGAGAATGGGAGTGAGAATGGATGTGGATATAGATACCCCTAACAGCCTTGCAGGACCACCTATTTATCCTACAAATTTGCAAGAGTCGGCCATGAAGATCGTGGGACAACTGTCACAACCGTCTGGCAAAAACCACGGCCAAAACCACGCCCGTGGAAGTCCCAATGGCCGTGGTTTTGGTGCCTCAGCTTGTTTTGGATGTATAAGTCACGATTTGGTGCATGGCATGCACCAACAAGGTCCCATGAGTCCTCCTTAGCCCCTAGATTGCATTCCAATGAGTCCGAAGGTGTGTCATCTCGAGGAACGATCCTCGAATGTATCGATTAAGCTCCTAAATCTCCCGAAATACCTACAAAGCATGCAAAAGTCCGTGTAGATGTCTATCTCGACAAAATACATGAATTGAGTGCAAACGTCGTGAACTAGTGCTAAACCATGCATGAATGAGTGGAAAAACTATCTAAATGAGTGCCTAATCTAAGTCATAAATCGTGTTATCAGTGATCACCGTCATTCCTCCTTTCTTTGGAACAATTTGTACGGGGCTCACCCACTTACTATCGGAGATAGGATAGATGATACCTGCATCAAGTAGCTTAAGAATCTCCTTCTTGACAACCTCCTTCATGATCGGATTTAACCGTCGTTGAGGTTATCGTGAAGGCCTAAAATCTTCTTCCATTAGGATCTTGTGCATACATAATGAAGGTTTAATTCCTACGAGATCCTATATAGTGTAACCTAAGGCTTTCCTATGTTTCCTTAGAACAACCATAAGTTTATTATGTTCATCTTCATTTAAATCGGAACTAACAATTACCGGGAAAGTAGAATTAGTTCCTAAAAATGCGTACCTTAGATGTTTGGGAAGTGGTTTCAATTCCATCACCATTGGAGTCTCTAATGGCTCTTGAGGAGTGTCCAATGCTTCCTTAGAAGTCTCTAAGGGTGTAGGAGTGGTTGAAGAAGATTCAAAAACATTGGTGGAAAGAACGTAATTTTTCTCAGATTTTCCCAAAATTACGGCACCTCTGTTACTTCCACGGCCGTGGTTTAGGGCGTAGAAGTCAATTACGGCACCACTGGTAGTTCCACGACCGTGGTTTTGGCCGTGTAACTTACTGGAGTCCTCCGAATAGCTGATTACAGTCATCATGGGGGAAACCACGGCCGTGGAATAGCACGACTGGCCGTGATTCCTCACATTCTCTGACCCATCGTAGAGTTTTTCAAACTCTTCTTCATGCATTTCCTTTAGCTCCTCCAAGGCTTCAATTTCTTCATTGCAATCCTCTTCCTCTCCTTTCTTCATGATGCTCATGGTGATAACCTTTTGCAATGGATTCTTGAATAGAATCGAGCTTACTTCCTCTCTAGATGTCTCCTCGTCATAAATATTGAACATATCTTCTTCAAAAGCTGTCTTTTTCACCAAGGTGGAAAGAACAAACTCTACCTTCTCTTTTCCTATGTCGAAGGCAAGTCTAGCATTCTTACAATCTACCATACAACCGGAAGTTGCAAGAAACGGTCTTCCGAGTATGATCGGAACCGGACTATCTGCAGGAATGTCAAGCACAACAAAATCTATTGGAACATAGAACTTACCAGGCTTGACCGGGACGTCCTCAATGATACCGACGAGATGAGTTATGGATCGATCCGCCATGTATAACGTCATCTTCACTGGTTTGGGTTCACCTAAACCGATCTTCCTGCATAAGGCAAGCGGGATTATGCTAACGCTTGCTCCTAAGTCACATAATGCATCATAAGTGACTTCTTCAACTCGAATTGGGATACAAAATGACCCCGGATCCTTCAGCTTTGGGGGCATCTTTTCCTTCATCGTTTTGATGAGATCCGATGATTCCGAACTCATCTTGACTTCTCCAAAGTCTTCTAGCTTCCTCTTGTTAGAGAGGATCTCCTTTAAGAACTTTCCGTAAGCGGGCATACCTACAATTTCATCAATGAAAGGTATGTTAATGTGCAGTTTGCTCATGAGTTCAATGAACTTACCGAACTGTTTGTCTAGACGCGCTCTTGCTCTAGATTGTGGGAATGGTAGGGGAGGTTTGTAAGCTGGAGGAGGAATGTAGATGTTTTCCTTCTCCTTCCCCTTTTCCTTCTCCTTTTCGACGGGAACTTCAACAAACTTAGGATGCGGGTCGGTAGTTGTTGCTCCGCTCCTAGTTGTGATAGCCATCACCCTTCCCCTCGGGTTGTCCTCCGTCTTTCCTAGAAGAATTCCTTGGTTTCTAGGAACTTCCTCAGCATTGCTGAACATTTGGTTTTCTAAAACTCTTTGAGCTATCAACCTTAGTGATGTGATTCTCCAGCCCTTGAAGCTTTCCCAAGATCGTTTCTAGCATGGGATCGGGCTTTTCCTTCCCCGAAGTGCTTGGGCTATTAGATCCTTGCCCTTGGCTTTTCAAAGGAATGGAAGAAGAAGAAGAAGAAGAAGAAGAAGATGGTGATGTTAGTGAATTTCCTGAATTGGGATAAGAATTACCGGAATTTTGCTGTTGGTTGGAACACCAATTATTGTTTGAACTCCTATCGTTGTTCCAATTATTGTTCCGGTTGTTGTTGTTCCAATTGTTCTGGTTGTTGTTCCGATTATTGCGATTGGTGTTCTCACTCCCATGATGGTTATTGTTGTTTCCTAAATAACCAACATCTTGCTCCTTAGGCTTTTGAAAGCCACCTCTAATGACTTCCTTCAACTCCTTAATTTTGGTGTTGAGGGAAAAAATCTGAGTTTGCGCAGCTTGTGTTAGCTTCGCTCCTTGCTCTACCCGGTTAGACTCCGCCTTCCGGTGGGAATACTTCTCAATGACTCGGGCTTGCTTCTCAATAAAGTCCCAAGCGTCATCTTCCCTCATGTCCATGAATGTGCCACATGAAAGGGATTGGAGCTTGAATTGTGTCTCTACATCTAGCCCCTTGTAATATATTTCCAACAACTCTAACTTGGAAATGCCATGGTGTGGGCAATCCAATAGTAAATCCTGAAACCTTTCCCAAGATTGAAACAAACTTTCGTTAGATCTCATAGAAAAAGCATTGATTTTACCTCTCATCTCCGCTATTTTGGATGGCGGAAAGAATTTGGGTAGGAACTCCGAAGATAGATCCTCCCATGTGTTGAGTCTTCCATTAGGAAGAGCTTGATACCAAGATAAAGCTTTCCCCTTCAAAGAGAAGAAGAATGGCTTGATCTTGTAGTTGTTGGTGGTTGCATTCTTTGGTTTCATTGTCTCCATTAGAATCTCAAAATTTTGTAAATGTTGATGTGGAGATTAAGCACTCGTTCCTCCAAATTGGCTTTAGCGAACGATGGTAATTACTTGTTGGTTAAAGCTAAACCCTTGAATATCTTCAGCATAAAAGTTCACACCTAGGCGGCGTGGTTGCTGAATCGGATCCATCCTTTGGCCAAGAGTTCTTGACTCCTCATCTATACAAGCGGCTCTCGAACCCCCAGCCGGGATACGAGGATTGGCGGCTGGTATTGGATCATTCCGGACTGGATTGATCGTTGGATAAATCTCCTCTAGTGGTGGCATATCCGGATCGAATTCTGTATCATCGGATGATTCCACTCTAATGGACCTAGTTGGCTTCTTGATCTTCTTCTTCTTAGCATCATTCTGCTCCAACTTCATGTCCAATATCATAGCCTTGAGCTCATCAATTTGGAATTGATGACGCTCCGCTTCTTCCTTACGAGCCTTCTCACTCAACCTATATTGAGCTTGAGACTCCTCTAACTCCGCTTGGAAATTTCTCTCTCTATTTTCAGCCATCTTTCTTTCTTTAGCTTTCTTCCTAAGAGTTTTCTCAAGTTCCGGATCAAAAGGTACGAGGTCTTTGTTGGATCTAGACCTGCGCATATACCTAAGAGAACCTGCAAATAGCACTCAAAAGAGATATCAAATAACAAGAGCAAAGCTCCCAAGCTCAACAACCGAAAACCGAAGTTTGGTCTTGACCAACTCCCCGGCAACGGCGCCAAAAACTTGTTCGCTTGAAAGCGTGCGTGCAATCAAGTCTTAAATTTATAAAACTAGAATAAAAGCAAGCGAACCCGCAGTGTACGGGTCGGCGTAGATTAGCAAGTATTCCAAAGTATCGATCACAGGGAGTTGGTGAAACAAAATCAGTTTCAAGTAATCGAGCAAGTAAAGTGTAAAGCTTTGCAAATATTGGAAAACAGCAACCCCAAAGATCCAGGTATCAAATTGTGGCAATCGATTCAAGATATACTATAGATATAAAGACAAAGTTTAGAATTGCAAAGGTATACTAAAGCAAGGTAATGTACGATGAAGTTCCAAAACCTTATATGTCTAATGATGACATGAATTATGACCTATTTTTAGGCATGTATTTATATAGATTTTCCCTTTATTTTGCATGCATAGACATACATTCATGGCATTTATGGTTATATTCACCTACTTTGCAAGAATAGAGGTCTACACAGAGTTTTATTGCATTTGTAGGTAATTCGGCGAATTATGGAGCAAAAATGGCACATTTAAGGATTAACCCTTGAAGCGGGACAAAAAGGAGCATAAAAGGAATTTAGGACGCGCCAAAGTATTCTCTGATACCGTCGGACGCGGCCCAAAGTATTTTTTGATACCATCGGACGCGGCCCAAAGTATTCTCTAATACCGTCTGACGCAGCCCAAAGTATTCTCTGATACCGTCTGACGCGCCAAAGTATTTTCTAATACCTTATGACGCGGCCCAGAGTATCTTCTGATACCAGCGGATTCGACTTCTTTCCAGCCCAAATTTTTAGGGTTTTATCTTTAAACCCTAGGTTTATCCCTATATAAATCGAGGAGCCTTCAACATTGAAAGGGGAGCCAATTTCTCCAAAGGGAGAGTAGAAAGGGTCAATTTCTCCAAAGAGAGACTTAGGGAGAGTCAAATTCTCCAAAGGGACGGTGACAGCCCCAGGATTTGGATCCCAAAAAAGAGGGACGCTTGAAGGTTTTATTGCGTACAAGGAAGATTTAGGGAAGGACGCACTTTCCTATTTTTGGAGTTGGAAGATCTTAGGGTTTACATTTGAAGGCGGATTGACATCCCGTTCTTCATTGTCCCTAGAAATTTTGTGAGGTTTTTCTATTCCTTTGATTCTACATCCATTGAACGCGGTTTGCGATTATTGTGTTTGATTCACATTTGTTTTGAGTTTATTATTGAGATTTCAAGGTTTTACCTTTTTTCCCTTTCATATTTGATTATTGATATCATAATGATGATTATTGGCTAAAACCCTTGAGCAATTCTAAGGTGAAGGGTTGATAGTTGTGGCTTAGATAATGATAGATCGATCGTAATTTGATTGGACCCTGAGAGTTAGAGAAATATCGTCCACACCCTAAATCACGGCCTGTTCTTAGGTTTCCACGACCGTGATTCTCAAGAACTATCCGTGATTTACCCCAGTTTACGAACCTTGCTTTTACTTTAATCCAAAGTTAAAGATTTGCTTTAACTTAGTTTAGACTTGTCTTTTCTAGGTGGTAGTGAAGCCTCAACAACCTCTACCTCGATTATGAGTGTCACAACCTTAATCGGTTAAGTTAGTTTTGACCTTTGGATTACAAGTTTGGGTATTTGACATTAATTCTTGCCTTTAAAATCTTTCCATATTGAGCCTCAACAACCTGTATAGAGAGTTCTTATAGGTGAGTCATATAAGGTTTTTGGAACTTCACCGTACGATTACCTTACATTAGCATACCTTTGCATATCTCAACTCTGTCTTTATATCATTTAGTATATCTTGAATCGATTGCCACAATTAGATACCTGGATCTTTAGGGTTGCTGTTTTCCCAATATATTTGCAAAGCTTTACCCTTTTACTTGCTTGACAACTCTACAACTGAATTTGTTCCCCCCAAATCCCTGTGTTCGATACTCTGGAATACTTGCTAATCTACGCCGATCCGTACACTGCGGGTTCGCTTGCTTTTATTCTAGTTTTATAAATTTAAAGCTTGATTGCACGCACGCTAAGTGGCGAACAAGCTTTTGGCGCCGTTGCCGGGGATTTGGTTTAGGCCGAATTCGGTTATCGGTTGTCAAGCTTGGGAGCTTTGCTCTTGTTATTTGATATCTCTTTTGAGTGTTCTTGCAGATTTTCCAATGGATGGAAGCAGCTATGAGATGGCGAGGAACGAAATAAGGGGTCTCAGAGATGAGCTTGATGAAATTTGGAGGCAAAGGCTTAGGGACGAAGCTTTGGAAGAAGAGAATTGGAGAGCAATACAATTAGCTAGGTTGGAGCAATATAAATATTTACAATATATATTTGAGTGCATCAACTTTAGTAACGAAAGAGAAAGAGAAGAGGCTATTGAGAATGAGCTTGCAGATTGGGATAAGCTTCATATCCCTCAAAAGGTTTATGAGCAACCTATTGAAGATCTGTTTCAATCAACGTGTGAAAAGCTGTTGAAGAAGCTGGATGACATGGAAAGCAACTTATCCTATGTTATCAAAGCTAAGGCGGAGGAGAAGTGCGACGAAGAACTCCAAGTTTCGAGCATTCCTCCTATCGAACCTGAAGCTCCTCTTGAAGTCCTCATTGAAGAAGAGGAAGAAGTGGTGAGCCTTGGCCAAATTACTGAAACTGTGGCCAAGGTTGAAGAGGATCTAGCTGAGTTGGGAGATATTTCATGTGTGGATCATCATCCTAACATGAAACTTGTCCCAAGCCTTGATGAACTTTACAAGGTACATTCTCTTACTTCTTTTGAAATTCCTATTAAAATTTCTGATTTTTTCAGGAATGCACCGGAGAGTTGGAGGTCTCTTCCAAAAGAACCTCCTAAGGTGAAGATGAAACCTCTATTGAAATTGCTGGAAGAAGATGCTCCTTGGACTACAAGGAGTAAATTTGGCAAGCGCTTCAACGTCAATGCCAATAAGTGTTTTTTGTTCAAGTATGGGGTCATTCACATGACGAAGACCATACATTATCCCCAAGCTGGAGATGGGGAGGCTAGGAGGATTCTCGAGAAACTGATTTCTCGGTCTAGGAAAGGATGGGATGCAAGGCTGAATTATGTCCCATTAAAGTATAGGAAAGCTAGGAGGATTCCGGTGAGAATCAAACCGTACAAGCTTGTACGTGGGAGATCTTACCACTTGCCGGTGAAATTAGGAACCGGAGATTTCTTGGAAGAGCTCTATGATGGATTTGAAGAGCAATCCAAGATGTTCAAGGTGCATTGAGTCATCTATGGAGAAAGGTCCAGCTAGCGACGTTAAACCAAGCGCTTCTTGGGAGGCAACCCAAGGTAATGAATCCTTTTCCCTTTTCTTTCTTAGATTAGAGTAGTTGTTTTTGTTTGTTTTTCTTCGATACCTTCCAGTATGTTTGTGTTTTTGGATGTCAGGAATAAGGAATAAGCAAGAGAAGATGAGAAAAGTCGAAAAGATTGACGAAACTTGGACTCTTGTCGAGAGCAACAGAAAGTTCCACGGCCGTGGTTTTGGCCGTGGAAATTCCCGACCCGAAAAAAAAAAAAAAAAAAATTTTCGGAAAAATTTTCGGCGGAAAGACGTTCCCTTTCTTCGTTCTTTGACAATGATTGGAATATTCAGAATTCCCTATTGAGCTTCTAAAGATTTCCACCACCGCCCGATTGATGATTCGCCATCTTACATTGTGAGTATCCTTTTCTTCCTTTTCTTTTTTTCACATTGGGGACAATGTGAGTTTTAAGTATGGGGTGGAGGTATTTGCAATACCATTTACATGTTTTATGTCTTGCATCATATGATTTTGAAAATTTTGAAAATTTTTAAAAGTTTTGTGCTTCTAGGATGGATATGATCTCCATGATAACATTTATTTTGTGGAATAGCTATGATAATTTTGATATGCTTGAACTGATTTATGACATATGTGGGATTTGAATACTTTGTTAGAATTTCATGCATGTTTGATAATTTGCTTTCATTCTAAATCATGTTGAGTGTTGAAGGTTGAAACCGCATATAAATTCTTACACTTCTTTATGAAATGATTAAGGCAATTCGACCTTTCTTTCTTCTTCTTTATTCATCTAGCCCCTCAATGAAATAATTGCCCCCCTAACCTATCCGGGAATTAGGAGGAGTTGAGTATTTGACATATTTGATGTGGGAGGGCCATGAAAGCAATTTTTTGCATTCAAAGAATAGAAAAAGTTATAGGTTTGGGGAAGTCAATCATGACGATGAGTAACTCGGCACCATTCACATAGCCGGGTGTTTGTGTCTTGCCAAAGTCGGATTGAGCGATATTCCTAACGGATTATGGTATGTGCATCAAGGGTTTGAGGCATCTCAAAATTGAGAAATGCCAATCTCCTAGGCTTCGGTTTTTGTGCACCGCTATCCATATTTCCAAAAGTAAAGTCGAAAAATAATGTGAAAAAGAAAAGAGCAAAGCTCTAAGTTGATGGTGTTGCAAAATCAAAAGAAAAAGTAAAAGAGTTGGGTTATTCCTTTTCCCGGATTCATGCACCACGTCCCTTATAAGTTTCCCTCCTTTCCGCATTCTTGACCTTACTTGAAAGTCCTTAAGATCATTGGAATGTGTTTGGCTTTGTGGTCTAAATTGGATTCCTCATGATTGATTTTGATATATTGCAAGTTATGATGCATGTTATGATTTTCTTACAAAGTGTGATTATCCTTTCCATGCTATATTTCCTTTTGACCATATGATGATTATCATTAGTTATGAAGCAACTATTTGAGGGTGATCTACGAATAGAAGCACAACCAAAATATTATGGTTTTTCTTTATTTTTGCATATTCATAATCCATATCATCTTGTATTAAGTTTAAACCTTGCTTGGGGACAAGCAAGAGGCAAGTATGGGGTATTTTGATGACATGAATTATGACCTATTTTTAGGCATGTATTTATATAGATTTTCCCTTTATTTTGCATGCATAGACATACATTCATGGCATTTATGGTTATATTCACCTACTTTGCAAGAATAGAGGTCTACACAGAGTTTTATTGCATTTGTAGGTAATTCGGCGAATTATGGAGCAGAAATGGCACATTTAAGGATTAAGCCTTGAAGCGGGACAAAAAGGAGCATAAAAGGAATTTAGGACGCGCCAAAGTATTCTCTGATACCTGTTGACGCGGCCCAGAGTATTTTCTGATACCAGCGGACTCAACTTCTTTTCAGCCCAAATTTTTAGGGTTTTATCTTTAAACCCTAGGTTTATCCCTATATATAATCGAGGAGCCTTCAACATTGAAGGAGGACGGTGACAACCCCGGGACTTGGAGTCAAATTCTCCAAAGGGATACTTAGAGAGGCAGACTTGGAGGTCTTGCTATTTGGAGGGAAGATTTAGGGAAGGACGCACTTTCCTATTTTTGGAGTTGGAAGATCTTAGGGTTTACATTTGAAGGCGGATTGACATCCCGTTCTTCATTGTCCCTAGAAATTTTGTGAGGTTTTTCTATTCCTTTGATTCTACATCCATTGAACGCGGTTTGCGATTATTGTGTTTGATTCACATTTGTTTTGAGTTTATTATTGAGATTTCAAGGTTTTACCTTTTTTCCCTTTCATATTTGATTATTGATATCATAATGATGATTATTGGCTAAAACCCTTGAGCAATTCTAAGGTGAAGGGTTGATAGTTGTGGCTTAGATAATGATAGATCGATCGTAATTTGATTGGACCCTGAGAGTTAGAGAAATATCGTCGACACCCTAAATCACGGCCTGTTCTTAGGTTTCCACGACCGTGATTCTCAAGAACTATCCGTGATTTACCCCAGTTTACGAACCTTGCTTTTACTTTAATCCAAAGTTAAAGATTTGCTTTAACTTAGTTTAGACTTGTCTTTTCTAGGTGGTAGTGAAGCCTCAACAACCTCTACCTCGATTATGAGTGTCACAACCTTAATCGGTTAAGTTAGTTTTGACCTTTGGATTACAAGTTTGGGTATTTGACATTAATTCTTGCCTTTAGAATCTTTCCATATTGAGCCTCAACAACCTGTATAGAGAGTTCTTATAGGTGAGTCATATAAGGTTTTTGGAACTTCACCGTACGATTACCTTACATTAGCATACCTTTGCATATCTCAACTCTGTCTTTATATCATTTAGTATATCTTGAATCGATTGCCACAATTAGATACCTGGATCTTTAGGGTTGCTGTTTTCCCAATATATTTGCAAAGCTTTACCCTTTTACTTGCTTGACAACTCTACAACTGAATTTGTTCCCCCCAAATCCCTGTGTTCGATACTCTGGAATACTTGCTAATCTACGCCGATCCGTACACTGCGGGTTCGCTTGCTTTTATTCTAGTTTTATAAATTTAAA
>BSUD01000001.1:132733544-132794573 GCA_033239045.1 Fagopyrum esculentum | reverse complement strand
TCCATATTTCCAAAAGTAAAGTCGAAAAATAATGTGAAAAAGAAAAGAGCAAAGCTCTAAGTTGATGGTGTTGCAAAATCAAAAGAAAAAGTAAAAGAGTTGGGTTATTCCTTTTCCCGGATTCATGCACCACGTCCCTTATAAGTTTCCCTCCTTTCCGCATTCTTGACCTTACTTGAAAGTCCTTAAGATCATTGGAATGTGTTTGGCTTTGTGGTCTAAATTGGATTCCTCATGATTGATTTTGATATATTGCAAGTTATGATGCATGTTATGATTTTCTTACAAAGTGTGATTATCCTTTCCATGCTATATTTCCTTTTGACCATATGATGATTATCATTAGTTATGAAGCAACTATTTGAGGGTGATCTACGAATAGAAGCACAACCAAAATATTATGGTTTTTCTTTATTTTTGCATATTCATAATCCATATCATCTTGTATTAAGTTTAAACCTTGCTTGGGGACAAGCAAGAGGCAAGTATGGGGTATTTTGATGACATGAATTATGACCTATTTTTAGGCATGTATTTATATAGATTTTCCCTTTATTTTGCATGCATAGACATACATTCATGGCATTTATGGTTATATTCACCTACTTTGCAAGAATAGAGGTCTACACAGAGTTTTATTGCATTTGTAGGTAATTCGGCGAATTATGGAGCAAAAATGGCACATTTAAGGATTAAGCCTTGAAGCGGGACAAAAAGGAGCATAAAAGGAATTTAGGACGCGCCAAAGTATTCTCTGATACCGTCGGACGCGGCCCAAAGTATTTTCTGATACCATCGGACGCGGCCCAAAGTATTCTCTGATACCGTCTGACGCGGCCCAAAGTATTCTCTGATACCGTCTGACGCGCCAAAGTATTTTTTAATACCTTATGACGCGGCCCAGAGTATCTTCTGATACCAGCGGATTCAACTTCTTTTCAGCCCAAATTTTTAGGGTTTTATCTTTAAACCCTAGGTTTATCCCTATATAAATCGAGGAGCCTTCAACATTGAAAGGGGAGCCAATTTCTCCAAAGGGAGAGTAGAAAGGGTCAATTTCTCCAAAGAGAGACTTAGGGAGAGTCAAATTCTCCAAAGGGACGGTGACAGCCCCAGGATTTGGATCCCCAGAAAGAGGGACGCTTGAAGGTTTTATTGCGTACAAGGAAGATTTAGGGAAGGACGCACTTTCCTATTTTTGGAGTTGGAAGATCTTAGGGTTTACATTTGAAGGCGGATTGACATCCCGTTCTTCATTGTCCCTAGAAATTTTGTGAGGTTTTTCTATTCCTTTGATTCTACATCCATTGAACGCGGTTTGCGATTATTGTGTTTGATTCACATTTGTTTTGAGTTTATTATTGAGATTTCAAGGTTTTACCTTTTTTCCCTTTCATATTTGATTATTGATATCATAATGATGATTATTGGCTAAAACCCTTGAGCAATTCTAAGGTGAAGGGTTGATAGTTGTGGCTTAGATAATGATAGATCGATCGTAATTTGATTGGACCCTGAGAGTTAGAGAAATATCGTCGACACCCTAAATCACGGCCTGTTCTTAGGTTTCCACGACCGTGATTCTCAAGAACTATCCGTGATTTACCCCAGTTTACGAACCTTGCTTTTACTTTAATCCAAAGTTAAAGATTTGCTTTAACTTAGTTTAGACTTGTCTTTTCTAGGTGGTAGTGAAGCCTCAACAACCTCTACCTCGATTATGAGTGTCACAACCTTAATCGGTTAAGTTAGTTTTGACCTTTGGATTACAAGTTTGGGTATTTGACATTAATTCTTGCCTTTAGAATCTTTCCATATTGAGCCTCAACAACCTGTATAGAGAGTTCTTATAGGTGAGTCATATAAGGTTTTTGGAACTTCACCGTACGATTACCTTACATTAGCATACCTTTGCATATCTCAACTCTGTCTTTATATCATTTAGTATATCTTGAATCGATTGCCACAATTAGATACCTGGATCTTTAGGGTTGCTGTTTTCCCAATATATTTGCAAAGCTTTACCCTTTTACTTGCTTGACAACTCTACAACTGAATTTGTTCCCCCCAAATCCCTGTGTTCGATACTCTGGAATACTTGCTAATCTACGCCGATCCGTACACTGCGGGTTCGCTTGCTTTTATTCTAGTTTTATAAATTTAAAGCTTGATTGCACGCACGCTAAGTGGCGAACATCTAACCCAAAGAACTCTCTATAAAGGTTGTTGAGGCTGCAGTATAGAAAGGATCTAAAGACTAGAATTGATCTCAAGTACCCAAACTTGTAACCCAAGGATCAAGACAAACTCAAATGGTTAAGGTTGTGACACTCGAAACCGAAATAGAGGATGTTGAGTCTCACTACTACCTAGGAAAGGCAAGCCAAGGCTAGGTTAAAGGTAATCTTTAACTTTGGATTAAAGTAAAAGCAAGGTTCGTAAACTGAGGTAAATCTCGGGTAGATCTTGAGTACCACCGTCGTGGAAGCTCTAGAACAGGTCGTGGTTTAGGGCGTCGACGAAGTTTCTCACACTCTCAGGGTCCAATCAATTTACGATCGATCTATCATCATCTAAGCCACAACTATCAACCCTTCACCTTAGAATTGCTAAAGTGTTTTAACAATCATTGTCATTGATTCAATATTCAAATAAGAAAGAGATGAAAGATGAAAACCTTCGAAAACTCCAATAAAACTCAAACTCAATCTCAAATCCAAAACACAAGGAGAACGTTAATGGATTTAGAATATGTAACACAAAAACTCACAATAATATTAGGCAAGAACGGAGAACGGGGTGTCAATCTGTCTTCAATATCCAAACCTAAGAAAAGGCTAAACTTCCGCCACAAGCAATCTCCGATCTTTAACTTGCCGGCGCTTTCGCAACTCTCGGCAGCGTCAATCTCAACCCTAAGAAAAGGCTCTTCAAACACTAAGCGAAGATGCTCGAAACTATCTTTTCTGGCCTTTTTATAAACGAGGAAAAGTTACCGTCCAAGCCCGATCGTAAATGACATGGCAAATAATGACTCGCCAAAAGATCGCCTAAATCACGGTCTCATAGCATTCCACGACCGTGGTTTAGAGCGTGGAAAAGGATTACGGTGTCTTGTGACTTCCACGACCGTAATTTAGGCTGTGTAACCTACTAGAGTGTTTCACGCTCATGATGCCAAGATCCACAGCCGTGGTTTAGAGCGTGGACTTCTCTACGGCCGTAATTCAGGGCGTGAAAGTGTATATTGCTTGTAGTTTCCTTTGTGTCATGACATTCTTCATCCTAGCTCCTTCCTTAGCTTCCTTGATGTGTCTCCTAATCTTCGAACATGATCAATCACTCCCTTTTCTCTTTCAATTGCTCCGATTTAGCTCCTATTCACCTATAATCAACACAAAGCTAGTGTAGACTTCCATATCGACAAAATAGATGAGCAAGCTAGCATTTGCTTCAAAACCTTATCCATGTACAAAATAATGCGGAAAAAAAAACCCAAAATAAATGCCTAGAATATCGCTATATTTCATGTTAACATTCCCTCCGACCTTCCGGTTCTTCTTCCTCTCGCCGGGCTAGTGTGAGTGAGAGGCCGACCTGGATGGACGCTCCTCCCGCTTGGTACGGAGCGCAACCGGAGTGGATGGGAGCTCCACCACCATGGTATACACAGGCACCGGCAGCACCGACTCCCCAGGACACACCAACATGGTATGACCAGCCACCGGCTTGGTATGAACAGCTACCGGCGTGGGCCACCGATCTATCCAGGAGAGTAGGAGACTTAGAGATCCGCCAGGACACACATGACGCACGAGCTGAGGAGCATGACTTGATGATGGGAGACATATACCGCCAGCAGTTTGGGCGGAATTTCAGCTCCGAGTTCCGTCCATTTCCTCCACCGCCTCCTCCAGAGTTATGACGAGATGACCGCTGGTTCGAGCCGCCCCACCACCATCTAGTGAGTTTCTTTGTTTTATTTTCTTTTCTTTATTTCTTTTGAACATTGAGGACAATGTATGTTTCAAGTATGGGGTGGGGTGCGACTATGGTTTGTAATAACTCTACTTACTTTGCTTCGATTATTCTATGAACACTTGCATGTTTCCTTTCATTGTCACACGTTTCATTATTGCATTACATGAAAAAGACTTTGAAAAACCCATAAAAAATCGAAAAATTTGAAAATATTTGTGCTTCTAAGATTAGAGATGATTTCTATGACGAAAACTACTTGTGAAATGAGTTTTTGATGACAATTGCATGCTTAAATTGAATTATGAATTGTGAAGAGATTGAGTATGTTGTTTATCCTTTCTTGCAAATTTCATAATGTGAAGGTTTTATCTAAATCATATTGAGAAACAAAGGTCGAAATCACAATATAAGTTCTTATACTTCTTTATGAAATCATTGAGGCACTTCGATTTTCTTACTTCTTTCTTTGATCACTTAGCCTCTCAATGAAATAATTGCCTTTCCTTTACCTATCCGGGATTTAGGAAGAAGTTGAATATGGCATTTTTGATGTGGGAGGGCCATGAAAGCAATTGCTTGCATTCAAAAGTATAGAAAATTCTAGGTTTGGGGAAGTCAATCTTGATGAAGAGTAACTCGGCACCATTCACATAGCCGGGTGTTTGTGTCTTGACAAAGTCGGATTGAGCGATATTCCTAACGGATTATGGTATGTCAATCAAGGGTTTGAGGCATCTCGAAATTGAGAAACGCCAATCTCCTAGGTTTCGGTTATTGTGCACCGTTGTCCATAACTCCAAAAGCAAAGTCGAAAATTTATGTGCAAAAAGTCTAGACAAAAGCTCTAAGTTGGTGGAAGTCCAAATGGTAAAAAGAAAAGAGTTTGTGTTGTCCTTCTTCCCGGATTCATGCACCACAACCCCTTACAAGTTTCCCACCTTCTTCCGCATTCTTGACCTTATTTGAAAGTCCTTGAGATCATAATGAGTGTTATTTGACTTGGTGATCTAAATTGAAGTTTCACATGCTTGATTTTGACAATGCTTGAAGGTTATGATGCTTGCCTTGAAGTATTTGCAATTTATGAAGTTTCTTTGTTTTGCATATTTTAGTTTATGGATATAAGCATTTTCAAGGATGAATGAAGCAAAGTTTGAGGATGATCTATTGACTAGAAGCACACCAACCAAAAAGATTGTTTTGTTTTGTTTTGCATTCATATTTCATTCTACCTTATGTTCTAAGCTTTTAAAAACCTTGCTTGGGACAAGCAAGTGGCAAGTATGGGGTATTTTGTTAGCATGAAATATGACGATATTTTAGGCACTTGTTTTTAGTTGTTTTTCCCTCTTTCTAGTGTTCAGATATGTGTTTGAAGCAATTGTGAGCTAATTCACCCACTTTGTCGATATAGAGATCTACACTAGCTTCTTTGTGTTTTTAGGCGTATAAAGCTTGGATTGGAGCAAAACATGGAAGGAAATGAGTGTTTGATCACACTTGATGGCAAGGGGATGCATTGGAGAGGCTAAGGAGGGAGCATGGATGGAAGATTGCACGAAACAAAGGCAAAGAAAGAGGAAAAGCAAGTCCACGCCCTGAATTACGGCCGTGGAGAAGGAAATTGAAGTCCGCGCTCTAAACCACGGCCGTGGACCTGGCATCATGAACGTGGATGTGAGTTTGAAGCACTCTAGAGAGTTACACGGTCTAAACCACGGCCGTGGAAATCTTAAGGCACCGTAATTTGGTCTCACGCTCTAAATTACGGCCGTGGAACATTCTACATGACCGTGATCTTAGCATATTTTGTGACGTGCCATATTTGCCACGTCATCCACATCATTGGGCTTTCTCGTAGCCCTGCCTCGCCTTATAAATAGGCTAGAGAAAGGAGTTTTAGGGGTCCTCGCTTAATCACTGAATTAGGGTTTTGAAGTAACGGCTAGGATTGAAGATCGGAGATTGCTTGTGGCAGAAGTTTGGTGATTACTTAGGTTTTGGTTTCGGAAACGATTGACAACCGTTTTCCGTTGTTTACCTGATATTTTAGTGAGGATTCTTATTCTATACTCTGAGTTCATAAACATATTGGTTTGTTACTAGGATTTGACAATGACTTGGAGTTTTATTTGAGTTTTCGAGGGTTTTTATCTTTCAATCTTCTTAATTTGATTATTGATATCATGACAATGATTGTTGGCTAAAACCCTTTAGCAATTCTAAGGTGAAGGGTTGATAATTATGGTTTAGATGATGATACATCGATCATTACTTGATTGGACCCTGAGAGTTAGAGAAATATCGTCGACACCCTAAATCACGGTCTGTTCTTGGGTTCCATGGCCGTGGTTCTCAAGATCTAGCCGTGATTTACCCCAGTTTACGAACTTTGCTTTTTCTTTAATCTGAAGTTTAAGATTTGCTTTAACCTAGCCTTGGCTTGCCTTTCCTAGGTAGTAGTGAGACTCAACATCCTCTATTTCAGTTTCGAGTGTCACAACCTTAACTGTTTGAGTTTATCTTGATCCTTGGGGTTTGGGCTTGGGTATTTGAGATCAATTCTTATCCTTAGATCCTTTCTATACTGCAGCCTCAACAACTTTTATAGAGAGTGTCTTTGGGCGTGACATATAAGGTTTTGGAACTTCACCGTACATTACCTTGCTTTAGTATACCTTTGCAATCCTCAACTCTGTCCTTATATATATAGTATATCTTGAATCGATTGCCACAATTTGATACCTGAATCTTTGGGGTTGCTGTTTTCCCCAATATTTGCAAAGCTTCTATATTCTTACTTGCTCGATTACTTGAAACTGGTTTTGTTTCACCAATTCCATGAGTTCGATACTCTGGAATACTTGCTAATCTACGCCGATCTGTACATTGCGGGTTCGCTTGCTCTTATTCTATTTTTATAAATTTAAAGCTTATTTGCACGCTCGTTTTCGGGCGAACACTGCAGAAAAATTTTCAAATCATAAATGTGGAAATCTGAATGCTAACAGTGGCTGCTGGAGAAAAGAATGGTTAAATAAAATCATCCACTGCTTGAATCTGTTACTTGATCTGTGGAAGGTGAAAAATAGCTCAATATAACTTCTTACCCACAAAAGCTAAACTAATTGAGCTATTTGGAAACTCTGGTTACTTGATCTTGCCATCATTTACTTGATTTTTTCAACATTTACTTGATTTTGGAATTTAGTTTGATGAATCCGTTTGACAACTTAATTATGTCAAGTTGTCCTTGGAATTTACTTGGATGATTATTTGATAGTTGGTAGTTTGCTTTGTGACCGTTGAGGCACTAATTTAGTAACTTCAATGATGTCTAGGAATTCCTACTTTGGTGATGGAGGCTCGACATTTCGCATGTTGTTGTACCTTGGTGATGGAGAGTCGATGATTGCTGCGGTTGGTGATGGAGGCTCAACATTTTCCCTAGTTCTAGGCTTTGCTGAATGTTAAGTTTGTTAAATGTTACTGATGAATGATAGTAAGTTAGCTTGGTTAAATGCTGCATATGGTACTATTATCAAACACTTGTAGTACATGTGCATGTTGTTTTACTTTTTCATTGTGTTTTACTTAGCTATGTAAAACTTGATCTTGAACTTAATGCAAATTGATGTTATGGGATAATGTTTGTTTGATGGATGTTTTCTGCAAATTGTACAGCTTGTTGTTAATGTACAGGGAGTTTATTGGAAAATTGTAATATTGGATTAAAAACAATACAAAGCAAATATCCCCGACCTATAACTTGGGAATTAAAATGAGTTGTTTCTTAATTTAATATCCCGGATATGAATCTCTAACATACCGGACATACTTAATCTAGGATATAAAATAATCAGATTTGTTTTCGTCGTCCATCTAACATCCCGGATAAGATTATCTAATATCCCAGATATTTGAAAATCTAATATTCTCGATACAAATATCTAATATCCCGGGCTTGTTTTTAAGAATATCAAGAATATTTGAACCTCTAATATTCCGGGCGTATTGCATATCCGGGATATTTGACTGGTAAAATCTTAACTCCTGACACAGCCTAATATCCCGGACTTGTTTTATAGGTCCGGGATATTTGACCTAATATCACACCACTCTGAAGCCCGGGGCTATATCACTACACACTACATATCCGGGATAAAATCATTAAACCGCCCGGAATTAAATGTGGTTTTTGTTGTAGTGTAGGATAGAAAACATGTATGTTACGATGTTATCACAAAGTTCACCTTAATATCATGTTACCTTAACATTTGTCTTCGTTGAATGAACACAATATATTTGATCGTGTTACCTTAACATTTCTCTTCATTGATCTTGTTACCTTAACATTTACTTATAACTTGACACTTGATTTTTGTTACTTGTCACTTGTTACCCCGAAACCCAAACATTTGATCACTTGATCACCCCTTTTTCTTTCATCACACACTTGAACCTTTCTATTACACTTCAAACTTGTCAAAATATACATAGTCCCTTGAGAACCCGACATTAATACTATAATCATATACTTACATTAACACGGTCGTATACTTGCGATAATATATGATTTTGAGTAGTATTATCACCCCACAATAGCTAAGACTTGAGATTAAATACTATAATCATTTGCAGAATTTGATATATTGGAGGAGTGCAATTAGACCTTTTTTGAGTTGGAAATCAAAGCTCAAGTTCTCTCTCAGAGAGAACGATTTCATCTACTTGAAAAATCTCATCAAAATGTGTCAAACCCTGGAAAGTAATATCAACAATAAAAGACTTTAGGATTTATGGTCATTAATTATATCATGGCTCACCAAGCAAACAATGATATTATCCGTTTTTAGTGCTATGTTGCACTCTCATTTAATTATTTTGCAACTCAACAAAAGCCTTTGTTAAGGAAAATATATTACCACAGTTTTGGACATCATTTGAAAAAACACATATAAAACTCTCAAAAAACTCTCTCTTTTCTCCGGCTCTCCGGAGTGGCTTGGCCTCTCCACCCCAGTGTGGCTCCCTGCCACGCCCCCCACCACCCTACCCTCCTCCCCAGGCGTCCATGGCCGGCTCTAGGCGATCAAGAAGACTCTCCATAAAACTTTCAGAACTTCATCAAAAAGTCACCACCCCGTCCAAACCGCGACCTCTGCAGCCCATTCCACCCTCACCTGCAAGCCCTTTCGATCAAGTCCCTAAAGAACTAATCCGTTCAAACAACCAGCGGCTTCTTACCAAACCACCTCCCTCCACACCTCCACCGCCCTTGACTTCAAACTCGCTCTTCCCTCCGTTACCATCACCAACCTCCATTCCAATGTCTGGTCTGCCCCATCACTACCGGCAGTGATGACCACTAAGGCTCCTTCTGAAGTTAGCCCTCCCCTGATTGCTAACCCAGTGGCTAATGTCGATGCCAACCCTCCGGAGACTTTTCAAACTGATACCGTTAACCCCAAGACTACTACCACTTCAACTTCCCCTCCCACCATTGAACCTGGACCCCAACAGTCTTTGACAAATTTAACGGTTTTCCTGACAAGCTCACACGTTTCTGATGGCATGCTTGTTGCCGCCTCCTCGATATCCTACAAGGATATCGTCTCGAGCAATGTGCACTGGAACCACGTGCCGCTGACATTCACTCATGGCTTTGAATCTGGACGTATCAACTTCACTGAGGAAGACATAACCGAAACGACTCAAAAGTGGCACCTTTCACTTGTTGGCTTTCCCATTGGAAGTCCAATAAGTTTCCAAAGAATGGTTGGATCTATCAAAGAGCTTTGGAATACTATAGCTCAACCCAAAGTCTTGCGCAATGATAAAGGAGTGTTTGTATTCCAGTTCGCTAATGAGGAAGATCTAAACTCTATCATGCTAGGCAGCCCTTTGACGGTGAACGGATCTTCCACCATGATTCTCAAGAGATGGACTAAAGACCTCTCACTGGACTACTCATGCCAAAGCTTAGTTCCGGTATGGGTTACCCTCCATGATCTTGACTACCGTCTTTGGTCCTGTCACATGCTTACGAAGATTGGATCGGCTATAGGCTCGCCCATCCTCACTGACTCTTGCTCAGCCTACCAAGAGAGGCTTGGTTATGCTCGCATACTGGTTGATATCCATGCAAATCGACCTCTCTTACGTGAAGTGATTCTCACCGGTCCTGATGGTGTATCTTTTAATAAAAAGATAACTTATGAATGGATCCCTACCCACTGCTCTACATGTCTCACCTTTGGACATAGCTGCCCAGGCCCCAATGCAAGATCTAAACCCATGGCTCACAAGATGACCCGTCAACACAAGACTTCTTTTAGGGTTATCCCTAACCCTAATAAAGAACCCCTTCTACCTACCCCTGATGATTCTAAAAAAATCTCTTCTAAAACACAAATCCCTCCGCACAATCAAATCCAAATCTTAACCTCCTCCTTATCCCCCTCCGAGCCGATTCCAACTGAATCCCAAGTGAATCCCATCAACAACCATCCTGATGAAGATCACATCCAAACTGAACCTCCAAACTCTCCAATAACAAACACAATCACAATCACAACTCTCCCGCCTCCTACCACTACTACATCATCGTCAACTCAAATCTGTACAACACTTCTCCCAACCACTTTGGATCTTCCTCCCGCCCCAGGTATCTCAATAGAACCAACTCCTCCTACCTTGCACTCAAACCACACTCTACCTTCTCTTCCTACTCTTTCTAAAACTCCAGCCAACAAGAGTTGCCCTGGCCCAATTGCATCTACTTCTCAATGAATATTATAGCTTGCTCATGGAATATAAGGGGACTGAACAGCCCTATTAAGCAGAAAGCTATCCAGAACCTTGTGAAGGAAAAGAAGATAGATCTTCTGGCCATCCTTGAGACTAGATTAAAGATCAATAAAGAAAAGCATCTAGCCAAAAGTCTCTTTCCGACTTGGAGCCAAGTCTCAAATTCATCTCATTCTCACAACTATAGAATTTGGATTTGGTGGAACCCATCCATGCTCCACATCACCACAACTGTCATCACTGATCAAGCTATCCACTGCCAAATATCCAAACCTCTACCTCATAATGATCAGACCGTTCACCTTGAACTCACGTTCATTTATGGCCATAACTCACCTGAAAACCGTTTTGACCTTTGGGCTACAATCTCAACCTTAGTGCTTCTAAACACTTCCACTCCCTGGGGCTTACTTGGTGACTTCAACGTTACTCTTTCACCAGATGAAAAATCGTCCAATAACTCCTTTAGCCTCTCCCAACCGTCTTTGGAATTGGCCAACTGTTTTGAGCAGAACAACATCTTTGATCACATATATTCCGGATGCAAATTTACATGGAACAATAAGCAGATTGGTACACGTACCTGGTGCAAACTCGATCGCATCCTAATTAATTCTACCTGGCAATCTTCCTTCCCTTTCTCCACTGCACACTTTGATCTTCCTGATGTATCCGATCACTCTCGTGCTATTTTATGCATTGCTCCGATTGATGCCCGATGCAAAACCCCTTTTAGATTTAACAACACATGGGTACATCATGAAAACTTCCTCACAAGTGTTTCAAACGTCTAGGGCATGGAGATTGAAGGCAATCCAATGTACAAGATCACCAAAAAGCTCAAAGCGCTCAAATTCCATCTCAAAAAATTCCCAAGCCTCAAGCTTGAAGAGATCCACCTCTCCATTCAGGCTAACAGAAGATCATTGCAATGTATTCAGGGGAACCTCCGAAGCAACCTCCATGACATTTCCTTGCAGCAAACGGAGAGAGCTGATACCATTTCCTTGAACGCTAGTCTCAACGCTTTGCACTTCACTTTGGCTCAACTGTCTAAAGCAAATTGGAGCAAGTACGGGGATCAATGTGAATCCTTCTTCTTCAGAAGTATCAAAGCTAGGAGGTGTGCTAACCGTATAACTACCATCAAGAGGCTGGATGGCACCACTACCTCAAATCCCGATCTTATAGAGACCACCTTCATCCACCACTTCCAAAACATTCTCAAAAATCCCTCTCCACCAAACAACATCACCTACCCAGACCTTCCCCTACCAACCCTCAGCCCCACTAACGTTTCTTTTCTCTCTATGTAGATCAATCCCAAGGAGATTAGAGATGCCCTTTTTAGCATTGGAGATAATAAGGCTCCTGGGCCTGATGGCTATAGTGCTAAGTTTTTCAAGGCTTCATGGAGTATTATCAAGGATGAATTTATCGATGTCATTGATGACTTCTTCTTAAAGGGTAGATTGCTCAAACAAGTCAATCACGCTTCCATCTCCCTTATTGGTATGATTGACAATCCAACTTCACCTGCAGATTATAGACCAATCTCATGCTGCAACACTACCTATAAAACCATTGCCAAGATCATCTCCTCTCGCCTCAATGCCATCTTGCCTAGCATCATTGGAGCCTACCAGAGTGCTTTTGTTAAGGATAGATCAATCAAACACAATGTCCTAATATGCCAAGAACTTCTCAACAAATACAACAGAAAACATATCTCCCCCAGAGCTGCTTTAAAGATTGATATCACCAAGGCTTTTGACACAATAAGCCATGAGTTCATTCTCCACTGCTTGTCTAGGATGGGCTTCCCTGGCCCATTCATACACTGGATCAAGGGGTGCATTACAACTGCAACCTATTCAATCAATATAAATGGCTCCTTAAAAGGCCATTTCAAAGGTCATAGAGGTCTTAGGCAAGGCTGTCCACTATCCCCTCCCCTATTCACCATAGCTATCGAATACCTTTCCCGTACGATCCATCAAAGCACCACCAACACCAACTTCAATCACCATCCTAAGTTCTTTTCACCACCCATCACCCATCTCTCCTTTGCATACGATCTAATGCTTTTTTGCAGGGGTGATCTTACCTCTATCAACATTCTCAAGAGCACTGTTGATACGTTTGGCATATACTCTGGACTTCAGATCAACCTTGCTAAGTTTGCCATTTTCATGGGTGGTATGTCGAATACAAGTCAAGCTCTTGCCTCACAAGTCACCGGGTTTGCCCTTGGATCCTTGCCCTTCCACTATCTCGGAGTTCCTGTTGGTAGCTGTAGACTCTCCTTATCGGACTACCTCCCACTGATTAACAAGCTCACCAAGCGGATTTAGTCATGGAGTGCAAAGCTCTTATCTTATGCTGGACGGGCCCAACTAATAAAATCTATTCTCGTCCCAATAAATCAATACTGGTGCTCGATGTTTCTTCTTCCGGACTTGATCTTAAACAAGAAGATCCAATCCTTGATCAGGTCCTTCCTGTGGTCTAGGAAAGATTGTAGCAAACGTGCACTCATTGCTTGGTCCACTGTCTGTACTTCAAAGATGGATGGTGGCCTTGGTTTCCCTGATCTAAAAGCAAGAAATAAGGTATCAATTTGCAGACTCATATTTGACATTGATAGAGGTAGTGATAACCTGTGGAAATCTTGGATTACCAAGAACGTGCTTAAACATCATAGCATCTTAGAGTGCCAAGCAAAGCCCCACCACAGCTACTACTGGAAATACATTCTCAAGATTAGGAATGAAATTCCTAACTCTCCATCCAGAACCCGGACCTCTCTTCTTTCCAACATCAACGGGACCTTTTGTCAAAAAACAACCTACGCCATCTTCACTCCCCAGCCTCCCCTCCTCAATACTACTATCTGCAGAGTCATCTGGCATAACTACAACATCCCTAAGTGTAGTTATATTACCTGGATTGCTAATCACAAGCGCCTTCCTACCCTGACTAGATTTAAAAGGTGGAACATCATCGATTGTGACCTGTGCAAACTGTGTAACAGTATGGTGGAAGATGATGACCATCTTTGGTACTCATGTAGCTATTCGTCGCTTGTGCTGGACATCATATCTAGATGGACCAGAGTGCCTTACCCCGCCCCATACCTTAACAACATCTGGCCTTGGCTTAACTCTAGACATAACCCTGGACACAACCTCCTCGAATGCATTCGTAATGCCTCCATACCTACCTTTGTGTACTTCACTTGGAAGGCCAGGAACAACATGGTATAGAACAACGTCTTTACAAGAGCCATTAATTGTGCAAGTGAAGCCATCAATGCAATCAAGCTCCACATCTCGTATAATCGGAAAGATCGATCCAGCAGGTCCCTAGCAACTGCAAGAATGCTAGATATACACTTAAGCTAGTTTCCAATCTTGTTTTTCTATGTGATAATGCCTCTGAAACCATGTAACTGCTCCCTTCGCCTCTCTACCTCTTGTAAATCCTCTTCATCTTAATACAAGTAACATTAAAAAAAAAAAAAAAAAGAAAATATATTATCCGTTTCCTCAGCAAAAAATATCAAGCACTTATCAACAAGACAATAACACATATATTTACCATTTTTTTTGCTAATGTAACATAAAGTTTACGAAAATGAATATAATTTATACAAAATCAAGGTTTAAACGAAAGCCACTCCACAAAGACTCAAAATTTATTTAGATCATTAACTTGTTTAATAAAATAATAAAATAAATTAGTTTTTATAGCCACCGCATAATAAGAATATTTTATATTAAGAAATTTTATTATTTTATTTACTTTTAATGATTAAATAACCTACTTTAAATCTGTAACTGATTCTGATACGTGATATATATTTATATATGAAAAGGTGGTCTTCCAATGAAAGCACAGTGTCGGTGTCGGTGGCACCGGCGCAGTAAAGGAAGACCGCGGCTGGCACCGTCAGTGGCCCCAAAGCCACCTACTTCTCCGACGACTCCAAGCACTCGCATACAAAAAATATGTACTCCCGATGTTGGGAAGTCATTATTAATGTAATTCAAGTTTGAAGGAAACAAGGAGCCATGGAGCGAGACACGTGCCTTATAACCCTCTGCCACATCATGACACGTGCTTTCTTTATAATTGTACTTCACTGTTGCCCTTATAGTTTTACCTGCTGCACTTCACCCGACTGCGAGTCCACACGAGCGGTCAAGTAGCGACAATAGGGATGCGAGCCATGAATGTGGTACTGATGTTATCACACATAAGAGGAGGACATTTGTGGACGGATTGATGGAGTTACTCAAGGAGTTGGGTGAGCCAAATGACTTTGGGAGTTGTTGTCGTTAGGGCTCGATACTTAGCTTCAGCAATGGAGTGAGACACAACTCTGTGACCCCCGTAACAAGATTGGGACCATGATAAATAATAGCATAGCCAAATTGTGAACTATCGTCTTGATTAGACATCCATCCCACGTTTGTAAAACCAAGAAGAGAAGGGGTATCTGAGTGAGCCAAGTTAAGTCCATGTTTAAGAGTATCCGTTTGACTACAACCAACATGTCCGTCCAACAACGGTTAGGATTTCAATCTTTTTAGGATCCCGTAATATTTACTTTTAATTAATTTAAGACAGAAAAGTAAACTTGTCATAATGGATAGAACACAACAATATTTGGTGCAATTGTTTAAGAGTACAAAACATATTTTGCAGCTTGGTTATATGACATTGTTCAAGAGTACAAAACACAACAATAGTTGGTTTCAGTCGGTAAGGGATGTTTGGTACTCAAAAGTAGAGGAGGTTTGAAATGGCCAATTTTATCACGTGTAGACAGGGAGTGGGTGGAGCAATCTACATGACAAAGGAGAGGGAAAGATAGTGGGGGAGATGGTTGAATAGGAGGGGCATTTGTTGAGGCATTGGTCCAAGAGGATTGGATTGATGTAGATGAGGTTGGATGTTGCCTGATTTTCATTTCAGGAGTAAATGAGTAATTGATTTTTCATTACGGGTCCACGTCCGTAATTAATTTCTATTACATATACCATACATGTAATTAGATTACACATTTCGGCTTCAAACGGTTTCCACTTCAGAGCTCATATGCGTGATCAACCGAAAAGAATCAATAATTGTGCACCCGGAATACGGATAGGTACTTTTTAAAATTTATTTGTATGAGTTCATCTAACAACGTCCTTATTTTATTTTATTTTTAACACGTATTATATATTTGCTAGAAAGTTCGATTTACCATCAAATCAAGAGAAGTGAAGTTATATTCAACCACGCCCGTTGTTGATACTATCACGATGTCCTCAATTTCTACGAAAAGCTCTCTTTTGATTTAATAGCGAAAAGATTAGGCATGAGTAATTAGCGAGTTTTTTCCGGGGGATTATGGCGGAGGAAACACCTCGGCGGTGGCTACTGAAGTTGAAAGTCTCGGAAGAAATGAGAATGTGGATTCTGTTATGAGAGAAGCAACAGTTGTATCTCAGCCCTCACCTGTGCATAAAAATGGAGTAGTTATTACGGGAGTTGAAAACCATACTGTGGATTCTGTTATGGGTGAAGAAATAGACTCATCTCAACCATCGGTATTGCACTAATGAGACTGTTGATACGGGAGATGTAAATCCTAGTACAATCCAAGAGAAGGTTACAGTGGAAGTAACCCCGGTAGGCCCTCCAAATCCGGCGATACCTGTCTCTGGAACGCCGGGATTGGAGATTGCTACGGGCCCCGGTGCTCGCTCATGCAGTGAAGTTTTGGGAGGAGTGAAGAAGGTTTCAGTTACCAGAAATGAATTAACTAAGGAGGAACTACATGATAAGATTTTTGTAAGCTATCCTTATGGTGTTAATGGAGATCCGGTCATAGTTGTTGACAAGAAGATTACAGAAGATCTTGAAAATAGGTGGAGACAATCAATTGTCTTCAAAGTGCCCGGGTTCCAAATCGCCTTTCCAGTGATGGAACGAAAGATTATACAACTTTGGAACTATGGGGAGAATATGCAACTTATTGATTTGGATAATAACTATTTCTTAGCCAGATTCATGAAGCGAAAATGAGCTCATGATGATCCTGACCGCCGGTCCTTGGGTCGTTTTTGGAAGATGCCTCATTATGAAGAGGTGGTCGCCGGATTTTATCACCTCCAACCCCATCACCTCTACGCCTACTTGTGTCTAGATCACGGGAGTTCCGGTACAATGGTACCATAAAGTTATTATTTGGAAGATGGCGGAAGGAGTGGGAATGCCGATAACCATTGATCCTAAGACGTTGCACTTTCATAGAGGACGCTTGATAGGTGATGGAATCACTATCATTTAGAGTAGTTTTTAGAGTCTTTTTATTGCATTAGAGTCAGTTTATGCTACTAACTCCTTGGTCCAGAAGAAGAAGATCAAAAGAAGCTAAGGAAGGAGTTATAAGCACTTAGGAGTAAAGATCGATCAAGAAGCAAAGTTTCTGTTGCTCCACCGCCCCCGCGGACCCTTGCAGCCGCCCCAGCGGGTGACACTTCCCACTGAAGTGCCCCCAGCGCCTTCACCAGCGCCGGCCAAGAAGCAGGTCACCACCCCTGCGCCACCCAGCGGCGCCCCTGCGGTGACTTGCCTTGACAAGACGAAGATCAGCGCCCTTGCGCTGTAACACCCCAAATTCTGAGAACTCGGGGAGCTACTGGTTAGGACCTCACAATGGGTCCCGACCATAGTTTGACAACAATTTAACTTGGATCTTACAACAAGGCACAAAAGTATTAAAAACATTTGAAAACTTTAAACAATGTATACATGAAAAATATGTATCAGCCTTACAAATCAAAGGTACTAAAACGACGCATATGAAGTATATAAGACAACCTCGTCCCCAACTAAATGAGTACGTGGACCCGGCTGACCATTCCCTCCGGATCTCTCTACAACTGTCTTAACCTGCAAGACATCTACAAGCGGTATAAAACCGTTAGCTAACATTCTATGCATAAGTATAAAGGTAAAAGCACAATCACACATCATACACAATCAACATGCAACACTCAATCCTTTTATTATCTTTAATTAGGTGATAGGTCATTACTAATGATACTTATTTTGTGACACGAGGGATTCCCAAACCTCGCCCCTGTCCCCGTTTACCAACGCGGAATGGTACTAATGCATCTGACCGTCTACCGGACTGGGCTGGTCGCAGGGAACCTCCTAGACTCTCGCAAGAGCTAGGCAGATGATGTCATGACCCGTTATCATACACTTGGGTCAATTACGTAAATAATAAAGTCGGCCTAATCCGGTTTCGTTGTTTATCATAACTAACAAACACTACTCATACACATTACACTCATACAAGAAGCCAGCTAAGTAAGTCCGTGGACTTACCGGAATCCATTCTCGACTCGGTCAGAAACATGGTAACTCAGTCGCCTGTCAAACAAGGCATGCGAATCAAAATCACATCCCATACTCTTAGAAGTTATAAACTTCTAAGAGGTACAATCTCATGAGGAGAAATTACGGAAAAGGCTCTCTTAACGTAAAAGATTATTTTACCCCAGGTCCCGGAAATTCCCGAAAAGTCTATCATTAAATTCTAATATTTTCTTTTAGAACCTATTTCCATAGTCTGTTTCTCAAGGATAGTTTACTAGAGATTATAAAGTTAACAAGGTTCTAGAATTTTCAAAAGGGTTGCTAAGGTCCGACCTTTACACTTAAGCTACTAGGTCTAAGGTCAAAATCATAAATATACTCGTCAACAAGAACAACGTCATTACACTACCATAACACTCCCGAGTCTAGATAACTTCCTCATAAATATTCTAGATAAGAGACTAAGAACCTAAACGAGTGGAGCTTAGGTTAGTATAACGAGTTTTTAGGATATTCTAACAAGTGGACTCGTTACCATCACGATCGCATTGTATACTCATTGAAACAAACCACAACCTACCTACCTAGTACACTCGAATCCGGTCGTACTAACCCCCTTGGTAACCTACAACTCCCATTCGGCTATCTCTATACTATACGTTTGAAATCATGTAAACACTTCCTATAATTCCCAACTTCCTATTCTACAGATCTATATACATACATATATGCACAACGTTTATACTGAGGCAAGGAAACTCACCGTCGCCAATAATCCGACGCTCCCTTGCAGAGACTTGTTGCCTAGCTCGATCGGGACCACCTTCGAATGGAACTCGCACCGTCCTGTGTAGCACCAGCCAACAATAGGGTCGATAAATATAACCCCGATACTACCCGCTGCGTGGAAGGCTTGACGAAAAGGACACAGAACTCTTACCTCCTGCTGTGACGAAGCGAAGTCAGTAGAAGGCGGGCGGCACTCCGGCTGGTGGGAGGAGACAGCAAGTCGATGCTGCACTGATTGGGTCGCGAGAAGAATCTTCGCACAGGGCCGGTTGGTTAGATGTAAAGAATGTTAGGGACGACAATAGGGAGTGGAGGTAATCAGGTCGGGACTTACCGGAGATCCGTCTGCAGTAGGCTGGGCGATCGTCTCCCTCCGATCTGGGCAGCGTTCCGGCGTCTGAGACAGGTCCAGTATTGCGAGCAGAAGGGGAGGTACGATCTGGATGTTTGTTGCTGCAGAAACTGGATGTGAGGTCCCTTGGGTTCTCGGTGAGGACAAACTAGGGGTCTTAGTGGCGTCTCTGGCGGGGCGGTGATGGTGGTTGGGCCTGATGTGCAGCGGTGGCGTCGACTCTCCAGGGACGTGATGGAATGCGTGTTTGCGGTAGAGGAGTTGAGTATACTTCTCACGTAGCAGCGGTTAGCACTTAGGTTTAAGTTATTAATTAGGTTAAAACGATAGGATTAGGGAAGGTTAATGAAGTGGGCCGGCCGAAGGTTACTGGGTCAGTTATTTGGGCCTGCTCCTCAATTTAAAAGATCGGTTGGCTGGATGTATCATTACACGTACGATACCGCTCTTCGAGTTTTAAATATACGAAAACTATTCGGGTTACAATTTTATCAGTTAATGTGAATTAGGGTCATATAAAAATGATGGAATCTGATATTATTTTATTGAATTAAAACGAATAAGGTTGGCGGATAGGAATCCGTTTTGATCAGGTATTAAACGGAAAAAATAAAATTTTCCGGGTATTACATTAGTGCCCCCTTAAAATAAGTTTCGTCCCGAAACTAAAAAAAATGACAATCATTAGATCGGCATTCAAGGCACCAGTCTAGTGTATCAAATCCCTACACAAAAGTCTCGTCGTTTTCCCAACTAAGTACCCCGCACATCAACGGTTACAATAAAACACACTTCACTGACTAGACACACAAGAATGAAATAAACAAGTAGTCAAACAAAATCACACATACAAGGTCAAGCCCTAACTCGTCACTCCCGAGGTTACAACTATCGCTACATAGGTCTTTGAAAGGTTACTTCTTTTGCTATCCCCGATATCTTAGGTAGCCGTATCGGATTTTCTTAAAACCACTGAATCTTAAATCTTTCCAGGTACTTAATCCATAAGCGCCTGCTTCCACGTTCTAGAGTGGTTACCAATATCACATCGGTATCATCCGGCTCAACTGTCTGATCCTCTAATATGATAACCAAACTCGTGTCTGGTAGGTATCTCTCCAACTGAAATCCTCAAACTCAATTCCCAAACTTAGTCTCCGTGGAAACTGGAGCTACACTCTCCAATAGGGTGAGGAATACTAGTCCATCAATCACTTCTAAACTGCTTTAAACTTCAAATGGTTGGCTTACACAACTCACTTCCAGATCCTTTGATGACTTTACGAAAAATAATCTATTCAAATTTCTTCTCTTCGTTATGACCACTTGCTTCCGGCCTTCTATAAAGGTTCTGACTACACACTCAGGCCAAAGGTCTTCGACATCCACCAACACTTTACCAAGTACCCAATGCTCTTCGTATCACGACCCACTTGGTCTTTCTTTTAATATTACTCAGTCATCTAAATCATCAGGTAAGGAATCATTACCTTTACCCTTTTCTGGTCCAACACTCGAGACAACTAAAAAAAAAAATCTAGTGGTCCTCCTCTTTGTTCATTTGACATTATTATATTATTTATAGATCTCTAATATATTGTTAGCTCAAACTTAGGATTCCCACACATTTCCCAATATCTTAAGGGACATAGAATATGTCCGGAATGACTGTATTAGACACAAAGTGATCTTATATCACCGTTATTGGATCATAAATACTCGATAAACGCTAACACACCGTCAACATTGAACTCTTGTATCCTCCACTTTATCGGACTAATAACATTCCTCTAACTCAAAACGCAATTAGGCTCTGTTCCGACATAACATTACACATAAAATCTACTCCAAGATTATGCTTTCTTTAAACACGGTTACTAGATTGCTAGTATGCTCTTGTCGCTTCTCTTTCTTATGTATCTTCGACTCAGGATGGTAGCTACTCACTTTGAGCTTTCTAGTGCAGGCCATGCACAATACTTTTATTACATCGTTAATTCTTTCCTCCATCCATCAAGAAAACTCACTCTAGAATACTCCGTTACGTATTGGATTCCGAGCTAGTTATCTGACAACATGTGACAAGCCGTCATTATTCACTTGAATCCATAATAGGGTACTACTCTCCTTCTATAACCTCTTACATGCACATAAATTTCCGTCTACCTTGATGGTGATACAACTCCCGTATAATCTTTCCAGTCACTCCCCGTAACCTATCTCACGTTCCTTCCAAGCGAAATGCATTTCACCAACTATCATCATCTTAAACTCGACACGTCGTTTTTTTTTTGTACCATTGCTTCCAACTCTGGGTTAGGACCCACCACGCTTCCGCTGCGCTACTTTGCTTATTCTGTTGTCACTCATTAATCCTAAGGACCTTTTCTGTAAGTATAAAATGATTGACCTCAAAACTCTTTCTTCCAATTACACCATGAGTCTTATACGGATGAAGTACCAAGTACCTTCTTTACTTGCCTTAAGAAAATAAAACGACGATTGAAAGACAACTTCTTCCGCTTACTTTCTTAATTCTTCTACCACGGATCCAAACTCCCAGACTTGACCGGAGTTTGATCTTAACTAGCCAAGAAGTAACCCTTGAAACGTTTCTCTTTATACCTTTACTTCATCCAAGAAGGTTGTCGTTGCCTACTTAAGGAAATCCTCTAAGGCGTCGGTAAAGCTACTCCATAGGTCCACCGTCACAATTATCTCTTCTTAATGGCACATAACTCGTCAATACCAAACAATACTTGCACGTCCTTCGTTGACATCGATCAGTTTATAATTGACTTATCTCAGTTTCATACCTCTACTGGTATTAAACTTTTGGTGCACATCCTCTACTAGATTAATCCTTTTATCCTTCTTTTAGTTCGTCTTATCTTTCACTCTTATGCTTCCTTTGGAACAACTATCTTTCTCAAGTCTCATTGTGCCATTCGCCTGACGTTAAAAGTCGTTTCTAACACTCCACGATAGATGGTAAGCGTCTTGTACTTCCGATGACTTTTAATTACCTCCCAATTGTAGTCCCTTTACAGGGACCGTCTATGTTGATGAACTATGTTCTGTTATAAATGGGGGTTACCTTGGACTCTTGAGTCCACCACACAATTCTCACAAGCCCAGGTTCCTTAATCGGCGTTGTTTGTAATATTTCCTTCCAAATGTCTGTTGACTATGTTACAGGGCTTCGATCCTTTCGATATTGGCGTTGTGATTCTTCTTAGAATTATTATCTTGAAAGAAGACAAAACGTCTCCAGGCTTGTGAAGTCTACCTTTCGCTCTTACATTAAGTTGTAAGTCTCCATTCCATGTTAATTGTGATCTGTCAAAATTTCCTTAGCTAGTAGGTAAACAGTTGCTCACAACAATCCTTTTATACTTCTTTAGTTCTATCTACCTTCCACCCTTCCGCTTCTTATGGCTTAACTCCATTTCTCTAGTCCGATTGTGTCATTCATCTGACATAAATAGTCGTTTCAATTTTTCCACGATAGCTTGCAAGCGTCTTTGAAATTCTTATGGCCGTAATGATCATCCACTTGCAGTTCCTTTTGCATGGACCATCTGTGTTGATGGCTTAAGTCCTATGATAATTAAGGTTACTCTGTACTCTCAAGTCTAGCAAGGTCGTTCTCCCATACAGATTTCTTCACTAGAGTTAGTGGTAATATCGCCTTCATGAACTCCATTGCCTGCTACCGGCTTCCATTCTTTGGATATTGGCGTCGCGGTTTCTTTCCAACTTCTTATATCTCTGAGGAGGTCAAAACCCTCCACGCTTGTGGGGTCTGCCTTTTCGCTTTTACACTCAATTGTAAGTCTTCATTCCGCGCACCTTAAATTCTCATACCCGGATTGACACTTTGTTTCTTCTGGTTTCTCATGCCCACAATGGTCTATGTGGTATCCGCCTCGATTATAATGTCCTTGATTTCGCAATCTTGGTTGTACTCAATTCTACTTGTCCCGTTCCAATATTGTTATCTCTACTCCGCACTATTGTAGTCTCTTGCATGGTTCTTCTAATTCCGTCTCTCGGCTTCATACAACCAAGTCCCTTGTATGACCTTCTATTCCTTCTAACTGAACTACCTCAGGGATTTCTTCCTCATCTGATTGTGCATGCGGTAAAAATTATCTTCACAACTTTACTTCCTTGCTCACTTGTTCTTTGGATAATTTGTAAGGATCACCAAGCAGCCTACCCGAGTACAATACTCAATTCAAGGTCCGATTCCATTCCCTCATGTTGGAGATTCTTCAAGTCCGCAGTTGATTTATCACGAGGCGATAATCGCTTCGTGAAATCACGACTAAAGGATATAAAATATCCTTTAGGATACTAAAAACTAAGCATACGTATGTATATAACATATAATAAGAAACATCATAAAAAGTCTATATACTAACTCCTATCGATCCAAGTTGCAGAAATCCACGGAAAGCGATGGTGGTCCGACGTACTACTAACCCAACAACCCGACTATGCGTGTGTGTAAAAACAAAAATCCGTTTTGAAAATTTTAGACCCCTTTCGGGTTATAGTAATTTTATACAATCGGTCTTTCAGAAGATTTCAAGTGTCATTGTTGCCAACCTGGCTCTGATACCACATTGTAACACCCCAAATTCTGAGAACTCGGGGAGCTACTAGTTAGGACCTCACAATGCGTCCCGACCATAGTTTGACAACAATTTAACTTGGATCTTACAACAAGGCACAAAAGTATTAAAAACATTTGAAAACTTTAAACAATGTATACATGAAAAATATGTATCAGCCTTACAAATCAAAGGTACTAAAACGACGCATATGAAGTATATAAGACAACCTCGTCCCCAACTAAATGAGTACGTGGACCCGGCTGACCATTCCCTCTGGATCTCTCTACAAATGTCTTAACCTGCAAGACATCTACAAGCGGTATAAAACCGTTAGCTAACATTCTATGCATAAGTATAAAGGTAAAAGCACAATCACACATCATACACAATCAACATGCAACACTCAATCCTTTTATTATCTTTAATTAGGTGATAGGTCATTACTAATGATACTTATTTTGTGACACGAGGGATTCCCAAACCTCGCCCCTGTCCCCGTTTACCAACGCGGAATGGTACTAATGCATCTGACCGTCTACCGGACTGGGCTGGTCGCAGGGAACCTCCTAGACTCTCGCAAGAGCTAGGCAGATGATGTCACGACCCGTTATCATACACTTGGGTCAATTACGTAAATAATAAAGTCGGCCTAATCCGGTTTCGTTGTTTATCATAACTAACAAACACTACTCATACACATTACACTCATACAAGAAGCCACCTAAGTAAGTCCGTGGACTTACCGGAATCCATTCTCGACTCGGTCAGAAACGTGGTAACTCAGTCGCCTGTCAAATAAGACATGCGAATCAAAATCACATCCCATACTCTTAGAAGTTATAAACTTCTAAGAGGTACAATCTCATGAGGAGAAATTACGGAAAAAGGCTCTCTTAACGTAAAAGACTATTTTACCCCTGGTCCCGGAAATTCCTGAAAAGTTTATCATTAAATTCTAATATTTTTTATAGAACCTATTTCCATAGTCTGTTTCTCAAGGATAGTTTACTGGAGATTATAAAGTTAACAAGGTTCTAGAATTTTCAAAAGGGTTGCTAAGGTCCGACCTTTACACTTAAGCTACTAGGTCTAAGGTCAAAATCATAAATATACTCGTCAACAAGAACAACGTTATTACACTCCCATAACACTCCCGAGTCTAGATAACTTCCTCATAAATATTCTAGATAAGAGACTAAGAACCTAAACGAGTGGAGCTTAGGTTAGTATAACGAGTTTTTAGGATATTCTAACAAGTGGACTTGTTACCATCACGATCGCATTGTATACTCATTGAAACAAACCACAACCTACCTACCTAGTACACTCGAATCCGGTCGTACTAACCCCCTTGGTAACCTACAACTCCCACTCGGCTATCTCTATACTATACGTACGAAATCATGTAAACACTTCCTATAATTCCCAACTTCCTATTCTACAGATCTATATACATACATATATGCCCAACGTTTATACTGAGGTGATGACATGAATTATGTACCATCATATTCATGCATATTGCAGAAGATTATCTCACTATACCTTGCATATAGAGAGATTTTGTGTGCCTTTTATGTTCTATTCAATTATTTGTCGGAAATAGAGGTCTACACGAGTTTTTGATGAATTATAGGTAAATGGAGTGGAATTGGAAGCAAAAGCAGAGCAAGGAGCATCTAAGGATGTTAAGGAAGCTAAAGGAGTCTCAAAGGGAACACAAAGAGCTAAGGAATTGCAAAGGAGAAGCATAGAAGACGAGCCAAAAGAAGAGCACTTTCTGTTGAAGAAAATCGTGCCAATATGCATATAAATCGGACGATTTTCTACCCTAGAAATCGAACGGTTTTGTGTATAAATCGACTGGGTCGATTTCTTCTGTTTTTCGGCCAAATGAAAAGACGACACAAAGCCCAATTCTTTTGGGATAGAGGAGAGTTTTGCCAAACAGCCCATTTGCAAGAAACTATAGAGGAGAACCCTAGGAACGAAAACGGGGAGGCCGCAGCGGGAAATCTTTACACGTTTGAGAGACATTGGAGATTCTTGGAGAAGGATTGAAGAACTTTAACCGGGAAGCCAATCTTGATTCTTATTTGTGAGATTTCTGTATTCCATTGAAGTCTTTGTGATTTTTGAACACGATATTGAGTTAATTGAGAGATACATTTGTTAGTTTCGAAATTGGTTTACAGATTTGAAGGTTATTGAATTTTTATTCAAGATTCGGTTTTTCTTTGCGATATTTCACTCAATCTTTAATTTGATTCGATTTTGAAAATGGTTGGCTAAAACCCTTGTGATTCTGTGGAGAATAGTTGTGATTAAGGCTTAGATGATGATAGACTGAACTCATTCAAACATTAGGACCCTGAAAGTTTAGATTTTAGTTTTGCGACAACAGGAAAATCGGACTGTTCTTGAAGTAAATCGGCCGATTTTCTTATGAACAACCCGGTTTATTCTTCTGACGAACCTTAATTGAATCAATCTTTAACCAAAACTAATCCTTGCCTAAATCCCAACCTTGATTAACCTTTTTACCCTCTTATTGAATGTATGAAGACACTTCAAACCTGATTCTACGTTTAATAGATTAAGATTTCAAGATTTGGGTAATAAAGAGACTCAACATCCTTTATTAAGATTCTAAGTGTGCTTTCTAATCTTTACTTTGGAGAGTCATATCCTGGAGTTTTAGATAGTTAGTTTGAACATAATTATTGTCTTTAGATCTTTCTATATTGCAGCCTCAACAACCCCTATAGAGAGAATCTTTAGATTAGTCATATAGGTTTTGGAACTTCACCGTACAATACCTACCTTTGAACACATAATCTTGGCAATATAAACTCTGTCCTATATCTATAAAAGTGTCTTGAATCAAAAGCCGAAATCGGATACTTGAATCCTTGGAATCATTCTACCCTTATTTGATCACAAAAGCTTTTCTCATTTTTCGCTAGATAATTGAAATTGAATTTACTCTAACCAAATCCCTGAGTTCGACTCTGGAATTCTTACCTCACTACAACTGATCCGTACACTGCGGGTTCGTTTTGCTTTGAGTTCTAGATATAAATTTAAGACTTTGACGCACACACTTTTTGAGCGAACAAGTTTTTGGCGCCGTTGCCGGGGATTTGGTCTAGACCAAATTCGGTTTTCGGTTGTCTAGCTTGAGAGCTCTTGCTCTTGTGATTTGATTTGTCTACTTGAGTGATCTTTGCAGGTTCTTTAGGTATATGTGAAAGACTAGATCCACTAAAGATCTAGTTCCTTTCGATCCCGAATTGGAGAGAACTTTGAGGAGAAAGTTGAAGGAAAAGAAAATGGCTAAGAACGACGAGAGAAACTACCAGGCTCAACTGAATGAAGCTCAATGCCAACTTCAATTGAGCGAGAAAGCACGGAAAGATGCTGAAACGAGTCATCAATTTCAGATTGATGAACTGAGAGCTATGATGTTGGACATGAAGTTGGAATTGAATGAATCCAGGAAGAAGAAGAAGAAAGTCAAGACGCCAACTAAATCCATTAGAAATGACTCATCCGATGATGACGGGATTGATCCGGACATGCCGGAACTTGAGGAGATCGATCCATTACTTCGTCCTGTTAGGAACACCCCAAAACCACGGGTTGTTCCTCGCTTCCCAGCTAGGGACGTAAGAGCTGTTAGTGACGGTGATAGACCCCGAACTTTGGGGCAACGGATGGACCCAATTCAGCAACCACGCTGTCTAGGTGTGGATTTCGGAGCTGAAGACATCCAAGAGTTTAGCTTCTCACCACAAGTCATCACCATGGTTCGCCAAAGTCAATATGGCGGAGCAAGTACTGAATCTCCACACCAACACTTGCAGAATTTTGAGATTTTCATGGAGACTATGAAGCCGAAGAAGGCTACTACAAGCAATTATAAGATCAAACCGTTCTTCTTTTCTTTGAAGGACAAGGCTCTAGCTTGGTACCAAACACTTCCAGCTGCAAAGCTAGCTACATGGGAGGAATTGTCTTCGGAATTCCTCACCAAATTCTTTCCGCCATCCAAAACGGCGGAATTGAGAGGTAAAATAAATGCTTTTTCTATGAAACCTAATGAAAGCTTGTTTCAATCTTGGGAAAGGTTTCAAGATCTCTTGTTGGATTGCCCACACCATGGCATTTCCAAGCTGGAATTATTGGAGATCTACTACAAAGGATTGGATGTGGAAACACAATTCAACCTACAATCTCTCTCTTGTGGAACATTCATGGACATGAGAGAGGATGATGCTTGGGACTTCATTGAGAAGCAAGCCCAAGTGATTGAGAAGTATTCCCACCGGAAGGTGGACTCAAATAGCCGGAATCAAGGCGATCCGGGAGCCAAGTTGACCCAAGCTGCTCAAACACAAATATTCTCCCTCAACAATGAGATCAAAGAGTTGAAGGAAGTGCTCAAAACGAGTCTTCAAAAGACTAAGGAGCAAGAAGCCAACTACATGGGGAGGGACAACAATCAAAGGAATGATAACTGGAACTCCAATTGGAACAACAACAACAATAACAACCGGAACTCCAATTGGAACAACAACAAAAGGAACTCAAATAACAACAATTGGAGGTCAAATCAGCAAAATCCAGGTAATCCTTACTCTAATGCTGAAAAGGCTGTAACATCTCCATCTTCTTCTACTCCTTCAACAAGCCAGGGACAATCAAGCGGATCAAACAAACCCGATTCCATGCTGGAGACGATCCTAGGCAAGCTACAAGGGTTGGAGAGTTATATAACTTCGGTTGACAAAGCTCACAAAGCTTTAGAAAACCAAGTATTCAACAAGGCCGGAGAAGTTCCAAGAGACCAAGGGAAACTTCCCGGGAAGACGGAAGATAACCCAAAGGGAAGGGTTATGGCAATAACTACTAGGAGCGGCAAGACAACTACCGATCCTCAACCCAAAGTAGTCGAAACCACCACTAAAGAAGGGGAGGCAAAAGAGAAGGAAGAAGTTTATGTTCCTCCTCCCGCTTACAAACCACCTCTACCTTTCCCTCAATCTAGAGCGCGTGCACGCCTAGATAAACATTTTGGTAAGTTTGTTGAACTTATGAGTAAGCTGCATATTAATATACCTTTTATGGATGCAATTTTAGGTATGCCAGCTTATGGGAAATTCCTCAAGGAGATCCTCTCTAACAAGAAGAAATTGGAAGACATAGGAGAAGTCAAGATGAGTATGGAGTCATCCGAACTCATCAAGACTATGACGGAGAATATGCCACCTAAGCTCCGTGATCCAGGATCCTTTTGCATACCCATCACTTTGGGAGAAGCTACCTATGATGCGCTTTGTGACCTTGGAGCGAGTGTGAGTATCATACCGCTCTTTGCAAAGTAGTTGGTCTAGGAGAGCCTAGACCGGTGAAGATCACACTCTACATGGCTGATCGTTCCACCACTAAGCCGGTGGGGATATTAGAAGACATTCCGTAAAGCTCGGTAAGTTTTACATCCCTATAGATTTTGTCGTTCTTGACATCCCTGCAGATTATCCGGTTCCCATCATTCTTGGGAGACCATTCCTTGCAACATCCAGATGCATGGTAGATTGCAAGAATGGCCAGCTGTCTTTCCATATAGGTGAAGAAAAGGTAGAATTCACACTCTCTTCCTTGATCAAGGAGCCAACCTTGAGAGACGATGTTTTTGATATTTTTGATGAAGAAGAGTCTAGAGAGGTAGTAAGTTCAATCTTGATGAAAGACCCTCTTCAAAAGGTTCTTAGTATGAGCATCATGGAGGAAGGAGTGGAACATGATTGCAATGAGGATGTGAAAGCATTAAATGATGTGGAGGAAGAAATAGGAACAAGAATTGAAGAACTAAAATTAACTCTGGAAACTGTGAAGAAAATCGACCTGCATGAAACAAATCGTCCGATTTGTGAAAAGGCAACCCGATTTTTTCGACAGAAAGAAAAATCGTGCCTCAGATCGACCGATTTACTTCAGGGGAGGTCGATTTAGTGGGGAATTTGCTGACATTGTGAATTACCTTGTTTGTCAGGAGATTCCACCCGGACTTTCATATGCTCAAAGGAAGAAGTTCTTTAGTGACGTCCGGCAATTCTATTGGAACGAACCTCTTCTATTCAAAAGAGGTCCCGATGGCATTTACAGGAGATGTATCCCCAAAGATGAGGTGGATAGTGTCACCCGCCATTGCCATTCTCTACCATGTGGCGGACATGCTAGTTCCCACAAGACTTGTGCTAAGGTACTTCGCTCCGGTTTCTATTGGCCTACACTTTTCAAAGATGTGCAAAAGTTTGTTGTTGCTTGTGATGCTTGTCAAAGGACAGGTAATATATCAAGGAGGAATGAGATGCCTCTCAACAACATACAAGAAGTAGAGATCTTTGATGTATGGGGCATCGATTTTATGGGACCTTTCCCATCTTCATGCGGTAACCAATATATACTTCTTGCCGTAGACTATGTATCAAGATGGGTAGAGGCAATCGCTTCTCCTACTAATGATGCAATGGTAGTGGTGAAGTTCTTCAATAGAATGATCTTCCCAAGGTTCGGAACTCCCCGAACCATCATTAGTGACGGAGGAACGCATTTCACAGCCCGTCGATTTGAGACTCTATTGGCTAAGTATGGGGTGACCCATAAGATAGCTACACCTTACCACCCGCAAACCAGCGGACAAGTTGAAATATCCAATAGAGAGATTAAGGGAATTTTAGAGAAAACCGTCTCTAAAACAAGAAAAGATTGGTCAATGAAGCTTGACGATGCACTATGGGCGTACAGGACAGCCTTCAAGACACCAATAGGTACGACTCCCTATAACCTTGTATATGGTAAATCCTGTCATCTTCCTGTAGAGCTAGAGCATAAAGCCTATTGGGCTATCAAGTGGCTCAATTTTGACATGAAAGAAGCCGGAGAGAAGCGGCTCTTAGACATCAATGAGCTAGATGAGATCCGGCTAAATGCGTATGAGAACGCAAAGATCTATAAGGAACGGACAAAGCGTTGGCATGATAAGCACATCATTCCAAAAGACTTGAAGGAGGGACACCAAGTCCTCCTATTCAACTCAAGGCTGCGTCTATTTCCAGGTAAGCTTAAATCCCGTTGGACAAGACCTTATGTAATTAAACGAATTTTCCCCCATGGTGCAGTTGAAGTATGGGGTGAACAAAGTGGAAATTTCAAGGTTAATGGCCAACGGTTGAAGAAATACACACCGGAAGCTCCGGTCGAGGAGATAGCTCCTATCCTCCTCCATTGAACACAAACCATACACCGTCCAGCTAAAGATGATAAATCAAGCGCTTCTTGGGAGGCAACCCGTGATAGTATAATTTTTCCCTCCTTTCATCACTTAGTTAGAGTAGATTAGTTGTTTTGTTTCTTTGTTTTCGCTTTTTATTTGTTCTTCGATGCACTCTTGGTTTGTCGTGTCATTAATCGTAGCAAATTAGGTTCAAATTGAGAGATCCATGGAGAAAGGGAGCATAAATCAATTCAATCTTCAATGTCCATGAAGAATAAGGAAGGAAATCGAGATACACTAAGTTAATCGTCCGATTCAGGAGCAGAGTGTTCGCTCCAAACGGTGTGTGCAAGCTTTAAATTTATAACCCTAGACTTAAGCTTAAAACAAGGATGCGAACCCGCAGTGTACGGGTCAATCGTAGTAAAAGCAAGAAAATTCCAGGGGTCGATCACAGGGACTTAGTGAAACAAAGTCCAGTACGGTATGCTAATGTCAATGCTAACCACAAGAGCAAGTAATACAATCAAAGATGAATAAGATGTCAAATAAAGCAAACATGCAATTCTAGGGATTAAAGCATCTAGTTGTGGTTCCAACTCAAGATCTATAGATAAGAGGACAAAGCTGAGATTTTTGCTTGGGGAAGGTGTTACTAAAGTGGAGTAGATCACCGGGTAAGTCTCACTACACACTAATCCTAAACCGTAGCTCCTATTACCGGGTAAGTCTCAAGGAATCAAGATAAAGAATTATAACCTCAAACTAACACACCATCTAAGGGAATAGAATCAACCTTTACCGGGTAAGTCTCAGGCTAACTCACAAAGATGGGATGGAAGCACACTCAAACCCCAATAAAGGACAAGCCTTTATTACCTACGCTTATGATCGTTGGTACACAAACTAAGGAATTACCGGGTAAGTCTCATCCTAAGCTTGCTTTGAACCAGAAAAGTGTAATAAGAATAGGATTTGGCAAACTCTAACACATTAACTCTCAGTTAAGGATCGGATAAGTCACCTCGGTCAGCCAGTTTCCACCCCGGCCGAGATGTTCATCGACTGAACGAGATGCTTAGGGTTAAGGTTAAAGACTCGAACTTTCAGGATCCTACTGTGATTAAGATCATTCTATCATTGTTTTTCCCACAACCTTCAGCCAATCACCCTAGAATCACACAAGGAAATTAGCCACTCATCATCATAATGAAAGTATTAAATATATGGGAAGAAGGTGAATATTTGAACAAAGAAGAATTTAATGAAAACACTTCAATAACTGAATCAAATATCACACAAAATCGTTCCTTGGATAATAATCCAACAAGACAAGACAACAAGGAAAGGAATTGAAGATAATCTTACAAAACCCTCCAAAAAGCTATAAAGCTATAGTCTTCAAATCTTCCTTCAACCTTCAAAAAGGTTCTTCAACTCTCTCCCAAATTGGAGTAGGATGCGGCCGCTGCGCTTGTAAACCCTGATCGGTGTTATAGCGTGATGTATGCAGCCTCTAAGCATGATCGGATTTGTGGAAAATCCAATCCTTTTTATAGGAAAAATAAACCTCCAAAGATAATAAATCTTAAGAAGATATTATCCCATAAATATAGGTAAAATATATGATTCTGCATATCTCCTTCCTTCTAGAAGCTCAGCCCAAGAATAAAATATTCTCGCCGCGTCCTAGGTGTTCGCCTCGGTCGAGTCGGCGTCTCTGGATCGCCTCGGTCGAGATGAATCTCTGGTCAACCGAGGTGACTCATAACTGAATGTAGAATCTCTCAAAACTGGTCCAAAGTAAATCTTTAATCCATGGTTGTGCTCCCTGGATGTAGCTCCAAATGACTCTTGACTCCTTTTGCTCCTTTTTGATGCAATACGTACCATATTACCTGCAATTACAACGAAACTAGGTGTAGACCTCGATTCTCGCAAAGGTAGATGAAATGGTAGTAAAATCACATAATGTACATACAAACATGCAGATTATGAAAGATAAAACGTCCAAACAAACCCCAAAATATAGACTATAATTCATGCTATCAAAATACCCCATACTTAACCCTTGCTTGTCCCTTAAGCAAGTTCCTCATATAGAAATCAAGATAGAATGGATTATAAGTCAAGAAAATCAGTGAAAAGTCTTTCAAAAATATTTTATGGTGTGTAACTATCATAGATCACTCTAAGAGAATACTTCCTGGAATTAAAAACTCAATATGATCAAAACATTTTATAAATATAGGAAAGTTGTTCATCTTTGCATAAAATCATAGAATGCATAATAAATCATAATTATCAAAATTAATCATGTATAATCCGATTTAAACCGCTAAGTCAATCAACAAGCTCAAGGTCTCAAGGGCTTCCCAAAAGAAAAGGTCAAGAAACGTGTAGGGTAGGGATGAATGTAAGGTAATGTGGTACTAGAATCCGGGAAAAGGATGAACTTCACTTTCACTTTGACTTGCAACATCTTCCACCAATAAGCTTTGCTTATTTCACACTTTTTCTTTTTACTTTACTTTTTGGAATGCATGGACAGAGGTGCACAATAACCGAAGCCTAGGAAATCCGCAATCATCAATTTCTTGAGATGCATCAAACCCTTGATGCACATACCATGATCCGTTAGGAATATCGCTCAATCCGACTTTGGCAAGACACAAACACCCGGCTATGTGAATGGTGCCGAGTTACTCATCTTCATGATTGACTTCCCCAAACCTAAAATTACTTTCTAGCACTTTCACTTCCAGCCCACTTCTCAACTTTAACTTGCTTTCACCACTTCGCTTGCTTCCAAATTCCCGGATAGGTAAAGGGAGGCAAAATGTATATGAGGGGCTAAGCATGATCAAGAAGAAGAAGAAGGAGAAGATGAATTGCCTTGGTCTTTCCAAGAAGAAAGTGAGAGAACTTATGCTGCGGTGTCAACCTTCAAATTCAACATAATTTGGATAAAAATAAAGTATTAAACATGCCAATAATTTCAAACAAAGCATTTAGCAACTTAAACATATCATAAAACATTTCAAACATATAAAGAATTTAAATCCAGTCAGTAAACAAGATCTTCACTGAGATCATATCCAGATAAGTAACACAAAAATCGTTTTCGAAAACTCTCAGTTAACCCACCTCGGTCGAGATGTTCTTGGGTCAACCGAGGTGAAACACCTCGTTTTGCCAGAACTGTCCCGGTCGAGGTCAAAAAATTTTTTTTTTTAAAACCAATTTTTTTTTCGGTTTCGACGTTTTTCTCAATCAAATAACCTGTAAGTATTTAGCAACTTAAACAAAGCATTTAGCAACTTAAACATATCAGAACTGTCCCCGGCAACGGCGCCAAAAACTTGTTCGCTCCAAACGGTGTGTGCAAGCTTTAAATTTATAACCCTAGACTTAAGCTTAAAACAAGGATGCGAACCCGCAGTGTACGGGTCAATCGTAGTAAAAGCAAGAAAATTCCAGGGGTCGATCACAGGGACTTAGTGAAACAAAGTCCAATACGGTATGCTAGTGTTGATGCTAACCACAAGAGCAAGTATACAATCAAAGATGAATAAGATGTCAAATAAAGCAAACATGCAATTCTAGGGATTAAAGCATCTAGTTGTGGTTCCAACTCAAGATCTATAGATAAGAGGACAAAGCTGAGATTTTTGCTTGGGGAAGGTGTTACTAAAGTGGAGTAGATCACCGGGTAAGTCTCACTACACACTAATCCTAAATCGCAACTCCTATTACCGGGTAAGTCTCAAGGAATCAAGATAAAGAACTATAACCTCAAACTAACACACCATCTAAGGGAATAGAATCAACCTTTACCGGGTAAGTCTCGGGCTAACTCACAAAGATGGGATGGAAGCACACTCAAACCCCAATAAAGGATAAACCTTTATTACCTACACTTATGATCGTTGGTACACAAACTAAGGAATTACCGGGTAAGTCTCATCCTAAGCTTGCATTGAACCAGGAAGGTGTAATAAGAATAGGATTTAGCAAACTCTAACACTTAACTCTCAGTTACGGATCAAATAAGTCACCTCGGTCAGCCAGTTTCCACCCCGGCCGAGATGTTCATCGACTGAACGAGATGCTTAGGATTAAGGTTAAAGACTCGAACTTTCAGGGTCCTACTGTGATTAAGATCATTCTATCATTGTTTTTCCCACAACCTTCAGCCAATCACCCTAGAATCACACAAGGAAATTAGCCACTCATCATCATAATGAAAGTATTAAATATATGGGAAGAAGGTGAATATTTGAACAAAGAAGAATTTAATGAAAACACTTCAATAACTGAATCAAATATCACACAAAATCGTTCCTTGGATAATAATCCAACAAGACAAGACAACAAGGAAAGGAATTGAAGATAATCTTACAAAACCCTCCAAAAAGCTATAAAGCTATAGTCTTCAAATCTTCCTTCAACCTTCAAAAAGGTTCTTCAACTCTCTCCCAAATTGGAGTAGGATGCGGCCGCTGCGCTTGTAAACCCTGATCGGTGTTATAGCGTGATGTATGCAGCCTCTAAGCATGATCGGATTTGTGGAAAATCCAATCCTTTTTATAGGAAAAATAAACCTCCAAAGATAATAAATCTTAAGAAGATATTATCCCATAAATATAGGTAAAATATATGATTCTGCATATCTCCTTCCTTCTAGAAGCTCAGCCCAGAAATATAAGATCACTTTCCAATTTTAAAAGATCTCAGCCAAGAATAAAATATTCTCGCCGCGTCCTAGGTGTTCGCCTCGGTCGAGTCGGCGTCTCTGGATCGCCTCGGTCGAGATGAATCTCTGGTCAACCGAGGTGACTCATAACTGAATGTAGAATCTCTCAAAACTGGTCCAAAGTAAATCTTTAATCCATGGTTGTGCTCCCTGGATGTAGCTCCAAATGACTCTTGACTCCTTTTGCTCCTTTTTGATGCAATACGTACCATATTACCTGCAATTACAACGAAACTAGGTGTAGACCTCGATTCTCGCAAAGGTAGATGAAATGGTAGTAAAATCACATAATGTACATACAAACATGCAGATTATGAAAGATAAAACGTCCAAACAAACCCCAAAATATAGACTATAATTCATGCTATCAAAATACCCCATACTTAACCCTTGCTTGTCCCTTAAGCAAGTTCCTCATATAGAAATCAAGATAGAATGGATTATAAGTCAAGAAAATCAGTGAAAAGTCTTTCAAAAATATTTTATGGTGTGTAACTATCATAGATCACTCTAAGAGAATACTTCCTGGAATTAAAAACTCAATATGATCAAAACATTTTATAAATATAGGAAAGTTGTTCATCTTTGCATAAAATCATAGAATGCATAATAAATCATAATTATCAAAATTAATCATGTATAATCCGATTTAAACCGCTAAGTCAATCAACAAGCTCAAGGTCTCAAGGGCTTCCCAAAAGAAAAGGTCAAGAAACGTGTAGGGTAGGGATGAATGTAAGGTAATGTGGTACTAGAATCCGGGAAAAGGATGAACTTCACTTTCACTTTGACTTGCAACATCTTCCACCAATAAGCTTTGCTTATTTCACACTTTTTCTTTTTACTTTACTTTTTGGAATGCATGGACAGAGGTGCACAATAACCGAAGCCTAGGAAATCCGCAATCATCAATTTCTTGAGATGCATCAAACCCTTGATGCACATACCATGATCCGTTAGGAATATCGCTCAATCCGACTTTGGCAAGACACAAACACCCGGCTATGTGAATGGTGCCGAGTTACTCATCTTCATGATTGACTTCCCCAAACCTAAAATTACTTTCTAGCACTTTCACTTCCAGCCCACTTCTCAACTTTAACTTGCTTTCACCACTTCGCTTGCTTCCAAATTCCCGGATAGGTAAAGGGAGGCAAAATGTATATGAGGGGCTAAGCATGATCAAGAAGAAGAAGAAGGAGAAGATGAATTGCCTTGGTCTTTCCAAGAAGAAAGTGAGAGAACTTATGCTGCGGTGTCAACCTTCAAATTCAACATAATTTGGATAAAAATAAAGTATTAAACATGCCAATAATTTCAAACAAAGCATTTAGCAACTTAAACATATCATAAAACATTTCAAACATATAAAGAATTTAAATCCAGTCAGTAAACAAGATCTTCACTGAGATCATATCCAGATAAGTAACACAAAAATCGTTTTCGAAAACTCTCAGTTAACCCACCTCGGTCGAGATGTTCTTGGGTCAACCGAGGTGAAACACCTCGTTTTGCCAGAACTGTCCCGGTCGAGGTCAAAAAATTTTTTTTTTTAAAACCAATTTTTTTTTCGGTTTCGACGTTTTTCTCAATCAAATAACCTGTAAGTATGCATGCAATCTCAGATAAACATATAAATGCAGATAAAGCATGAATATGAAAATATCCGATACATCATAAGTCGAATAATACATCATAAGTCAAATAAGTCAGATAATACATCAACTACCCCATACTTGAGACACACTGTCCCAGTGGGTGTAATAAAAGTCTGAAAGAAAGGAGGACTCACCGGATAAAGAGCCGAACTGCATAAAAATAAAATAAATAAAAATCCTGCAGCTCCTCAGAAGTCCTGATCCGGTGGTGGTGGTGGCATGTAGGGGTACAAAGTAGGGTCATAGGGATAGCCCATGACATGCTGGAACTGTAGCTGAGCCATCATGTGCTGATGATGCTGCCGCTCCTGCATCTCCCGGATATCCAAAGAAAGTGCAGCATAAGTGTCGATAACCTGATCTGTCAGGTCATCAATCCGTCGGTGTGCTGCTCTGTCTCTAACCCTCTGCCTCCTACGCCTAGCGGGCCTGACTGGAGAAGTCTCAGCTGGCGCCGGCTCAGTGTCCTCCTCATCCTCATCAAGATCAATAATGGGAGGCGCGCTCGTCCCAGCAGTGTCCGTCCCTGTGTCCATCGGGACGCCGCCTCCTCTCTCCTCAACTGTCTCGTCATCATCCTCCTCATCAGCCTCCTCTGCCTCCTCTGCAGCTGCAGCAGCTGCTCCCTCTCTGTAGTCCTCCATCAGCGGGACCCATGCAGCCTGCCAGAAATGCGGGTCGGCGACAGAAAACTGTGCAGACCATCTGATGCCCTGAGGCGCTGTCCGCTCCCAAGGCATGGCAACATACGGAGTAGTCAACCCACGAGGAACAAGAATCCGCCTCGTGATCATCTCCTGCAGACCCAGCGGCTTCGGAGCCGCCGCCAATGTGCAGATACTGAGATCCATCCCGTGGTAGGAGGCGATGTGGGTGACTAGACCTCCACAGCAAATATCACCCTTCCCTTTGGCCTTGATCCTGTGCAGATCCTCTGCCAGCATCAAGCCAAAGTCAGGGTATCCTCCCGTGACCATGCAGTATAGTGAGAATAGCTCCCCCTGTCTGATCTTCTGGGGCGTCTCAGTACGCGCCAGAAGCATCTCGCTGAATATCCGGTGGGCGAGTCTGAAAGCTGGGTGGAAGATGACCTTCTCCCTGGAATCTCCAGGGCGCCATCTGTCTGCATGTGTGGTGATGTGGGCTATCTGACCCCAAAACTCCCTAGCTACGGATCGGGAGGGGAAGTCTACAGCTGTAGGGGTAGGAAAGCTGAAAATCTCTCTGAATATCTCTAATGGAACTATGAAGTTCCGGCTCATCAGCCGGTACTTCACAGATCCCTCTGTGGGTAGGTAGGAGAAGGAGCTGACGAACTCGAGTGTCGGCTCTATGTAGGCTGGGGCTCGGATCTCAGAAAACTGATCCAGCCCGACTGTAGCTATCATCCTCCTAAGGTCAGCCTCTAACCCTAGGCAGTCAAAAGCGGATACCTCCAGAAATCGCGGTGCGATAACCGGACGGCCCGCTATCCTCTCGTAATCTACCCGACATCTCTCGTGGATGACCGGGCGGTAGGGACGGGAAGAAGAAGGGGAAGGGGAGGGTGAAGATCTATCTCTCAGGGCTAGTATCCTATCTGAACTCATCTTCACAAATCAATCTGTCAGACCACCTCGGTTGACTGACAAGTCCCAGAAATCACCTCGGTCGAGGTGCAGACCGACTGGACCGAGGCGTACAGTTCGAATTTCCAAATCTCAGATTTCCAGTTCTTTTCCCCCTAAAATCACTACAATTGCTTCCTAAGGGGTACTTATGGGTTTCCTCAGCAGAATCAAGGGCAACCAAAGCCCAATAAACAGCGAACGAGGAGTTAGGGTTTTCGAACTTCGTTTACCTCGTTTCGGTCGAAAATGCTCAGATTTCTTGCAGATCTGTTGTTGCAATCGACTCCTCTTCCCTTTAATTACAGTTTTGGAACAGAAATCGTCGGAAAAGAGCGAGAAACGAGGGAGAACGAGGTGCTCTGTCGCCGCGGTCGAAATGGGTGAAAAATAAAAAGTGAAAAGTAATTTTCGCTTTTTATACCGTCGCGAGATCTGCTGTCACCTCGGTCGAGATGGTCTCGACTGGACCGAGGTGGTACGGACCGAGGCGGTTCTGCAGAAACCCTAGTCGCCTCGGTTGCTTCAAGAATCAACTCGGTCGAGGTGTTCTGACAGTGACCGAGGTGCTTCTTTCTTCTCAGAATCTCGAACTTCTCCCTTTCCTGGAGTGCTCCTTCCTGTTGTCTGTCCAAAAACCCAAAAACAAAGCAAAGCAAAGCAAAAACAAAAACTATCTAAACTAGACTAGAAAACGGGAAAGAAAGCAATACCTTGGGTTGCCTCCCAAGAAGCGCTTGATTTAAGGTCGCTAGCTGGACCATAGTGCGTCTCAAAGGAGGTAGATCGGTGCGACCTCCTCAACCGGCGTTTCCGGTTGGTACTTCTTAAGTCTATGACCGTTGACCTTGAAGCTTCCGCTAGTTTCGCCCCATATCTCAACTGCACCATGAGGGAAAACATGTTTCACAACGTAAGGTCCGGTCCACCTAGATTTCAACTTACCTGGAAAAAGACGGAAGCGGGAGTTGAAGAGTAGAACTAAATCTCCTTCGTTAAGCTCCTTTGGAACGATACGCTTGTCATGCCATCTCTTCGTCCTTTCCTTGTAGATCTTGGCATTCTCATAGGCGTTCAAACGCAGCTCTTCCAGCTCGTTAAGTTCCAATAGTCGCTTCTCACCAGCCTCCTTAATGTCAAAGTTCAACCATTTGATAGCCCAATACGCTTTGTGCTCCAACTCAACGGGCAAATGGCAAGATTTCCCATACACCAAGTTATAAGGGGTGGTGCCTATGGGAGTCTTGAATGCGGTCCTGTATGCCCAAAGAGCATCGTCTAATTTCATGGACCAATCCTTCCTCGTCCAAAAACTTGTTCGCTCCAAACGGTGTGTGCAAGCTTTAAATTTATAACCCTAGACTTAAGCTTAAAACAAGGATGCGAACCCGCAGTGTACGGGTCAATCGTAGTAAAAGCAAGAAAATTCCAGGGGTCGATCACAGGGACTTGGTGAAACAAAGTCCAGTACGGTGTGCTAATGTCAATGCTAACCACAAGAGCAAGTAATACAATCAAAGATGAATAAGATGTCAAATAAAGCAAACATGTAATTCTAGGGATTAAAGCATCTAGTTGTGGTTCCAACTCAAGATCTATAGATAGGCGGACAAAGCTGAGATTTTTGCATGGGGAGGATGTTTCTAAAGTGGAGTAGATCACCGGGTAAGTCTCACTACACACTAATCCTAAACCGCAACTCCTATTACCGGGTAAGTCTCAAGGAATCAAGATAAAGAACTATAACCTCAAACTAACATACCATCTAAGGGAATAGAATCAACCTTTACCGGGTAAGTCTCAGGCTAACTCACAAAGATGGGATGGAAGCACACTCAAACCCCAATAAAGGATAAACCTTTATTACCTACACTTATGATCGTTGATACACAAACTAAGGAATTACCGGGTAAGTCTCATCCTAAGCTTGCATTGAACCAGGAAGGTGTAATAAGAATAGGATTTGGCAAACTCTAACACTTAACTCTCAGTTTAGGGTCGGATAAGTCACCTCGGTCAGAAGAATTCCACCCCGGCCGAGATGTTCATCAACCGAACGAGGTGCTTAGGGTTAAGGTTAAAGACTCGAGCTTTCAGGATCCTACTGGAATCTAAGATTATTCTATCATTGTTTTTCCCACAACCTTCAGCCAATCACCCTAGAATCACACAAGGAAATTAGCCACTCATCATCATAATGAAAGTATTAAATATATGGAAGAAGGTGAATATTTGAACAAAGAAGAATTTAATGAAAACACTTCAATAACTGAATCAAATATCACACAAAATCGTTCCTTGGATAATAATCCAACAAGACAAGACAACAAGGGAAGGAATTGAAGACAATCTTACAAAACCCTCCAAAAAGCTATAAAGCTATAGTCTTCAATCTTCCTTCAACCTTCAAAAAGGTTCTTCAAATCTCTCCCAAATTGGAGTAGGATGCGGCTGCTGCGCGTGTATGCGAGGTTTCCAGCTGTAAGCGGTTTGTATGCGGCCTCCTCAAATTGTGGAAAATCAACCCTTTTTATAGGAAAATAAACCTCCAAAGATAATAAATCTTAAGAAGATATATTCCCATAAATATAGGTAAAATATATGATTCTGCATATCTCCTTCCTTCTAGAAGCTCAGCCCAAAAATATAAGATCACTTTCCAATTTTAAAAGATCTCAGCCAAGAATAAAATATTCTCGCCGCGTCCTAGGTGTTCGCCTCGGTCGAGTCGGCGTCTCTGGATCGCCTCGGTCGAGATGAATCTCTGGTCAACCGAGGTGACTCATAACTGAATGTAGAATCTCTCAAAACTGGTCCAAAGTAAATCTTTAATCCATGGCTATGCTTCCTGAATGTAGCTCCAAATGACTCTTGACTCCTTTTGCTCCTTTTTGATGCAAAACGTACCATATTACCTGCAATTACAACGAAACTAGGTGTAGACCTCGATTCTCGCAAAGGTAGATGAAATGGTAGTAAAATCACATAATGTACATACAAACATGCAGATTATGAAAGATAAAACGTCCAAACAAACCCCAAAATATAGACTATAATTCATGCTATCAAAATACCCCATACTTAGCCCTTGCTTGTCCCTAAGCAAGTTCCTCATATAGAAATCAAGATAGAATGGATTATAAGTCAAGAAAATCAATGAAAAAGTCTTTCAAAAAAATATTTTTATGGTGTGCAACTATCATAGATCACTCTAAGAGAGTACTTCCTGGAAATTAAAAACTCAATATGATCAAAACATTTTATAAATATAGGAAAGTTGTTCATCTTTGCATAAAATCATAGAATGCATAATAAATCATAATTATCAAAATTAATCATGTATAATCCGATTTAAACCGCTAAGTCAATCAACAAGCTCAAGGTCTCAAGGGCTTCCCAAAAAGAAAAGGTTCAAGAAACGCGTAGGGTAGGGATGTATGTAAGGTAATGTGGTGCTAGAATCCGGGAAAAGGATGAACTTCACTTTCACTTTGACTTGCAACATCTTCCACCAATAAGCTTTGCTTATTTCACACTTTTTTCTCTTTTACTTTACTTTTTGGGATGCATGGATAGAGGTGCACAATAACCGAAGCCTAGGAAATCCGCAATCATCAATTTCTTGAGATGCGTCAAACCCTTGATGCACATACCATGACCCGTTAGGAATATCGCTCAATCCGACTTTGGCAAGACACAAACACCCGGCTATGTGAATGGTGCCGAGTTACTCATCTTCATGATTGACTTCCCCAAACCTATTATTGCTTTCTAACACTTTCACTTTCAGCCCACTTCTCAACTTTGACTTGCTTTCACCACTTCGCTTGCTTCCAAATTCCCGGATAGGTAAAGGGAGGCAAAATGTATATGAGGGGCTAAGCATGATCAAGAAGAAGAAGAAGGAGAAGATGAATTGCCTTGGTCTTTCCAAGAAGAACGTGAGAGAACTTATGCTGCGGTGTCAACCTTCAAATTCAACATAATTTGGATAAAAATAAAGTATTAAACATGCCAATAATTTCAAACAAAGCATTTAGCAACTTAAACATATCATAAAACATTTCAAACATATAAAGAATTTAAATCCAGTCGGTAAACAAAATCTTCACTGAGATCATATCCAGATAAGTAACACAAAAATCGTTTTCGAAAATTTTCTGTTACGCCCACCTCGGTCGAGGTGTTCTTGGTTCAACCGAGGTGAAACACCTCGTTTTGCCAGAACTGTCCCGGTCGAGGTCAAAAATTTTTTTAAAACCATTTTTTTTCGGTTTCGACGTTTTTCTCAATCAAATAACCTGTAAGTATGCATGCAATCTCAGATAAACATATAAATGCAGATAAAGCATGAATATGAAAATATCCGATACATCATAAGTCGAATAATACATCATAAGTCAAATAAGTCAGATAATACATCAACTACCCCATACTTGAGACACACTGTCCCAGTGGGTGTAATAAAAGTCTGAAAGAAAGGAGGACTCACCGGATAAAGAGCCGAACTGCATAAAATAAAATAAATAAAAATCCTGCAGCTCCTCAGAAGTCCTGATCCGGTGGTGGTGGTGGCATGTAGGGGTACAAAGTAGGGTCATAGGGATAGCCCATGACATGCTGGAACTGTAGCTGAGCCATCATGTGCTGATGATGCTGCCGCTCCTGCATCTCCCGGATATCCAAAGAAAGTGCAGCATAAGTGTCGATAACCTGATCTGTCAGGTCATCAATCCGTCGGTGTGCTGCTCTGTCTCTAACCCTCTGCCTCCTGCGCCTAGCGGGCCTGACTGGAGAAGTCTCAGCTGGCGCCGGCTCAGTGTCCTCCTCGTCCTCATCAAGATCAATAATGGGAGGCGCGCTCGTCCCAGCAGTGTCCGTCCCTGTGTCCATCGGGACGCCGCCTCCTCTCTCCTCAACTGTCTCGTCATCATCCTCCTCATCAGCCTCCTCTGCCTCCTCTGCAGCTGCAGCAGCAGCAGCTGCTCCCTCTCTGTAGTCCTCCATCAGCGGGACCCATGCAGCCTGCCAGAAATGCGGGTCGGCGACAGAAAACTGTGCAGACCATCTGATGCCCTGAGGCGCTGTCCGCTCCCAAGGCATGGCAACATACGGAGTAGTCAGCCCACGAGGAACAAGAATCCGCCTCGTGATCATCTCCTGCAGACCCAGCGGCTTCGGAGCCGCCGCCAATGTGCAAATACTGAGATCCATCCCGTGGTAGGAGGCGATGTGGGTGACTAGACCTCCACAGCAAATATCACCCTTCCCTTTGGCCTTGATCCTGTGCAGATCCTCTGCCAGCATCAAGCCAAAGTCAGGGTATCCTCCCGTGACCATGCAGTATAGTGAGAATAGCTCCCCCTGTCTGATCTTCTGGGGCGTCTCAGTACGCGCCAGAAGCATCTCGCTGAATATCCGGTGGGCGAGTCTGAAAGCTGGGTGGAAGATGACCTTCTCCCTGGAATCTCCAGGGCGCCATCTGTCTGCATGAGTGGTGATGTGGGCGATCTGACCCCAAAACTCCCTAGCTACGGATCGGGAGGGGAAGTCTACAGCTGTAGGGGTAGGAAAGCTGAAAATCTCTCTGAAGGTCTCTAGTGGGACTAAGAAGTTCCGGCTCATCAGCCGATACTTCACAGATCCCTCTGTGGGTAGGTAGGAGAAGGAGCTGACGAACTCGAGTGTCGGCTCTATGTAGGCTGGGGCTCGGATCTCAGAAAACTGATCCAGCCCGACTGTGGCTATCATCCTCCTAAGGTCAGCCTCTAACCCTAGGCAGTCGAAAGCGGATACCTCCAGAAATCGCGGTGCGATAACTGGACGGCCCGCTATCCTCTCGTAATCTACCCGGCATCTCTCGTGGATGACCGGGCGGTAGGGACGGGAAGAAGAAGGGGAAGTGGAGGGTGAAGATCTATCTCTCAGGGCTAGTATCCTATCTGAACTCATCTTCACAAATCAATCTGTCAGACCACCTCGGTCGACTGACAAGTCCCAGAAATCACCTCGGTCGAGATGCAGACCGACTGGACCGAGGCGTGCAGTTCGAATTTTCAAATCTCAGATTTCCAGTTCTTTTCCCCCTAAAATCACTACAATTGCTTCCTAAGGGGTACTTATGGGTTTCCTCAGCAGAATCAAGGGCAACCAAAGCCCAATAAACAGCGAACGAGGAGTTAGGGTTTTCGAACTTCGTTTACCTCGTTTCGGTCGAAAATGCTCAGATTTCTTGCAGATCTGTTGTTGCAATCGACTCCTCTTCCCTTTAATTACAGTTTTGGAACAGAAATCGTCGGAAAAGAGCGAGAAACGAGGGAGAACGAGGTGCTCTGTTGCCGCGGTCGAAATGGGTGAAAAATAAAAAGTGAAAAGTAATTTTCGCTTTTTATACCGTCGCGAGATCTGCTGTCACCTCGGTCGAGATGGTCTCGACTGGACCGAGGTGGTACGGACCGAGGCGGTTCTGCAGAAACCCTAGTCGCCTCGGTTGCTTCAAGAATCAACTCGGTCGAGGTGTTCTGACAGTGACCGAGGTGCTTCTTTCTTCTCAGAATCTCGAACTTCTCCCTTTCCTGGAGTGCTCCTTCCTGTTGTCTGTCCAAAAACCCAAAAACAAAGCAAAGCAAAGCAAAAACAAAAACTATCTAAACTAGACTAGAAAACGGGAAAGAAAGCAATACCTTGGGTTGCCTCCCAAGAAGCGCTTGATTTAAGGTCGCTAGCTGGACCATGGTGCGTCTCAAAGGAGGTAGATCGGTGCGACCTCCTCAACCGGCGTTTCCGGTTGGTACTTCTTAAGTCTATGACCGTTGACCTTGAAGCTTCCGCTAGTTTCGCCCCATATCTCAACTGCACCATGAGGGAAAACATGTTTCACAACGTAAGGTCCGGTCCACCTAGATTTCAACTTACCTGGAAAAAGACGGAAGCGGGAGTTGAAGAGTAGAACTAAATCTCCTTCGTTAAGCTCCTTTGGAACGATACGCTTGTCATGCCATCTCTTCGTCCTTTCCTTGTAGATCTTGGCATTCTCATAGGCGTTCAAACGCAGCTCTTCCAGCTCGTTAAGTTCCAATAGTCGCTTCTCACCAGCCTCCTTAATGTCAAAGTTCAACCATTTGATAGCCCAATACGCTTTGTGCTCCAACTCAACGGGCAAATGGCAAGATTTCCCATACACCAAGTTATAAGGGGTGGTGCCTATGGGAGTCTTGAATGCGGTCCTGTATGCCCAAAGAGCATCGTCTAATTTCATGGACCAATCCTTCCTCGTCCTAGAGACGGTCTTCTCCAAAATTGCTTTGATTTCTCTGTTTGAGATCTCGACCTGTCCACTAGTTTGAGGGTGATAAGCGGTTGATACCTTGTGGGTTACCCCATACTTCGATAGAAGTGCTTTAAACTTCCGGTTGATGAAATGCGTTCCTCCATCGCTGATGATGATGCGTGGAGTTCCAAACCGTGGAAAGATAGTTCTATTCAAGAACTTCACAACCACTTTGGCGTCGTTAGTGGGAGAAGCGATGGCTTCGACCCATCTAGAGACGTAATCCACTGCAAGGAGAATGTAGAGGTTTCCTCCGGAGGATGGGAAAGGTCCCATGAAGTCAATCCCCCATACATCAAAGATTTCCACTTCTTGGATGTTGTTAAGTGGCATCTCGTTCCTCCTTGATAGGTTCCCTGTTCTTTGGCATGCATCACAAGTAACAACAAAAGATTGCACATCCTTAAATAATGTAGGCCAAAAGAAACCGGAACGCAATACCTTGGCGCATGTTTTATCGGTGCTAGCATGCCCTCCACATGGTAGTGAGTGACAATGCTTTATGACGCTATTAACTTCGTCTTCCGGAATGCACCTTCGAAGCATCCCATCCGGTCCGCGCTTAAATAGCAGCGGCTCATCCCAGTAGTAATGTCGTACTTCCTTGAAGAATCTCTTCTTTTGGGAGTACGTCAATCCGGGTGGTATTTCCTGGCAGACAAGATAATTCACAATATCAGCATACCAAGGACCTTTATTATCAGAAAGTTGGTGGAGAGAATGATCCGCCAACTGTGGGTGAATGTCAGAGAAGGGAGTAGAAAAATTGTCATTCTCAGCAATCTCAGTTGACATTGTCTCTCTGTCGGCCTCGGTCGAGGCACAAAGGCGTTGACCGAGGTGTTCTTCAGACGCCTCGCTCAGTCCAGAAAGTGCCTCGGTCGAGGTACTGCTACTGGATCCGAGGCTGGAAATCTTCGTTTCCTGGATTAGCTTCTCAGTTTTAGCTCCTGGATCCTCTTCCAGTGCTTTTAAGCTCCGTATATCTGCATCACAAGAAGCATCTATACCTTCCTCCATTAAACTGAAGCTAATAACTCTTTCGAGTGGATCATTAATAAGGATAGAGCTCACCAATTCTCTTGATTCTTCTTCATCGTAGATGTTGAAGATATCATCAGTTATTTGCTCCCCTTTCATAGCTGCAAGTAGTGCGAACTCCACCTCATCGCCACCAACGTTGAATTTCAACTTGGCGTTCTTGCAATCCACATTGCAACCCGAAGTTGCTAGAAATGGCCTCCCGAGAATGATAGGAACAGGATAATCTGCGGGAATGTCAAGTACGACAAAATCTATGGGTAGATAGAAGTTACCTAACTTGACCGGAACGTCCTCCAAAATGCCCACGGGATGGGTGATGGAGCGATCCGCCATGTAGAGTCGAATCTTGACCGGCTTGGGCTCTCCAAGGCCGATCTTATTGCATAGCTCCAGCGGGATGATGCTCACGCTGGCTCCTAGATCGCAAAGGGCTTCACAAGTGACATCCCCAACTTGAATGGGAATGCAAAATGAGCCGGGATCTCTTAATTTAGGTGGCATCTTCTCCTTCATGATCTTTATAAGCTCTGAAGACTTAGATGTCATCCTAACTTCACCAACATCCTCCAGCTTCCTCTTCCTTGATAGGATCTCTTTTAGGAACTTCCCATAGGCGGGCATACCTAGAATAGCATCAAGGAAAGGAATATTAATATGGAGCTTATTCATCAAGTCAAGGAACTTACCAAAGTGCTTGTCAAGATGTGCTCTGGCTCTGGACTGGGGGAATGGAAGTGGTGGTTTATATGCAGGAGGTGGAACATAGGCTTCAGTTGTTCCTCCTACTTTCTGTTGTACCGCCTCGGTTGGCATCTCGGTCGAGGTGTTCTTCGACTGGATCTGGACCGAGGTGGTCTGCGTCGATCGAGGTACTGGATCTGCAGTTTTGAGTCCACTCCTCGTCGTGATGGCCATGCATTGGCCCTTAGGGTTAGTTTCCGTCTTTGCTGGAAGCTTCCCTGGATCTCTTGGCGCTTCATTCGCCCTATTAGCAAGTTGTTGTTCGAAGGACTTTTGGGCCCTCGAAAATGAAGTCATAGAATTCTCCATAGCATTAAGCTTGATCAAGATTGCCTCCAGGACTGCGTCCTTCTTTTCCGGCTGAGACGAACTTGATCCTTGCCCTTGGCTCTTCAATGGAGTAGAAGAAGAAGAAGGAGGAGAGAGGAAAGGATTAGAGGAATCATTAGAGTTGGAGTTTGAATAATTGTTACCGTTGTTTTGGTTATTATTCGCTCTCCAATTGTTGCTATTGGATCCTCTATTGTTGTTGTAGTTGTTGTTTCGGGGTCCGTTGTTGTTGTTACGGTACCCGTTCTTGTTGTTGTTGTTATTCCTTTGCCCTTGCTCTTCCTGCTTAGTTTGAGCCATCAATAGCTCCTTCAACTGCTTCACGTCGTTCTTCAAGGACGTGAATTGGTTGTTGTTGGTTTGAGTCTCTTGAAAGTTGACTCTTTTAACTCCACCTTCAGCTCCTTGGTGGGTGTACTTCTCCATGTGCAAGGCTTGCTTCTCAATGAAGTCCCAAGCCTCGTCAACCGCCATATCCATAAATGTGCCGGCGGAGAGTAGTTGGAGATTAAACTGGGTGTTTCCGTCCAGTCCTTTGAAGTAGATCTCCAACAACTCGATCTTTGGAATCCCATGATGTGGGCAATCCAAAAGGATATCCTTGAACCGCTCCCATGATTTGGACAAGCTCTCCTTGTCCTTCATGATGAAAGCATTGATCTTCCCTCTCATTTCAGCAGTCTTTGAGGGGGGAAAGAATTTGGTCAAGAATTCCGTAGTCATCTCTTCCCATGTGCTGATCTTTCCTGCAGGAAGAGATTGATACCAAGTAAGAGCTCTATCTTTAAGAGAAAAGTAGAAAGGTCTTAGCTTGTAGTTGTTATTTTCAATTCTGGGAGGTCGCAAGGTCTCCATCAAGATCTCGTAGTTTTGAAGATGTTGATGCGGCGACTCCTTCTCTAGCCCTCCGAATTGACATTGGCGAATCATCGCTAGAACTTGCGGTCGAAGTTCGTAGTCATGGTCCGCTGGATCTCCTAGGTTCACTCCTGGACGCCTCAGCTGTTGATTAGGGTCCATCCTTTGACCTAGGGTTTGTGGAATTCTTGCAAGAAGAACATCTCGGACTGGCATCCGAAGTGGATGCACATCGGCCGGGGCGTCAGGAACTGGGACCTGCCTCGGTCGAGGATCAACTACTGGATCCTGCATCGGTCGAGGTTGAATCTGGTTCCGAATTGCTGCAATCTCAGCTTCGATTGCTGCATTCCTGGCCTGATTCTCTTCCTTTTCCTGCCTTAGCTCTTCTTTACTGAGACGTAGCTGCTCCTGCGTCTCTCTCAATTGGGCCAAAAGATCGTGATCGTCTTGTTGGGCCATCTTCGCTTCTCTTAAGCGTCTCTTGTACGTCTTTTCTGGTTCGGGATCGTAAGGAACGATTTCCTTTCCAGTGCGGGTTCTTCGCATATACCTAAGAAAGAACCTGCAAAAGTCACTCAAGTAGAGTGGTAAGACAACACGGGGCAAATGCCCCAAGAGCAAACCGTACCGGCTCGGTCTAGACCAAGTCCCCGGCAACGGCGCCAAAAACTTGTTCGCTCCAAACGGTGTGTGCAAGCTTTAAATTTATAACCCTAGACTTAAGCTTAAAACAAGGATGCGAACCCGCAGTGTACGGGTCAATCGTAGTAAAAGCAAGAAAATTCCAGGGGTCGATCACAGGGACTTAGTGAAACAAAGTCCAGTACGGTATGCTAATGTCAATGCTAACCACAAGAGCAAGTAATACAATCAAAGATGAATAAGATGTCAAATAAAGCAAACATGCAATTCTAGGGATTAAAGCATCTAGTTGTGGTTCCAACTCAAGATCTATAGATAAGAGGACAAAGCTGAGATTTTTGCTTGGGGAAGGTGTTACTAAAGTGGAGTAGATCACCGGGTAAGTCTCACTACACACTAATCCTAAACCGTAGCTCCTATTACCGGGTAAGTCTCAAGGAATCAAGATAAAGAATTATAACCTCAAACTAACACACCATCTAAGGGAATAGAATCAACCTTTACCGGGTAAGTCTCAGGCTAACTCACAAAGATGGGATGGAAGCACACTCAAACCCCAATAAAGGACAAGCCTTTATTACCTACGCTTATGATCGTTGGTACACAAACTAAGGAATTACCGGGTAAGTCTCATCCTAAGCTTGCTTTGAACCAGAAAAGTGTAATAAGAATAGGATTTGGCAAACTCTAACACATTAACTCTCAGTTAAGGATCGGATAAGTCACCTCGGTCAGCCAGTTTCCACCCCGGCCGAGATGTTCATCGACTGAACGAGATGCTTAGGGTTAAGGTTAAAGACTCGAACTTTCAGGATCCTACTGTGATTAAGATCATTCTATCATTGTTTTTCCCACAACCTTCAGCCAATCACCCTAGAATCACACAAGGAAATTAGCCACTCATCATCATAATGAAAGTATTAAATATATGGGAAGAAGGTGAATATTTGAACAAAGAAGAATTTAATGAAAACACTTCAATAACTGAATCAAATATCACACAAAATCGTTCCTTGGATAATAATCCAACAAGACAAGACAACAAGGAAAGGAATTGAAGATAATCTTACAAAACCCTCCAAAAAGCTATAAAGCTATAGTCTTCAAATCTTCCTTCAACCTTCAAAAAGGTTCTTCAACTCTCTCCCAAATTGGAGTAGGATGCGGCCGCTGCGCTTGTAAACCCTGATCGGTGTTATAGCGTGATGTATGCAGCCTCTAAGCATGATCGGATTTGTGGAAAATCCAATCCTTTTTATGGGAAAAATAAACCTCCAAAGATAATAAATCTTAAGAAGATATTATCCCATAAATATAGGTAAAATATATGATTCTGCATATCTCCTTCCTTCTAGAAGCTCAGCCCAGAAATATAAGATCACTTTCCAATTTTAAAAGATCTCAGCCAAGAATAAAATATTCTCGCCGCGTCCTAGGTGTTCGCCTCGGTCGAGTCGGCGTCTCTGGATCGCCTCGGTCGAGATGAATCTCTGGTCAACCGAGGTGACTCATAACTGAATGTAGAATCTCTCAAAACTGGTCCAAAGTAAATCTTTAATCCATGGTTGTGCTCCCTGGATGTAGCTCCAAATGACTCTTGACTCCTTTTGCTCCTTTTTGATGCAATACGTACCATATTACCTGCAATTACAACGAAACTAGGTGTAGACCTCGATTCTCGCAAAGGTAGATGAAATGGTAGTAAAATCACATAATGTACATACAAACATGCAGATTATGAAAGATAAAACGTCCAAACAAACCCCAAAATATAGACTATAATTCATGCTATCACAGAGCAAGGCGATTTTTGACAACAGGAAGAAAAATCGACCTGGAGATCGACCTGCCAAGAAAAATCGTCCGATTTCCAAGTGTTCAGAGAAAAATCGAGTTACCTAAAGTAAATCGTCCGATTCGGTAGCAGAGCAAGGCGATTTTTGACAACAGGAAGAAAAATCGACCTAGAGATCGACCTACCAAACTAAATCGTCCGATTTTCTTTGAATTCAGAGAAAAATCGCCCCGACGATTAAATCGACCTTATAAATCGGCCGATTTTCTTCACAGATTATCGACCCTATATAAAGACTTTACACTCGATCTTCCTCATTCCAAAACTTCCCACTCTCGATTTCCCTCTCTCAAGAACTCCGAAAATCGCCCATACCCTACAATCCTCATTCCTTAATCATTTTGAGTGATTCTTGGCTCCAAACTGAAGCATTTTCAACAAGGAACAAGGATCTACCAACAACAAGCACGGCAATCGACTCCTCCATACGGAATTCAGGTTTTTCTTTCCAAAACCTAAGTTTCTTGTTTCAAATTGAAGTTTGCTTAGGAAGTGTTTGTTTGCTGGAATTGATTGAGGAATCTGCTTAGGAATCATTATAGGAGACTGTATGTGGTGATTGTTTGAATAGAACTTTACAGAATTGTGAGAATCGTTGAAATCGAGAGAAAAAGCGACCCAACCCAGAAAAATCGGACGAATTTTGTGAAGAACATGCCGATTTTTTTACTCAGAATGGATCTTGTTAAGAGGATAACTAGAAACACGGGGAAGAAGAAGGGATCTTCTTCCAAAGCCCCTCCCCCACCTCCACCACCACCTCAAAACATCCCTAAGCTTCCCCCTCCCCTATCCAAGCACAAGAAACGTTATGAACGCATCATAGATCGCCCATTCACCCCTACTCGCTACATAGTGCTAGATGACTTAGATTCATTGTTTGTTCGAGAGGATGTTGATATGATGCTTGACAGGGCTGGGTTGAGACAGTTTGCTACGATTAGGGAGGATGCTTATACCGAGATCACCCTAGAGTTCCTTAGTACATTCGAACATGATCCTAGGGAAAGGATGGTCACCTTCCGCCTTATGAGCCAAGATCAAACCATGTCTATTGATACTTTTGGAGACTTGTTTGGTTTCTCTTATTCAGATGCAGGCACATTTGCTAGAGGTGTCAGTGCTAGTGACTTCTGGGAGGCTATTTCAGTGGGTGAATACGGAGGAGATAAGTGGAGACCCGGAAACTCTAAGGAGACTAGTATGTACAACCTATCCTTCAAGGTGGTACATAGGATTCTTAGTGAGAGCCTATTTGCACGGACAGAGACTCCACAGAAGCTCAAGGCTGATGAGCTTTTCATTCTCTATTGCATGACATCCACCACCATTCCTGACATCTCTACCATGCTTGCTGACTATCTAGGAAAGATAGCCAACAAAGCTAAGGGCGATATTTGTGCAGGAGGTCTTGTCACTCATGTGGCTAAGACAATGGGATTAGACTTCTCCGGATGCACTCTAGCTGAGAGTGCCCTTCCATTAGGCTCCCAGCGGTTGGTTGTTCGACAGGTCTTGATTCCTCGAGGGAGAGGGACACTTCATGTGCCCATGCCATGGCACAGGGATCCAAAGAAGAAGCCATCCGAGATCATATGGAAGTCTGAATACACTATTCGGAACAAGAGAAACTAGAAGGAGACGTTCGAGTCGATGCTTGAGGAGTTCTCTCCTCCTACTTACTATGATGATGATGATGCAGGCAACTCTGAGGAGGAGGATGAGGATGGAGGACAGGGGACCATGCTCGAGTTTGAGAGTGACACTCATAGCGGTCATGCTACGGATGCCATGGACACCGACACTCATGGTGTAGGACCTAGCCGGACTAGTAGAGGCGATGAGGAGACGGAGGATGACATGCAGCCACCTCGCCGCTCATTTGCACGTGCCCCAGGACATGGACGAGGACGTCGCCTTCCCCGTCACTTTAGGGAGCTAGCCTCTAGCTTCCAGAGCCTCAGCACCGACTATCACGCTCTCCACACCGACTACGACACCCTGAACACTCAGTTCAGGAACTACAGGCAGGAGACGGACGCTAGGCATCCATCCTATGATGGCCAGATGAGAGACTTATACTTCCACCTGTTCGGCCACTTCTACGATCCTAGCGCACCGATGTATCCCTATCCACCACCTCCACCGCCGACAGAGGATTGAGCTTCCACTTCTTTTACATTGTAAGTATTTTTCTCCTTCTTATGCTTGATTTTCACATTGGGGACAATGTGGATGTTAAGTATGGGGTGGGGGCACTTACAATACCTTATGTTTCATCTTAGCACTTTATGTACTTTCCACTACTCTTGACAATTTGGCTTGTAATAACTCTTGCACTACTTGCTTTCCACTATGACACTTGCATTTGCATGATCTTTTTCAAATCCTATGAATTTTCAAAAATTTTTGTGCTTCTTATAATGGAAATGACCTCTATGATGAGAAATGTGTATGTGGATAGGCAAAAAGATGCTTAGTTATGTTGAGATGTTAATCATAGCATGAATGAGTTTACTTTTGTTGCTTGAGCACATGAATAAGTTATATGATTTAGTTGTTTTGATAAGAGAATGAAATAATAGTCTAAGCTATATTGCAAGTTCTTTTACATCATATAAGGATGACTAAGGCAATTCACTTCTTTTCTTTTCTCATATCTTGATCATGCTAGCCCCTCAATGAAATATGTAACCCTCCTTTTTACCATCCGGGAATTAGGATAAGTGATAGAAAAAGGCATGCTTGATGTGGGAGGGCCAAGGAAAATGTATTAAATGAAAGTGTAGAAATCCATAAGTTTGGGGACGTTGAACATGAGGATGAGTAACTCGGCACCATTCACATAGCCGGGTGTTTGTGTCTTGCCAAAGTCCGATTGAACGACAAGTCCTAACGGGATATGGTATGTGCGTCAAGGGTTTGAGGCATCTCGAAATTAAGAAATGCCGATCTCCTAGGCTTCGGTTTTTGTGCACCGCTGTCCATACTCTCCAAAAGTAAAGTATAAAGAAAGCAAAGCTTTCTACATGCGAAGCATGTGAGGTGAAGAAAAATTTTGAAGGTATTATGTGTTCCTCTTTCCCGGATTAGCACCACAATTGCCAAAAAGAAATCCTTCCCTTAATACGTTTGATAGCATGAATTATAGTCTATATTTTGGGGTTTGTTTGGACGTTTTATCTTTCATATTCTGCATGTTTGTATGTACATTATGTGATTTTACTACCATTTCATCTACCTTTGCAAGAATCGAGGTCTACACCTAGTTTCGTTGTAATTGCAGGTAATATGGTACGTTTTGCATCAAAAAGGAGCAAAAGGAGTCAAGAGTCATTTGGAGCTACATCCAGGAAGCATAGCCATGGATTGAAGATTCACTTTGGAGCTGATTCGAGAGATTTCACATTCTGAGTCACCTCGGTTGACCAGAGGTTCACCTCGACCGAGGCGATCCAGAGATGCCGACTCGACCGAGGCGAATACCTAGGACGCGGCGAGAATATTTTATTCTTGGAAGAGATCTTTTAATTTTGGAAAGTGATCTTATATTTTTGGGCTGAGCTTCTGGAAGGAAGGAGATATGCAGAATATATATTTTACCTATATTTATGGGATAATATCTTCTTAAGATTTATTATCTTTAGAGGTTTATTTTTCCTATAAAAAGGGTTGGATTTCCACAAATCCAACATCCCGCATACACCGATTAACATCCGCTATTAGCGCAGCAGCCGCAGCCTACTCCAAGTTGGGAGTTGTTGAAGAACCTTTTTGAAGGTTGAAGGAAGATTGAAGATCATAGCTTTATAAGCTTTTTGAAGGGTTTTGTAAGATTGTCTTCAATTCCTTCCTTGATTGTCTTGTCTTGTTGGATTGCTATCCAAGGAACGCTTTGTTTGTGATATTTGATTCAGTTATTGAAGTCTTTTCATTAAATTCTTCTTTGTTCAAATATTCACCTTCTTCCCATATATTTAATACTTTCATAATGATGATGAGTGGCTAATTTCCTTGTGTAATTCTAGGGTGATTAGCTGAAGGTTGTGGAAAAACAATGATAGAATAATCTTAGATTCCAGTAGGATCCTGAAAGTTCGAGTCTTTAACCTTAACCCTAAGCATCTCGTTCGGTTGATGAACATCTCGGCCGGGGTGGAATTCTTCTGACCGAGGTGACTTATCCGACCTAAAACAGAAAGTTAAGTGTTAGAGTTTGCTAAATCCTATTCTTATTTCACCTTCCTGGTTCAATGCAAGCTTAGGATGAGACTTACCCGGTAATTCCTTAGTTTGTTTACCAACGATCATAAGTGTAGGTAATAAAGGTTTATCCTTTATTGGGGTTTGAGTGTGCTTCCATCCCATCTTTGTGAGTTAGCCTGAGACCTACCCGGTAAAGGTTGATTCTATTCCCTTAGATGGTGTGTTAGTTTGAGGTTATAGTTCTTTATCTTGATTCCTTGAGACTTACCCGGTAATAGGAATTACGGTTTAGGATTAGTGTGTAGTGAGACTTACCCGGTGATCTACTCCACTTTAGTAACACCTTCCCATGCAAAAATCTCAGCTTTGTCCGCTTATCTATAGATCTTGAGTTGGAACCACAACTAGATGCTTTAATCCCTAGAATTGCATGTTTGCTTATTTGACATCTTATTCATCTTTGATTGTGTTAATCGCTCTTGTGGTTAGAATTAACGTAGCATACCGTGTTGACTTTGTTTCACCAAGTCCCTGTGATCGACCCCTGGAATTTTCTTGCTTTTACTACGATTGACCCGTACACTGCGGGTTCGCATCCTTGTTTTAAGCTTAAGTCTAGGGTTATAAATTTAAAGCTTGCACACACCGTTTGGAGCGAACAAGTTTTTGGCGCCGTTGCCGGGGACTTGGTCTAGACCGAGCCGGTACGGTTTGCCCTTGGGGCATTTGCCCCGTTTCATCTTACCACTCTACTTGAGTGACTTTTGCAGGTTCTTTCTTAGGTATATGCGAAGAACCCGCGCTGGGAAGGAAATCGTTCCTTACGATCCCGAACCGGAAAAGACATACAAGAGACGCTTAAGAGAAGCGAAAATGGCCCAACAAGACGCTCACGATCTTGCGGCCCAATTGAGAGAGACGCAGGAGCTGCTACGTCTCAGTAAAGAAGAGCTAAGGCAAGAGAAAGAAGAGAATCAAGCCAGGACTGCAGCAATCGAAGCTGAGATTGCAGCCATTCGGAACCAGATTCTACTTCGACCGATGCAGGATCCAGTAGTTGATCCTCGACCGATGCAGGATCCAGTAGTTGATCCTCGACCGAGGCAGATTCCAGCACCTGACGCCCCGGTCGATGTACATCCACATCGGATGCCAATCCGAGATGTTCTTCTTGCAGGAATCCCGCAAACCCTAGGTCAAAGGATGGACCCTAATCAGCAGCTGAGGCGTCCAGGGGTGAACCTAGGAGATCCAGCAGATCATGACTACGAACTTCGACCGCAAGTTCTAGCCATGATTCGCCAATGTCAATTCGGAGGGCTAGAGAAGGAGTCACCACATCAACATCTTCAAAACTACGAGATCTTGATGGAGACCTTGCGACCTTCTAGAATTGAAAATAACAACTACAAGTTAAGACCTTTTTACTTTTCTTTAAAAGATAGAGCTCTTACTTGGTATCAATCTCTTCCTCCAGGAAAGATTAGCACATGGGAGGAGATGACTACGGAATTCCTAACCAAATTCTTTCCACCCTCAAAGACTGCTGAAATGAGAGGGAAGATCAATGCTTTCATCATGAAGGACAAGGAGAGCTTGTCCAAGTCTTGGGAGCGGTTCAAGGATATCCTTTTGGATTGCCCACATCATGGGATTCCAAAGATTGAGTTGTTGGAGATCTACTTCAAGGGGCTGGACGGAAACACCCAGTTCAATCTCCAACTACTCTCCGCCGGTACATTCATGGACATGGCGGTTGATGATGCATGGGACTTCATTGAGAAGCAAGCCTTGCACATGGAGAAGTACACCCACCAAGGAGCTGAAGGTGGAGTTAAAAGAGTCAACTTTCAAGAGACTCAACCCAACAACAATCAACTCACATCATTGAAGAATGACGTGAAGGAATTGAAGGAGCTCTTAATGGCTCAAACTAGGAAGGAAGAGCAAGGGCAAAGGAACAACAACAACAATAACGGGTACCGTAACAACAACAACGGACCCCGAAACAACAACTACAACAACAACAATAGAGGATCCAACACTGGAGGGCGAATAATCAAAACCACGGTAACAATTATTCAAACTCCAACTCTAATGATTCCTCTAACCCTTTCCTCTCTTCCCCTTCTTCCTCTTCTACTCCATTGAAAAGCCAAGGGCAAGGATCAAGTTCGTCTCAGCCGGAAAAGAAAGACGCAGTTCTGGAGGCAATCTTGATCAAGCTTGGCGCCATGGAGAATTCTATGACTTCATTTTCGAGGGCCCAAAAGTCCCTTGAACAACAACTTGCTAGTAGGGCGAATGAAGCGCCAAGAGATCCAGGGAAGCTTCCAGCAAAGACGGAAACTAACCCTAAGGGCCAGTGTATGGCCATAACGACGAGGAGTGGACTCAAAACAGCTGATCCAGTACCTCGCTCGACGCAGACCACCTCGGTCCAGATCCAGTCGAAGAACACCTCAACCGAGATGCCAACCGAGGCGGCGCAACAGAAAGCAGGAGGAACGACAGAAGCTTATGTTCCACCTCCTGCATATAAACCACCACTTCCATTCCCTCAGTCCAGAGCCAGAGCACATCTAGACAAGCACTTTGGTAAGTTCCTTGACTTGATGAATAAGCTACATATTAACATTCCCTTCCTTGATGCTATTCTAGGTATGCCCGCCTATGGGAAGTTCTTAAAAGAAATCTTATCAAGGAAGAGGAAGCTGGAGGATGTTGGTGAAGTTAGGATGACATCTAAATCTTCGGAACTCATAAAGATCATGAAGGAGAAGATGCCACCTAAATTGAGAGATCCCGGCTCATTTTGCATTCCCATTCAAGTTGGGGATGTCACTTGTGAAGCCCTTTGCGATCTAGGAGCCAGCGTGAGCATCATCCCGCTGGAGCTATGCACTAAGATCGGTCTTGGAGAGCCCAAGCCGGTCAAGTTTCGACTTTACATGGCGGATCGCTCCATCACCCATCCCGTGGGCATTTTGGAGGACGTTCCGGTCAAGTTAGGTAACTTCTATCTACCTATAGATTTTGTCGTACTTGACATTCCCGCAGATTATCCTGTTCCCATCATTCTCGGGAGGCCATTTCTAGCAACTTCGGGTTGCAATGTGGATTGCAAGAACGCCAAGTTGAAATTCAACGTTGGTGGCGATGAGGTGGAGTTCGCACTACTTGCAGCCATGAAAGGGGAGCAACTGACTGATGATATCTTCAACATCTACGATGAAGAAGAGTCAAGAGAATTGGTGAGCTCTATCCTTATTAACGATCCACTCGAAAGAGTTATTAGCTTCAGTTTAATGGAGGAAGGTATAGATGCTTCTTGTGATGCAGATATACAGAGCTTGAGGGCACTGGAAGAGGATCCAGGAGCTAAAACTGATAAGCTAGTCCAGGAAACGAAGATTTCCAGCCTCGGATCCAGTAGCAGTACCTCGACCGAGGCACCTTCTGGACAAAGCGAGGCGTCTGAAGAACACCTCGGTCAACGCCTTTGCGCCTCGACCGAGGTCGACAGCGAGACGATTCAAACTGAGACTGCATCTAGTCAAGTTTCTGACACCACTCCACTGGAAAGAGGAAGCACAGATCCCACTCAGAAAGCACCCCCAGTTGTGGAGCTTAAACAACTCCCTAGTCACTTGAGGTATATCTTTCTTGGGCCGGATTCTACTTATCCCGTTATTGTTAGTGCTTCCCTTTCCGATTCTGAATTAACTAAGCTAATGCATGTCCTGAGAAAGCATCAAAAAGCCATAGGTTACACCACGGATGATCTTATTGGCATTAAACCTTCTTTCTGCATGCATAGAATTCTAATGGAAGATAATCATAAGACTTCACGGGAACCTCAAAGACGGTTAAATCCGATCATGAAAGAGGTTGTGAAGAAGGAAGTTCTTAAGTTGTTGGATGCAGGTATTATTTATCCTATCTCGGACAGCAAGTGGGTTAGCCCGGTGCATGTCGTTCCAAAGAAAGGAGGGATGACCGTTGTGACGAATAAGAACAACGAGTTGATCCCAACAAGGACCGTTACGGGCTGGAGAGTTTGCATCGACTATAGGAAGCTGAACACGGCTACTCGGAAGGATCATTTTCCGCTTCCCTTCATTGATCAAATGCTCGAACGGTTGGCCCAGCATTCACACTTTTGCTACTTGGACGGCTATAGTGGATTCTTCCAGATTCCTATCCATCCGGATGATCAGGAGAAGACCACTTTCACTATTCCATGGGGGACGTTTGCCTATCGGAGGATGCCATTTGGATTGTGCAATGCACCAACTACTTTCCAGCGATGCATGATGGCTATCTTTTCCGAATACATAGAGGAGATCATGGAGGTATTTATGGATGATTTTTCTGTATATGGTTCCTCTTTTGATGATTGCCTATCTAACCTTTCTCTAGTGCTTAAAAGATGTGAAGACACTAACCTTGTTTTGAATTGGGAGAAGTGTCATTTTATGGTTAACGAAGGCATTGTGCTAGGACACCTCGTTTCTAATCGAGGTATTGAGGTCGATCGAGCTAAGATCGAGACTATTGAGAAACTCCCTCCTCCTTGTTCTGTTAAAGGTGTGAGGAGTTTTCTCGGGCATGCAGGTTTCTACAGGAGATTCATCAAGGACTTCTCCAAGATTTCTAAACCTCTAACTAACCTCTTGAATAAAGATGTTGTTTTTGAGTTTTCGCAGGAGTGTCTTGATGCTTTTTACAGGATTAAGGAAGCGTTGATCTCCGCTCCCATTATCCAGCCTCCTGATTGGAC
>BSUD01000001.1:132637244-132731277 GCA_033239045.1 Fagopyrum esculentum | reverse complement strand
TTCCTAGGCTTCGGTTATTGTGCACCTCTGTCCATGCATCCCAAAAAGTAAAGTAAAAAAAAAAAAAAAAGAAAAAGAAAAAGTGTGAAATAAGCAAAGCTTATTAGTGGAAGGTGTTGCAAGTCAAAGTGGAAGTAAAGTTCATCCTTTTCCCGGATTCTAGCACCACATTACCTTACATACATCCCTACCCTACACGTTTCTTGACCTTTTCTTTTGGGAAGCCCTTGAGACCTTGAGCTTGTTGATTGACTTAGCGGTTTAAATTGGATTATACATGATTAATTTTGATAATTATGATTTATTATGCATTCTATGATTTTATGCAAAGATGAACAACTTTCTTATATTTATAAAATGTTTTGAGCATATCAAGTTTTTAATTCCAGGAAGTATTCTCTTAGAGTGATCTATGATAGTTGCACACCATAAAATAATTTTTGAAAAGTTTTTCATTGATTTTCTTGACTTATAATCCATTCTATCTTGTCTTTTATATGAGGAACTTGCTTGGGGACAAGCAAGGGCTAAGTATGGGGTATTTTGATAGCATGAATTATAGTCTATATTTTGGGGTTTGTTTGGACGTTTTATCTTTCATATTCTGCATGTTTGTATGTACATTATGTGATTTTACTACCATTTCATCTACCTTTGCAAGAATCGAGGTCTACACCTAGTTTCGTTGTAATTGCACGTAATATGGTACGTTTTGCATCAAAAAGGAGCAAAAGGAGTCAAGAGTCATTTGGAGCTACATCCAGGAAGCATAGCCATGGATTGAAGATTCACTTTGGAGCTGATTCGAGAGATTTCACATTCTGAGTCACCTCGGTTGACCAGAGGTTCACCTCGACCGAGGCGATCCAGAGATGCCGACTCGACCGAGGCGAATACCTAGGACGCGGCGAGAATATTTTATTCTTGGAAGAGATCTTTTAATTTTGGAAAGTGATCTTATATTTTTGGGCTGAGCTTCTGGAAGGAAGGAGATATGCAGAATATATATTTTACCTATATTTATGGGATAATATCTTCTTAAGATTTATTATCTTTAGAGGTTTATTTTTCCTATAAAAAGGGTTGGATTTCCACAAATCCAACATCCCGCATACACCGATTAACATCCGCTATCAGCGCAGCAGCCGCAGCCTACTCCAAGTTGGGAGTTGTTGAAGAACCTTTTTGAAGGTTGAAGGAAGATTGAAGATCATAGCTTTATAAGCTTTTTGAAGGGTTTTGTAAGATTGTCTTCAATTCCTTCCTTGATTGTCTTGTCTTGTTGGATTGCTATCCAAGGAACGCTTTGTTTGTGATATTTGATTCAGTTATTGAAGTCTTTTCATTAAATTCTTCTTTGTTCAAATATTCACCTTCTTCCCATATATTTAATACTTTCATAATGATGATGAGTGGCTAATTTCCTTGTGTAATTCTAGGGTGATTAGCTGAAGGTTGTGGAAAAACAATGATAGAATAATCTTAGATTCCAGTAGGATCCTGAAAGTTCGAGTCTTTAACCTTAACCCTAAGCATCTCGTTCGGTTGATGAACATCTCGGCCGGGGTGGAATTCTTCTGACCGAGGTGACTTATCCGACCTAAAACAGAAAGTTAAGTGTTAGAGTTTGCTAAATCCTATTCTTATTTCACCTTCCTGGTTCAATGCAAGCTTAGGATGAGACTTACCCGGTAATTCCTTAGTTTGTTTACCAACGATCATAAGTGTAGGTAATAAAGGTTTATCCTTTATTGGGGTTTGAGTGTGCTTCCATCCCATCTTTGTGAGTTAGCCTGAGACCTACCCGGTAAAGGTTGATTCTATTCCCTTAGATGGTGTGTTAGTTTGAGGTTATAGTTCTTTATCTTGATTCCTTGAGACTTACCCGGTAATAGGAATTACGGTTTAGGATTAGTGTGTAGTGAGACTTACCCGGTGATCTACTCCACTTTAGTAACACCTTCCCATGCAAAAATCTCAGCTTTGTCCGCTTATCTATAGATCTTGAGTTGGAACCACAACTAGATGCTTTAATCCCTAGAATTGCATGTTTGCTTATTTGACATCTTATTCATCTTTGATTGTGTTAATCGCTCTTGTGGTTAGAATTAACGTAGCATACCGTGTTGACTTCGTTTCACCAAGTCCCTGTGATCAACCCCTGGAATTTTCTTGCTTTTACTACGATTGACCCGTACACTGCGGGTTCGCATCCTTGTTTTAAGCTTAAGTCTAGGGTTATAAATTTAAAGCTTGCACACACCGTTTGGAGCGAACAACGTTTCTTGGACTTTTCCTTTGATTAGAAGACCTTGAGACTTGTATGCATGTGTTTAAGGCTTCATGGCTTAGATTTGTTTGACTTTGATTACCTCTACATCTTTATCATGTCCTTTATTTGCGTTTTCAAGAAAGAAAAGGAAGTTAGTTCATCTTATAGTTATCATTGATACATACTTTGCCTTTTTATGCCTTGAAGTATCACTTTGAGGGTGATCCAATAAGAAGAAGCACTACCAAAAGAAAAGTTTTTGAGTTTTCATACATACATAATCCATGACACCTTGTATTCTAAATTTGAGTCTTGCTTAGGGACAAGCAAGGGGCAAGTATGGGGTATTTTGATGACATGAATTATGTACCATCATATTCATGCATATTGTAGAAGATTATCTCACTTTACCTTGCATTTAGAGAGATTTTGTGTGCCTTTTATGTTCTATTCAATTATTTGTCGGAAATAGAGGTCTACACGAGTTTTTGATGAATTATAGGTAAATGGAGTGGAATTGGAAGCAAAAGCGGAGCAAGGAGCATCTAAGGATGTTAAGGAAGCTAAAGGAGTCTCAAAGGGATCACAAAGAGCTAAGGAATTGCAAAGGAGAAGCATAGAAGACGAGCCAAAAGAAGAGCACTTTCTGTTGAAGAAAATCGTGCCAATATGCATATAAATCGGACGATTTTCTACCCTAGAAGTCGAACGGTTTTGTGTATAAATCGACTGGGTCGATTTCTTCTGTTTTTCGGCCAAATGAAAAGACGACACAAAGCCCAATTCTTTTGGGCTAGAGGAGAGTTTTGCCAAACAGCCCATTTGCAAGAAACTATAGAGGAGAACCCTAGGAACGAAAATGGGGAGGCCGCAGCGGGAAATCTTTACACGTTTGAGAAAATTGGAGATTCTTGGAGAAGGATTGAAGAACTTGAACCGGGAAGCCAATCTTGATTCTTATTTGTGAGATTTCTGTATTCCATTGAAGTCTTTGTGATTTTTGAACACGATATTGAGTTAATTGAGAGATACATTTGTTAGTTTCGAAATTGGTTTACAGATTTGAAGGTTATTGAATTTTTATTCAAGATTCGGTTTTTCTTTGCGATATTTCACTCAATCTTTAATTTGATTCGATTTTGAAAATGGTTGGCTAAAACCCTTGTGATTCTGTGGAGAATAGTTGATGATTAAGGCTTAGATGATGATAGACTGAACTCATTCAAACATTAGGACCCTGAGAGTTTAGATTTTAGTTTTGCGACAACAGGAAAATCGGACTGTTCTTGAAGTAAATCGGACGATTTTCTTATGAACAGCTTGATTTATTCTTCTGGCGAACCTTAATTGAATCAATCTTTAACCAAAACTAATCCTTGCCTAAATCCCAATCTTGATTAACCTTTTTACCACTTCAAACCTGATTCTACGTTTAATAGATTAAGATTTCAAGATTTGGGTAATAAAGAGACTCAACAACCTTTATTAAGATTCTAAGTGTGCTTTCTAATCTTTACTTTGGAGAGTCATATCCTGGAGTTTTAGATAGTTAGTTTGAACATAATTCTTTTCTTTAGATCTTTCTATATTGCAGCCTCAACAACCCCTATAGAGAGAATCTTTAGATTAGTCATATAGGTTTTGGAACTTCACCGTACGATACCTACCTTTGAACACATAATCTTGGCAATATAAACTCTGTCCTATATCTATAAAAGTGTCTTGAATCAAAAGCCTAAATCGGATACTTGAATCCTTGGAATCATTCTACCCTTATTTGATCACAAAAGCTTTTCTCATTTTTCGCTAGATAATTGAAATTGAATTTACTCTCACCAAATCCCTGAGTTCGACTCTGGAATTCTTACCTCACTACAGCTGATACGTACACTGCGGGTTCGCTTTGCTTTGAGTTCTAGATATAAATTTAAGACTTTGACGCACACACTTTTTGAGCGAACATGAGGCAAGTAAACTCACCGTCGCCAACAATCCGACGCTCCCCTGCAAAGACTTGTTGCCTAGCTCGATCGGGACCGCCTTCGAATGGAACTCGCACCGTCCTGCGTAGCACCAACCAACAATAGGGTCGATAAATATAACCCCGATACTACCCGCTGCGTGGAAGGCTTGAAGAAAAGGACACAGAACTCTTACCTCCTGTTGTGACGAAGCGAAGTCGGTAGAAGGCGGGCGGCACTCCGGCTGGTGGGAGGAGACAGCAAGTCGATGCTGCGCTGATTGGGTCGCGAGAAGAAGCTTCGCACAAGGCCGGTTGGTTAGATGTAAAGAAGGTTAGGGACGACAATAGGGAGTGGAGGTAATCAGGTCGTGACTTACCGGAGATCCGTCTGCAGCAGGCTGGGCGATCGTCTCCCTCCGATATGGGCACTGTTCCGGCGTCTGAGACAGGTCCAGTATCGCGAGCAAAAGGGGAGGTACGATCCGGATGTTTGTTGCTGCAGAAACTGGATGTGAGGTCCCTTGGGTTCTCGGGAGGACAAACTAGGGGTCTTAGTGGCGTCTCCGGCGGGGCGGTGATGGTGGTTGGGCCTGATGTGCAGCGGTGGCGTCGACTCTCCAGGGACGTGATGGAATGCGTGTTTGCGGTAGAGGAGCTGAGTATACTTCTCACGTAGCAGCGGTTAGCACTTAGGTTTAAGTTATTAATTAGGTTAAAACGATAGGATTAGGGAAGGTTAATGAAGTGGGCCGGCCGAAGGTTACTAGGTCAGTTATTTGGGCCTGCTCCTCAATTTAAAAGATGGGTTGGCTGGATGTATCATTGCACGTACGATACCGCTCTTCGAGTTTTAAATATACGAAAACTATTCGGGTTACAATTTTATCAGTTAATGTGAATTAGGGTCATATAAAAATGATGGAATCTGATATTATTTTATTGAATTAAAACAAAAAAGGTTGGTGGATCGGAATCCGTTTTGATCAGGTATTAAACGGAAAAAAATAAAATTTTCCGGGTATTACATGCGCCGCTACCTGCGCCTGGCATGCGCCTCGCCTTGGGAGCTGGAAGATGAAGAGTTTGTGTCAACGCCCCTGCGTTGGCCTTAAGGCTCCTCTACGCCTTGATATCAAAAACGTCAAGAAGGCGAAAGGTCAGACATTGAAGTGCATTAAAGATTCGCCCCAGCGGAGCTGTGTAGCCGCCCCAACGGTTATGAAGAAGATCAACCGATTCTGCCTAAACCGCCCCTGCGGGTCCTGAAGGCCGCCCCTGCGGTTTAACGCCAGAAGGTTTACTCCGGCTGTTTACACCACCTTTATGGCATTAAAGGTGGTTGTTTTAGGCCGGCTATTTACTCCTAATTTAGTGTCTTTTGTAGTATAAATAGTCCATGGCTGATTGCTAGAATCATCCATGTTTTTTCCCACAAAATCCATTTTAGACTTGAGTTTTCCATTGTAATGAGTTGCTAACTCCCTTGCTACATTGGGTTGGTTTGAAGTTGCTTTGTTACTTTGGTTGTAAGTTCTTTTAATATAAGTTTTTATTCAGTATTGCTTTGTGTTTCCTTGATCTTCATTGTTTAAATTGCATGTTAACTATTGCTTGAGATTGATCACCTTAGGTTCTAAAGTGCATGTAAACAACTAAGGTTAATAGGTTTCGGGTTCGGGTCTTTAATCTAGTAGCAACTTTAAGTAATAACGGGTTGTAATTACTTAAAGAAAAGGAACACAAATATAAAGATAAGTTTAACGGTTTTAATCTTCTCTTTATATCCCTTAGTCTTTGTTTGAATGTTAACTTATTATTTGTTCTTGTAGGTTTACGGAACTTTAATAGGTTAAGTTGTGTTGATGCCGGTTGGCTCAACACATATGTACGATTGAGACGGGAGATTACATAAAAACTTGTAAAAGGAATACACCAAAGTAGAAATTGCATGCTTAGAGTCAACCTAGTGTAGATTCACCCATTATTGTCTTACTTGTCGTATTAATCGTTTTCATAAGTTTTTGTGAATCAATTCAACCAACCTCCCCCCCCCCCCCCCCTTTGTGTCACTTGTCATTATAATCGATAATTGCATCTAAAACACCTCAACTCTCTTGAGTTCGACCCTTACTTAATCACTATACTTGCTCTTAGTGCTAAGTCGGGATTTACTTTTGATTGGGTATAGACGACCATAGAAATACCTTAGGTCAAATTTTGGCACCGTTGCCGGGGAGTTTTTGTGTTTTATTGTTATTATTGATTATTGGTTTGAACCATTTTATGGTTCAAACCCGTGCTACTAATTTCGGCTTTGCTTCTTTTGATCCAGAAACTGAGAGGACGCATATCCGGCAACGAAGACAACTACAACAAGAGATGGCTGACCGTACTCTTCGTCAACTTACGCAGCCTACTTTGGCTCAAAACCCTCTTGCGGTCGCTATACCGGAACTAGGGGAAGGAGTCAACTTTGAGCTCAAACCGGGCCTTATTCACTTACTTCCATCCTTCCATGGGCTAAGTGGTGAAGACCCCATCAAGCACCTTGGGAAGTTCCACACCGTTTGTATGAGCATGAAGCCGGCCAACATTACCGAAGAACAGATTAAGATGAGGGCATTCGGCTTCACACTCAAAGATTCGGCGGATGATTGGTATTACCACCTTCCATCCGGAAGCATTGACACTTGGGAGAACCTTCACAAGGCGTTTTTGGAGAAGTACTTTCCGGCCAAGAAGGCAAATAGCTTGAAGAAAGCTATAAGCAACATCGAGCAAGAGGCGAACGAAACTCTCTACGAGTACTTCGAGAGGTTTGCGCATCTCCGATCCAGTTGTCCTTTTCACGGATATTCAACTCAAGATCTAGTCTTGTACTTGTACAATGGCTTGTTAGACAATGAAAGGAGGATCGTCGATGCGGCTTGCGGAGGTAATATTCTTAACTCTACTCCTGACCTTGCTTTGGAAAAGATACAGGAACTAGCGGAAGGGACTCGGAACTTTGGGAGGACCCCGGCTAAGAAAGGAGTTCATGTTGTGAGTGCCGGAAAGAGTGAGATTTCCACCGAGCTAGCGGAACTGAAGGAAATGGTGAAGAGGCTAACACTTATGGGAACACCAAAACAGCTCAAAGCTTGTGGAGTATGCGCTGACCCGTACCACCTCACGGACATGTGTCCACAAGTTCAAGATGACGATGTAGAAGTAAACGCAATGGGTTATGGACAACCGCAGCAGCAAAGACCTAAGAACGATCCTTATGCACAGAATTTCATGCCAAATTGGCGTGACCAACAGAACTTTCGTTGGAGGGATCAACAAAACGAGCAACAACAGCCTCGTCAAGGTAAGTATCAAACAACTGAAGATATGTTGCAGGTTTTGACTAAACATTTTTCTACTCATGTCCAAACAACAGAATCAAGCATCAAGAAACTTGAGAAGCAAGTTGGTCAAATGGCGGAAGCCATTACAAGAATTGAAACTATGGCCTCCGGAGGATTACCGTCGCAAACGGTTATAAACCCAAAAGGGATGTAGGAAGAGGTTCAAACATAGAGGAAGAGCCCTTACGTCGAGTCAACGATATAAAACAAAGGCGCTAATTCGGGAGGTAACCCGAAGGAATAAGAAGAGGAGCTTCTTTCAAGAAAACCGCCCATGCGGCTCTAAAAACATGCCCCTGCGGCGACACCCTTGGCCAGCGCCACCCCCGGCGCTGGGCCTGCGTCTACTCACGTAGGTCACCGCCCCCACGGTGCCAACCCTACGCCCCTGCGGCGGCCACCCTTGACACGCACCCTCAGCTCCGCCCCCGGCGCTGAGGCTGCGTGCCCCCTCTCTCTTGTCACCGCACCCGCGGCGACACACACCACCCCTGCGGTACAGTTAAGGAAAGAAAAAAAAATACACTTCCCAAAAAGAACCTACATCTACCACCTTCCCCACTCCCTCTCCATTCACTCTGCAAAACCTAGCCGCTCATGCCCCTACGCCCTTGCGCCCTCCAGCACCTCATCACCACCACCTCAACGCGCCCCCTGCGCCACCTCCGGCAACCCAGCAGCGCCACCCCTTCCTGCAAATACAAGCAATCTCCACCACATACACTCATCCCTTCTCCCCACTCCCCTGTCTCACCTCCAGCAACGTCTGCGACAGCAAGGAAGGCGTCGGAAAAGCACAATCGCCACCACCTTCGTTGAACGACCAAATCGCCCTTCTGCTCTTCGACCGCCCCTACGCCTACAAAGCTCCCGCCTCTGCGTCGAGCCGCCCCTGCGTAAAACACGACAGAAGGTTCGTCTCTTGATCAAATTGCTGAACTTTATAACTTTTTACTTGATCAATTGCAAGAAATGGAACCACAAAGGAAATACAAGTTGACGGAAGGTGAGAAGGATCGGTACAGGATTGCTCAAAGCCGGGAGGTGCATGCAACCCGGTTCCTTGATGCTTCCACCTTGGAAAATCTAGGGATGTTGGAAAGTATGCAGGAATTTCTTAACAATGCCGGGTTAGGTGATTTTCTGATAAAGAGCGCTCCAACACACCCCGACCTCACCAGACAATTCATAGCAACATTCAAAATGGAGACGGAAGACCAATTGTGTATAAGGTTTCATTCAAGTACAACAAGAGGAAGTACACTTTGAATTACACTCAAATACAAGAGGCATTGGGAGTGACCATTGCAGCTTCCGATGACTGGATGGAACCCATTCTGACACCAGATCTGTTGGAGTTTTGGCAGGCCGCTACTAGGTCAGAGTTTCATGCAGGGGGTGAGTACTCCAACAAATTCACTCACCCCTGTTTAAGGCTCATCTCCAAGGTCTTCATGAGTGTCTTCTGTGGACACAAGGAAGAGAATAAGGTCGCTCTTAAGGACCTTCCACTGCTATATACTTGTCTCTCCAACGAATTTGTGCCGGATTGGGCATATCTCTTCTTCACCGCCCTAAAGTGGATTAGGAGGAATGAGCCTCGTGATATAGTGGGAGGAGGTATCATTTTACTACTAGCTGCACGGGTGATGGATCTTCCTCCATTGGAAGAAGGTTTGGAGGCACCCTTATATAATGAAGGTTTGGAGGTACCCTTATATAATGAGGTGCAGGCTCCTCAAGATAGATGGGGGACATCGTTTCTAGATCTCCCTTGCAGATGGGAGTCATCTCACATATTTGCCCCGCCGACTCCCATTGGGAGAAGAGCTCTCCAAACTATATGTCCCGGCTGACCTTGTCCCTCCGAGACGATCTCAGGTTAATATGGTTGGGAGGTACGCAGCCAGCTCTAGCAGGGCCCAAACCACAGATGAGGAGATGCCGACGGCGGGACACGACAGTCAGACAATGGAGAGTCTATAGGCTCAGATGGCTGCTTTGACTACACAGCACCAGGCATGGCAGACAAAGTATCAGCGGTCCATGCTTGAGCAGCAGCAGGCGTGGCAGTCCAGCTTCGCCTCCTCCATGACCACCCACTTTGACCGCCGTCAGGATGATTAGCAGGCGGCTCATCGGCAGTAGTTGGAGACTCAGCAGCTAGCTTGGCAGGATAGCTATGAGACTTCATTTCGAGAGAGGATGGAGGCTCAGAAGGACCGGATTGACACCCTTCACCGCCGGCAGGAGCACTTCTTCAGCCATTTCCCTTACCCGCCGGAGGAGGGTCTTGGTGGTCCATCCGGACCACCCTAGTGAGGGGTACATTTCTTTCCCTTCTCCCACATTTATCTTTGACTCATTTTCACTTTGAGGACAAAGTGCACTTCAAGTATGGGGGAGGGATATATATCATTGCTTGTACAGTTTGTTAGTTGTTTTTGGCATTTGTTTTGCATTTTTGAAATCAGTTTGAAAAAAAAAGCCAAAGAAATGAAAAAGGCATGAAAATCCTTGGATAAACCGAAAACCCGAAAGGGCGGTTTAGGTAAAAAGAAGGTAGTCCGACCAACCTTAGGTTGGTGCAAAATTGGACTTGAGGGATGCGAGCTTAAGAGAGAAAAGAAGAAGAGTGGCAAGGTGAAAACCCGAAAGGGCGCCTTGGCAAGATGAGCGACACCGAGTGTAGGTTTTCCTTCCGGCGTTTTGGCGACATAAGAAGGGGAGTCATAAGGAGGTTGTCAGGGTAGGCCACTCTTGGAGCGATAAGGATGGTAGTTTCTCTTTTTCTCACATTTCCTCTCCTTTCCATTCTTCTTTTCTTGGTTTTTCGTTTGTTTTCATTATCTTTTCTTTCTTTCCTTGCTTCCTGAGACCTTGAGTCTAATTGCTGTTATTTGTTTTACTCGGGATGATTAAAAGGTCTAAGTATGGAGGAGTTTGATAGGTGATGGAATCACTATCATTTAGGGTAGTTTTTAGAGTCTTTTTATTGCATTAGAGTCAGTTTATGCTACTAACTCCTTGGTCAAGAAGAAGAAGATCAAAAGAAGCTAAGGAAGGAGTTATAAGCACTTAGGAGTAAAGATCGATCAAGAAGCAAAGTTTCTGTTGCTCCACCGCCCCCGCGGGCCCTTCAGCCGCCCCAGCGGGTGACACTTCCCACTGAAGTGCCCCCAGCGCCTTCCCCAGCGCCGGCCAAGAAGCAGGTCACCGCCCTTGCGCTACCCAGCTGCGCCCCTGCGGTGACTTGCCTTGACAAGACGAAGATCAGCGCCCCTGCGCCGCTACCTGCGCCTGGCCTGCGCCTCGCCCTGGGAGCTGGAAGATGAAGAGTTTGTGTAACGCCCCTGCGTTGGCCTTAAGGCACCCCTGCTCCTTGACATCAGAAACGTCAAGAAGGCAAAAGGTCAGACGTTGAAGTTGCTACTAGATTTACGGAACTTTAATAGGTTAAGTTGTGTTGATGCCGGTTGGCTCAACACATATGTATGATTGAGACGGGAGATTACTTAAAAACTTGTAAAAGGAATGCACCAAAGTAGCAATTGCATGTTTAGAAACAACCTAGTGTAGATTCACCCATTATTGTCTTACTTGTTGCATTAATCGTTTTCATAAGTTTTTGTGCATCAATTCAACCAACCCCCCCCTCTGTGTGTCACTTGTCATTATAATCGATAATTGCTTCTAAAAGACCTTAACTCTCTTGGGTTCGACCCTTACTTAATCACTATACTTGTTCTTAGTGCTAAGTCGGGATTTACTTTTGATTGGGTATAGACGACCATAGAAATACCTTCGGTCAGCTGGCACCTGAGTGGGTCCATGGGATCTCTCAGATGATCCCTCAGGCCTTGGTAGATTTGGGGCCTGTCTACCAACTCTGACAGCCTCCTCAAAACGTCTGAGGTACTCTCTAAACTCTGGTCCCCCCATGGAGACACGATCCGAGTTATCTGACTGGACTCGATGTGCTTGCTAACTCCTGGATCAACCACTCCTCATCTCTTGGACGATGTTACGCTAAGAACTTGACACGCAAAAGCTTTAAATTTATAACTCGATATATTTCTCCTAACTCCTAGCGAACCCGCAGTGTACGGGACGGTTTGTAGTAGGGATAGTATTCCGAGGTCGAACACAAAGACTGAGGTGAGATTGAATCGATTAATGACTAAGGATAGTGAAGATCTAGGCTAAGAAAAGAGAAAGGAATAAAGAAATGAAAATCTCAATGTTTTTGGTTTGGTTTTTAGGTGATCAATCAAAGATCACAAATCATGCGAAATGAACAATCAACTAAGCTAACACCACAAGTAAACAAGCAAATACGAAATATGTAATCAAAAGGAGAAAAGCGGATTCTAGGGGTCGGAAATTCCGGTTATGGCATAGGACTCAAGCTATCTAATCATTCCTTGGATCAACTATAGTATGTTGGGAGTGAGCGTTTCTAGATTGGGATCAATCACCGGGTAGGTCTCATGGTCCACTAGTCCATCCCTAAGGTCTCATCACCGGGTAAGTCTCAAAGAGCCTAAGGATAGGAATTCTACACAAACCGGATGGTATTCTAGGGATCTAACCTCTCCTTACCTGGTAAGTCTCGGGAAGGCAAGTCCTAAACACCTATCCTAGCACACTCAGTCCAATAGCGGCTTGTGAGGCTCACTACTACCTAGATTTCGTCATCTTCGGTATCTAAGAGTAAGAATTACCGGGTAAGTCCTTCTAACACTTAGTTGCTAACACTAGGTCACCCTAGGATAGGTTTAACTCAACAAACACTAGGATTTCAACAATCTAACACCATAGCACTTAGATTCATCAAAACAAGCAAGTCAGTCAAAATCACGGGTTGTTCATCAAGAACCACGGCCGTTGAATGTATAGAACAAACCGTGGTTTGCAACAGAGGCTAGGCTCGAGCAAATAATTCATCCAAGATCACAAATCTAAGTCCATTCTATCATAGTCCAAGTCATAACCATCCTTTCCTTACCCTAGAATCACATCTATCTAGCCAACAACAAGCATCTCAACAATTAAACTCAACAAGCATAAAATCATAGAATCCATGGTAAGAAGATGAAATGAAAGATGGATTAAGCAAATGAAACAAGTAACACAAGCTAAATCAAGGTTCAAGAAGGACTTACAACCCTTCAAAAGAAGGTTCAATCGATTCTTACAAAACCTTGCAAAACGTTTCACTCAAAATCACTCAAAAAGACTATGGAACTATGAACTAGTGTGCTTCTTCTTCTTCTCCAATGGTAGCCTTCCTTCTTCTCCAATGGAAGCTCCAATCCAATCTTCCAATGAGAGAATCTTTCTTGTTGAGAGTGTGGGAGAGAATGGGAGTGAAGGGTATGTCCATAACAGCCTTGCAGGACCACCTTTTATCCTCCAAATTTGCAAGAGTCGGCCATGAAGATCGTGGGACAGCTGTCACAACTGTCTAGCAAAAACCACGGCCCATTTCCACGCCCGTGGAAGTCCAAGTGTCCGTGGTTTTGGTGCCTCAGCTTGTTTTGGATCATTAAGTCACGATTTGGTGCATGTCATGCATCAACAAGGTCCCAAGTGTCCTCATTAGCCCCTAGCTTGCATCCCAATGAGTCCGAAGGTGTGTTATCTCGAGGAACGATCCTCGAATGTATCGATTAAGCTCCTAAATCTCCCAAAATACCTACAAAGCATGCAAAAGTCCGTGTAGACGTTTATCTCGACAAAATACATGAATTGAGTGCAAACGTCGTGAACTAGTGCTAAACCATGCGTGAATGAGCGGAAAAACTATTTAAATGAGTGCCTAAACCTAAGTCATAAATCGTGTTATCAAACGACACTCTTAGCATACTCCTTAGGAGCCTCCTCCACCACTGGTGGATCAACAGCTCCCGCTGGTCCCTCTCCTATCCCTCCTAGAGGAAGAGGTGGTCTACCTCTACCTCGGCCTACAACAACAATAGCTCTACTCTGAGCCATCTGTGGGGTATGCATACCTTACTTGTAATGCTCTATATAGGCCATATGTATATATATATATATATATATATATATATAATACTTAATATTACATGCATACACATCAGCACATAGAAGATATATATATATATATATATATATATATATATATATATATATATCTACATTGTCGAGATCCTCATAAGGGTGACGGCTTTAGTACATACTATCCCAAACATCTGTACTCGCTTTAAAACCAAAATCTTTTGAAAAGTTAGACCCCTTTCGGGTTCTGTTTATATATCCATCTACCTTTATTGCAGATAGCAAGTGCCATTGCTGTCAACCTAAGGCTCTGATACCAACTCTGTAACACCCCGAATCCGTGGGACTCGGTGTGTCACATTGTGCTAGGATCCCACAATGGATCCTAACCCTAGCCTGACAACAAGTTCACTAGATCTTACAACAAGGCACATGTAGATTAGAAACAAAATACATAAAGTTGTATAAGATACATCAAAAGGGTTTTACAACATCAAGCTGAGTACCAAAAACAACATCCACAACATCAGGTACAAAAGATATCCCACATCCCACGCAACCCTAATGTACAAAAGTCCTCGGCTGGTCACCCCATCTAGCTCACTCTGAAGTCTTCCTAACCTGCAGATCATCTACAACACGATATACACCATTAGCTACAGTAATGAATAAGCATGAAGGTAATAGCACAAACACATATCCACACATCACACATGCAATGCCACACACATTCATTTATTATCTTTAATTACGTTATTCCGTTACTAATTCAACTTATTTTGTAACACAAGGAGCCTCAAGAACCTCGTCCCTTCCAACGTAACACAGGGGTTTGCATGGGGGTGATCGTCACTCGTCCCCCCCCCCTATGAGATCAGCTTCCGGGCACCTCCTCCTACCCTCGAGCGGAGGCAAGTGGTCACGACCCGTTATAATACACTTGAGCCATTTAATATAACACATGGTCATCCCAGTCCGATTTAGGTTATAAATGCACAATCATATGAACACACACAACCATTGCAATCACACAAACCCACAACTGAACGCTAAGTAAGTCCTATGGACTTACCTGATATACTCGTAACCTGTACCACATCACAACTTCCCCTTGGGGAAGTAATAAATGCCTGCAATAGCATGGCACATATCATCACATACGGTAAGGGTTAGGAGACTCGTCTCCGTAACCATAACCAACCTACAACCTCAATCTAAACCTCGAGATCATAACATGCTCACAGATGCCTAAGTCATATCCTCAACATAAACACAATTGCCTAAAGCATATCTCTATCATGCAACTCATCATACACATCCTAACCACACTAGCCTAGCCAACATCTAAGCCAAGGTCAAAGGAAAGGAAAGAAGGAGTCATACCAACAAGGTATGCCTTGGACGCACCAGCGGAAACAAAGGACGCAAGGCTGAACCAATGAGGCGCATGGGCGGCTCACAGCAGGCGCAGGGGCGGCCATTTGTGAAGAAGGTTGGTCCCGATTTCTCTTCGATCCCTTTCTCAAATCTCTTCACTTCTCCACCACACAGCAATGTCACACATACATATATACACATGTATGAACATCAAAACGTCCAGGAAAGGATCCACACAAGCTCAACTTGTGATCCTAAGCTAAAGAAGAAAGAAAGAAGCAAGGAAAGAAGAAGGAAAGAAGATAGATATGAAGATCTTACCACAATAGAACCCTAAGCAGCAAGAAGAGCAACCACACCACCTCACAACCTCCGCACATCAGCAACAACACTCAGCAACAAGCTCATGATCATCCAAGCTCAAATCCACAACCAAACTCAAAACTCACACACAAGATCAAGGAAGATCAAGCAAGAAGAGAGGAAGAAGGAGAGCGTACAAAAGGAAAGGAAGTTGAAGGAGATGAGGAAACCCTCATACAGAAGCAAAGGATGGCTTATAAAGGAAGTTAGCCGCAAAGCACGGGTCAAAGGTCAACGAAGTCGGCTGCAGTCACACAGAGCCGCAGGGGCGGACTCTGGGAGGCGCAGGGGCGGCCAGCCGCAAGTGCGGCCATCTGGGTCCGCAGGGGCGGCTGCCAGGGTCAGCTAGAGGATCAGCAATGACTCCAAGGCTCCTAAGACTAAGGCTCTTACATATGAGGGGTTAGACGTAATCTGTTTCAAATGCGTTAGGTACGGACACTACGCTTCCCACTATGAACATGGTGAGCCACATACTGGTCAAGGTCATGAAGATACTCCGAATATTGAGGCACCTACTGCTGATTTAAACCCCAACTTACATCAGCCTACGACCAGTTCTCTGACGCCGATGCCGATCCCCCGTGAATGAAGATGTTGGCTTTGGACCATAGATGTTGGTGGAACAACGTGGCAAAATCGAGAAAGGAAAGAATCATATGGGGAGTAATTTTGGTGCAGTGAATTAGGCTATCAGGATAGGAAATAACTCCACGCAAGGAATTGTATCAAGGAACCCTAATCATAAAGGGAAGAATATTATATTGCAAGATAAAGGAAAATCTATTGTAGTGGGCCAATCGGCTCTGGGCCTCTCGAAAGCGGGCCAAACGACCAGGAGTCATGAAGCATCTGGAAGTGGTACCAAGCATATTAATAATACCCAGATCGAAAGCCCAAAAGCAAGTTCTAATTATGATTGTAACCAGACGCAATCCTTACAGGTGCATTGACAGGTGAGAACGCAACTTCAAGAAAAAATTATTTTTACAACCGCTACTGTAGTCAATTCAGTAGAGAAAGGTGAGGGAAAAGAAAAAAGAAAGAACCGCAATAGAGCTAAGAACACAGCCAAACGTTCCGCATGGAGAGCAAAAAAAGCTGAGGAAACCATGCATGAGTCAGTGACAGCTAAACGTAAACGCCATGACAGCCCGGAGATTCCTTAATCCTCTCAGTGGGGTGTCGTTAGCAGCGGAGGGACGCTGTTAGTGCGTTCTCTAGTGATCATTCCTCTAATCTAACCACAATTCCTGAGGCTCACTCTATCTTTGTCGTTGTTGTTGAGTCTGTGGATTGTAGAGGTGATAATAGCTCAACCCAGATGAATCCGGGATCATGGAGGGGGTTAGCTTTCAAGTACAGCAGCTGAACCCAAGTGAAGTATAGATGACAAGAAGCGGGGAAGTCTCTGTGCCGCAGGAGCGTAGGCAAGTTGATTAGTAAGTTAATCTTGTTGTCTATCTTTCCCGCTTTTAAGTTTTAATGAATTGTTTATTCTGGAATGTGTTTGGAGCTTGTAAGAACGGGTTCCGACGTGCCATAAGATATTTGTGTAGTCATCACAAGGTAGATATTCTTGCAATCTTTGAACCTCGTACTTCAGGTGCAAAGGCGCAAGCCATTTGTGATCGCCTCAACTTCTCGGGGTGCTTTCGTGTGGAAGCCATGGGCTTTGAAGGAGGGTTGTGGCTCTAATGGAAAAGTGATAAATTGATACTTACTATGATAAGAAGTAGTAGCAGCTTCATCCATACCAAGGTTACTGTAGGATCCAAGAACTACAATTTGATTGTGGTCTATGCTTCTCCGAACTACAATAAGCGGCAAATTTTCTAGAACGAGTTATATAAAGAATTGGCTACGGTTTCAGAGCCTCTCATCATTGGAGGCGATTTTAACTGTATCCACTTCTTATTTGAACGGAAAGGTGGATCGGAGAAGCTTCATGCTGACTCTGCGACGTTTAATGACGTTGTTCTAACCCACGGCCTTATCGATCTTGGTTACACGGGTGCGGACTTCACTTGGGATGATGGTAAATCTGCCAAAAAGAACGTGTTCAAGCGTTTGGATCGTATTTTCATGAATAAGGATGAATGTCTCCTATGGCCTAATGCACAAGTGTGTCATCTCGCCAAGTTTTCTTCTGACCACTCTCCTATTCTTATTTCGTTAGATCCTACTATTATTTGTAGGAACAAAAGAAGACCTTTTAGGTTTGACGCTACTTGGATGACACATTGTGACTTGTATCATATGGTAGAGATGTGCTGGTTCAATGATCCGGAGGTTAGTCAAGCTCTTATTGCTCTTAAGAACTCTCTTATTATTTGGAATATGCATGTGTTTGGTAATGTCTTCTGTAAGAAACAAGAGAACTTGGATCGCCTCAAGAAACTACATATTAGGAGAGGTCTTTCTGATTCCAGCACTCTCTTAGAAGAGGAAAAAAGGTTGCAAACGGATTTGGAGACTATTTTAGAACAAGAAGAGCTTGTGCGGTTCGAAAAGTCTCGGGAGCAATGGCTTGAACTTGGTGATCACAACACCTCTTTCTTTCACCCCTCCACCGCCATCCGTAGAAGTCGGAATAGAGTGACGGGCCTCCAACTAGAGAATGGGGAACGGGTAGAAGATCAGCTTAAGCTGGAACAGCATGCGGTGGAGTATTTTAGGAAGTTGTAATATTTTGATAATTCTCAAGTACTACAGGACTGCCACCTACTCTTGGTTTCCCTGACGTGGACGGTGCATTGTGGGCCAATATTCAGAAACTTGTTGGCATGGAAGATGTGTGGGCTGCAGTCAGGAGTATGGGTGCGTATAAAGCTCCGGGAGTGGATTGTTTCCAACCGGTGTTTTATCAGAAATGCTGGATCTCTATAGTCCAATCTGTGAAAGAGGAGGTGGCTTGTTTCTTCATCAATCAGAAGTTATATTAGGGAAGTAATGATACTCTTATCTCTCTTATTGCTAAAGTTGGAAAACCTGAGTTCATTAGTCAATTCAGACCCATTGCCCTATGTAATGTCAGTTATAAGATCATCCCTAAAGTGATTGTCCAACGCATGCAATCTGTTGTAGGTAAACTGGTGGGTCCCACCCAAGGTAGTTTTATCCCAGGTCGGCTGATTCAGGACAATATTGTTCTCATGCAAGAGATAGTTCACTCTATGAGAAGTAAGAAAGCGGGCAAGAAATGGATGCTTCTCAAACTGGATCTTGAGAAGGCATATGATAGACTGAGATGGGACTTTATTGAGTACACGATCACGAGAGCCGGATTCCCAGAGGCTTGTGGAAGAATGATTCAAGATTATGTGACCACGGTCAGAATGCAAGTGCTTTGGAACAGTGAAGCTACGGAGCAATTCATTCCGGAGAGAGGTGTCAGGCAAGGGGATCCTATTTCCCCTTACTTATTTGTTCTGTGTGTGGAAAGATTGAGTCATCTCATTCTAGAGTCAGTTGATAAAGGCAATTGGAAACCTATCAAACTTGTTAGAGGAGGTCCTCCCCTTTCTCATCTGTTCTTTGCGGATGACATCACCCTTTTTACGGAAGCTTTCACTTCACAGATTAGAGTTATTATGAACTGCATTGAGATCTTCTGCAAGGCTTCGGGGCTTAAGGTCAGTACTCTTAAATCTAAGATTTTTGTTTCACCTAATGCCTCTAGAGATCTATGTGACAACATTGAAAGGATTAGCGGGGTGGAGGTGACACGCAGCCTTGGTAACTATCTCGGTGTCCCAATTCTCCAAGGACGAGTCTCCAAGGATACCTTTTCCTTTCTTCTGGATAAGAAAAATAGCAAGTTGAATGGGTGGAGGAGTAAAACTTTAAGCTTTGCAGGGAGGGTTACTTTGACTAAAGTCGTCCTCACCTCTATTCCGGTTTACTCTATGGCGACCTTAGCTTTTCCTGTGTCGGTGTGTGATGATATTGATAGAGTGTGCCGCAAATTTGTTTGGGGTCATGTAGATGGGCGAAGGAAGATGCACACGATTATTTGGTCTGACATTTGCTTACCCAAGGTGTTCGCCCGAAAGCGCGCATGCAATCAAGTCTTAAATTTATAAAACTAGAATAAAAGCAAGCGAACCCGCAGTGTACGGATCGGCGTAGTAAAGCAAGAATTCCAGAGTGTCGATCACAGGGATTTGGTGAAAGTAAATCCAATTTCAAATTATCGAGCAAATAAGATGTAAAGCTTTGTAAATATTGGGGAAAACAGCAACCCTAAAGATCCAGGTATCCAATTGTGGCAATCGATTCAAGACATACTATAGATATAAGGACAGAGTTGAGAATTGTAAAGGTATGCTAAAGTAAGGTAATGTACGGTGAAGTTCCAAAACCCTATATGTCTAACCCAAAGAACTCTCTATAAAGGTTGTTGAGGCTTCAGTATAGAAAGGATCTAAGGACTAGAATTGATCTCAAATACCCAAACTTGTAACCCAATGATCAAGATAAACTCAAACGGATAAGGTTGTGACACTCGAAGCCGAAATAGAGGATGTTGAGTCTCACTACTACCTAGGAAAGGGCAAGCCAAGACTAGATTAAAGCTAATCGTTACCCTTGGATCAAAGTAAAAGCAAAGTTCGTAAACTGGGGTAAATCACGGTCAGATCTTGAGAACCACGGTCGTGGACACCCAAGAACAGGCCGTGATTTAGGTTCGTCGACGAGATCTCTCTAACTCTCAGGGTCCAATCAATTTACGCTCGATCTATCATCATCTAAGCCAAACCTATCAACCCTTCACCTTAGAATTGCTAAAGAGTTTTAGTCAACAATCATTGTCATGATATCAATATTCGAATTAAAGAGAATAAAAGATGAAAACCCTCGAATACTCAATAAAACTTCAAAACCGATTCTCAAATCCGAAACACAAAAGTAAATGATTAATGGATTCAGAATGTGTAACACAAAACCTCACAATAATCTTAGGCAAGAACGAAGAACGGGATGTCAATCCGTCTTCAATATCAAAACCTAAGAAAAAGGCTAAACCTCGGTGATCTTCAATCAACCCTAGACGAGGATGCTCCAAGCAAGGTAAGCGGTCGTTCACGTCCGTCGGCATCTAAACGGGATCAACCGCGAGTATTGCGAGATGCCCTCAAACTCTCTTCTCTGGCCTTTTTATCTGTCCCGGAAAGAATATGGTCTCAGCCCATTACGTAAATAATGTGGCCAGTAAAGACACGTCAAAAAATCGCCTAAATCACGGTCTCAACGGTTTCCACGGCCGTGGTTTAGAGCGTGGAATGGGATTACGGTCTCTTGTGATTTCCACGACCGTACTTTTGGCCGTGTAACTTATTGGAGTGCTCCAAGTTCATGATGCCAAGTTCCACGGCCGTGGTTTAGAGCATGGACTCTTCTACGGCAGTAATTCAGGGCGTGGAAGTGTAAAACACTTGTGGCTTCCTTTGTGTCGTGATATTCTTCATCCTAGCTCCTGTCTTAGCTTCCTTGATGTGTTCCTAATCCTTGAATGTGATCGATTACTCCCTTTTTCTCTCTCAATTGCTCTTATTTAGCTCCTTTTCACCTACAATCAACACAAAGCTAGTGTAGACATCCATATCGACAAAATAGACTAACAAGCTAACAATTGCTTCTAAACTTCATCCATGTACACAATAATAAGGGAAAAACAATCTAAATAAGTGCCTAGAATATCGCAATATTTCATGCTAACAAAATACCCCATACTTGTCACTTGCTTGTCCCCAAGCAAGGTTTTTAAAAGCTTAGAATACGAGTTAGAATGAAATATGCATGCAATCTCAAAACAAAAACATCCTTTAGGTAAATGTGTTTCTAGTCAATAGATCATTCTCAAACCTTTCTTTATTCATCCTTGAAACGCTTATATACATAAACCAAAGAATGTAAAGCAAAGAAACATCATGAACTGCTTAAACTTTAAGACAAACATCATAACCTTCAAGTATATTCAAAATCAAGCATAAGAAACTTCAATTTAGATCACCAAGTCGAATAACATTCTTTTGATCTTAAGGACTTTCAAGTAAGGTCTAGAATGTGGAAGGGAGGGAAACTTGTAAGGGATGTGGTGCATGAATCCGGGTAAATGGATAACCCAACTCTTTTTCTTTTTATTTTGAATTGCAACACCATCAACTTTGAGCTTTGCTCTCTTCTTTTTCACATTATTTTTCGACTTTACTTTTTGAAAGAAGGACAGAGGTGCACAAAAACCGAAGCCTAGGAGATCGGCGTTTCTCAATTTTCGAGATGCCTCAAACCCTTGATGCACATACCATAATCCGTTAGGAATATCGCTCAATCCGACTTTGGCAAGACACAAACACCCGGCTATGTGAATGGTGCCGAGTTACTCATCGTCATGATTGACTTCCCCAAACCTATTAATTTTATTCTTTGAATGCAAAATTTTGCTTTCATGGCCCTCCCACATCAAACATGCCAATTATCAACTTCTCCAAATTCCCGGATAGGTAAGGGAGGCAATTACTTTTATTGTGGGGGTAAGTGATCAAAGAAAGAAGAAAGAAAATCGAATTGCCTTAATCATTTCATAAAAAAGTATAAGAACTCATCATGCGATTTCAACTTCGATTTCTCTATATGATTTAGATAGAACTTTCACATTATGAAACTTGCAAGAAAGGATAATCAACACGTTCAATTCCTTTTCAATTCATTATTCCGTTTAAGCATACAATTGTCATCAAAAACTCATTCCACAAGTAAGAGCTATCATAGAATTCATCTTTAATCTTAGAAACACAAGAACTCTTTCAAAATTTTCAAAAATTTTCAAATTTTTATGGGTTTTTCAAACTTTTTCATGAAATGCAATAATGAAACTTGTGACTATGAGAATGAAACATGCAAAGTGTTATGGATAGAAGCAAGCAAATGTAGTAGAGTTATTACAACACATAGTCACACCCCACCCCATACTTAGAACATACATTGTCCTCAATGTTCGAAAAAGAAATTAAGAAAAGAAGAAAAGAAAAATGAACTCACTAGAACGGTGGTGGGGCGGCTGAAACTGTCAATCCTCATGGCTCATCACTATGGAGGTGGCGGTGGTGGAAATGGGGAGAAGTCAGGGCTATAGTACCGCCCAAACTGCTGGCAATAAATATGACTTATCATCTCATCATGCTCCCGGCTCCTAGTCTCCTACGTCTCTCTATGGATCTCCAAGTCACCAACTCGCCTAGAAAGGTGGGTAGCCCACTCCGGTAGTTGCTCATACCAAGCCGGTGGCTTGCCGTACCATGCTGGTGCGTCCTGTGGAGCCGGTGATGTTGGTGTTGCTGGCGCCTGGCTATACCAAGGTGGTGGAGCCCCCATCCACTCCGGTTGTGCTCCGTACCAAGCGGGAGGAGCATCCATCCATGTCGGCCTCTCACTCACGCTAGCACGGCGAGAGGAAGAGGCTCCTGAAGGTCCAGCGGGTCGTGGTGAACGCCTAGGAGGGTCAGGGAAGTGTGCCGGCTGATCCGGGAAAGTGCCAAAGTCCTACTCATCGCCTCCTCCCTCAAAAATACACCTCCTCCTACCTCCTCCTCAACATCTGCAGCCGGAACCTCATCGGGGACATAGGGAGGTGCCACTAGCCTATTCGCATGCATAGCAGCGAAGGTCTGCTTCCAATTATGGCGTCCATCCATAATGGAATACTCAGGGAGCCATGGGATGCCTCTACCTCCTCTCTCCTTCCAAGGCATACCGGCGGTAGGTGGACCGCGGTGCCTAGGGAAGATGATACCCCTCGTCATCAAGCTATTGAGACCCTAAGGTCTCGCTGCAATCCTAGGACAGGCGTCAATCCCTAACTGCCTAGCAATGTGGGTAACTATACCACCATATCCAATGTTGCCGGCTCTCTTATTTTTGAGCTTGCTCATGGTGGAGGCTAATACGGTAGCACAGTCAGCAGGTCTACCGTGAAACATAGAGTAAAGAAGAAACAGCTCATCAGTCTTAATCTTCTGAGGGGTCTCAGTCCTAGGGAAAAGGCACTCAAAAAGGAATCTATGGGCTATCTTCAAGGCTAAGTGGTAGATGAGCTTAGCCTTGGTGTCAGCTGGTTGCCAGCGGTCCTCGCTGGCATAGATCATGTCTATGTCCTCCCAGAAATCCTTAGTGTATACACCGCTAGAAAAACGACCATTGCAGGTCTCGTGGAACCCAAAGAAGGCTCCAAACTGCAAGATTGAGAACTCGTAGTTCTCCTTCATCAGCCTAAAGGAAATTGTCCTATCCATGGCACTGTGGTCAAAGAAAATCACAAACTCCCTAGTAATCTCCTCATATGCATCTTCCCTAATAGCGGAGAAGATGATCAAACCGGCTCTATCTAGAAGCCACGTCAAGTCATTCACTACATTCAGCGCCCTCTTCTCGATCCTTTCCAAGGCATCGAGGTAATCCTCATGGATGGTTGGAATTCTAGGAGGTGGGGGTGATGGTGGTTCACTAGGAGGGTTTTTGGAGGCGGAGGAAGTGTCAGCTTTCCTCTTCATGCTCCTAGTCGACATTCTCCTTATCAAATCCATTTCAGAGGGGAAATCACGGCCTGTTCTACAGAAACCACGGCCGTGGAACCTACAGAGACCGTGGTTCGGCCTTGTTTTGCTCAAATCTCAACAAATCAATCACCAAACTCAGCAAAGCCTGTCCTAGACTAATTTCAATCTCAATCCTATGCAATTCCTCTAAGTTCTTGCGAGAAATAGACCCGAATTGACAAAGTAGAGAAATAGAAGAAAAACCTAGGTTTTTGGATCTTTGAATCCAAATTCCGTCTTCTATAGGGATTGTCCACTTGATTGGTTGATTGGATCTTGTAGATGATCGGAAATGCTTCATTTTAGCACCAAGAATCGTTCGAAACGGTTTCCGAACGAAGAATTTCGAGATGGGGAGGATTTTCGACCTTTAGGTCGTGGAATTGGGGAATGGGGTGTTTTTGTGAAGGAAGGTGGTTTATATAATGGCCGTAAAAATCTTTGAAAATCACGGTCACTCGGGGTGTTCCACGGCCGTGAAACTGTACGGACCCGTGGATTTTGGTGATTTTTCTTAGATTTTGAAGAATTACGGTCACTGTAGCTTCCACAACCGTGGTTTAGGGCGTGGAACTCTCTATATTGTGCCAAAACCCAAGTTTCGTCAATTCCTTCTAGTTTTTCCTCCTTCCATTGCCTATTTCATTGCTCCTACATCCAAAAATACAACATACCGGAAGGTATCGAGGGCAAAACAAAACAAAAACGTCTAAACTAGTCTAATCTAAGAATGAAAAACGAAAGTGCAATAGCTTGGGTTGCCTCCCAAGTAGCGCTTGTTTAAGGTCCGTAGCTAGACTGTACCTGCATCTATTCGAGTGCGGTAGGCGCGAACTCCTCGGCTTGGAGCTCCGGTGAATACTTCTTGAGTCGTTGACCGTTCACCTTAAAACTTCCGCCCTTTTCACCCCATACTTCAACTGCGCCATGGGGAAAAATGTGTTTGATTAGATAAGGTCCGGTCCAACGAGATTTAAGCTTACTTGGAAAAAGCCGAAGTCTCGAATTGAAGAGGAGAACTTGATCTCCTTCCTTGAGGTCCTTTGGAATGATATGCTTATCATGCCAACGCTTCGCTCTCTCCATATAGATTTTGGCGTTCTCGTAAGCGTTTAAGCGAAGTTCTTCAAGCTCGTTAAGGTCCAAGAGGCGCTTTTCGCCCGCTTCCTTCATGCTGAAGTTCAACCACTTTACCGCCCAATACGCCTTATGTTCCAGCTCTACCGGTAAGTGACAAGACTTCCCGTACACAAGGTTGTATGGTGTCGTTCCTATGGGAGTCTTGTATGCAGTCCGGTATGCCCACAATGTATCATCTAGCTTTAAAGACCAATCTTTCCTTGTCTTCGAAACTGTTTTCTCTAGGATTCCTTTAATCTCCCGATTCGAAATCTCTACTTGTCAACTCGTTTGTGGATGATAAGGGGTGGCGATCTTGTGAGTCACCCCATACTTAGCTAGTAGTGCTTCGAATCGTCGGGCAATGAAGTGAGAGCCTCCATCACTAATGATAGTCCATGGTGTCCCAAACCTTGGGATATAGTCTTGTTAAAGAACTTAACCACAACCATGGCATCATTAGTTGGAGAGGCAATTGCTTCAACCCATCTCAAAACATAATCTACGGCTAGAAGTATGTATTAGTTTCCACAAGATGATGGGAAAGGTCCCATGAAGTCTACTCCCCAAACGTCAAAGATCTCTACCTCCTGAATGTTGTTAAGAGGCATTTCGTTTCTCCTAGATATGTTCCCTGTTCTTTGACAAGCATCGCAGCAGGAAACAAAGGTTTTTACATCTTTAAATAAAGTAGGCCAAAAAAATCCAGATTGCAATACCTTAGCGCTAGTCTTGTTCGAGCTAGCGTGTCCTCCACAAGGTAGTGAATGACAATGACGGATGACGCTTTGCATCTCGTCTTCCGGCACACATCTTCGAATGATGCCGTCATGACCTCTCTAGAAGAGTAAAGGTTCATTCCAAAAGTATTCCCGGACATCCTTAAAGAACTTCTTCCTTTGTGCATAGGATAGTCCAGGTGGTATTTCCTGACAAACCAAATAGTTAACAAAATCAGCAAACCATGGTTCGTTACCTTTATTTATCTTGTCGATGCACTCCTCTATGATGTGTAAATGCTCGTCCGGAAAGGAGTCATCTATAGGTAGATTGTCGTCCTCTAGATGTGGTAGACGACTCAAATGATCCGCAACAGAATTTTCTGAACCCTTCTTGTCACGGATCTCTAGATCGAACTCTTGCAGGAGAAGAATCCATCTAATCAGCCTTGGTTCCGCATCCTTCTTTGCAAGTAGATACCGGATCACAGCATGATCCGTGTATACAATCACCTTTGCACCTACAAGGTAAGAACGAAACTTTTCAAAGGCATAAACAATAGCTAGAAATTCCTTTTTAGTAGTGGCGTAGTTAAGTTGCGCTTCATCTAGCGTCTTGCTAGCGTAATAGATTGCATGGGTTCGGCCTTCCTTCTTTTGCCCAAGCACAACTCCTATAGCTACGTCACTTGCATCACACATAACCTCGAATGGAAGATTCCAGTCCGGAGGTTGGATAATCGGGGCTGAGATTAGAGCTTCCCGAATCTTATGAAACACATCTAAACAATCCTACGAGAAATCAAAAACTTCATCCTTCATCAATAGATTAGTAAGCGGTTTTGATATATTAGAGAAATCCTTTATAAAATGTCTATAAAATCCAACATGCCCTAGAAAGCTTCTTATCCCCTTCACCGAAGATGGAGGAGGGAGCTTTTCTATGATTTCTATCTTAGCCTTATCTACCTCAATCCCTCTACTAGAGATCAAGTGTCCGAGTACAATGCCTTCTTTTACCATGAATTGACACTTCTTCCAATTAAGAACTAGGTTAGTGTCTTCACACCTTTGTAGCACAAGAGAAAGGTTAGAGAGACAACTATCGAAAAAGGAACCATAAACAGAAAAGTCATCCATGAAAACCTCCATGATCTCCTCTATGTACTCCGAGAAAAGCCATCATACACCTTTGGAAGGTGGTTGGGGCATTGCAAAGCCCGAATGGCATTCTTCTATAAGCGAACGTACCCCAAGGGCACGTGAGCGTGGTCTTCTCTTGATCGTCCGGATGAATCGGAATCTGAAAGAAGCCACTATAACCGTCAAGATACCAAAAATGAGAGTGTTGTGCTAACCTTTCAAGCATTTGATCGATGAAGGGTAGTGGGAAGTGATCTTTCTAGTTGCTTTGTTTAGCTTCCGGTAATCAATGCACATCCTCCATCCAGTCACGGTTCTTGTAGGAATGAGCTCATTGTTCTTATTGGTGATAACCGTCATCCCTCCCTTCTTTAGAACAACCTATACGGGACTCACCCACTTGTTATAGGAGATAGGGTAGATGATACCTGCATCAAGTAGTTTAAGAATTTCTTTCTTGACAACCTCCTTCATGGTCGGATTCAACCGCCTTTGAGGTTGTCGTGAAGGTCTAAAGTCTTCTTTCATTAGGATCTTATGCATGCACAATGAAGGCTTAATTCCCACTAGATCCTCTATAGTGTAACCTAAGGCTTTCCTATGTTTCCTTAGAACAACCATAAGCTTACTATGTTCAACTTCACTTAGATCGGAACTAACAATTACCGGAAAGGTAGAATTAGTTCCTAGAAATGTGTACCTTAGTGCGTGGGAAGCGGCTTCAATTCCATCACTATTGGAGTCCCCAATGCTTCCTTAGAAGTCTCTAAGGATATAGAAGTTGTTGAGGAAGGCTCAAGAACATTGGTGGAGAGGACGTAATTTCTCTCGGAATTTCCCAAAATTACGGCACGACTGTTACTTCCACGGCCGTGGTTTTGGGCGTGGAAGTCAATTACGGCACCTCTGATAGTTCCACGGCCGTGGTTTTGACCGTGTAACTTACTGGAGTCCTCTGAATAGGTGATTACGGTCATGTTGTTGGAAACCACGGCCGTGGAATAACACGACTGACCGTGATTCCTCACATCCTCTGACCCATCGTAGAGCTTTTCAAACTCTTCTTCATGCACTTCCTTTTGCTCCTCCAAAGCTTCAATTTCCTTATTGTATTCCTCTTCCTCTCCCTTCTCCATAATGCTCATAGTGATCACCTTTTGCAATGGATCCTTGAATAGGATCGAGCTTACTTCCTCTCTAGATGCCTCTTCGTCATGGATGTTAAACATTGCTTCTTCAAGAGCTGGCTCTTTCACCAAGGTAGAAAGAACAAACTCTACTTTCTCCTCTCCTATGTCGAAGGCAAGTCTAGCATTCTTGCAATCTACCATACAAGCGGAAGTTACAAGAAACGGTCTTCCGAGTATGATCGGGACTGGACTATCTGCAGGAATGTCAAGCACAACAAAATCTATTGGAACGTAGAACTTACCAAGCTTGACCGGGACGTCCTCAATGATACCGACGGGACGAGTTATGAATCGATCCACCATGTATAGCGTCATCTTCACCGGTTTAGGTTCACCTAAACCGATTTTCCTGCAAAAGGCAAGCGGTATGATGCTAACGCTTGCTCCTAAGTCACATAATGCATCATATGTGGCTTCTCCCACTCCAATTGGGACACAAAATGACCTCGGATCATTCAGCTTTGGGGGCATATTTTCCTTCATCGTTTTGATGAGACCCGATGACTCCGAACTCATCTTGACTTCTCCAAAGTCTTCCAGTTTCCTCTTGTTAGAGAGGATCTCCTTTAAGAACTTCCCGTAAGCGGGCATACCTACAATTGCATCAATGAAATGTATATTAATGTGCAGTTTGCTCATGAGTTCAATGAACTTACCGAATTGCTTGTCTAGACGCGCTCTTGCTCTAGATTGTGGAAATGGTAGGGGCGGTTAGTAAGCTGGAGGAGGAATGTAGATGTTTTCCTTCTCCTTCCCCTTTTCCTTCTCCGTGTCGACGGGAACTTCAACAAACTTAGGTTGCGGGTCGATAGTTGTTGCTCCGCTCCTAGTTGTGATAGCTATCACCCTTCCTTTCAGGTTATCCTCCGTCTTTCCTGGAAGTTTTCCTTGATTTCTAGGAACTTCCTCAGCATTGCTAAACATTAGGTTTTCTAAAACCTTTTGAGCTTTATCAACCTTAGTGATGTGATTCTCCAGCCCTTGAAGCTTTCCCAAGATCGTTTCCAGCATGGGATCGGGCTTCTCTTTCCCTGAAGTACTTCCACTATTAGATGTTTGCCCCTGGCTTTTCAAAGGAATGGAAGAAGAAGATGGTGGAGTTAGTGAATTTCCTGAATTGGGATAAGAATTACCGGAATTTTGTTGTTGGTTGGAGCGCCAATTGTTGTTGTTTGAACTCCTATTGTTGTTCCAATTGTTATTCCGGTTGTTGTTGTTCCAATTGTTCCGGTTGTTGTTCCGGCTGTTGTGATTGGTGTTCTCATTCCCTTTATGGTTATTGTTGTTTCCTAGATAACCAACATCTTGCTCCTTAGGCTTTTGAAGGCCAGCTCTAATGACTTCCTTCAACTCCTTAATTTCGGTGTTGAGGGAAAAAATCTGAGTTTGTGCAGCTTGTGTTAACTTCACCCCTTGCTCTACTCGGTTAGCTTCTGTCTTCCGATGAGAGTACTTCTCAATGACCCGGGCTTGCTTCTCAACGAAGTCCCAAGCATCATCTTCTCTCATGTCCATGAATGAGCCACATGAAAGGGATTGGAGCTTGAATTGTGTTTCCATAATCATCCCCTTATAGTATATCTCCAACAACTCCAATTTGGAAATACCATGGTGTGGGCAATCCAATAATAAATCCTGAAACTTTCCCAAGACTGAAACAAACTTTCATTAGATCTCATAGAAAAAGCATTGATTTTACCTCTCAACTCCGCTGTCTTGGATGGCGGGAAGAACTTGGTTAGGAACTCCGAAGATAGATCCTCCCATGTATTGAGTCTTCCATTTGGAAGTGCTTGATACCAAGATAAAGCCTTCCCTTTCAAGGAGAAGAAGAAGGGCTTGATCTTGTAATTGTTGGTGGTTGCATTCTTTGGCTTCATTGTCTCCATCAAAATCTCAAAATTTTGTAAATGTTGATGTGGAGATTCAACACTCGTTCCTCCAAACTGGCTTTGGCAAACGATGGTAATAACTTGTGGGTTGAAGCTAAACCCTTAAATATCGTCAGCATCAAAGTTCACACCTAGACGGCGTGGTTACTGAATCGGATTCATCCTTTGGCCAAGAGTTCTTGGCTCTTCTTCTACACGAGCGGCTCTCGCACCCCCCGCTGGGACACGAGGAATGGCGGCTGGTATTGGATTAATCCGGGCTGTCTTAATCGTTGGATCAATCTCCTCTAGTGTTGGCATATCCGGATCGAATTCCTCATCATCGGATGATTCCACTCTAATGGACTTAGTTGGTTTCTTGACCCTTTTCTTCTTCTTAGAATCATTCATCTCCAACTTCATATCCAACATCATAGCCCTGAGTTCATCAATTTGGAATTGATGACTTGTTTCTGCATTTCTACGAGCTTTTTCACTCAACTTAAGTTGACGTTGAGATTCATCCAACTCCGCTTGTAAATCCTTCTCTTTATTTTAGCCATCTTTCTTTCCTTGGCTTTCTTCCTAAGAGTTTTCTCAAGTTCCGGATCAAAAGGTACGAGGTCTTTGTTGGATCTAGACCTGCGCATATACCTAAAAGAACCTGCAAATAACACTCACAAGAGATATCAAATAATAAGAGCAAAGCTCCCAAGCTTGACAACCGAAAACCGAAGTTTGGTTTAGACCAAATCCCCGGCAACGGCGCCAAAAACTTGTTCGCCCGAAAGCGTGCGTGCAATCAAGTCTTAAATTTATAAAACTAGAATAAAAGAAAGTGAACCCGCAGTGTACGGATCGGCGTAGTAAAGCAAGAATTCCAGAGTGTCGATCACAAGGATTTGGTGAAACTAAATCCAATTTCAGATTATCGAGCAAATAAGATGTAAAGCTTTGCAAATATTGGGGAAAACAGCAACCCTAAAGATCCAGGTATCAAATTATGGCAATCGATTCAAGACATACTATAGATATAAGGACAGTTGAAAATTGCAAAGGTATGCTAAAGTAAGGTAATGTATGGTGAAGTTCCAAAACCCTATATGTCTAACCCAAAGAACTCTCTATAAAGGTTGTTGAGGCTTCAGTATAGAAAGGATCTAGGGACTAGAAATGATCTCAAATACCCAAACTTGTAACCCAAGGATCAAGATAAACTCAAACGGCTAAGGTTGTGACACTCGAAGTCGAAATAGAGGATGTTGAGTCTCACTACTACCTAGGAAAGGGCAAGCCAAGACTAGATTAAAGCTAATCTTTAACCTTGGATCAAAGTAAAAGCAAAGTTCGTAAACTGGGGTAAATCACGGTCAGATCTTGAGAACCACGGCCGTGGACACCCAAGAACAGGCCGTGATTTAGGTTCGTCGATGAGATCTCTCTAACTCTCAAGGTCCAATCAATTTACGCTCGATCTATCATCATCTAAGCCACAACTATCAACCCTTCACCTTAGAATTGCTAAAGAGTTTTAGCCAACAATCATTGTCATGATATCAATATTCAGAATTAAAGAGAATAAAAGATGAAACCCCTCGAATACTCAATAAAACTTCAAAACCGATTCTCAAATCCGAAACACAAAAGTAAATGTTTAATGGATTCAGAATGTGTAACACAAAACCTCACAATAATCTTAGGCAAGAACGAAGAACGGGATGTCAATCCGTCTTCAATATCAAAACCTAAGAAAAAGGCTAAACCTCGGTGATCTTCAATCAACCCTAGACGAGGATGCTTCAAGCAAGGTAAGCGGCCGTTCACGTCCGTCGGCGTCTAAACGGGATCAAACGCGAGTATTGCGAGATGCCCTCAAACTCTCTTCTCTGGCCTTTTTATCTGTCCCGGAAAGAAGATCGTCCCAGCTCATTACGTAAATAATGTGGCCAATAAAGACACGTCGAAAGATCGCCTAAATCACGGTCTCAGAGGTTTCCACGACCGTGGTTTAGAGCGTGGAATGGGATTACGGTCTCTTGTGATTTCCACGACCGTACTTTTGGCCGTGTAACATACTGGAGTGCTCCACGTTCATGATGCCAAGTTCCACGACCGTGGTTTAGAGCGTGGACTCTTCTACGGCCGTAATTCAGGGCGTGAAAGTGTAAAACACTTGTGGCTTCCTTTGTGTCGTGACATTCTTCATCCTATCTCCTTCCTTAGCTTCCTTGATGTGTTCCTAATCCTTGAATATGATCGATTACTCCCTTTTTCTCTCTCAATTGCTCTTATTTAGCTCCTTTTCACCTACAATCAACACAAAGCTAGTGTAGACATCCATATCGACAAAATAGACTAACAAGCTAACAATTGCTTCTAAACTTCATCCATGTACACAATAATAAGGGAAAAACAACCTAAATAAGTGCCTAGAATATCGCAATATTTTATGCTAACACAAGGCTAAAAGAGGTTTCGGCATTCGTAACATGCAATGCACTAATATGGCTCTATTGGGCAAGTTGGGATGGCGATTTTTACGGGAGGCAGACAGTCTATGGGCCAAGGTCATTCGCAATAAATACCTCAGCTTCGAAAGAGTTCCTATTTCTCCATCACATGTTTGGAGAGGGATTGTGAAGGGGGTTAAGCAAGTCGTTACTAGAGGAGCTTGATGGATAGTTGGGAACGGCCACAACACTCGGTTTTGGGCTGACACTTGAATTGGAACCGAACCTCTCTACAACGTCTGTCTTATAAGTCTTGACGAGGATGAGTTGAAAAAACCGGTTCGTTCCTACTGGTTAGAAGGCGAAGTTGGGACTGGCAAGGTATTGGAGGCAAACTGCCTCATTCTGTTAACTTAAGTTTGCGGCAGTGTCTTTAGATGGAAGAAGTCTTGCTGAGTACACGGATAACGAGTCTTTTACTAATGAAGATACGCTCAGCTGAAGCCTATCGATAGATGGTAATTACTCAATAGCTTCGGCTTACATCATGATCATGGGGTCAGACACCATCCAGCATAACGATGAAGGCATCTTTAAATTTGTGTGGAGACTGAGGGTACATGAGAGGATTAAGCTCTTCTTATGGAAGATTCTGAAAGGTGGTGTCATTTGCAATCTGGAGAGACATAGACGCCATTTGATCCCCACAACCATCTGCAGTTGCTGTAGCAATGCACCGGAAATCTTGAGTCATCTCTTCCAAGATTGTGCTAGAGTAAGTTCTATGTGGCGATCTTTCCATGCAACAGGGTTTGTGGCGGACTTCTCTACGGCCCCGTTTGCGTCTTGGCTACGAGGTAATCTTCTTACTCCCGATAATTATAGAAGGGTTTTCCTTTGGAGTGAATTGTTTGCAATTGGGTTTTGGTGGAGCTGGAAATGGAGGAATGAAAAGATCTTCTATAACTCAACGGCTTTTGGCAAGAGGAGCCGCTTCGTTATTGATCGAGCTCGGGAATACATTGGTGTTTGGTACAGAAGAGTGCCGGATATTAGAAGAGGTCCAGAGAGTCATTCAAGTGGTGTGGGAACCCCACCAAAAGGCGTTGTGAAGGTCAACACAGATGGAGCCAAGAATGACGTAGGATCTTCATCCGCGGAGGGTGTGATTAGAAATTATGTGGGAGAATGGGTAAGTGGGTTTGGTGTTAATTTAGGGTTGTGTATTGTCCCTATGGCCAAGTTATGGGGAGTGGTACATGGCCTTAAGCTTGCTTGGGAGTGGGGTTACCGATCAGTTATTTTAGAAACGGACTCCCAATTGGTCACTCAACTCCTCAAGAAGAACATCGCCCCTTACCATCCTCTTGCTAGTCTGGTACATTTGTGCCAAGACTTTTTGAGAAGATACTGGTCTATCCAGTTTCGTCATGCCTATCACGAGGCGAATAGAGTTGCGGATTGTATGGCTAGTTTCGCTATGAACTTACCCCTTGGGGTTGTTGTATTGTGTGACCCGTCGGAGGGTGTTAATTATTTGCTTTTGGACGATGTTAGGAGTCGGGCTATCCCCCGTTTGCTGACTACTTAGCCCTTTTCTATTAATAAAAGCGCGTCTAAATGCGTCGGAGACCTCTGAATCTCCTTCCCACAAAAAAAAAACTATATTGAACCATAAACTTTGAATATTAAAGTAATAGTTATAGTTATTATATGATAAAATTAATTATATAATTGTAAAATAATTTAATTATAATCACATAAGTTATATAGTTTTTATGAATTTTAATTATTTAAATAGGTGGTTTTATATGAAATATGTTTTTCACATTTCATCAAGAACTAGAAAACAATTTCATTACAAATATCATTTTTTACAATCTTAGGTCGCGTTCGTTAAGGCCGTATTATAATAATTATGGGACTTATAGGGGATGAAAATTATGGAATATTATAGAATTTTCTTTAACCTCATAGAGATAGATTATGAGAATTATGAAAAATTATGGAGGGAATTATGAAGGTTATGTAATTTTCTTCAAAGTCACTAAACGGCACCTTAACTGGAACACATCGTTGGAAACATGAGGCAATTTGTAGGCAAAAAAAACAAAAATAGATCGAAGATGTAGACCTAAACTAATTCACGTGTTTTAGTCAATGTGGTATGACAATATCATTGTCTTGAGAAACAGTAGCACAATGCAAATCGTGAATGACAAATTCTCCAAGATTAGCACAATATTCCTCAATCTCGTACATTGGATGAAAAATAAATGGAATAAATTCATGATTGACTTTGAGAAAGATGAAAATTTTAGATTTTTGGCGACGTGTTTTTTCAAGGCGTGTAAAAATCAGTTTAGTAGTCGAGAGTCATCCTCATATCAGATAACCATTAATACCAAACATAATGATGGAAAATTTTATCTCATAAAAACGGTTCATATGAAGATATCATCATCTTATTAACACATATCATGAAGAATACTCTCTCATTAAATTGAAAAATATAATTCATTTAATTCAGGATGAGTTGGCTAAGTAGGTAATTTATACATGTAGTATAAACTAGTTATTTTTGTTACGTGTCGACAAAGTAAGCACCCTCTATTTTCATATAATAGATTTAATTGAAACTAATTAAACATCCTACCTAATTTGTCATATTCTCTCCTATTTAATTTTAATTTTAATTTTTTACCTAATTAAATATGCTAATCAATATCCTAAACCGTTAAATAAGGAAATAAAGTGTAACTAACCCGGATATTTTTGGCTGTGATATTCTCAGAATTTTTTACGAAAATAAGAAATTCAAACCTTCGCGTTTTTTTTAATGTTATGTACACAAGTCTATTTATGTTATTTACACAAGTCTGTCATTTACCCAAGGTTTGGTTACACAAGTTTGTCATTTACACAAGGTTTGGTTACACAAGTCCGTCATTTACACAAGGTTTGTTAGAAATTTCATTTGTTATGTCAATTTATGTAGTTAACACATTCGGTCATTTTTTATTACACAAGTTCCGTTTTTGTATGTCATGTATACAAGTTTGTCATTTACACAAAATATATTACTACACAAGTATGTCATTTACACAAGATTTGGTTACACAAGTCCGTCATTTACATAAGGTTTGGTTACACAAGTCTTTTATGTATTAACATTGTGTAATTGAAATTGTGTATTAATATTGTATATCATCAAAAGAATACATAAAGTTTAATTAGTTCAGCTGGTATAAGGGTGGGAGGGAGGGTCAACTCATCCAGAGTTTGAATTCTGCATTTGACACAATCTTTAATTTATTATAAATAGAAGCTCAATTTATTTGCAAGATAACTTGAATACCCACGTTATAATGAAGTTATTTTTAAAAATTTAAAATAATAGTTTATTTCATTTAATATTCCTTGAAGTTATTGACTTAATGATATATATATATATATATATATATATATATATAGGGTGTGGTTCCCATGAGAACACCCCTAACGTGAGAACATGAGAATAATCGTACATCGTTGGATGTGAGTATTAAGGGGTTGAGATTTAGAGTAATATCAAAAATAATAATAACTACGAATAATAATAATTAGGAATCCAACAATAACTACGAATTATCCACTCAACCAACAATAACTACGAATAATACATTAAACGATATGGCACATTCGTAACAAAACTGATAATAATTACGAATTTGTTCTCATGTTCTCACGTTAGGGGGTGTTCTCATAGGATCTATACTATATATATATATATACATATATATATATATATATATATATATATATATATATATATATATATATATATATATATATGGGAATATGATCATGTGATCAATCTCAGCTACAGTAAGGAGCGATAACTTTTAAGAATTGTCGGATCGAATAAAACAATACTTTGGAATTTTCATACTTTGTCATGCGTGAGTGTGAGTGTGAGGAACACGATCGTGCTCTTATCTATTTTCAGGATTGTTTGTGATTCATGCTCTTATCTATTTTCAAGATTGTTTGTGATACACGCAACACGTTCGTGCATGATACTGTCAAGATGAAACACTCTCGTGGTGACTTAAAAAAATATCAAATAAAAACAATCGTCTCATTTTTTATTTCATGGAGGGCGGTGCGAGGCTGGCGGCGTGGTGCTCCTTCCGGTGGCGTGCGGCTCCGATCTCCGGCGAAGAACCCAAAACAAGGAGAGAGGGAGAGAAACAAGGAAGACTGAGGCGGCGTGAGTAGATTAGGTTTGAGAAAAGTACAAATAAAAAAAAAGTTGGGGTACACTTACTACATATATTTATGTCATAGGCCTACTTAGTAGATTAAAATATATATAAAAAATAAAATATACTTAGTTGATCTGCCCAAACTAATTTCTTACATATCATCAAAAAAGTATGATAAAGCGTGTGATGTGGATTTATAATTAATTAATAAATAATATTAATATGTTACAAAATATTTTTCTTTCATAATTTTCCCAAACTTTTTTTTTTGGATTTTCTTTGCTGATTTTGCTTTATAATTTTGCATAATGAAATTTTTTTGATTAAAAATATTTGATTTTTTGATGAAAAAAAATATTTGATTTTTTTAAACTTCATCCTGTAATAAAGTAAAGAAAAAAAATAATTGATTTTTTAATTATTTTCGAAATTTTTTAAATATGTATTTAAATAATTTTTTTATTAATATTTATAAAAATTCATTTAAAAATATTTGGAAAAAACAAAAATATCTTCAAAAAAAAACTTAAAATACTTTTTTATTTAAAAAGAGGTAACAAAAACTAAAATCTTTTTTTTTTTTTAAAAACATTTTAACAAAAGAATAAAAAAAAATTATGATAAAAAATTCCAACAAAAAAAAGTTTTGGGCGGGTATAAGTCATGACCCATTTGCTGGGGATACCCTCCCAATATTAGAGGATTCGAACTCGAATCTCCAAATTAACCACTTAAGGAGTCTAACACCACATCTCACTAGACCAACTGAGTATTGGTATGTTTAACTTAATTTAATAGGAGAAGATTGCCTAATGAGGCCTTTTTTGTATTGTTGAACAAAGTAGACCCTTGTTAATTTAATATTATTTTTTAATTCTAAAAACACTTATTAAAAGGGTAAAAAAAAGGTCTAGTATGTCTCCTAATAAAAAGAAGAGTCTACTTGACGTTACATTACGCAAAGAAAGTCTACTTAATAAACTCACCTATTTAATAGTTATAATGATAAATAAATAAAATAATAAAAATATTATTATCTTGGTGAAATAAATATTTGTTGTCGTAACTTGATAGCCACTACATATGCTATAAATTTACATGTAAAATTTTTGGTATCTATCTACATATGATGTATATATGTTAATTTCTAGCCTGTTTGGTGGCTAATTAAATTATTAATTGATATAGTAAATGTTAATTTATGGTATTTATTCGTATATAATTTGTAGATGTTAATTTCTATCCTATGATGTTCTTAAAGTTGTTAAGAATACCGTGAACATGAAAAGTCATCATACAAACCCAATTTTTTCACTAAAACCTGCGTCAATAATAATCTTGATGGAGAAACTCTATTTTAATCTAAAATTTTTAATTAAAAAATAGTAAAACTTGTAGGATAATCACAAAAGATAAAAATTTTCAGATAAGCCATTTTCTATCGTAAAACTTAATTACGGGAAAAGTTTTATTGTAATTCCGCTTTACTTTTTCGCTATATATATATAAATAACCGAATTGTGGTGGATTCGTGAATCTCTCAAGCTTCTATAAGCAAGAATTATTTTCGTTATTTCAGGTAAACATTCAATCGCTTCATCGTGCAAAATAGTTTTTTATGGTTATGTTTTCTTAATGTGTTCTCATAATCATTTGATTCTAAAGGTTCAACACAATCAAGTATCGGTGATAGATTAATAGTTTTATGTTATCGGTTCATTATGTTATAGAAAATTTTATTGATAAGTATGTTATTGCAAATAAAAATATAGTTTTTTTTCGTGTATCGAACCAATTATATATAATTGCCGGTATCAGTTGGTTTATATTATTAGTATAAGCAAGTTTCAAATAACTATGAACTAGAAAGAATGGTTATCTTTTAAATACCTATAACCTAAAATTATACAAATTAAAAAGAATCATCAATTATTTAGTTATGCCGACAAATGTAGATTGAGCAAGTCTTTTTCAATCTACTGTAGACGGCAGAGAAGTAGAGATCCAAATCCTAAAAGAAAAAGAGCACACTTTACTTGGGTCAAAGAAAATAAACCACGTTTTAAGGTGACAATTTGATTTCCGAAAGAGTAAGGACTAATTATTGTTATAGTCTAAAAGAGGGGCCCTGTGGCCCTCCCCAGCTCCCCTTGCCTCTCAATTATCATTTCATTTCAATAGAATTTGGATCAACCTCTTTATTGCTTTTCTGATGCCAACCCTATAACTGTCTTGGATGGACTCATGGCATTAATATTACATTTATTTCTTTTATAAAGAAAAGCGGTTTGATATACTAGATTTCACATCGTCTAATGGATCGAAAGGCCGATTAAATCGGCAGACGGAATAACAGTTATGAGATAACTAGAACATACAAAAAGAAAAACACATCAAAAGAAGACTTCGATCACAACGAGCCGATCGAGGAGCCTTCAGACTTCGATCACCTATACGCTACTCCTTCTCAGGAACAAATTCAAGACGTACCACAAACAATCGGACTATATAACGCGAAACAAATAATCTCTATTAGTGTTCAATTTGTTATTTGTTGTATGATAAATTTTATAATTTACAGATTTAGTTCATTTAGAGATACCATGGTATGGGGAGGAAAAAGTTATCTCAAGTGGAAGGAGTTGAGTATAGGTTACAACAAAGGAACCAATATGTTATGTGGAGTCAAGTATAGGTTACAACAAAGGGGCCAATATGTTATATTAGAGAGTTTGACGGGTTTCGCCGTAGATTGTAATAGGTTATGAAGACCTTGTTGTGTACCGGGAATTTGCCGTAGATTGCAATAGGTTATGAATGCCTTGTTGTGCACCCGGTATTTTATAGGGGAGTGCATGGATAAGTTCCAACACTTGTTTAGGGAGGTCTTCCAATTTGTAGATATTTTTTATTTTGATTAACTTAATTTTTTAAAAAGCAAGTTGAAGAGTAAACAAGAAACAAAAGAAAGAGATTCAAGTTCCTTTGACTCAATAAGTTAGATAAACATCGACAAATTTTGGATGTAAAAATTATGATAAGTTGGTTCAAGCAGATTTGAACTAAGACTCACAAATTGTTTTGTACATGACTAAAAAACAATGTTACACGATTTTTTCTTTTATTATTACTAGATAGCTTAGTTAGCTTGTTGTGTGTGTGTTTTTTTTCCCTTCCTCCTGGACATAGGTCGGAATTATGGAGATGAAAAGGATGATTTGAAGATGGTAGATTTACAAATACAAAGGCAGTGGTTCAGACCGGTGAGAGAAAAAACGTCGAAACCAAAACGTAAGATTGGATTCAAGATGGATTTATCTCGAGAGACAACTGGTGGTGATCGTCATTCGGATTACATAGAGGATGGATCGAAGACCAATAAGGATCTAGACTTCCGAGAGGGGTGTTGCACATTTGGTTAACAAGAGTTAGTCAATCGACCTTAATCAAAAGAAAGTTCATAAGTTGTGAGCAAAGAGTTCCCTTAAGAAGACAAACAAGAACTCCAGCACGACGCAAAACAATCATAACCTCAATTAAGAGGACTTCGAACTTTACCAGAACTTCAACAGGGGAACAACGAGGTAGAGGATTTCTGGATTTCTTTAGCATAGAACTAACACATTGATTACTCATATTTCAATTTTTTAATTGATTTATCTGTTAAGGCAATTATTAACATAAACGAGTTCATAGATTGTACCAAAAGAGTTGGTATTATTCCTCTGTTGACAAAAACAATATTACACCTTTTTAATCTTCACTGCCATATATGCTTCATAATTCATTTACATAAAACCTTCGATCTTCATTATTGATTATTTTGTTTAAGAATCTACTTGTAACACCCCGATTTCGCGGGACTCGGGATGTCACATTGAGTTAGGATCTCACAATGGATCTTGACCCTAGCCTGACAACAAGTTCACTAGACCTTACAACATGACACTGACAGATATAAAACAAATACATAAAACAGTGTAAACTGTACGACCCAAAGTAAACAACAACATAGCCGAGTACATAAAACGACATCCTCACACAGGAGGTAAACAAGACATCATCCTCACGCAGGAGGGAAAACATAAACAACCCCAAAACCAATAACCTAATGTACGAGAGTCCTCGGCCTGTCACCTTGCCAGATCACCCAGCAGCGCCTATCCTGCAAGCATCTACAACACGGTATGAAACTGTTAGCTAACCATACATATATGGGGTAATGCATAAGCACAAGCACAATCATGAAAGATAAACACATCAGCATGCTATCACACATTTACCCATTTATTATCTTTATATAATAACCATTCACTCAAAAACCGTATATATATATATATATAGATAGATGAAAGTATGTGACACGAGGACCGATACATCCCCGCCTCTGAGTGCAATGTCCAGCTGTACGAGTATCGGTCACACAATCCGTGTACCCTATGGGAGTGGATTGCGCCCTTCTTGTAAACCAGTCTGGCCCGACATCAGAGAACCTCCCAGACTCCACGGCGGGATGAAAGGAAAAGGTTATCACAACCACGCAGTGGGGCAGTCAATAGTACATAGGTCGATAAAAACGACAACTCATGCTATCATATCAAACATATAAAGCACACACCACTCATGCAAACACCCAATATAGGGATGGTAGCTAAGTAAGTCCTACGGACTTACCTCAACCTCGTACAATCACAACCACGATCAACCTCCAATCTTGAGAGGGACACTGCCTAATAACAAGGCATAAAGAGATATCAATACTTCTATCAATCAAAAAGGTCACATCTAGACCCAAGGGATCCATAAGGATCATAATCAATCTATAAGCCTCCCAACCAACTAAACCTCAATATCTCTACATAACTCACAATTCATCAAATCTCAAGGTAGTATCTAATCAACATTCCTCAATCTCAATTCTAATCCTAATTTAATTAATTAACCTTTAATTAATTAATTAGATTTTGCCAGAATAACGTTTTGTCCGCAGGCAATTTCTAAACCCCCTGTCATCAGATTTCATCAAACAAACAACCCATAATCACCAGAATAATATAACGACCATAATGGAATTTCTACTTGTCCTATCTGACAAGCCTAGAGTCAATTTAGGCCAAATCGTAGTACGGAAAACGAATAAATTCATAACTTATTCGTTACTAACCCGATTGACGATCTGAAAGAAGATTCGGAATCACAACGACGCAGGCTACGCATGGACAGCATCAAATTCATCAGAATCTGAGCGACGCAACCGTCCTGGTGACATATATGCTCGACCAGCCCTCCATATACTCGAAAATGCAGAAACTCGGTACCGTTATGAAGAGAATGAAGAGAGGAAATCCAGAAACTCAAACGAAATTGAAATCGGATTAGAAATGGAGAGTAGATCTGAGTTTGAAGGTTGAGAGAAATCAGAGCTTTTACGAGGAAACGTGAAAGGAAATGAATTAATAAAGGATTTTCCGCTATTTATAGTGAAAACGATAATTATCCTTTAGTAAAGTCGATAATTTCCTTTAACTGATCCAAAGACGGGTCGAACCTCTTTCTCCAAACTTCTCAAGATTGGAACATTAAATCTGGAATATTGTAGGGATAATTATTTCACAACTGCCTCGAAAAACGTGTATTCCTAAGCCGTCTTTCTTACCCGTTAAGAAACGAAATAGCGATTCTTTTGGCCGTTTTGCCTCTCCATGTTATTTCATATCTAGGACATATCTGATGTCCTGATCATTTCTCTCAACTGCATTATTATTAATTGGAGCTCCCAAATGCTCCAAATAACACCGGAGGGTAAAAATATTTACCCGGGAAAAAGTAAAATTTCTCCAAACGTCCAAAATTATGCCAGGAACATAACGGTGGGACTCTTACTCACACTTGCAAAATCTTCACGAGTTATATGTCAATTACTATCAACGATTAAGTTAATCAACATTAATTAGAATTCGGAAATCCTATCTATTACACTACTTTTACCCAAATGAATTATGGGACAAAGAAAAATGTTTTTAGGATATTATTTATCTATTAAAAGTTCACGTTAATTATTATAATTAATATCATAAAAATCTAGTGCAAAATTGTAAGTAGGTAGTGCCCCATATGTATTTAGGGCTTCATTGTGTAACTAGGGATGACAATTTCACCCGCATCCGACGGATATTCGACCACCTGATTCAACTAAAAAGGGTGAAAACCCGTTAAAAGACGGATGAAAGAGGGTGGTGGATCGGTCGGATGTAGGTGAACTTTTCATCCATCCATCACCCGACCCATCATCACTCATCCATCCGACCCGTATTCACCCGCTTAAAGTTATATATATTTTTTAGTATTTGTAGTTTTATATTATAAAATTTTCCCATTATTTTCTTACTGTATAATATATTAAATTAAACCCTATATTTTCTTTCCTAGTTTATTTTATTATAAAGTCTAATATATATATCGATCCTTATTATTGACTCGTTATAAAATAAATTTTATTTTAGATCTTGCTTTGTTATGGTGTTGTATTTGTACATTTCATGTTATGTTTTATATTTGGATTTAAGTGTGTATTTTATTTTCAGTAAAATATTTAATTTCTTACAATTTATAAATGAAGTGTAGAGCACTCGAAATCTCACCCGCTTCATCCGAAGGATGTGGATGGATTGGATACGGGTGAAACTCTTAGTGGATGGTGGGTCACGTGAGATGAACAATTTTGGGTGATGGATCAGGTGGCGGTCAAGGTCATCCACCCGTCACCTGATCCATCGTCATCGTATGCGTAAGTGATCCATTCAATTTGTTTGTAATTTACTTTTGGGTCTTAATCAAACGACCCCTTAATCCACATTAGTCGTCCAAGTGGAGACCCGTTGATAGAGTCATGAGATAAATTGACTAAAGTGTTAAAGAAAAAGATGCAAAATGGCTTAAAAAGGTCCGGCATGAGATTTATACACAATAAGTACAACAAGTGATACTATCATACCAACTTCCACCTCAATTCCTTCACCTACCCAATCAAACATTCAATCTTAACCCCTCCCTACCTTTAATGCGCAAGGCGGTGGACTGGTGAGTACTAACCCGAATACCCGCATTCTTCACCCGGAAACCCGTTTCCGCTACACCTTTGATGAGCGCATGCAATGTGCCGTGTTTGGTATTTCAAATTAATTTGTAAATTCTAATTGGAATGAGAAATCTATGGTGTGTAGATTCTGTCCCCCCTCCTTAGTGAGCTAATACATCCAAACACGACGCAACCACTTCCCTAAATTCAACAAAGATGAGAGAGAGTAGTAGTGACCAAGTCACTCTCACTTCTCCTGACGCAATGCCAGCTGTCACCTGCCACCTGGATTCCCGAACTGCTTACATCGTCGACCATGTGGGTCCCCCGCCTATCCCATCTTGCATCCTTACTGTAAACTACATAAAATCACCCTTTTTAAAAGTTATATGACTTTCAGTGGAAAAAATAAATAATTGTAAGGTTATTTTGTATGATTTTTATTTTGTAGCTAATTTTGTGAAATATGTTCTACTTTAAGGATGGTTTTATGTAATTTACCCTACTTTGTTTTCCCTTTTATTCATTCGCTCCTTGATCTTCTCTTATCACTTATCTTTCGCACAGACAGAACGAGCGCCAGAGAGGGGGAGAAACTGTAAAGGGAAACTCACAGGATTCATCGATTTTCCAGCAAAAGCAAAAAAGAATCCTGGAGAGTACACTACAGTTTTGCAAACTTTGGAGGAATTTCAAACATGATGATCAATCGAGTTAAGGGAAGAGTCCACGCTTTCCGATAGTAGAAGGGAGGAAGAGATCGGAGGGGGATGGCGAAGAAGGAGGTGGTGGTGGTGGCCGAGGGGGATTCGGCGGTGGCGGAGTTGAAGAGGGAGCTAATGAAGATTGTAAGGGCGATTATTGAGGAAGAGAGAGACGAGAATGCGTTCACGGACGCCATTGATAGGGCTAAGGAAACTCTGTATGCACTTAGCTATTTGAAGGTCAAGAAAACGACGTCGTTGGATGAGGTTTCCGTTTCTTGCCCTGACGAATTCCGCTGCCCTCTCTCCAAGCAGCTCATGAAGGATCCGGTCATTGTTTCCACTGGTCAGGTATACAATGAGAATCACACCCTGAGATTTCTACTTTCTCATCTAGTAATTATGAATTATATGTTTGATGGTGATGAACTGCTAATGAGAGAAATTGCTTGTCTTATTTTGTATGTTTGATGTTCGTCTTGGTATTGCTTTTGTTTTTGGAGGCTTCCGCCTTTTCTGAATGAGTGATTCTTGGAGGCTTCAATTTTTTCATACAGACGATGAGTTCTTTTTTAAAACCTTAGAAATGGGAAAGATAAAGCAAATGAAAACATTTGTTTGACTCTGCTATTTTTCAAATCTCCATCAATTTTGGTTAGTTCTTCTGGTGAATGATATGCTTCAATGTTTGAACACTACTTTGTCCAGCGAATTTTGTGTGATCTCATAGTATAAAATTGTGTTCTTAAATTTATTTTACGACATGCTTGCTGATTTCTTGTAAGTTTCCACCTTATCATGCAGACTTATGACAAACTGTTCATCCAAAAATGGCTAAAAGGAGGGAACAGAACCTGTCCAAGGACACAACAAGTTCTTTCCCACACACTCTTAACCCCAAACTACCTGATCAAAGACATGATTTCCAAATGGTGCCGAAATCACGGGATCAAATTCCCTGATGTGAAACCGAAATCACTAAACGAGGAAGATGGATTAATCCTGGAGTCAGATCGTGATCATTTTTTCTCCCTTCTTGAAAAGATTTCATCCTCATCATCCTCTTCTCAAAAATCAGCTGCCAAGGAACTTCGCCTTCTCACCAAGCAAATGCCATGTTTCCGTGCCCTTTTTGGTGAATCAACAAACTCCATTCCTCAACTCCTAAAGCCTCTTACAGATCGGAACTCGTCCTCTAGCCAAACCCACCATCATCTCCAAGAAGATCTGATCACAACCCTATTAAACATATCAATCCATGACAGCAATAAGAAACTCGTGGCAGAAACCCCCTCGGTGATCCCTGTCCTAATTGAAAGTTTAAGAAGTGGGACCATTGAGACTAGGAGCAATTCTGCTGCAACATTATTCACATTATCAGCTCTTGACTCAAACAAAGCTCTTATTGGACAATCCGGTGCTTTAGGCCCTCTAATTGACCTCTTAAACGACGTGGGAAACCATCCATCAGCATTGAAGGACGCAGCCTCAGCGATCTTCAACCTATGCATCTTCCATGAGAATAAAGGAAGGGCCATAAAAGAAGGTGCAATTAGAGTTTTGCTAAGAAGGATCAAGAGTGGTGTCAATGTCGATGAGTTGTTGGCTATCCTTGCAATGTTATCGGGCCATCAAAGGGCTATAGAAGAATTAAGCGAGGTAGGAGCCGTCCCTTGCCTGCTCGAGATCATAAGGAAGGAGTCAACTTGTGCTCAAAACAAAGAAAACTGCATTGCTATACTCTATTCTGTTTGTATGCATGACCGGACGAAGCTGAGGGAGATTAGGGAGGAAGAGAAAGCGAATGGTACGTTGTCGCAGCTCACTAGAGATGGAACGTCGAGAGCTAAGAGAAAGGCAAACGGGATTCTTGAGAGAATGAACAGAGCTATGAATCTCACACACACTGCCTGAATCCAGTGAATGTGTTTGGCAGAATCTCAGGTAAACTCGAATGCATGTAAATTACTTCTTTTTGATATAATCTCTTTTTTCTTTTGATTTATGTACTAGATAGAACCCTTGAACTCACTTGTAAGTTCACTCAACATTGAGTTGAATCTTCAATTGCGTCCAATGCACATTAAGTTTGAATTCCTAATGAAATATAAGATTGTTGAAGAAGCCACCAAATTTGTACTTTTTCAAAATATTATAGTTTGTGAATTGCAGGAAAATTTTAGAAGCTTTAATCCCCACAAGTTAGCTCTCTGACAAGGTTGAGTAGATCCAAAAGTATGAACTGTGATACTGCTGTCATGGATTATATTCAATAATTCCATGTGATGAATGGTTGAGATGCGATTACACCACGGAACAAGAAAAGTGTGTTCATATTTAATAACTTAGAGTAGATAACATCTTTAAAAAAATTCTCATCTAACAATTTACTCATACATAAATCAGTAATAAAAAAATATTTATAAATTGATCGAGTGAATCCATGAAAAAACATTGTAACAAAGTTTGATTTGAAAATATGAACATGGAAATATCAGAATCATTTAAAACAATCATACAGTCTTAGTTTTCGTATAGTTAGAGTGGCAAATATAAGTTTTAATTACTTTGATAATGATTTTTAACAATTTTAAACGGATTCTTAGTATATAAGGTGGGTAGAAAATGGTAAAATTATGTAAAGGAAAGTCTACATGAAGAAAGAGGAGAGGTTGACAAGAATTGGCAAATGGGCATGGCCTGTTTTCCTTTTGGTGTTTTCCCTCTAAATAACAGAAGGGGATGGGTGGGTGTCTACCACTACACTTGTCTTCTTCTTTATTTGTATATACTTAAAGCTTTTCCTTATCTTGCAACTTGACTGCTTTCGTTATCCTTGTTGCACAACCCCCGGAGTCCAATTTTGATGGAGATGTACATATACTTGCAAATTCATTTGTGTTCATTTAGATGAAAGCCAAATTATATGAACGTGACAATATTATTTTTAGAATTTACAAGACATGAAATTGTTGTAATGTGGTTGTTCTGAGAATTTGTATCGATTCTCTGTTATTATTCCCTTGGCAGAGAATGGAGTGTACTGACAGAGAGCAACGTGATGTAGTGGTGCATCCCATATTTATACTTTCTTGACAATATTTTTAATTTGTTTCAAGTTTGGTATTTGATAATGGTGAGAAAATGCATTATTTTGTGCTAATATTTTATATAATTGGTATATCTAATATTATATGCCGACTAGAAGTAGTTAGGTGAGTTGAATCACATGGTAAAATCCTTAGCTATCTTTTATCGTCCAACATGAGAGTCATAACAATGTTCCTTCGATGAGAAGAAACCTAATTATGTACTATGGTTATTTCACTGTTATGATGAATCATTTTGATTATAATTTATTGAGAAATGTGATTTGGGTTGCTGAAAGAGGTAAAGTTGTTATACGGAGTTTAATAATCATGGTCAATCTATGTTGTTTGGTTCGGGTTGTTAAAGAGGAAATTGCAAACTTATTGTAATATTTTTTTGTGCTTGGCATACATGCATGTTAGGGAAGGCTCCGAAATATATATATCATAACCAATGAATGCAAATCCATAGGTTGTTTTGATCAGGGTTTCTCCTTCAGGTGTGTCAAATATGTTCATTGTTCATGCTTTTGTATATACTAATAATGATTTAGTTTACACTTTCAGGTAACACACTTTACACAACTATTTTCCGACACTCCGCATTAGTGGTGCACTTGACATGTAACGTGAAATGCAAGAAAATATCTAGTCCAAAACTCAACTGGAGCGACATTTATCATACCATGCGATGCCCTTCACATTTCAGTATGTCAATCAAAGTTCAAATATGCTTAAAAGGAGAAGATGGCATTCTAAGGACTAGACCCACGAAATGACTTAGCCACGAACTTACCCTCTAATGATATTTCGAGGCTACAGAGGCCGTGGCTAAAATTTCCCACGAGATTTACCTAAAAAAATTTTCGTCGCTAATATATCCACGAAATATTATTCGAGGTTAACTTTGGGGGTATGTGCGAGGGTAATAGTGAGGGTAACATCTAGTGTAATTGGGGGTAAAATCAATGGTGAATTTGAGGGTAAATTTGAGGGTAAAATCGAGGGCATATTCGAGGGCACAATTGGAGGATAAATTCGAGGGTATTGTTAGAGGGTAAATGCGAGGATAAATTCGAGGTTATAATTGGAGGCCAAATGCGGGGGTATATTTGAGGTTAAGATTCGAGGGCAAATTCGAGGGTATATTTGAGGGTAAGATTGGAGGGCAAATTCGAGGGTATATTCGTGAGTAAATAGTCGAGGGTACTAGTAAGAGGTTCAATTTAATTGATAACCTCGTTTTTTTTTGGAATGTTATATTCTTAAAGTTACAAGATATACAAAGCACAATTATAATGGAAGACAAAATATATTAATTCAATTGCATACATATGTCAATTTCTTAATTACAAAACCTACCAATCAAGATTGGCATACCATATATAACTAATATCAAGCTTAACTTCACCAAACATCAATCCAAAAACTTATAATCCCCACAAGGAAAATTCAAAGTCTATGTTTCGAGAAAGGAAGCATACTAAGAAGTAGGAAGAGGCGGTGTACTCACGGATACACCCTTTTGTAACTAACCTTAGTAACTCTAGTAAGAGGTTTTGTTGTTGTTCCATGCAATCTTACAATTTCACCATTTTCCGGTTAGCTCTTTCACCTCATTTGTTGAGGCTTCTAGCTTTTCCTTCATCTCTTTTACCTCGGTTTTCAAAGGTTCCATCTCTTGAGATGTATGATAAGTTTGAAAAGAATTTCTATAGTTGAAACAATTTGCAACCAAGCCGGTGTGAATGAGTCTCATGCCTTGTTCTCCTAATCCAAAGATTCTTCCATTTTGTGAACCCTTACATGCTTTGACCCAAAGCTCATAATCATTCAAAGGAGTGTTAGTCTCGTCAATGTCGGATGAGAAATGTTGATCACGTAGACGATCATATTCATCCTAGGAAAACAAGTATTAAGAAAGAAAATCATCAACAACAACAACAACCAACAAAAACACAAGAAAAAAAAATAACAAGAACTACCATCAACAATACAATGTAAACAACTGTTATATCCGTTACTTACAACACCTATTCTCAAAGAATTTTAGTGCTTTTAAAAGGACAATACAAGTCAAAGGCAACTAGTATTGCATTTTAAGTGAAATGATGATTCATTTTGATATTTTCAATAACAAGAACATGGCCAAAGTAACCGCATACAATACTTGCTTTTCAAATTATTTAACACAAAAAAACAGCCATCATTACTTAAAACTAAAAATACATATCAGAGGGTCCAGATTCAAGAGCCATCAGAGGGTCCAGTTTAAAATTATTTAACACAAAAACAGCCATTAGAGGGCCCATATTATTTAACACAAAAAACAACCATCATTACTTAACCGTATACAATACTTGCTTTCAAAATTATTTAACACAAAAAACAATCATCATTACTTATGTATAAGCGAGGCTAAACACTGCATCAGAGGGTCCAAATTCAAGAGACAATAAATTGCCCATGGGGATTAACTTCATATAATACTTAATTTTAAAATTTGAGCAAATTGAGAACCCTCTATATCCGAATATCCTCCACATAAAACTAAAAATGCATATCAATTGTACTTGCAAATTCCAATAAGTAACCAACAGCAATAAAAACAATAATCAACATTGTATAATTCCAAAAAAACAGTCAACATAACAATAAAAATCAAAAAATTTAGAAGGCTTACCGCAATTGTTGTAGGTTATTGCCCCGACCATTCCCCATCTTTGTTTGACCACAACTTTTTTACGACTTAGAAAGGGGTTGACTTACCCCACCACTATTTGCAGCCTAAAAACAAAGGGAAAAATATAGTACAAAGTTAGCATTGAACACCAAATATATGTTTCAAAAGTAAAAAAAAATAACCACATACTTACCATTTTTTCCCTCCACTTTCTAACTTTACATGAACCCCATCGATACACCCCAGCATCAACTGCATTTTTTGAAGCCCGGTTCAACTTGTTCACTTCCGATTGCTTTAGATATTTTGGACAAGTTTTTCCATATTTCTCCACCTCTTTCCATTGTTCGTCCCCGAGAAAACCCGGCACAGTCTTGCTATCATGGTATGACTTAAAAATGGTCCCCATACACCAACCGAAAGAAGCTCCTTGAAGGCAATTGGTAAAAGTCTTTGCATGAACACGTGAAAATCATGATTCTTCATCCCAAATACTTTACCTTCTTGCAACTGCACACACCGAGCAATATTAGAGACGTGGCCGCCCGGAAACCTTAAAGTCTTTAACCAAGCTAGCAACTCTTTCTTCTTTTCTTTACTTAGTGTGTATATTGCTTTTGGTTTTGGACCCTCATAATCAATATCAACTTCAATCTCTCGGCGATGACAATATAGTTCTAGGTCCTTCCTTGAGCTCAATTTATCCTTTTTCTTATCCTTGAAATCCATTATTGTATTAAACACATTTTCAAAGACATTTTTCTCGGTATGCATGACATCAAAGCTGTGACGGATGAGATGATGCTTCCAATATGGAAGACTCCAAAACATACCTTACTTTGTGAACTTGTGAGGGTCACCAAAACCATTTGGATGTTGATGATGTTCCTCCATGGCGGTTGGAAAATGTCGAACACATTTCCAAATTTGATGGACATCCAAGTATGATGGAGGAGATCTAGTCTCAACCCTCCCTCTGTAAAAGTGCTTTTTGTCCATTTTGACTGGGTTTGCCTCATCTGTGAAGCGTCTATGCTCATCAAACCATGAAGCCTTTGGTCCATATTTTAACCAGAACGCTTTTGTATCCATCATGCATTCTAGACACGCATGAACTCCAGTTGTACTCCAACCTGACAACATCCCAAGTGCATGGAAGTCGTTCACTGTCCACATGAGTGTTGCACGCATATTAAAGTATTCTCCTGTAAATACATCAAATATGCGGACACTCTTACTTCACAACAATAGTAACTCATCAAGCAAAGGTTGTAAGCCAATATCTATTAGCTTCTTTGGATTTTTGGGACCTGGAAAAATGGTGGATAAAAATAGGTAGGGACTTTGCATACACATGTTGGGTGGTAGGTTGTATGGAGTCACAATCACGGGCCATATTGAATATGGTCTACCAAACTTCCCAAAAGGATAGAGCTCATCTGTACACAAGCATAACCTCACATTACGGAATTTTGATGCAAAATCTGGATATGTTCGGTCAAAATGCTTTCATGCCTCACCATCAAATGGGTGAGAAATAAATCCTTCATCAGATCGGTGATTAGCATGCCAACGCATCGCCAATGCAGTTTTCTTCCATTGCATACAAACGTTGTAGGCATGGGATCAATGACAAATATCGTAGAACCTGATTGGGTAGTGGTTTGCCTCTCTCGGATAACTGAGATTTATACCTTGGACTATTACAAAACTCGGTGACATCAACATCATCCTTCCAAAACAACATGCAACCATTAGGGCACATATGAATCTTCTGTTGTGGTAATCCCAAATCTGAAATGAACTTCTGCATCTCATTAAATCTTGTGGGGAATGTGTGGTCCGTCGGTATACATTGCCAACTTTTTCAAGAAGTGCACTATACCCAGATTGTGACAAATTGTGTTTGGTCTTTAACTCCATAAAAGAGCCCACTGCTGCTAATTTTGAAATGGAAGAACCATGATATAGTGGCTCCTCTAATGCCCTCAACACTTCAAAAAACTTTTGTTATAATAAGAAAGTGTTATCTTGATCAGGACCAAACACCATGGTCGGCTGTTCCATGTTCATCTATTCCTTTAATCACCACATCAGTTTCATCCAACATGACATCATTGTTACTTGGCTCGTTTATGGGTGTGCAAGGGTCGAACCATGGAGGTGGAACAAAACTCGGATCAACAGCATCAAAAACCATTCTTTGAGTAGGATTTAAATCATCAAACAAATGCATCCCTATCCCGAATAAGTTTATACCATTGTTCGTCGAGTTTGGTTGCTCCTCAACAACGGTATAGAGGCAAATTGTGATTCTCCGTGTGATGTCCACCAAAAATAATCCTCAAGGAAATCTTTTCGATATAGATGAACTCGAACATCGTCTAATTTATGAAATCTTCCATTCTTGCATTTAGAACAAGGACATCTTATCTTCTCCCCATCCATCAAATGAACTTGTGATATTGCAAAAGTGATAGATTTTTCAACACCTTCAAGAAATTCAGCATTATAACCACCACCATTAGGTTGCAATCTTCCATACATCCACTCGCGGTTCTCCTTGTTTGAATACCTAGATAAAAAAATAATTACCACTATTATTTTACCATAGATCAAATAAGGCAAACAATTTGTTCGTTCTATTTCAATGAGACTATCCAAAATAATAGAAGTCGGATTTATAGCCACGGATTTAGCCACAAATTTAGCCTCAACTACGCTTTTGTGGCTACCAGCCACGAAAATACCCGTGAATAAAAGTGTCGTGGCCAAGTTCATAATAGGAATCATACAAGAAGAATTCGTTTTTTTCGTTTTACTTCACAAATATTATAAATTATAGCTAGACATTCTCATAAATTCACAAACTTTAGAAATGACACATATGATTATTATGAAACATGATATATGTACATACCTAGCTTTTGCTTGATTGTCTTCTAAACATGCAAATAATGTAACATTTTATTTTGAAAATGAGAGAATGAAGAGAAGTTAAGAGGCTGTGAGGTGAAGAGAGTTTGAAGAAGAAGAAGAAGATCCGAAAGTGTAACGTTAGTGAAACAAATGGTAAAGTAGAAGAGTAATAAATGTTGGTTGGTGCTGAAGAATGAGATAATTAATGTACCCACGGATTTACCCTCGAAATAATTTCGTTGGTAATAGCCTCGAATCTAGCCTCACTTGATATTTGAGGGTAAATACCCACAAATTTACCCACAAAATATTATGCGTGGGTATTTAGCCTCGAAATTGGTCTCCTTTCTAAGATCCTAGGTTTTGCCTTCACCGCCCCTGCGGTGAAGAGGGCTGCCCCCACGGCCAGCCGCCTCTGCGGTTGTGAGATCCGCCCCTGCGGATTTACGACAAATCGTGCCGATCTTTTCTTCCGTTCTTTTATCTCCCTTCCATAGATAGAATATCCGATATTTTATCTTATGGGCCGGTTTCCTTATCTTCTTTCTAAACCCTAGATGCCCTTCCTTCTATTCTTTCCAGCCCGTCCCTATATATTCTCTTCTTTCTCCCCTTTTCCCCGTTCCTTGCAATCGGCTTCAACCCTAGAGAGTTACAGCCGTCCTTTGCTTCCCGCGACTTCGCTGAACGTGTAAGTGCATCTGTTATGGTTCTTCATCACGTTGCTTTAGCGCTGCATGCCTTCTCCTTCTGTTTTGGTTTCTTCCTTTTGTTCTTCTCTTTTCTTTTTCTCCAAGGATCAAGCATGAGCCTTGATTCTTGTGGAGTGTTCCGTTGTTGACCCTGCGTTGTTCTCAGGCTCTTTGGAGTTGAGTCTTGACGTGTTGGAGCCAAAGGTTCGAGCTTTGGTTGCCCCTGGCCCCTGCTGTGAGTTCTGTCGAAGAAGAAAGTCGACAGCGCTTTTTGTCACGCCGCCGCCCCTGCGCCTGCACAGAGCCGTCCCTGCGCCTCTGTTCAGCCGCCCCTGCGCATCTGTCTAGCCGCCCCTGCGGTTTCTCTACAGTAGCTCCCGTCTTTGGTGAGTTGCTTCCTTCCTTCCTTTCGGCGTTCCTTCCTTGGTTCCTTATGGTTGTTCCTTGTTCCCTCTGAGTTGTTGTAAGACTAAGGTTGAGCCCTTAGCATGTGTTGATCTCTTAAAGATCGTTGAGACTAGAAGTCATAGACTTCTAGCAACCGTTTCGTTCCTGATCCGTGTTGCTTGTTCGTACAGGCTTTCCTTGCTCCTTTCCTGAGGGAAACTGAGTTGTTCCTGAGTTTTGTTGATCTTTTGGTTTACCTTCGAGTGAGGTAAGTCCCTTGGACTTACTTAGCTTCATTCCGCGTATTTGTTGGATTGTATTGGCTTGTTTGTGTTGCTATCATGTTTATAACGAATAATTGGAAATAGGATTCACCCTTTGTTAACCTTAACTGGCCCAAGTGTATTATAACCGGGCGGTGACCACTTGTCTAGTTCTCCAGGAGACTAGAATGTGCTCTTGCGACCCAGACCCGTAGGTAACGGATAATACTGATCTATTCCTATTGGTAGACGGAAGCGGAGGCGAGTTTCGGGAGATTCTCGTGTGACAAAAGAAGTTAATTTAGTAATGGATAACCTTAATGAAAGATAATAACCGGTTGATGTGTAAGCATGCTATGTGTTTTCTTTACCTTATGTGTGTTTGTGCCTTTACACTCTTGCTTATACCTAGAATGTTAGCTAACGGTTTATACCGTCGTTGTAGATGTTTCGCAGGTTCAGAATGTTGTTGAGTGATCCGGATGGTGTGGTCGGGCGGGGTTCTCGTACATTATAGGACGGGATTGGGTGTTTATTTCGTTTGTTATTTCCCTTTTGTTTTGACCCGGCTGTGGAGCTTTTGTGTTTTCTTCTGTTTGAACATTTGGTTTTATATTGAGTTTTGTTTTCATTCTTCTGTGCCTTGTTGTAAGATCCGTTTGTTGTTGCTACTCTGAGGGTCGGGACCCATTGTACGGTCCTAGCCCGTAGCACTTCAAGTTCCCAGAACTTGGGGTGTTACAATATGGTATCAGAGTTCTAGGTTGGCAACAATGGCACTCGAAATCTTCTACAGGTCGGATGATAAATAAATAGAACCCGCAAGGGGTCTAACGTTTTAAAAGGGGGATTTTTGTTTTTAACCTTTCGGTCTGGGATAGATGTACGGACAACCACCAGTACCTCCGCGGATCTCAACATTGTAGTTCTTTTGTGTTGGCTTTTATGTGTGCTTTTCTTGGATTATGCTTTAGTTGTAGCGTGGCCTTATACCTATATATATAGTCTTATATATCTATCCTTATAGCAGATGACACGCACTAGGGCTACCGCTGCTATAGGGCGAGGAAGGGGTCGACCACCACTTCCACCCGCCGTCCGTGGATGAGGACGTGTAGGAAGACCTCCACTAGCTAGAGGTCAGGGCGAAGCCCTAGTTGCTGATCCGCCTATCGTTGAGGCGTTTGCTGAAGAGGTTGTTGAGAGCATTATACTAGAGGCTGGAAATGGGACCGCTGCTAGGTCTGGAGCACAGAGAGCGCTATCAACAAAGTCCGCACGAGTATCTATCGGAGCTTTTGCATTTAGCGACTGTGTGCAGAGGGTTGAGGAGGCTATCAGGACTGGAGGACCAGCACCAGTGCCGCCAGTTCCTGCGAGATCAGCTGAGGTTTTGCAGAGAGTTACACAAGTTGTTGCCCCGCCTGATGGAGTTGTTGAGGTTGTTAGAGTGTCGGCTGAGGCAAATGAGCCAAAGCCCGACAACTGGTTGAAGGCTTTTGATCAGTTGAAGGTTTCCGTCTTCGTGGAAAGGACTGGCTTGGAGGTGGAGCAGTGGCTAGGACAGGTTGATTCTGCTATGTAGGTTATCGGTTGCCCTGAGGGACGTCGAGTCAACATAGCGCAGACGTTGCTGAAAGATCAGGCTCATTCCTGGTGGAGGACAATTCGCGGTAAGGTCACCAGTTATGAGCAGATGATGACAGTGATCAGGGATCGCTATTGCCCTGCAGCCATGAGGAGAGACCGTCTTCAGGATTTCCTTGAGGTTGGGGTCGAGGATTTGCCTATTGTTGAGATCATCCTCAAGTTTCAGGACGAGTTGGCGTTGCTAGGTCCGTCCGCACCACCGGAGGATCAGCATGTTTACCTTTTCTCTCGGAGGTTGAGAGAATCGACACGCTCTTACCTTACTGGTTTCCGTTGTGAGTCTTTGACGGACTATTAGGGTAGAGCTTCTGCGTATGAGAGAGACCGATTGGGTCAGAGGAGAGCTTCTCAGACAGGAGGTCCTGAGAAGAGACAAAAGACTAGATCAACCAGTGCTGGAGCTGGAGCAGCTGGTTTTGGGCGTAGTCAAACGCCTAGACGTTCTAGTTTCCAGCAGCTGGTTTTGTGGCAAGCCCGGACACAGAGCTGCGTTTTTCCATCAAGGCAAGGCACTATCTCAGCAGGGTTCTTCGCCTACCAGTGTTGCTAGAGGAGGACAGAGATCTCAGTATCAGCAGCAGCTGCAGCAGAGAGTTTTAAGTTCTGCCGCTCCTCAGGGTTCCACTCCGGGACAAGGGAGAGGTAGAGGACGTGTTGGTGGATCTACAGACACCAGAGATGCACCAGCCAGGGTTTATGAGTTGAGGAGTGATGTTGAGCCGACAGCGCCAGCAGCTACAGGTACCATTCACATTAACGGTTTTCCTGTCAGAGTTCTTTTCGATACTGGTGCTATGCATTCTTTTATATTTGATGCTTGCGTAGATAGATTGGCCTTAGTTACTGTAGAGGGTAGACCCTTCTTTATAGGATTACCCGATGGGGGTAAGAAACGAGGTACGCGAGAGGTTCGCGATTGCCCTATTAGATTGGGAGTCGCGATTGGTCAGCTAACTTCTTCGTCATGTACTTAGTACATGAAGAAGTTATTCTGGGCATGGATTGGATGGATCGACATCGAGCAGTTTTGGACATCGGCAAGAGGACAGTGACAGTAACTACAGATGCAGGCCACGTTGAGATCTTCCGAGGATGGGATCTCGGGAAGACTAGTACCGTCATCGGTGCAGTTCGAGCTGCGAGACTTATCAGTCAAGGATGTGAGGCTTTTTGGTGCTATGCCATGAAGGACAGTACTAGTCCAGCTTTGGAGGAGATTCTAGTAGCTTGCGAGTTTGCTGACGTCTTTGGAGAGCCATCAGGTTTACCTCCATAAAGGAGTGTAGATTTTGGCATTGATCTACAGCCCGGTACGAGACCGATCTCTAAGGCTCCTTATCGTATGGTGCCTATCGAGATGCTTGAGTTGAAGAAGCAGCTCGAGGAGTTAGCAGAGAAGGGCTTCATCCGCCCTAGTGTATCTCCTTGGGGCGCACCAGTTCTCTTCGTCAGGAAGAAAGATGGGTCTATGAGGTTATGTATCGACTACCGAGAGCTGGACAAGGTGATGATCAAGAACAAGTACCCATTGCCCCGTATCGACGATCTTTTGAATCAGCTGCATGGAATTTCAGTGTTTTCGAGGATCGATCTGAGATGTGGATATCACTAGCTGAGGGTGAGAGAGCAGGACGTAGCTAAGACAGCATTTCGGACTAGATATGGACACTACGAGTTGGTAGTGATGCCATTAGGGCTTACGAACGCGCCCGCAGTCTTTATGGAGTTGATGAACAACATCTTCATTGACTTTCTAGACTAGTTTGAAGTTGTCTTCATCGACGACATTCTTGTTTACTCTCATAGTAAGGATCGAGGAGCATACAGGACACTTGAGGGTTGTTCTTCAAGTCTTACAGGATAGAGAGCTTTACGCCAAGCTCTCTAAGTGCGAGTTTTGGATGTCTGAGGTAGCATTCCTTGGTCACTTAGTTTCAGCTAAAGGGATCAAGGTAGATCCGGCAAAGATTGAGTCAGTAGCTTCTTGGCTGCCACCTAAGAACGTTAAGGAGGTTCGCAGCTTCTTAGGATTGGCGGGCTACTACTGGCGTTTTGTTGAGGGTTTTTAAGTTATCGCCCGACCGTTCACTTCCTTGCTGCGGAAGTCTACGAGGTTCGTATGGTCCGAGTCGTGCCTGCAGAGCTTCGAGCAGCTGAAGAAGAGGTTGACCTCTGCTCCTATCCTAGCTCAGCTAGAAGGCATTGAGGATTTTGTGGTTTACAGCGCCGCATCCAAGCTGGGCTTGGGATGTGTTTTGATGCAGAGGGGAAAGGTGATTGCTTATGCGTCTCGACAGTTAAAGACGTACGAGAAGAATTACCCTACACACGATCTTGAGTTAGCTGCTGTCGTTCATGCTTTGAAGATTTGGAGACATTATCTGTACGGAGCCACGTGTTAGATTTTTCACAGACCATAAGACTCTGAAGTTCATATTCACTCAACGGGAGTTGAATAACCGCCAGCGCAGATGGTTAGAGTTGATCAAGGACTTTGATCTTGAGATCTTATACCACCCGGAAAAGGCTAATGTGGTAGCATATGCCCTCAGTAGAAAGACTTCCCGAGAGATGGCGATCACTAGGCTGACAGCTCACCCACAGTTACAGCGAGATTTGGCATGGCTAGAGATGGATATCTACTTTCCGGATTCCGACAGTCAGTTGTCCACTTTGGAGATAGTACCTGATCTGTTGGCCGAAATCCGAGAAAAGTAGGAGAGTTGCCCAGCTTTGACACAGATCCGAGACCGGATGTCTCGCGGAGAGGCACCACAGTTTACAGTTGGTGTGACGGAGTTTTGAGACGCCAGGAGCGTGTTTGTGTACCGTCAGATCGAGAGTTGAGACAGAGGATCCTTCAGGATGGCACCTTATGAGGCTTTATACGGACAAAGATGCCGTACACCACTATGTAGGGATGAGCCTAGTAGTGCCAGCGGGGTAGCACATGAGCAGATACAGGATGACATGCCTCGTGTAGCAGTAATCCGCGAGCGGATGTTAGCAGCGCAGTGTCGCTAGAAATCCTATGCAGATAAGAGGCGCAGACCTCTGGAGTTCAGAGTTGGAGCTCAGGTTTGGTTGAGAGTATCCCCGATACGAGGCGTCAGACGTTTCGGTGTCAAAGGGAAGTTGAGTCCCAAATACGTTGGACCGTTCGAGATTCTTGAGCGAGTTGGAGAGGTAGCATACAGACTTGCGTTGCCACCGAGACTCGAGGGTGTTCACCCAGTTTTCTATGTGTCTCAGCTACGGGAGTACATACCTAACCCGAGACACATCGTCAGTCATGAGGATCTAGTGATCGAGTCAGACCACATGTTTGTAGAGAACCCAATGGTTGTCTTAGAGCGTAGTACGAGACGCTTGCGTTCGAAGGACAAACCGATGATGAAGATACAGTGGTCGAGGCATGGAGCCGATGAGGCGACTTGGGAGACAAAGGATAGTGTCCAGAGGAACTATCCGGAGTTTTACGCTGAGCTTGTTGCACCGTTAGCTTAGTATGTTGTTTGGTTTTTCCTTTGTTGCATTGTGAACGCTTTTGTGTGACGTTTTGTTTTACGTGCCCCGAGTGGGAATATATGAGTTCAGTTCTGTTTCTGTTTGTGTTGTGCTTGTGAGTTTTTGCAAGTTTCGGGACGAAACTTCTTTTTAGGTGGATCTGATGTAAGATCCTAGGTTTTGCCTTCACCGCCCTTACGGCGAAGAGGGCCGCCCCCGCGGCCAGCCGCCCCTGCGGATTTACGACAGATCATGCCGATCTTTTCTTCCGTTCTTTTATCTCCCTTCCATGGATAGAATATCTGATATTTTATCTTATGGGTCGATTTCCTTATCTTCTTTCTAAACCCTAGACGTCCTTCCTTCTATTCTTTCTAGCCCGTCCCTATATATTCTCTTCTTTCTCCCCTATTCCCCGTTCCTTGCTATCGTCTTCAACCCTAGAGAGTTGCATCCGTCCTTTGCTTCCCGCGACTTCGTTGAACGTGTAAGTGCATCTTTTCTGGTTCTTCCTCACGTTCCTTTAGTGTTGCATGCCTTCTCCTTCTGTTTTGGTTTCTTCCTTTTGTTCTTCTCTTTTCTTTTTCTCCAAGGATCAAGCATGAGCCTTGATTCTTGTGGAGTGTTCCATTGTTGACCCTTCGTTATTCTCGGGCTCTTTGGAGTTGAGTCTTAACGTGTTGGAGCCAAAGGTTCGAGCTTTGGTTGCCCCTGCTGTGAGTTCTGTCAAAGAAGAAAGCCGACAACGCTTTCTGTCACGCTGCCGCCTCTGCGCCTGCACAGAGCCGCCCCTGCGCCTCTGTTCAGCCGCCCCTGCGCATCTGTCTAGCCGCCCCTGCGGTTTCTCTACAGTAGCTCCCGTCTTTGGTGAGTTGTTTTCTTCCTTCCTTTCCTCGTTCCTTCCTTGGTTCCTTATAGTTGTTCCTTGTTCCCCTGAGTTGTTGTAAGACTAAGGTTGAGCCCTTAGCATGTGTTGATCTCTTAGAGATCGTTGAGACTAGAAGTCATAGACTTCTAGCAACCGTTTTGTTCCTGATCCGTGTTGCTTGTTCGTACAGGCTTTCCTTGCTCCTTTTTTGAGGGAAACTGAGTTGTTCCTGAGTTCTGTTGATCTTTTGGTTTACCTTCGAGTGAGGTAAGTCCCTTGGACCTACTTAGCTTCATTCCGCGTATTAGTTGGATTGTATTGGCTTGTTTGTGTTGCTATCATGTTTATAACGAATAATTGGAAATAGGATTCACCCTTTGTTAACCTTAACTGGCCCAAGTGTATTATAACCGGGCGGTGACCACTTGTCTAGTTCTTCAGGAGACTAGAATGTGCTCTTGCGACCCAGACCCGTAGGTAACGGATAGTACTGATCTATTCCTATTGGTAGACGGAAGCGGAGGCGAGTTTCGGGAGATTCTCGTGTGACAAAAGAAGTTGATTTAGTAATGGATAACCTTAATGAAGGATAATAACCGGTTGATGTGTAAGCATGCTATGTGTTTTCTTTACCTTATGTGTGTTTGTGCCTTTACACTCTTGCTTATACCTAGAATGTTAGCTAACGGTTTATACCGTCGTTGTAGATGTTTCGCAGATTCAGGATGCTGCTGAGTGATCCGGATGATGTGGTCAGCCGGGGTTCTCGTACATTATAGGACAGGATTGGGTGTTTGTTTCGTTTGTTGTTTCCCTTTTGTTTTGACCCGGCTGTAGAGCTTTTGTGTTTTCTTCTGTTTAAACCTTTGGTTTTATATTGAGTTTTGTTTTCATTCTTCTATGCCTTGTTGTAAGATCCGTTTGCTGTTGCTACTCTGAGGGTCGGGACCCATTGTGCGGTCCTAGCCCGTAGCGCTTCAAGTTCCCAAAACTTGGGGTGTTACATCCTTTTTAAGCTCGAAAAGTTTTGGTGAGTAATTAGCAATGAATTTGCCCTCGAAATCAGTTTTTGTGGCCAACTAGCCACAAAATTTTTTTCCTTGCTACGTAGCCACGAAATTTAGCCATAAAAAGTTTTCCTTGCTACATAACCACAAAATGTGTATTCGTGGGTAAAGTTGTGGGTAAGACCCACAAATTTACCCACAAAAATGAGTCGAGGCTAACCATCCATGGCTACAGCTGCGTTTTCTGGTAGTGAGAGGAACAAGGATGGTAGTGTGAAATGTACGATGCACACTAATAAGAATTGAGGCGAGTGTCTCGGATCTCACAAATAAATGCAAGACCAAATTGTATCATGAGGGCCAGAATTGCACATGGAGAGAATGATGCAATGATTTGAGTGATTAATAGAAAATCCAAAAATAAAAAAGAATAATATGAAGAAAAAAAACAAGGGTTTCAGTTGAGTAGGTAGTGAAATCGATTCGATCAAGATAGAAGATGATGGGTCCAGATACGAAAAGAAAGACAACAAAGTCAGAAAATAAACAAACATGATTGAATCGATTGATGTAGAAAGTCGATTCAATCTAGTAGTAAGAGAGAATGATGGACTTTGTAGCTTCAAACCAACTAAACATAAATCAGAAATTGCAACAGTAATATAGGATATCAATAAAGGTATTTCAGGTGCTCGATCATCACAACTATACATAATAGAATATCAAAATTCATAGATTAATACATCCAATGTCATATTAATCATGCTACGGGAAAAACATAAGAGAAGATTGGTGAAATAGGACCCTTTTTGTTTAGTGTAGACTAACTAGGCCCCTAACAAAATCAAATTAAAAAATAAAGATAAATTAGAGAAATTAATGCTATAATTAAGGATTGAGATTAGGTAGTTAATTGATTTCCGAATTAAAAAAGCGGCCAAAAATTTTTTTCCTCTTGTATACAAAATTACTGATAATATATTCCCTAACACAATGGCACGTAGAATATGAGATAGATGTTAATATCTACATTTGTGATAATCTTTAAAGGATTTTTCCTCTTGGTAACATCAAGGTTTGAACTTTTTCTCTTATTATACACTAAGTTTTAAAATTTCTCTTGGTGCCATCAAGGTTTGGGGACTTTTCCTCTTATTATCCACTAAGTTTCAAAATTCCTCTTGGTGCCCTCAAGGTTCCATTTGTTTTCTCTTTATACCCATTCTTAATATATTACATTAAAATTTATTAAAAAATCATAAAAAAAAATTAGAAAAATAAATTTAAAATAGAAATAGTTTTTATATATTTTTTTAATTTTTTGAAATAAATATATTTTTTATTTTCGAATTAAAATATCTTTTTACTTTTTAACTTTTTATGTGTTAATTTATTATTTTTTATAACATACTTTTACATAATCTAAAATAAAAAAACATAATTTTTAAAAAAATTTCGAATCAATATGAATTATATAAAATTTAAATTCAAAATAAAAAATTATTATATTTTAATGCTCTAGACTCTTAATAAAGTTTCAAAAAAATATTTTTTATTTAATTATATATATATATTTAACCGAAAGTAAAGAGAAAAAAAATATTTTAATTCAAAAATAAAAAATATATTTATTTCAAAAAAAAATAAAATATAAAAACTAATTCTATTATAAATTTATTAATTAAATTTAATGTTATTATAATTTATTTTAAGTTTATTTTTCTAATTTTTTTAATTATTTTTTAATGAATTTTAATATAATACATTAAGAATGGGTATAAAGAGAAAACAAATAAAACCTTGAGGACACCAAGAGCAATTTTAAAACTTAGTGAATACTAAGTAGAAAAGTCCAAACCTTTATGGCACCAACAGGAAAAAACATCATTTAATTTGATAGGAGTATAAAGTCGTGTAATAAGACCCACTAATTACAATATCAGCTATCATCTTTGAAGTCACTCTACAGTTACAAAACCACGGCGGATCTTAAAATATGAGTACCACGTTGAATCTTTGGTCCATTTTTGAAAAAGATTTGGTTCAGGCCAGTCCAAAAACCGCTTAACCGACCAAATTCAATTTGTCCAGACCCCAGAAAACAGACCTTCATAAGTGGCACAAATATGAGATAGATGTTAATATCTACATTTTTTGAATGAATCATTTACAGTACTGCTTGGGCCATTGCAACACTACTATTGTTTATTGGAAATGGGACCTGATGAACACAGACCTAAAAGAGAAGGGGATAATAAAGTGTACAACACAAAATTGTTAGATACAAATCAGGTAGGTATTCGGTGACTCAACCCGGTTTCACAGTATGTATGAATTTCACAGCATTATCTGCTGATTTTGCTCTGCTTCAAATCATGCTTGTTTTCAAATCTCAGAAACAATTCATAACTTTTTTCCAGCAAATCACTCAAAGTATGGTATAATAACAGATGCATAATGATACACATAAGACACAAAGGATAACATTGCATATAGTTTCTCAGAACTCATGTGTCTATATACATGTGATGCTGTAGAAATCAGACTTTACTGACATCTCAACTCATTACTCCTATTCAATCTGTACAACTCCAGGAAAATTAAGCCGTGACCCTCTCAAATCCTCAATTGAACATCAGAACATGATAAGCCACCATTCACCACCAAATACCATTTGAAGTTGAGATGCACAACTGTTGCATTAGTGGCTATTTTGAGGAGTCCTGGTAGTTACCTGGAGTTAGTCGATCTTGTAAGCCCAGCCGTGCTTTCCCAGGAATGCTCGTACTGCTTCCTTTATAGCCAAATTGGGTATCAGTTGAGATGGCATCAGTGGTTCCCGTGTCACTGGATCAAACTTGCCCACCTAAATTATCATAGAAATCAAGCACACAAGCTGAAACTTTCTTTATGCGACATCAAGAAAATGAAGCCCAGACACCTGATCTTATGTTTTTGTATGGATTAAACTGGATTTGTTTCAAAACAACCAAGTAGGTAACAAAGAAACTGCGCAAAATCAAATCATATCTTCTATAGCTTGCTTTTGGAGCTTAGTAAAATAAGACCTTATTTTGGCAGGATCTACATTTCTAAATGCCATTAGCTATAAAGCCTCTATTTTTTTTTTAGAAAAAAGCCGTGGCGCCCCCCACATCATACAAAAGGGAAATTTCAAATGATACCCTTGTGATTAAAACTTTTCCAAATGATGTCCAAGGGTTTTTCACGTTCCAGATAATACTCTCAAGTTTTAAATTTTTCTGGCATGTGTCCCTCATTCAATTTTAAGGTTAACTTAATATATTAATGTAGGGTAAAAAGATAGATATTGTTGCTTTTGTTTACTTTTTTTATTTAATATTTATATATCTTTCTTCCTACTAAATTAACGTTGAAGTTGATCCTAAAACTGAATGAGGGGGCACGGACCTGAAAGATTCAAAAGTTAAAGCCATCATCCGGAATTTGAAAAACCCTTGGACAACATCCAGAAAAGTCTAAACCACAAGGGTACCATCAGGTAGGAGGATTGCTTCTTATATAGTAATCCAAATGGAAGAGATCCACCTGTTTCCCTTCGATTTGGAGGCTCAAGATCCCTCTAAACTTGAGGCAGATTACCCTATGAAAGAAATAAGAAATACTCACCTTCTGAAGGTGATCAAGGATAACTGCTCTCTCATATGTGACACCACTAGGGGTGATGACAGGATCACGGAAGATATCAAGAGTTATTTTGCAGCATAAGTAGTCTGGCACCTACATTTATAATTGAAGTTACCAAATATAGTCCTCAACAATGGTTTAGTAGGAGTAAAAAGAAGATTATAAATCCAGAGGAAAGTAATGCAAAATACATCAGTGGGTCTGTCTTCCTCTGCAGCTTTTCTGAAAACCAACTCTAGAGTCTCCAGCTGTTTTGCATATGACATATCAGTATCATCAACAAAGCCTTCTGTCTGGGATGCATCAATCAAATGTTTTTCACTAAGAGCTATCTCACAATTATCCCTGATTCAACAACAAATAAGCAAGATGATGAAGCCTGATTTGGTAGGTAAACTGATCAATGAAATTACAACATGAAGCATTTCAGAATATTAAAGGCCTCAACCAACTCCTGGGTAAAGTAATGACATACTTCAAAGTTTGCAGTTCGCATAATCGCTTAAAAGACTCATGTTTCCACTCCAAGTACTTTGCTTTTGCAAGCTCCCGCCAGATCTCCTCCACAATATAGCTGTTAGCATTTGCACCTCTACCAAGATCCAAAGCCTAGCCAAGATAAGAAATAGAGATCAAGCATTCGACCTAAAACTACTCTTCCATAACTACTTTGACATAGTGTCCCTAACACTCATAGAGACATTGATTACAAATAGAGGCTTTATAGCTACTTGGTGACATAGTGTCCCTTAAACAATGTCGAAACTGGCATCAGTATATATCTTTTAATAAATGAAAGGTATCGAATATAGCAAGGAAAATGTGAACTAGATACGCTTTCTACACAAGATCTACCTCCACTCAGTCTCTTCAATTCAGATGGACACACATTTAAAATTCAAGCAACAGCTATTGTTGCATGTGAGCAGCACACAATCCCTAAAGTATATAGCTCGGGGTTTTTTTCTAATGTATCATCTGTGTAATTTTGCAGCCCGTGCCAACCAAATTTTGCATGTAGTGTGAACACTCATTTCTATGGACTCGGGTCAACTAATTTTTGGGTCAAGCACTGGTCGGATTTTTTTGGGCTGAATGTCAACTTCGCCAGGCGGCTCTACTCTTCACTACTACATTTTTCAGAAGAAGAAAAAAACTTCCAAACTTCACCAAAGTCGACTGGAAACTTTACATTCACCTAGAATAACCAATATCAAGGATAAAACAATATGTTGTAAGTTAATCTACAGCTGAGGAGAGAAATACAAAGATGTATTGCATAATTTTGGTTAAAGGGACATGTACTCAAAGAGGACACATTTATGGAAATTAATTAAAAAAAAAAAACTGACCTCCAAAGCAGATAAGCATACACAAAAGACACCACTTCAAACAAGAACCACAGGTAAAATGCTGAAATCAAAGATAACGAATTTGAGAAGTGTTCAAAAAAATATCCAAACTTTGTCAATCAAGGAAAAACGACCAGAAGAGGTTTCCATAACTTATGTGGCTAGGCAGCAAAAAAAAAAAACATGGTCTATGAATTGTAGTCTGATCTAGTCACTTGTGGGAGGATTGCCTTTCAAATTTCATCACAAAAGTATACATACTAACAAGAGAAGTATGCGAAAAAAGTAATTATAAGAAACAGAATTATATCAGACCTTCTCCAATTCTTTGACTCCTTTTGCGTAATCTTTCTTCTGCAGTAATGCCAGTCCAAGCATATAATGTGCCTGTCAATCCATGCCAGAAACCACTGTCAAGCAAAAGCTCTATGAAAAAATAATATAGTCCCTGGAATAACATTAGAACTGTTATAGTATTCTAGGAATGAGGAAGCAAGTAGATATTTCCTTAGTTTGAGTTGTTAAGAAATAAACATGTACAGATCTGAATGAAGTTAAACACCGGTTGAGTGTATCAATGGATCAACATCATTTATTTTGGTTGATGAGCAAAATGGAATTTACGTAACACAGTTTCTTGTGATGACCATTTAACTAACAATACTATGATCATTAAATATATTGGAAGGGATGTACGAAAAATCAAGCAATCATCAACATCATTTATTTTGGTTGATGAGCAAAATGGAATTTACTTAGCACAGCTTCTTGTGATGACCATTTAACTAACAATACTATGATCATTAAATATATTGGAAGGGATGTACGAAAAATCAAGCAATCATCAACATCATTTATTTTGGTTGATGAGCAAAATGGAATTTACGCAACACAGCTTCCTGTGATGGCCATAATATATTGGAAGGTATGTACGAAAAATCAAGCAATATTTGTTTATTATAAAAAAGAAATGCATTTTACAAGACAGTTATTTGAGAATATTTTTAGATACCCCAACATTGCGGGAGTTGAAATCATCGGGTCATTCTTGTACTCCCTCTGCTTCTACCAATTAGAAGAAGGCTAGAAGCAAAATTTAACTTTGTATAGAAGGAGAGAGAAGAAGGGGTCTGGCACGAAAGAGAACAGGCTTGAATGATATGCATATACGTAGGAAAACATAAGGAAGTAGAAAGCTATTGAGCCTGTGTCACTTTGGTGTTTCCCATATGTTGGCAGCCAGTGCGAGGGCATTCCAGTTAATTCAGCATAAATTTTCAAAAATTTAATTAAAATTGATTCAGCATCAATTTTTCCGAAGGCAGCAGATGCAGGAGCACAATATTTCCCAAACCTAAGTAGTAAGTACCACAATTTGCAATGAATTGCACTCAACTACCTACTACTACTTCTTAGGGTTCTACATGAAAGTATCAAGGCTGAGCATATCAATAGAAGAAAAAGAACACTGAACACCACTTCCCCAGAAACCCAACCAGACTTACGGAGCACAGCATGATCATTAAAGAAACCATTGTATTCACCAACCTTTACCAAAGTGTGGTCAAGTTGTATTGCTCTTCGACAATCGAACTCAACCTTCTCCCAATCACTGCAAACCCGCAAAAAAAAAGAGAGAGAAAACAATCATTCAAAATCAGGCAAATCTTTTGAACAAAGATGATCACGGCGTTCCTAATAACAAGAATAAAGAGAGGTTTGCTCCATCCATACTTCCTCCTCCGATGGCACAACGCACGATTTGTCCAGTAAACTGTAACATTAGGGCACAATGCTATAGCCTGTAAGAAAACAAAAATGAGACCATAAAAAACCCTAACGATAGCGACCATGACGACGACAAATTGTCATAAGGAATCCATCATTTCTCTCAATCTTGAAGCTTATTCGAAAGAAATGTGAGAGAAAACATGAATACCTCGGTGTACGCATCGATAGCGGCACCCAATCGCTCCTTCTTGAAACAGAGGTTACCGTTCTGTCTGAGCTGCTCCGCTTGATACGCCACCGCCTTCGGTGACATTCTCTTTGTTCAGACAAGCGTACGCGGAAACCCTAACTTATGTATCTCTCCCACCAATTTTCTTCTTCCTCGTCGTATCGTATTGGTGTCAGATTTCCTTGACGATAATGATTTCAAGTTTGCGATAGAGAGAATTTGGACGGAAACTATTCCTTCCTTCTGTTCTTGCAAACTTGTAAAAGGGGTCGGTCAGGGAAGGACAAGCTCGGTCAGATATAGGTTACATGTCTGTGAGGGAAACAAAACGAAAGTCTTATATAGTTGGATCGTCATGTTTTAATGGTTTAGGGCCTGTTTACCTTGCGGGTTTATAAACTAAATGATAGTTTATAAACCTTTGCTGATTTTGTGTAACCGTTTACATGTGTATGAGTTTTTATGTGAACGAGTTTATTTGGGTTTTTAAACCCGTAAAAAATAACCTTCTCAAGATGAGGTTATTTTTATTTGGGTTTTTAAACCCGTATAAACCCATTTAGTTTATAAACCCGAATAAACTCAAACCCTTACTAAACAGGCCCTTATCCTCCATGATTAATATTATATTTTTAATATTGATATTATTTTTGTTCGATTTTTTCGGTTAGGGTACTTTAAGTTTGGACTTTTCAATTTTGTATTGGTACCCACAGTTTCTTAAATATTTTCGAAATACTTTATAATCCTATTTATTTTTTCTTTACCTGTTTTTAATATATTATATTAAAATTTTAATTATTAATATAAAAAATTTTAAAAATAAATTTAAAATTAATTATAACCTCATTAAATTTTGAACTAACTAATTTATAATAGAAGTATTTTTTTTTAATATATTTTGTTAATTTAAAAAACCTAAAAAGGTAAATTTATACCTATTTTTAAAATTTTTGAATTAAAATAAAAGAATTATTATTTAGTTTTAAACTATAGTAAAATATAAAAACTAAATTTAAAAATAATTCAATAATAAATAAAATTTACTATATTTTTATTTTAAATAAGGGTACATATTTTAATTTAAAAACTTATTATGACCATATTAAATTTTAAACTATTAATTTTATAAAACACTAAGTAATTTTATCACAGTATTTTTTATGTTTTAAATTTTAAATTTTTTAGATTTAAAAGGATGATAAAGTATATTTAAATGTACCTTTATTTAAAATTGAAAAATAGGTAAATGTTCAGGTACGGCCCTTTTATTGCGGTACGGTCGTACGGCCGTACCGCATGGCGACACGTGTCCCAAAAAAAAAAATTTACACTATGTTATAATTGGGCAATTTTGGTAACTAGAGTTTTTTGAAAAACTAGAGTAGAAACTACACTTTTTAATGTTTCAATTAAGTAAATGTACCCCAACCTTTTGTATTTATTTTCAAACTCTACACACTATTCTCTCAAGGGGTACATTTACTAAACACAAAACTAGAAAAAGCCTAGTAAACCAAATTGTTTCGTTATAATTTATGCACTATTATCCTATAAACTTTGAACTATTCCTATATAATCCATGAACTATTACTTTTTAATATAATCCATGAACTATTCTATTATAATTCATGAACTATCCCATAATAAGTTTTGAACTATTACTTTCACTCTTTTATAAATTTTTGCACTTTAAACTATTCTATTATAATTCATGAACTATCCCATAATAAGTTTTGAATTATTACTTTCACTCCTTTATAAATTTTGCATTATGAACTATTCTATTATAATTCATGAACTATCCTTTTAGAAGTTATGAACTATTACTTAATAAGTTTTGAACTATTACTTTCAATCCTTTATAAATTTTACACTATGAACTATTCTATTATAATTCATGAACTATCCTTTTATAAGTTATGAACTATTCCATAATAAGTTTTGAACTATTACTTTTACTCGTTTTAAAAAAAAAAAAAAAAAAAATTTTTTCTTTTTCCGGGACACGTGTCGGCCGTACAGACGGCCGCACGGCCTTTCCGGAATAATGGGCCTTACTTGAATAATACCCTTGAAAAATATAGTAAAGTTTTATTTATTTTCAAATTACTTTAGAATTAACTTTACTAAAATTTTATTTTAATTCAAAAATAAATAAAATAATAAATTATCTTTAAACTTACCTTCTTAGAATTTTTAAATTAAGAAAATAAAAAATACATAAATACATTACTTAGTATTTATAAAATTAATATTTATTGTGGTCGTAATTATTTTTCAATTTATTTTCTATATTTTTTATTGTATAATTTAATTTTTAATAGAATATATTAAGAAAGAGTATACGGAGTAAACAAATCAAATCATGAGTGTACCAAGATTAAAAACTTGTTGATATCGAGAGGAAGAGTTCAAACTTTAAGCGCACCAAGAAAAAACCCCTTTATAGATGAGGGGGAAAAATGTATTGTTTATTACACAATAATAGTAAATATTTAGATTAAATGAAATAGTCTTATAAAAGTCTGGGAAAATATGACTTGATTTTGAGCAAATAATTGTAACTTTATTTATAATTTTATTAGAAGAAGCTCGTACGTAGCACGGGCTCGAACACAAGACAATATAATAATAACGGATAGTAAATGGTAATTTAGTGTGTATGTAAAGCCTCGTTTTTGGCCTTCACCGCCCCCGTAGTGAAGGGGAGCCGCAGGCACGGCTCAGCCTCGCTGCCGCGGTCGCAGCACGGCCCAGCCGTAGGTGCGGCTAGGCTCAGCCCGTTTACGGGCTGTTTTATCTTCCTCTTTTCCTATCTTATTCCATCCATTGGCTTTTGGTCCGTCTCCCTTATATCTTCTAAACCCTAATCTGACCTTTCGTCGTTCTTTCTCAACCATCCCCTTTATATTCCCTCTTTCTCTTCTTTTTCCCGTTTCTTGCATATATTTTCCTTCAACCTCGAAAGTTGCAGCCTTCTTCCCCTTGAGCCTTGCTGAATGTGTAAGTCTTTTGTCTTTGGACTCTCCTGCACGTTCTTGAGTTGCTGCATCTTGCTTCCCTTCTCTTTCTCTTGCATTCTCTTTTCTTCTTTTCTTCTTCTCCAAAGATCAAGATCGTGATCCTTGTTGGTTGTTCCGTTGTTGATTATGTGATGTTCACAGGCTCCCTTGGTTGAGTCTTGACGTGTGTGGATAAAATGATCAAGCTTTGGACCCCCTGTTGTAGTTCTGCTATCAAAGAGAATTCCGATAGTTGCTTTTGTCAAGAAACCGCCCCCGCCTCCTCCTAGCTGCCCCTGTGGATTTGTCCAACGTCGCCCCTGTGGTTTGCCCTACAGTCTCCCCGTCTTTGGTGAGTTGCTCCCTTCCTTACTTCCCTTGTTCCTTTCCTTAGCTTTTGTGGATGTTGTTGACCATTGGTGATCTGTAAGACTAAGGTTGAAACCTTAGCTTGTGGAGATCTCTTAGAGATCATGGAGACTAAAAGTTATAGACTTCTAGCAATCGTTTCGGTTCTTGATTCGGTATGCCTTGTTGAGCAGAAATTTCTTCATTTCCTTCGGGAATTGAGTTGTTCGTTGACTTTTGAGTTACCTTCGAGTGAGGTAAGTCACTTGGACTTACTTAGTTGCAGTCCGTATATTAGTTTGATTGTTTGGCTTGTTTGAGTTGTTATTTATTGCTATAATTGATAACCGGAACTAGGATTGACCTATATAACCTTAATTGACCCAAGTGTATTATAACCGGGTGGTTACCGCTTGTCTAGTTCAGAATGAAGAAATTGGGAGGTGCTCTTGTGACTAGTCTAGCAGGTGACAAAAGGATGCATACGCTCTATTCATGTTGGTGAAAGGGGACAGAGGCGAGATTGTAGCGATTCTCGTGTAACAACCATAAGTTGAATTAGTAAAGGGTTTAACCTTAATGAAAGATAATAACCGGCTGAGTGCGAGCATGTTTATGTCTATTACTTTACCTTATGTGTGTTTGTGCCTTTACAGTCTTTCTTGTAACTAGAATGTTAGCTAACGGTTTATACCGATGTTGTAGATGTCTGGCAGGATATAGTAGCTACTGAGTGATGCGGATGGTGTGGTCATCTAGGGTTCCCGTACATTATAGGACGGGATCGGGTTTATATTTCAGTTGTTGTCTTTCCCTTTGTTTTGAACTCGACTGCGAGTCTTTTATGTTTTCCTTTGTTATAACCTTTGGTTTTATATTGAGTTTTGGTTTTCATTTATTTGTGCTTTGTTGTAAGATTCGTTTTGTCGTTGCTACTCTGAGGGTCCGTGACCCATTGTGAGGTCCTAGCCCGTAACGCTTCGAGTTCCCAGAACTTGGGGTGTTACAATATGATATCAGAGCTCTGGGTTGACAACAATGACACTCGAAATCTTCTAAAGGTCGAATAGATAAATAAATATAACCCGTAAGGGGTCTACCGTTTTCAAAAGGTGGTTTTGTTTTAAACTTGTCGGTTTGGAAAAGATGTACGGGCGACCACCACTACCTCCGTGGATCTCAACAGTGTAGTTTCTCTTGTGTTGGCCTTTATGTGCTTTTCTTGGAATTATGCTTTAGTTGATAGTGTGGCCTTATATATCTATATTTATCCCTATCGTAGATGGGGCATACCAGAGCTACATCTGCTATAGGGCAAGGAAGGGGTCGGCCACCTCTTCCACCTACAGTCCGTGGACGAGGACTTGCAGGAAATCCTCCACTAGCTAGAGGTCGGGGTCAAGCACCAGTTGCTAATCCGCCTACCGCTGAGGCGTTCGCATTGTTATTCCTGAAGCGGGGAATGGGGCCGCTGCTAGGTCCAGAGTGCAGAGAGCACAATCGACCGATCGAGTGTCCATCGGAACATTAGCTTATCGGGACTACATATAGAGAGTCGAGGAGGCTATCTAGACTAGAGGACCTGCACCAGCACGGCCAGTACCCGCGAGATCATCTGAGGCTTCACAAAGAGTTACGCAGGTTGTTATTGCACCTACTAGAGTTGTTGAGGCTGCCAGAGTTCCATACGAGGCGAGAGAGCCGAGGCCCGACTATTGGTTGAAGGCTTTCAACCAATTGAATGTTCCTTCTTTCTTAGGAAAGACTGGTTTGGAGGTGGACATGTGGCTAGAAAAGTTGGATTCTACTATATAGGTTATCGGTTGCCCAGAGAGACGTCGAGTCGACATAGCGCAAACGTTGTTGATGGATCATGCTCATTCTTGGTGGAGGACCATGTGTAGTAAGGTCACCAGCTATGAGCAAATGAAGACGGTGATCAGAGATCACTACTGCCCTGCTGATATGAGGAGAGATAGACTTTAGAATTTTCTCGAGGCTGAATTCGAGGATCTTCCTATTGCTGAGATCGTCAACAAGTTTTAGGAAGATTTGTCTTTGCTAGGTCCTTCTACACCACCCAAAGATCATCATGTGTACCGTTTCTCTCAGAGGTTGAGAGAGTCTACCCATTCTTATCTTGTTGGTTTCCGTTGTGATTCTGTAACGGACTATTAGGATAGAGCATCTGCTTATGAGAGAGACCGATTGGGTCGGATGAGAGCTTCTCCAACAGGAGGTCCTAAGAAGAGGTAGAGGATTTGGACCTGTCAGCGCTGGAGCTGGAGCATCGGGATTTGGGCGTAGTCAAACGAAGGTATGTTTTGGTTTCCAACAGTCTGTGCAAAGTTCCGATAGAGGACGGCAGTGCTTTAACTACGGAGGTGTCGGACACCTGAGAGCTGATTGTAAGAAGACTGCAATGTCTTGCTATTCTTGTGGCAAGCCCAGACACAGAGCTGCGTTTTGCCGTTAGGGAAAAGCACTATCTCAGCAGGGAGGTGAACAGAGACCTTTGTAGGAGGTGGACAGAGACCTCAATATCCGCAACAACAACAGTAGAGAGCACTTGGTTTATTGTTCCTCAGGGTTTCACTCAAGGACAGAGGATAGGAAGAGGACGAGATGGTGGTACATTAGACACCAGAGATGCTTCAGCCAAAGTTTATGAGTTAAGGAGTGTAGCGGAGCCGACAGCTCCAACGACCACAAGTACCATTCATATTAATGGTTTTCCTATCAAAGTTCTATTTGATTATATTTGATGCATGTGTAGATAGATTGGTCTTAGTAACCATAGAGGGAAGACCCTTCTTTATAGGATTACCCGATGGGGGGGTAAGATTAGAGGTACACGAGAGGTTCGCGATTGACCTATTAGACTAGGAAGTCGCGATTGACCAGCTGACTTCTTCGTCATGTACTTAGTACATGAAGAGGTTATGCCGGGCATGGATTGGATGGATCGACATCGAACAGTTCTGGACATCGACAAGAGGAAAATGACGGTAACTACGGATTCAGGTCATGTAGAGATTTTCCTAGGATGGGATCTTGGGAAGACTGGTACAGTCATCAATGCAGTCCGAGCTGCGAGGCTTATCGGTCAGGGTTGCGAGGCTTTCTAGTATTATGCCATGAAGGATAGTACGAGTCCGACTTTGGAGGAGATTCCGGTAGCATGCAAGTTTACCGACGTGTTTGGAGAGGCATCAGGTTTACCTCCACAAAGGAGTGTAGGCTTTGACATCGATCTAGAGCCTAGGACGAGACCGATCTCGAAGGCTCCTTACCGCATGACGCCTATTGAGATGCTTGAGCTTAAGAAGCAGCTCGAGGAGTTAGCTAAGAAGGGCTTCATCCACCCTAGTGTATCTCCTTGGGGCACTAGTACTCTCCTCGGGAAGAAAGACGAGTCGATGAGGTTATGTATTGACTACCGAGAGCTTAACAAGGTGACAACCAAGAATAAGTACCCATTATCGACAATCTTTTGGACCAACAGCATGGAGCTTCAGTTTTTTCACAAATCAATCTGAGATCCGGATATCACTAGTTGAGGGTGAGAGAGCAGGACATAGCCAAGACGGCATTTCGGACCAGGTATGGCCACTACGAGTTTGTAGTGATGTCATTCGGGCTCACAAATGCACTGCAGTTTTCATGGAGTTGATGAACAACATCTTCATCGACTTTTTAGACCAGTTTGCAGTTGTCTTCATAGATGACATTCTGGTATACTCTCGTAACACAGTGAACGCGCAAGACACTTAAGGATCGTACTCCAAGTCCTTCAGGATAAAGAGCTTTACGCCAAGCTCTCTAAGTATGAGTTTTGGATGTCCGAGGTAGCCTTCCTTGGTCACATCATTTTCAGCTGAAGGGATCAAGGTAGATCCGGCAAAGATCGAATTTGTAGCATCTTAGCCGACCCCTAGGAACATCAAGGAGGTACGCAGCTTCCAAGGGCTGGCGGGCTACTACCGTCGCTTTGTTGAGGGTTTTTTAGTTATCGCCCAACCCCTCACTTCCTTGTTGAGGAAGTCTACAATATTTGTATGGTCCGAGCGGTGCATGCAGAGCTTCGAGGAGCTGAAGAGGAGGCTGACCTCTGCTCCTATCTTAGCTCAACCAAAGGGCATTGAGGACTTTGCTTTATAGTGACGCATCAAAGCTCGACTTAGGATGTGTTCTAATGCAGAGGGGTAAGGTCATGTCACATGCGTCTAGACATCTGAAGACGTATGAGGAGAATTACTCTACCCATGATCTTGAGTTGGATGTTTTTGTTCACGCTTTGAAGATTTAGAGGCATTATTTGTACGGAGCTACGTGTCAGATATTCACGGATCATAAGAGTCTGAAATACAAATTCACTCAGCGGGAGTTGAATAACTTTCAAAGGAGATAGTTGGAGTTGATCAAGGGGTTTGATCTTGAGATCTTATACCACCCGGAGAAGCGAATGTGGTAGCTGATGCCCTTAGTAGGAAGATTTCCCGAGAGATGGCGACCGCTAGGCCGACAGCTCAGCCATAGTTACAACGAGACTTGACAAGGCTAGATATGGATATCCATTTTCCGGATTCCCACAACCATTTATCCACCTTGGAGATATTACATGATCTGTTGGTAGAGATCCGACAAAAGCAAAAGCATTGTCCAACTTTGACACATATCCGAGACCGGATGTCTCGAGGAGAGGCACCATAGTTTGTAGTCGGTGCTGATGGGATCTTGAGACGCCAGGAGCGTGTATGCGCGTCCTCAGATCGAGAGTTGAGACAACGGATCCTTCAGGAGACTCATTATTCACCTTACTCGGTGCATCTCGGTGCGAGTAAGATGTATTAGAATATCATACGCTCTTTCTAGTGGGGAGGTCTGAAGCCAGATGTGATGACATATGTGGCACAGTATGCGACCTATCAACAGGTCAAGATCAAGCATCACCGACCAGAAGGAGAGTTACACCCACTTCCCGTCCCTCAGTGGAAGTGGAAGGACACCTCGATAGACGTTGTTACTGGTTTAAGACCGAGCCGAGGTTTTGATGCCATTTGGGTTATTGTAGATAGACTAACGAAGACCGCACATTTCATTCCTATCAAGGAGACGTGGCCGGTAAGTCGATTAGCGGAGGAGTTCACTAGACAGATAGTGAGACTTCATGGAGTACCTAGGACTATAGTCTCTAACAGAGACGGACGGTTCACATCAAGGTTTTGGCAGCAGGTGCATGCCACCCTAGGTACGAGTATGTAGTTCACGACTGCTTATCATCCTCAAATCGATGGTCAGTCGGAGCGGACCGTCCAGACTTTAGAGGATATGCTGAGAGCCTACGTGTTGGACTAGTGACAGGTGTGGCCATATCATTTTCCCTTAGTGGAGTTTTCGTATAACAACAGTTGGCACGCATTGATCAGGATGGCTCCTTATGAGGCTTTATACGGATAGAGATGTCGTACACCGTTGTGCTGGGATGAGCCGAGCAGTGCTAGCGGAGTAGCACCTAAACAGATACAAGACGATATGACTCGAGTAGCGGTAATCCGAGAGCGGATGTTAGCAGCACAGAGTCGCCAGAAGTCTTATGCAGATAAAGGCGCAGACCTCTGGAGTTCAGAGTTGGAGCTCATGTTTGGTTGAGAGTATCCCTGACACGAGGTGTTCGACGTTTCGGCGTGAAGGGGAAGCTGAGTCCCAAATATGTCAGACCTTTCGAGATTCATGAGCCACTTGGTGAGGCAACATATAGACTTGCGTTGCTCCAAGACTTGAAGGTGTTCACCCCGTCTTCCATGTGTCTCAGTTACGGGAGTACGTACCAGACCCGAGACACATCGTCAATCATGAGAATTTAGTGGTCGAGACAGACCATACGTTCGTAGAGCACCCGATAGTTGTCTTAGAGCGTAGTACGAGACGCTAGCAATCGAAAAATATACCGATGATGAAGATTCAGTGGTCGATGCGAGGAGATGATGAGGCGACTTGGGAGTTAGAGGATAATATCCAGCGGAACTATCCGGAGTTTTATGTTGAGTTGGATGTACCTATGGAGTAGATGTTGGGGTTTTAGTTTTCGTTATTGAGTTGCGCACGCTTTGAGTTTTGTGCCAAATTGGTTAAATGTCTCTTAAAGACGTGCATTAAATGGAGGTTTCACGCTCGTGCATTGGGACTGCAGGATCGTGCAACCCGACAGCGGCTTCAAGACATACTTTCTTGAAAGTGCAGGAATGTGCGATGTCATCACAAGAACGTGCGCTTTCAGCGCTTCCTTTGCACGAGCAACTTGTATGGCTCTTCATGATCAACTTTGACAAGATCTTCCCAACTTCAAAGCCTTTTCAACAAGTCTACAAAGATCAATACTAATGTCTCCATCATGCACCAAAACACCAACAATTCTCCTGAGAACAACGACAAAATGAGTGTAGACCTCCATACTAGAAATGTAACAAAAACTAGTAACAAAGCATGCAAACTCGTGTCAAAATATGCTAAAACTAATCCTAAAAACATGATCTAAAACCTAATAAAAACATGATATCAGCATTCCTTCATTTCCTTCGGGAACTGAGTTGTTCGTTGACTTTTGAGTTACCTTCAAGTGAGGTAAGTCTCTTGGACTTACTTAGCTGCATTCCGTATATTAGTTTGATTGTTTTGGCTTGTTTGAGTTGTTGTTTATTGCTATAATTGATAACCGGAACTAGGATTGACCTTTATAACCTTAATTGGCCCCAGTGTATTACGAACGGGCGGTTACCGCTTGTCCAGTTCAGAATGGGTAAACTGGGAGGTGCTCTTACGACCAGTCCAGCAGGTGACAAAAGGATGCATACGCTCTATTCCTATTGGCAAAAGGGAGCAGATGCGAGATCGTAGCAATTCTCGTGTAACAACCATAATGTAAAAGCTAGGATTTTCGAATCCTAATAAAGGATGTTTAAGGGTGAGTAAGTTAATCATCGATATTAATTGACCCATAAATCGCGAATAGTGTGTAGATGACGAGTATAAATTCCACCATTATGATTTTGGTGTAAATTTGGACTTATGGGGGAATTTTCACTTTTTCCTCCGGGGAATAATTTTTACCCTCTGGTATTATTTGGAGCATTTGGGAGCTTCAATTAATAAAATTGTAGTTGAAAGAAATGACCAGGACATCGGATATGTTCTAGATATGAAATAACATGGAAAGACAAAATGGCCAAAAGAGTCGCTATTTCGTTTCTTAGAGGCTAAGAAAGACGACTTAGGAATACGCGTTTTCCGAGAAAGTTGCGGAATAATTATCCACACAATATGTCAGATTTATTATTCCAATTTCGAGAAGTTTGGAGAAGGGGCTCAAACCGCCTTCGGATCGATAAACGGATAATTATCGACTTTGCTAAAGGATAATTATCGTCTTCGCTATATATAGCGGAAATTCATTTATTAATTCATTTCCTTTCACGTTTCCTCGTAAAAGCTCTGATTTCTCTCAACCTTCAAATTCAGATCTACTCTTCGTTTGTAATCCGATTTCAATTCCGTTTGAGTTTTCGGATTCCTCTCTTCGTCCTCTTCATTTTGGTACCGAGTTTCTGCGTTTCCGTTGAAGTTATGGCCAGGTCGAGCATCCCCCTTATATGTCCGGTCCCGTCGCTCAGATTCCGGTGAATCTGATGGTGTCAGAGCGTAGCCTGCGTCGTTGTGATTCCGAATCTTCTTTCGGATCGTCAATCGGGTTAGTAACGAATAAGTTATGAATTTATTCGTTTTCAGTATTGCGATTTGGCCTAAATTGACCTTAGGCTTGTCAAAATGGATAATTGGAAATTCCATTATGCTCGTTACAATATTCTGGTGATTATGGGCTATTTGTTTGATGAGATCTGATGACAGGTAGGTTGAGAAACTGCCTGCGGGCAAAAGGTTATTCTGATGAATTTTAATTAATTAATTAAAGATTAATTAATTAAATTGGGAATCTAGAAAACGCTATAAGCTAATTAAATTCAAAGGAATGAATTTAATTGATGTTTGAAGCAAGAAGTTTAATACGAGGAATATGATATTCTCGACAGGTGTTGTTGAAGACGGTAGACTAACTATAGCTTAGTTGCTCAGTGAGCGTATCCAGGTAAGTCTTCGGACTTACTTAGCTTCGATCTGCAGAAACCCGTGCCTGAGAGATTTATATCTCACTGTGTTGATTTGTGATGTTGTTTTGAAATGCCTTGTTGTGCTGAAATGTGAATGTTGATATGCATTGAGATGTGTTATGTGTGAAGCATGCTTGATGTGTTTATGATGAAAATGACGTTATGATGTGTAAGGCATGCTTAATGTTGTTGTGATTATTATCATGTCATAATTATGAGAAATGGTTAAATGAACATGTGTTAGCCTATTGAGGCGTGCTATTGAATGACATGATAAGCTTGTTAAAAGCATGATAATGTATGAGATGATAAGCCTTTTGAGGCATGTGATATGATGATGACTTGTAAAGGTCAAGAGTATGTAAAGTGAGTATTTTGCAGTGAATACCGGAGCTCGGCCAAGCCCGGATCACTTGCGTTTGTATAAGAATGACACCGAGTCTGTTGGACTTCAGGCTCGGGTCGCACACCTAATGAAAATGGTAAATGTTTGCATTAACATGAATGGCAAAATGTTGCATGTGGTTAGGAGTTAAGACCATAACTCACCACGAGAAAGCCTGGCCCGTAGACTTGATCAGTCTGGCTACGACCTAAGAGCAAATGTCTGAATTAACCTAATCTGTGCAATGGTGAGCTCACACCAAAGCCAGAACCGTATAAGAAATGGTTCCGGATTAATGGGTCCGGGATCGCAAATTGTAAATTTCATACTGCATTCACGTGCATCATTCATAAAAGCATGATATCATCTCATGAGCACGGTATATGGTATTTGAATATGTTTGTTGTGATGTGATGTGTTGATATAATCTCTCGTGGATAGATTATGATCGGTAGCTAACGGTTTTAAACCGAATCTTTTTAGGTAATGCCGATCATAGGAACGCTTCAGGGATGTCAGCTGCAGGGTGTGGACAGCCGGGGCAGTGTTAACCCAAGGGTTGGTTGAATTTGCTTTTGAAAATAATCGCTTGCAAGCGAGTCTTTTGTTGGATGTGTGCAACTGTGTACACATGTTGATTTCAGGCTGAAGTTTTAAGACACCTGTTCAGGTGTCATGTTTTGAAGTGTCGTTTTGGGATATACATACTAACTGCATGCATGGTTGTTATGTAAATGTTTTCAAAATGACAGGTTGAATGTTTTCATTATTTCTTCGTGCTTCTTGTTGCAAGGTCCTATTTGTGAAGTTGTTGTCAGGCTAACTGATGGGACCCACTGTGTGGTCCTTAGCCTAGTGACGTCTTGAGTTACTTAAAACTCGGGTCGTTACAGATTGGTATCAGAGCTTAGGTTGACAACAAGAGCACATGTGACTTGAGATGAGACATGATAGTTCAACCTAACTACAACCCAGTCCGGGTTGGTTTTTAAAGGACATTTAAGTTTTCAAAAGACTTTGGAAATTACTGACATATGGTTTTAATGAATTTAAAATCATATGCATAGTCGGGATTGTGGGTAAAGACACTGCCTTCCACTCCTCAGCGTGACTCCTTGTAAGTGTAGTTCTCTCTCTCTCTAACTTGTTAAGATTATAGTATTCTTATAGATATCACTATTGTTATAAGTAGTGGATATATATGAAGAGAGAACGATCTTGAATGTTCCGGTTTGTCGAAACCGTGATAAAGGCAACCGTAAGCGTTTTGATTAAGGGACAAGGAAGTTACAGCTTCATTATGAGTATGTCAATGGGAGCACAATGTGCAAGTGTGTCAGTGGAAGTACGACAAGCTAGAAGTACATGAGAGTATAATGTATAAAGTAAGTGGTCGAGGTCAAGTACCTCTACCCATCGAGCTACATGAGATGAGAAGATGCAAGAATATAGCGGTAGAAAGGGCTACTGCTACGATAGAAACGCAAGGGCAAGCACGAGTTGTTGAACCCCAAACCCTAGAAGTTCCATATGAGGAACAAGAAGGTAGTGAACTTCATTAGAGAAGTGGCTAAGGCCATAAAAAGAAGAGATGTGTTAGTGTTTGCAGGAGCTTATGTAATGCAAGTTGGTTGGCGGTTGAACCACATAAACATGACTTTTGGGGACATTGGAGAGCTTGAAAAGTATAAGATGAAATTTGCAGCAAACTTCATGCAGAACATTGGTGCATATTGGTGGATGAGAAATTGTGCAATCATTGTGGATTACGAGACTTTCAAGAGTCGGATTTGGACTAACTTGTACGTTAAAGTCTTTCCTGGAAGCAACATTTGGAGGTTCTCCTATGATGGAGATGAATTTCACGAGGAGTATACCTCGTTGGATGAGAGTGCACCACTTTTTGAGCAATTGATAAGATTGTTTATGATAGGATGAAACGACCTCTTAGTTGGTGTTGTCACCATTTGAAGGTATGACGTTATTGGAGTATTAGGAGAGGATAATAAAGCTTGAAGCAAGACAAGGCTTTAGGAAAGAGGTGGATTCCTAAACTAGTGGAGGAAAGAGGCAGAAGTCTACTCCAAGTTTCATGATCCTGCGAGTACGAGACGTGTGAGTCAAGAAACAAGGCCTTCTCCACAACCATGATCATAAGAGAAATTGAAGGGAAGAACATTTTAAATTGTGGAGACCTAAATTATTACAAGAAGGACTGATCAAAAAGTCCAACTACATGTTTCAAATGTAGTTAACCTAGAGATATGATAAACTTTGTGAGGCTAGGGGATAATGTTAACTCAAGGATCTTTCCCTAATGTGAGAGGAGGAAAAAGCCAAAGTTTACGTGGAAACTAGGCAAGTAAAGTAACCAACCGATATCCTTATTACCGGATTGGATAATGATGACGTGATTCTAGGCATTGATTGGATGATCAAGTATATGGATAAGATAGATGCGGAAATGCTAACAATAATGATGTTAGCCAAAGATGATACTTGTCATGTGTTCAAAGGAGGTGAGGTACAAGACCCGCTAGTGATGATCTATGCGATAAAAGCAAGTAAGCTGGTAAGGAAAGGATGTGAAGCATATTTATGTTATGCTTTGGAGAAAGAAGGAACTATTCAATTGAAATACATTCCAGTTGCACGCGAGTTTAAGGATGTTTTTCAAGATGAATTACTTGGATTGCCACCTACTAGGCAAGTTGACTTTAGAATCGATCTAGAGCCTGGAACTAGACCAATTTCTAAAGCTCCGTACAGAATGGCACATGTGAAAATGCTTGAGTTGAAGAAGCAATTGGAAAAATTGGCAGATAAAGGATTTATTCGGCCAAGTGTATCACCATGGGGAGCGCTAGTATTGTTCGTGAAGAAAAATAGATGGTACAATGAGGCTATGTATCGACTATAGAGAACTGAATAAGATGACGATTAAGAACAAGTATCCACTGCCACGAATTGATGAGTTGTTAGATCAGTTGCAAGGATCAAAGGTGTTCTCCAAGATAGACCTACGGTCAGGCTATCACCACTTGAAGATTCAAGAAGATGACATCCATAAGACAGCATTCAGGACTCGGTATGGACACTACGAGTTCGTGGTTATGCCATTTAGATTAACCAACGCACCCGCTGTGTTTATGGAATTGATGAATCGGATCTTTATTGGATACTTGGATAGGTTTGTTGTGGTCTTTATAGATGATATATTGGTTTATTCACGAAGTAGTGAAGAGCATGCAGAACATTTGAAAGCAGTTCTTCAAGTATTGAGGAAAGAAAAGCTTTATGCTAAGTTATCCAAGTGTGACTTCTGGATGAAAGAAGTAACATTCTTGGGACACATGATTACTGCAAATGGAGTCAAAGTTGACCCATCCAAGATCGAAACCGTGCTAGCATGGGAACCACCCAAGAACGTCAAAGAGATACGTAGTTTCCTAGGATTAGCAGGATACTATAGACGTTTTGTAAAAGGGTTTTCCATCATAGCAAGACCTATGACCAACTTACTTCAGAAGAAGGCAAAGTTTATATGGACTGACAAGTGTCAAGCAAGCTTTGAAGAGATAAAGAAGAGGTTGACTACTGCACCTGTGTTAGCTCAGTCGAATGGAACACTAGGGTTCATTGTTTACAGTGATGCATCTAAAATGGGCTTGGGATGCGTCGTGATGCAAAATGAAAGAGTCATCGCCTATGCGTCAAGACAACTGAGACAATATGAGCAGAACTACCCAATACATACCTTAGAGTTAGCAACGGTACTTCGTTCACTGAAAATTTGGTGGCACTGGTTGCTTGGAACAACATGCATGATTATGACAGATCATAAGAGCCTGAAGTACATTTTCACTCAAAAAGAGTTGAATATGAGACAAAGAAGGTGGTTGGAGTTGATAAAGGATTATAATTGTATATATTATATCATTTGGACAAGGCTAATGTGGTGGCTGATGCTTTGAGTAGGAAGTCAGCTCAAGAAAAAGCGATTGCTCGATTAACTGTACAAGTTGAAATACAAAAAGATATGATTTGTAGTGGCATTGAAATATGGGTTCAGAAAGAACAAGGGTATCTGTGTACCTTGGAGATAGTGCCCAATTGGTTGAAAGAAATTCAACAAAAACAGCTAAGTTCCTTGATCTAACCAAGGTGAGGTCAATGATCACGAATGATGAAAGTTTAGATTCTTTATCAACGACGACAATATAATGAGATATCAGGGAAGAATATGTGTTCCTCAAGATGAAGAGATTAGAAAAAGGATTCTTGTGGAAGCTCATGCAACACCATATTCCATACATCCAGGATCAAACAAGATGTATCGGGATATTAAACCTTACTTTTGGTGGCAAGGTATGAAGAAAGATATTGCTGAGTTTGTGTCACGGTGTCAAACATGTCAGCAAGTTAAAATTGAACACCAAAGACCAGGAGGAGAACTTCAATCATTGGAGATACCAGAGTGGAAATGGGAACACATCACCATGGATTTTGTAACCAGTCTACGTAGTAGCAAAGGTTATGACTCCATATGGGTGGTGGTTGATCGATTAACAAAGACTGCAAGATTTATTCCTATCAAGGAAACTTGGACTGTGAACAAGTTAGCAGAGGAATTTGTGAATCAGATAGTCAGATTACATGGAGTTCCTAAGACCATAGTTTCAGACAGAGATGGACGATTTACTTCCCGATTCTGGAGCCAGGTACAGACAATAATGGGAACCAAGCTGAATTTTACAACAGCGTTTCATCCACAGTCAGATGGTCAGTCCGAACGGACTATTCAGACTTTAGAAGACTTGTTGAGGTCATGTGTGCTTGATTGGGGACCGATATGGCCAGATCAATTACCGTTGGTCGAGTTCACCTACAACAACAGTTGGCATGCATCCATTGGGATGGCACCATATGAAGCACTGTACGGAAGGAAATGTCGAACCCCATTATGTTGGGATGAGCCTGCCGATGTCTTTGATACGGCTCCAGACAAAGTTAAAAGTGATATTGAAAAAGTTGCTTTGATTTGAGAAAGGATGTTGGCTACACAGAGTAGACAAAAATCGTATGCTGATAAGCGCCGACGTCCGCTAGAGTTTGAAACAGGGACACACGTTTGGCTGAAAGTTTCACCGACTCGTGGAGTCAAACGGTTTGGTATCAAGGGAAAGTTAAGTCCTCGGTATATTGGACCGTTTGAGATTTTGGAAAAAGTTGGTAAAGTAGCTTATCGTTTAGCATTACCGCCAACAATGGATGGAGTACATCCAGTGTTTCATGTATCACAACTAAGACAGTATCAACCAGATCCGAGCCATGTACTCAGCTATGATGCTATCGAGATAGAGCCTGATCAGACCTATGCCGAGTTCCCTATGGCCGTGTTAGATAGAAAGATAAAGAAGTTAAGGAATAAAGAGATTCCATTAGTGAAGATCCAGTGGTCCCGAAGGGGAATGGAAGAGGCTACATGGGAAACAATTGAGCACATGGAGAGAAATTATCCAGAGGTGTTTAGTTCTTTGATCGGTGATTGAGATAGAGGTATGAATTAGTACCTAACTTTTCCACTAACTAATGTGCCTATATGATTCTATGTTTATGTGATTTATGTGTGTGTGAATTGATTTGTGTTTGCTAACATAGGAAGTGTTAGACTTCCCTAGTGTGAGCCTGATGACCCCGCTAACGTGATAATAATCTATGCTTGCACGAAATGCAAAGATAGGTTAATTATGTGATTGACGGATTCAGTCTTCTGATGAGTTGTGTACTAAAGTTTCGGGACGAAACTTTTTCTTAAGGAGTGTGTGATGTAAAAGCTAGGATTTTCGAATCCTAATAAAGGATGTTTAAGGGTGAGTAAGTTAATCATCGATATTAATTGACCCATAAATCGCGAATAGTGTGTAGATGACGAGTATAAATTCCACCATTATGATTTTGGTGTAAATTTGGACTTATGGGGGAATTTTCACTTTTTCCTCCGGGGAATAATTTTTACCCTCTGGTATTATTTGGAGCATTTGGGAGCTTCAATTAATAAAATTGTAGTTGAAAGAAATGACCAGGACATCGGATATGTTCTAGATATGAAATAACATGGAAAGGCAAAATGGCCAAAAGAGTCGCTATTTCGTTTCTTAGAGGCTAAGAAAGACGACTTAGGAATACGCGTTTTCCGAGAAAGTTGCGGAATAATTATCCACACAATATGTCAGATTTATTATTCCAATTTCGAGAAGTTTGGAGAAGGGGCTCAAACCGCCTTCGGATCGATAAACGGATAATTATCGACTTTGCTAAAGGATAATTATCGTCTTCGCTATATATAGCGGAAATTCATTTATTAATTCATTTCCTTTCACGTTTCCTCGTAAAAGCTCTGATTTCTCTCAACCTTCAAATTCAGATCTACTCTTCGTTTGTAATCCGATTTCAATTCCGTTTGAGTTTTCGGATTCCTCTCTTCGTCCTCTTCATTTTGGTACCGAGTTTCTGCGTTTCCGTTGAAGTTATGGCCAGGTCGAGCATCCCCCTTATATGTCCGGTCCCGTCGCTCAGATTCCGGTGAATCTGATGGTGTCAGAGCGTAGCCTGCGTCGTTGTGATTCCGAATCTTCTTTCGGATCGTCAATCGGGTTAGTAACGAATAAGTTATGAATTTATTCGTTTTCAGTATTGCGATTTGGCCTAAATTGACCTTAGGCTTGTCAAAATGGATAATTGGAAATTCCATTATGCTCGTTACAATATTCTGGTGATTATGGGCTATTTGTTTGATGAGATTTGATGACAGGTGGGTTGAGAAACTGCCTGCGGGCAAAAGGTTATTCTGATGAATTTTAATTAATTAATTAAAGATTAATTAATTAAATTGGGAATCTAGAAAACGCTATAAGCTAATTAAATTCAAAGGAATGAATTTAATTGATGTTTGAAGCAAGAAGTTTAATACGAGGAATATGATATTCTCGACAGGTGTTGTTGAAGACGGTAAACTAACTATAGCTTAGTTGCTCAGTGAGCGTATCCAGGTAAGTCTTCGGACTTACTTAGCTTCGATCTGCAGAAACCCGTGCCTGAGAGATTTATATCTCACTGTGTTGATTTGTGATGTTGTTTTGAAATGCCTTGTTGTGCTGAAATGTGAATGTTGATATGCATTGAGATGTGTTATGTGTGAAGCATGCTTGATGTGTTTATGATGCAAATGACGTTATGATGTGTAAAGCATGCTTAATGTTGTTGTGATTATTATCATGTCATAATAATGAGAAATGGTTAAATGAACATGTGTTAGCCTATTGAGGCGTGCTATTGAATGACATGATAAGCTTGTTAAAAGCATGATAATGTATGAGATGATAAGCCTTTTGAGGCATGTGATATGATGATGACTTGTAAAGGTCAAGAGTATGTAAAGTGAGTATTTTGCAGTGAATACCGGAGCTCGGCCAAGCCCGGATCACTTGCGTTTGTATAAGAATGACACCGAGTCTGTTGGACTTCAGGCTCGGGTCGCACACCTAATGAAAATGGTAAATGTTTGCATTAACATGAATGGCAAAATGTTGCATGTGGTTAGGAGTTAAGACCATAACTCACCACGAGAAAGCCTGGCCCGTAGACTTGATCAGTCTGGCTACGACCTAAGAGCAAATGTCTGAATTAACCTAATCTGTGCAATGGTGAGCTCACACCAAAGCCAGAACCGTATAAGAAATGGTTCCGGATTAATGGGTCCGGGATCGCAAATTGTAAATTTCATACTGCATTCACGTGCATCATTCATAAAAGCATGATATCATCTCATGAGCACGGTATATGGTATTTGAATATGTTTGTTGTGATGTGATGTGTTGATATAATCTCTCGTGGATAGATTATGATCGGTAGCTAACGGTTTTAAACCGAATCTTTTTAGGTAATGCCGATCATAGGAACGCTTCAGGGATGTCAGCTGCAGGGTGTGGACAGCCGGGGCAGTGTTAACCCAAGGGTTGGTTGAATTTGCTTTTGAAAATAATCGCTTGCAAGCGAGTCTTTTGTTGGATGTGTGCAACTGTGTACACATGTTGATTTCAGGCTGAAGTTTTAAGACACCTGTTCAGGTGTCATGTTTTGAAGTGTCGTTTTGGGATATACATACTAACTGCATGCATGGTTGTTATGTAAATGTTTTCAAAATGACAGGTTGAATGTTTTCATTATTTCTTCGTGCTTCTTGTTGCAAGGTCCTATTTGTGAAGTTGTTGTCAGGCTAACTGATGGGACCCACTGTGTGGTCCTTAGCCTAGTGACGTCTTGAGTTACTTAAAACTCGGGTCGTTACAGATTGGTATCAGAGCTTAGGTTGACAACAAGAGCACATGTGACTTGAGATGAGACATGATAGTTCAACCTAACTACAACCCAGTCCGGGTTGGTTTTTAAAGGACATTTAAGTTTTCAAAAGACTTTGGAAATTACTGACATATGGTTTTAATGAATTTAAAATCATATGCATAGTCGGGATTGTGGGTAAAGACACTGCCTTCCACTCCTCAGCGTGACTCCTTGTAAGTGTAGTTCTCTCTCTCTCTAACTTGTTAAGATTATAGTATTCTTATAGATATCACTATTGTTATAAGTAGTGGATATATATGAAGAGAGAACGATCTTGAATGTTCCGGTTTGTCGAAACCGTGATAAAGGCAACCGTAAGCGTTTTGATTAAGGGACAAGGAAGTTACAGCTTCATTATGAGTATGTCAATGGGAGCACAATGTGCAAGTGTGTCAGTGGAAGTACGACAAGCTAGAAGTACATGAGAGTATAATGTATAAAGTAAGTGGTCGAGGTCAAGTACCTCTACCCATCGAGCTACATGAGATGAGAAGATGCAAGAATATAGCGGTAGAAAGGGCTACTGCTACGATAGAAACGCAAGGGCAAGCACGAGTTGTTGAACCCCAAACCCTAGAAGTTCCATATGAGGAACAAGAAGGTAGTGAACTTCATTAGAGAAGTGGCTAAGGCCATAAAAAGAAGAGATGTGTTAGTGTTTGCAGGAGCTTATGTAATGCAAGTTGGTTGGCGGTTGAACCACATAAACATGACTTTTGGGGACATTGGAGAGCTTGAAAAGTATAAGATGAAATTTGCAGCAAACTTCATGCAGAACATTGGTGCATATTGGTGGATGAGAAATTGTGCAATCATTGTGGATTACGAGACTTTCAAGAGTCGGATTTGGACTAACTTGTACGTTAAAGTCTTTCCTGGAAGCAACATTTGGAGGTTCTCCTATGATGGAGATGAATTTCACGAGGAGTATACCTCGTTGGATGAGAGTGCACCACTTTTTGAGCAATTGATAAGATTGTTTATGATAGGATGAAACGACCTCTTAGTTGGTGTTGTCACCATTTGAAGGTATGACGTTATTGGAGTATTAGGAGAGGATAATAAAGCTTGAAGCAAGACAAGGCTTTAGGAAAGAGGTGGATTCCTAAACTAGTGGAGGAAAGAGGCAGAAGTCTACTCCAAGTTTCATGATCCTGCGAGTACGAGACGTGTGAGTCAAGAAACAAGGCCTTCTCCACAACCATGATCATAAGAGAAATTGAAGGGAAGAACATTTTAAATTGTGGAGACCTAAATTATTACAAGAAGGACTGATCAAAAAGTCCAACTACATGTTTCAAATGTAGTTAACCTAGAGATATGATAAACTTTGTGAGGCTAGGGGATAATGTTAACTCAAGGATCTTTCCCTAATGTGAGAGGAGGAAAAAGCCAAAGTTTACGTGGAAACTAGGCAAGTAAAGTAACCAACCGATATCCTTATTACCGGATTGGATAATGATGACGTGATTCTAGGCATTGATTGGATGATCAAGTATATGGATAAGATAGATGCGGAAATGCTAACAATAATGATGTTAGCCAAAGATGATACTTGTCATGTGTTCAAAGGAGGTGAGGTACAAGACCCGCTAGTGATGATCTATGCGATAAAAGCAAGTAAGCTGGTAAGGAAAGGATGTGAAGCATATTTATGTTATGCTTTGGAGAAAGAAGGAACTATTCAATTGAAATACATTCCAGTTGCACGCGAGTTTAAGGATGTTTTTCAAGATGAATTACTTGGATTGCCACCTACTAGGCAAGTTGACTTTAGAATCGATCTAGAGCCTGGAACTAGACCAATTTCTAAAGCTCCGTACAGAATGGCACATGTGAAAATGCTTGAGTTGAAGAAGCAATTGGAAAAATTGGCAGATAAAGGATTTATTCGGCCAAGTGTATCACCATGGGGAGCGCTAGTATTGTTCGTGAAGAAAAATGGATGGTACAATGAGGCTATGTATCGACTATAGAGAACTGAATAAGATGACGATTAAGAACAAGTATCCACTGCCACGAATTGATGATTTGTTAGATCAGTTGCAAGGATCAAAGGTGTTCTCCAAGATAGACCTACGGTCAGGCTATCACCACTTGAAGATTCAAGAAGATGACATCCATAAGACAGCATTCAGGACTCGGTATGGACACTACGAGTTCGTGGTTATGCCATTTAGATTAACCAACGCACCCGCTGTGTTTATGGAATTGATGAATCGGATCTTTATTGGATACTTGGATAGGTTTGTTGTGGTCTTTATAGATGATATATTGGTTTATTCACGAAGTAGTGAAGAGCATGCAGAACATTTGAAAGCAGTTCTTCAAGTATTGAGGAAAGAAAAGCTTTATGCTAAGTTATCCAAGTGTGACTTCTGGATGAAAGAAGTAACATTCTTGGGACACATGATTACTGCAAATGGAGTCAAAGTTGACCCATCCAAGATCGAAACCGTGCTAGCATGGGAACCACCCAAGAACGTCAAAGAGATACGTAGTTTCCTAGGATTAGCAGGATACTATAGACGTTTTGTAAAAGGGTTTTCCATCATAGCAAGACCTATGACCAACTTACTTCAGAAGAAGGCAAAGTTTATATGGACTGACAAGTGTCAAGCAAGCTTTGAAGAGATAAAGAAGAGGTTGACTACTGCACCTGTGTTAGCTCAGTCGAATGGAACACTAGGGTTCATTGTTTACAGTGATGCATCTAAAATGGGCTTGGGATGCGTCGTGATGCAAAATGAAAGAGTCATCGCCTATGCGTCAAGACAACTGAGACAATATGAGCAGAACTACCCTACACATGACTTCGAGTTAGCAGTAGTAGTTCACGCACTTAAGATTTGGCGGCATTACCTATTTGGGACGACGTGTAAGATCATGACAGATCATAAGAGCCTGAAGTACATTTTCACTCAAAAAGAGTTGAATATGAGACAAAGAAGGTGGTTGGAGTTGATAAAGGATTATGACTTAGAGATACTATATCATCCTGGTAAAGCTAATGTGGTGGCTGATGCTTTGAGTAGGAAGTCAGCTCAAGAAAAAGCGATTGCTCGATTAACTGTACAAGTTGAAATACAAAAAGATATGATTTGTAGTGGCATTGAAATATGGGTTCAGAAAGAACAAGGGTATCTGTGTACCTTGGAGATAGTGCCCAATTGGTTGAAAGAAATTCAACAAAAACAGCTAAGTTGTCCTAGTTTAATCAAAATAAGGTCAGTGATCGGAAATGGTGAATCTTCAGATTTTCATATCGATACTGACAATATAATGAGATATCAGGGAAGAATATGTGTTCCTCAAGATGAAGAGATTAGAAAAAGGATTCTTGTGGAAGCTCATGCAACACCATATTCCATACATCCAGGATCAAACAAGATGTATCGGGATATTAAACCTTACTTTTGGTGGCAAGGTATGAAGAAAGATATTGCTGAGTTTGTGTCACGGTGTCAAACATGTCAGCAAGTTAAAATTGAACACCAAAGACCAGGAGGAGAACTTCAATCATTGGAGATACCAGAGTGGAAATGGGAACACATCACCATGGATTTTGTAACCAGTCTACGTAGTAGCAAAGGTTATGACTCCATATGGGTGGTGGTTGATCGATTAACAAAGACTGCAAGATTTATTCCTATCAAGGAAACTTGGACTGTGAACAAGTTAGCAGAGGAATTTGTGAATCAGATAGTCAGATTACATGGAGTTCCTAAGACCATAGTTTCAGACAGAGATGGACGATTTACTTCCCGATTCTGGAGCCAGGTACAGACAATAATGGGAACCAAGCTGAATTTTACAACAGCGTTTCATCCACAGTCAGATGGTCAGTCCGAACGGACTATTCAGACTTTAGAAGACTTGTTGAGGTCATGTGTGCTTGATTGGGGACCGATATGGCCAGATCAATTACCGTTGGTCGAGTTCACCTACAACAACAGTTGGCATGCATCCATTGGGATGGCACCATATGAAGCACTGTACGGAAGGAAATGTCGAACCCCATTATGTTGGGATGAGCCTGCCGATGTCTTTGATACGGCTCCAGACAAAGTTAAAAGTGATATTGAAAAAGTTGCTTTGATTTGAGAAAGGATGTTGGCTACACAGAGTAGACAAAAATCGTATGCTGATAAGCGCCGACGTCCGCTAGAGTTTGAAACAGGGACACACGTTTGGCTGAAAGTTTCACCGACTCGTGGAGTCAAACGGTTTGGTATCAAGGGAAAGTTAAGTCCTCGGTATATTGGACCGTTTGAGATTTTGGAAAAAGTTGGTAAAGTAGCTTATCGTTTAGCATTACCGCCAACAATGGATGGAGTACATCCAGTGTTTCATGTATCACAACTAAGACAGTATCAACCAGATCCGAGCCATGTACTCAGCTATGATGCTATCGAGATAGAGCCTGATCAGACCTATGCCGAGTTCCCTATGGCCGTGTTAGATAGAAAGATAAAGAAGTTAAGGAATAAAGAGATTCCATTAGTGAAGATCCAGTGGTCCCGAAGGGGAATGGAAGAGGCTACATGGGAAACAATTGAGCACATGGAGAGAAATTATCCAGAGGTGTTTAGTTCTTTGATCGGTGATTGAGATAGAGGTATGAATTAGTACCTAACTTTTCCACTAACTAATGTGCCTATATGATTCTATGTTTATGTGATTTATGTGTGTGTGAATTGATTTGTGTTTGCTAACATAGGAAGTGTTAGACTTCCCTAGTGTGAGCCTGATGACCCCGCTAACGTGATAATAATCTATGCTTGCACGAAATGCAAAGATAGGTTAATTATGTGATTGACGGATTCAGTCTTCTGATGAGTTGTGTACTAAAGTTTCGGGACGAAACTTTTTCTTAAGGAGTGTGTGATGTAAAAGCTAGGATTTTCGAATCCTAATAAAGGATGTTTAAGGGTGAGTAAGTTAATCATCGATATTAATTGACCCATAAATCGCGAATAGTGTGTAGATGACGAGTATAAATTCCACCATTATGATTTTGGTGTAAATTTGGACTTATGGGGGAATTTTCACTTTTTCCTCCGGGGAATAATTTTTACCCTCTGGTATTATTTGGAGCATTTGGGAGCTTCAATTAATAAAATTGTAGTTGAAAGAAATGACCAGGACATCGGATATGTTCTAGATATGAAATAA
>BSUD01000001.1:132616261-132637234 GCA_033239045.1 Fagopyrum esculentum | reverse complement strand
ATGTCAGATTTATTATTCCAATTTCGAGAAGTTTGGAGAAGGGGCTCAAACCGCCTTCGGATCGATAAACGGATAATTATCGACTTTGCTAAAGGATAATTATCGTCTTCGCTATATATAGCGGAAATTCATTTATTAATTCATTTCCTTTCACGTTTCCTCGTAAAAGCTCTGATTTCTCTCAACCTTCAAATTCAGATCTACTCTTCGTTTGTAATCCGATTTCAATTCCGTTTGAGTTTTCGGATTCCTCTCTTCGTCCTCTTCATTTTGGTACCGAGTTTCTGCGTTTCCGTTGAAGTTATGGCCAGGTCGAGCATCCCCCTTATATGTCCGGTCCCGTCGCTCAGATTCCGGTGAATCTGATGGTGTCAGAGCGTAGCCTGCGTCGTTGTGATTCCGAATCTTCTTTCGGATCGTCAATCGGGTTAGTAACGAATAAGTTATGAATTTATTCGTTTTCAGTATTGCGATTTGGCCTAAATTGACCTTAGGCTTGTCAAAATGGATAATTGGAAATTCCATTATGCTCGTTACAATATTCTGGTGATTATGGGCTATTTGTTTGATGAGATCTGATGACAGTTGGGTTGAGAAACTGCCTGCGGGCAAAAGGTTATTCTGATGAATTTTAATTAATTAATTAAAGATTAATTAATTAAATTGGGAATCTAGAAAACGCTATAAGCTAATTAAATTCAAAGGAATGAATTTAATTGATGTTTGAAGCAAGAAGTTTAATACGAGGAATATGATATTCTCGACAGGTGTTGTTGAAGACGGTAGACTAACTATAGCTTAGTTGCTCAGTGAGCGTATCCAGGTAAGTCTTCGGACTTACTTAGCTTCGATCTGCAGAAACCGTGCCTGAGAGATTTATATCTCACTGTGTTGATATGTGTTGTTGTTTTGAAATGCCTTGTTGTGCTGAAATGTGAATGTTGATATGCATTGAGATGTGTTATGTGTGAAGCATGCTTGATGTGTTTATGATGAAAATGACGTTATGATGTGTAAAGCATGCTTAATGTTGTTGTGATTATTATCATGTCATAATTATGAGAAATGGTTAAATGAACATGTGTTAGCCTATTGAGGCGTGCTATTGAATGACATGATAAGCTTGCTGAAAGCATGATAATGTATGAGATGATAAGCCTTTTGAGGCATGTGATATGATGATGACTTGTAAAGGTCAAGAGTATGTAAAGTGAGTATTTTGCAGTGAATACCGGAGCTCGGCCAAGCCCGGATCACTTGCGTTTGTATAAGAATGACACCGAGTCTGTTGGACTTCAGGCTCGGGTCGCACACCTAATGAAAATGGTAAATGTTTGCATTAACATGAATGGCAAAATGTTGCATGTGGTTAGGAGTTAAGACCATAACTCACCACGAGAAAGCCTGGCCCGTAGACTTGATCAGTCTGGCTACGACCTAAGAGCAAATGTCTGAATTAACCTAATCTGTGCAATGGTGAGCTCACACCAAAGCCAGAACCGTATAAGAAATGGTTCCGGATTAATGGGTCCGGGATCGCAAATTGTAAATTTCATACTGCATTCACGTGCATCATTCATAAAAGCATGATATCATCTCATGAGCACGGTATATGGTATTTGAATATGTTTGTTGTGATGTGATGTGTTGATATAATCTCTCGTGGATAGATTATGATCGGTAGCTAACGGTTTTAAACCGAATCTTTTTAGGTAATGCCGATCATAGGAACGCTTCAGGGATGTCAGCTGCAGGGTGTGGACAGCCGGGGCAGTGTTAACCCAAGGGTTGGTTGAATTTGCTTTTGAAAATAATCGCTTGCAAGCGAGTCTTTTGTTGGATGTGTGCAACTGTGTACACATGTTGATTTCAGGCTGAAGTTTTAAGACACCTGTTCAGGTGTCATGTTTTGAAGTGTCGTTTTGGGATATACATACTAACTGCATGCATGGTTGTTATGTAAATGTTTTCAAAATGACAGGTTGAATGTTTTCATTATTTCTTCGTGCTTCTTGTTGCAAGGTCCTATTTGTGAAGTTGTTGTCAGGCTAACTGATGGGACCCACTGTGTGGTCCTTAGCCTAGTGACGTCTTGAGTTACTTAAAACTCGGGTCGTTACAGATTGGTATCAGAGCTTAGGTTGACAACAAGAGCACATGTGACTTGAGATGAGACATGATAGTTCAACCTAACTACAACCCAGTCCGGGTTGGTTTTTAAAGGACATTTAAGTTTTCAAAAGACTTTGGAAATTACTGACATATGGTTTTAATGAATTTAAAATCATATGCATAGTCGGGATTGTGGGTAAAGACACTGCCTTCCACTCCTCAGCGTGACTCCTTGTAAGTGTAGTTCTCTCTCTCTCTAACTTGTTAAGATTATAGTATTCTTATAGATATCACTATTGTTATAAGTAGTGGATATATATGAAGAGAGAACGATCTTGAATGTTCCGGTTTGTCGAAACCGTGATAAAGGCAACCGTAAGCGTTTTGATTAAGGGACAAGGAAGTTACAGCTTCATTATGAGTATGTCAATGGGAGCACAATGTGCAAGTGTGTCAGTGGAAGTACGACAAGCTAGAAGTACATGAGAGTATAATGTATAAAGTAAGTGGTCGAGGTCAAGTACCTCTACCCATCGAGCTACATGAGATGAGAAGATGCAAGAATATAGCGGTAGAAAGGGCTACTGCTACGATAGAAACGCAAGGGCAAGCACGAGTTGTTGAACCCCAAACCCTAGAAGTTCCATATGAGGAACAAGAAGGTAGTGAACTTCATTAGAGAAGTGGCTAAGGCCATAAAAAAAAGAAGAGATGTGTTAGTGTTTGCAGGAGCTTATGTAATGCAAGTTGGTTGGCGGTTGAACCACATAAACATGACTTTTGGGGACATTGGAGAGCTTGAAAAGTATAAGATGAAATTTGCAGCAAACTTCATGCAGAACATTGGTGCATATTGGTGGATGAGAAATTGTGCAATCATTGTGGATTACGAGACTTTCAAGAGTCGGATTTGGACTAACTTGTACGTTAAAGTCTTTTCTGGAAGCAACATTTGGAGGTTCTCCTATGATGGAGATGAATTTCACGAGGAGTATACCTCGTTGGATGAGAGTGCACCACTTTTTGAGCAATTGATAAGATTGTTTATGATAGGATGAAACGACCTCTTAGTTGGTGTTGTCACCATTTGAAGGTATGACGTTATTGGAGTATTAGGAGAGGATAATAAAGCTTGAAGCAAGACAAGGCTTTAGGAAAGAGGTGGATTCCTAAACTAGTGGAGGAAAGAGGCAGAAGTCTACTCCAAGTTTCATGATCCTGCGAGTACGAGACGTGTGAGTCAAGAAACAAGGCCTTCTCCACAACCATGATCATAAGAGAAATTGAAGGGAAGAACATTTTAAATTGTGGAGACCTAAATTATTACAAGAAGGACTGATCAAAAAGTCCAACTACATGTTTCAAATGTAGTTAACCTAGAGATATGATAAACTTTGTGAGGCTAGGGGATAATGTTAACTCAAGGATCTTTCCCTAATGTGAGAGGAGGAAAAAGCCAAAGTTTACGTGGAAACTAGGCAAGTAAAGTAACCAACCGATATCCTTATTACCGGATTGGATAATGATGACGTGATTCTAGGCATTGATTGGATGATCAAGTATATGGATAAGATAGATGCGGAAATGCTAACAATAATGATGTTAGCCAAAGATGATACTTGTCATGTGTTCAAAGGAGGTGAGGTACAAGACCCGCTAGTGATGATCTATGCGATAAAAGCAAGTAAGCTGGTAAGGAAAGGATGTGAAGCATATTTATGTTATGCTTTGGAGAAAGAAGGAACTATTCAATTGAAATACATTCCAGTTGCACGCGAGTTTAAGGATGTTTTTCAAGATGAATTACTTGGATTGCCACCTACTAGGCAAGTTGACTTTAGAATCGATCTAGAGCCTGGAACTAGACCAATTTCTAAAGCTCCGTACAGAATGGCACATGTGAAAATGCTTGAGTTGAAGAAGCAATTGGAAAAATTGGCAGATAAAGGATTTATTCGGCCAAGTGTATCACCATGGGGAGCGCTAGTATTGTTCGTGAAGAAAAATAGATGGTACAATGAGGCTATGTATCGACTATAGAGAACTGAATAAGATGACGATTAAGAACAAGTATCCACTGCCACGAATTGATGAGTTGTTAGATCAGTTGCAAGGATCAAAGGTGTTCTCCAAGATAGACCTACGGTCAGGCTATCACCACTTGAAGATTCAAGAAGATGACATCCATAAGACAGCATTCAGGACTCGGTATGGACACTACGAGTTCGTGGTTATGCCATTTAGATTAACCAACGCACCCGCTGTGTTTATGGAATTGATGAATCGGATCTTTATTGGATACTTGGATAGGTTTGTTGTGGTCTTTATAGATGATATATTGGTTTATTCACGAAGTAGTGAAGAGCATGCAGAACATTTGAAAGCAGTTCTTCAAGTATTGAGGAAAGAAAAGCTTTATGCTAAGTTATCCAAGTGTGACTTCTGGATGAAAGAAGTAACATTCTTGGGACACATGATTACTGCAAATGGAGTCAAAGTTGACCCATCCAAGATCGAAACCGTGCTAGCATGGGAACCACCCAAGAACGTCAAAGAGATACGTAGTTTCCTAGGATTAGCAGGATACTATAGACGTTTTGTAAAAGGGTTTTCCATCATAGCAAGACCTATGACCAACTTACTTCAGAAGAAGGCAAAGTTTATATGGACTGACAAGTGTCAAGCAAGCTTTGAAGAGATAAAGAAGAGGTTGACTACTGCACCTGTGTTAGCTCAGTCGAATGGAACACTAGGGTTCATTGTTTACAGTGATGCATCTAAAATGGGCTTGGGATGCGTCGTGATGCAAAATGAAAGAGTCATCGCCTATGCGTCAAGACAACTGAGACAATATGAGCAGAACTACCCTACACATGACTTCGAGTTAGCAACGGTACTTCGTTCACTGAAAATTTGGTGGCACTGGTTGCTTGGAACAACATGCATGATCATGACAGATCATAAGAGCCTGAAGTACATTTTCACTCAAAAAGAGTTGAATATGAGACAAAGAAGGTGGTTGGAGTTGATAAAGGATTATGACTTAGAGATACTATATCATCTTGGTAAAGCTAATGTGGTGGCTGATGCTTTGAGTAGGAAGTCAGCTCAAGAAAAAGCGATTGCTCGATTAACTGTACAAGTTGAAATACAAAAAGATATGATTTGTAGTGGCATTGAAATATGGGTTCAGAAAGAACAAGGGTATCTGTGTACCTTGGAGATAGTGCCCAATTGGTTGAAAGAAATTCAACAAAAACAGCTAAGTTCCTTGATCTAACCAAGGTGAGGTCAATGATCACGAATGATGAAAGTTTAGATTCTTTATCAACGACGACAATATAATGAGATATCAGGGAAGAATATGTGTTCCTCAAGATGAAGAGATTAGAAAAAGGATTCTTGTGGAAGCTCATGCAACACCATATTCCATACATCCAGGATCAAACAAGATGTATCGGGATATTAAACCTTACTTTTGGTGGCAAGGTATGAAGAAAGATATTGCTGAGTTTGTGTCACGGTGTCAAACATGTCAGCAAGTTAAAATTGAACACCAAAGACCAGGAGGAGAACTTCAATCATTGGAGATACCAGAGTGGAAATGGGAACACATCACCATGGATTTTGTAACCAGTCTACGTAGTAGCAAAGGTTATGACTCCATATGGGTGGTGGTTGATCGATTAACAAAGACTGCAAGATTTATTCCTATCAAGGAAACTTGGACTGTGAACAAGTTAGCAGAGGAATTTGTGAATCAGATAGTCAGATTACATGGAGTTCCTAAGACCATAGTTTCAGACAGAGATGGACGATTTACTTCCCGATTCTGGAGCCAGGTACAGACAATAATGGGAACCAAGCTGAATTTTACAACAGCGTTTCATCCACAGTCAGATGGTCAGTCCGAACGGACTATTCAGACTTTAGAAGACTTGTTGAGGTCATGTGTGCTTGATTGGGGACCGATATGGCCAGATCAATTACCGTTGGTCGAGTTCACCTACAACAACAGTTGGCATGCATCCATTGGGATGGCACCATATGAAGCACTGTACGGAAGGAAATGTCGAACCCCATTATGTTGGGATGAGCCTGCCGATGTCTTTGATACGGCTCCAGACAAAGTTAAAAGTGATATTGAAAAAGTTGCTTTGATTTGAGAAAGGATGTTGGCTACACAGAGTAGACAAAAATCGTATGCTGATAAGCGCCGACGTCCGCTAGAGTTTGAAACAGGGACACACGTTTGGCTGAAAGTTTCACCGACTCGTGGAGTCAAACGGTTTGGTATCAAGGGAAAGTTAAGTCCTCGGTATATTGGACCGTTTGAGATTTTGGAAAAAGTTGGTAAAGTAGCTTATCGTTTAGCATTACCGCCAACAATGGATGGAGTACATCCAGTGTTTCATGTATCACAACTAAGACAGTATCAACCAGATCCGAGCCATGTACTCAGCTATGATGCTATCGAGATAGAGCCTGATCAGACCTATGCCGAGTTCCCTATGGCCGTGTTAGATAGAAAGATAAAGAAGTTAAGGAATAAAGAGATTCCATTAGTGAAGATCCAGTGGTCCCGAAGGGGAATGGAAGAGGCTACATGGGAAACAATTGAGCACATGGAGAGAAATTATCCAGAGGTGTTTAGTTCTTTGATCGGTGATTGAGATAGAGGTATGAATTAGTACCTAACTTTTCCACTAACTAATGTGCCTATATGATTCTATGTTTATGTGATTTATGTGTGTGTGAATTGATTTGTGTTTGCTAACATAGGAAGTGTTAGACTTCCCTAGTGTGAGCCTGATGACCCCGCTAACGTGATAATAATCTATGCTTGCACGAAATGCAAAGATAGGTTAATTATGTGATTGACGGATTCAGTCTTCTGATGAGTTGTGTACTAAAGTTTCGGGACGAAACTTTTTCTTAAGGAGTGTGTGATGTAAAAGCTAGGATTTTCGAATCCTAATAAAGGATGTTTAAGGGTGAGTAAGTTAATCATCGATATTAATTGACCCATAAATCGCGAATAGTGTGTAGATGACGAGTATAAATTCCACCATTATGATTTTGGTGTAAATTTGGACTTATGGGGGAATTTTCACTTTTTCCTCCGGGGAATAATTTTTACCCTCTGGTATTATTTGGAGCATTTGGGAGCTTCAATTAATAAAATTGTAGTTGAAAGAAATGACCAGGACATCGGATATGTTCTAGATATGAAATAACATGGAAAGGCAAAATGGCCAAAAGAGTCGCTATTTCGTTTCTTAGAGGCTAAGAAAGACGACTTAGGAATACGCGTTTTCCGAGAAAGTTGCGGAATAATTATCCACACAATATGTCAGATTTATTATTCCAATTTCGAGAAGTTTGGAGAAGGGGCTCAAACCGCCTTCGGATCGATAAACGGATAATTATCGACTTTGCTAAAGGATAATTATCGTCTTCGCTATATATAGCGGAAATTCATTTATTAATTCATTTCCTTTCACGTTTCCTCGTAAAAGCTCTGATTTCTCTCAACCTTCAAATTCAGATCTACTCTTCGTTTGTAATCCGATTTCAATTCCGTTTGAGTTTTCGGATTCCTCTCTTCGTCCTCTTCATTTTGGTACCGAGTTTCTGCGTTTCCGTTGAAGTTATGGCCAGGTCGAGCATCCCCCTTATATGTCCGGTCCCGTCGCTCAGATTCCGGTGAATCTGATGGTGTCAGAGCGTAGCCTGCGTCGTTGTGATTCCGAATCTTCTTTCGGATCGTCAATCGGGTTAGTAACGAATAAGTTATGAATTTATTCGTTTTCAGTATTGCGATTTGGCCTAAATTGACCTTAGGCTTGTCAAAATGGATAATTGGAAATTCCATTATGCTCGTTACAATATTCTGGTGATTATGGGCTATTTGTTTGATGAGATCTGATGACAGGTAGGTTGAGAAACTGCCTGCGGGCAAAAGGTTATTCTGATGAATTTTAATTAATTAATTAAAGATTAATTAATTAAATTGGGAATCTAGAAAACGCTATAAGCTAATTAAATTCAAAGGAATGAATTTAATTGATGTTTGAAGCAAGAAGTTTAATACGAGGAATATGATATTCTCGACAGGTGTTGTTGAAGACGGTAGACTAACTATAGCTTAGTTGCTCAGTGAGCGTATCCAGGTAAGTCTTCGGACTTACTTAGCTTCGATCTGCAGAAACCCGTGCCTGAGAGATTTATATCTCACTGTGTTGATTTGTGATGTTGTTTTGAAATGCCTTGTTGTGCTGAAATGTGAATGTTGATATGCATTGAGATGTGTTATGTGTGAAGCATGCTTGATGTGTTTATGATGAAAATGACGTTATGATGTGTAAGGCATGCTTAATGTTGTTGTGATTATTATCATGTCATAATTATGAGAAATGGTTAAATGAACATGTGTTAGCCTATTGAGGCGTGCTATTGAATGACATGATAAGCTTGTTAAAAGCATGATAATGTATGAGATGATAAGCCTTTTGAGGCATGTGATATGATGATGACTTGTAAAGGTCAAGAGTATGTAAAGTGAGTATTTTGCAGTGAATACCGGAGCTCGGCCAAGCCCGGATCACTTGCGTTTGTATAAGAATGACACCGAGTCTGTTGGACTTCAGGCTCGGGTCGCACACCTAATGAAAATGGTAAATGTTTGCATTAACATGAATGGCAAAATGTTGCATGTGGTTAGGAGTTAAGACCATAACTCACCACGAGAAAGCCTGGCCCGTAGACTTGATCAGTCTGGCTACGACCTAAGAGCAAATGTCTGAATTAACCTAATCTGTGCAATGGTGAGCTCACACCAAAGCCAGAACCGTATAAGAAATGGTTCCGGATTAATGGGTCCGGGATCGCAAATTGTAAATTTCATACTGCATTCACGTGCATCATTCATAAAAGCATGATATCATCTCATGAGCACGGTATATGGTATTTGAATATGTTTGTTGTGATGTGATGTGTTGATATAATCTCTCGTGGATAGATTATGATCGGTAGCTAACGGTTTTAAACCGAATCTTTTTAGGTAATGCCGATCATAGGAACGCTTCAGGGATGTCAGCTGCAGGGTGTGGACAGCCGGGGCAGTGTTAACCCAAGGGTTGGTTGAATTTGCTTTTGAAAATAATCGCTTGCAAGCGAGTCTTTTGTTGGATGTGTGCAACTGTGTACACATGTTGATTTCAGGCTGAAGTTTTAAGACACCTGTTCAGGTGTCATGTTTTGAAGTGTCGTTTTGGGATATACATACTAACTGCATGCATGGTTGTTATGTAAATGTTTTCAAAATGACAGGTTGAATGTTTTCATTATTTCTTCGTGCTTCTTGTTGCAAGGTCCTATTTGTGAAGTTGTTGTCAGGCTAACTGATGGGACCCACTGTGTGGTCCTTAGCCTAGTGACGTCTTGAGTTACTTAAAACTCGGGTCGTTACACATAAGTTGAATTAGTAAAGGGTTTTACCTTAATAAAAAGATAATAACCGGCTTAGCGCGAGCATGTTTATGGGTTTTACTTTACTTTATGTGTGTTTGTGTATTTACAGACTTTTTGATATCTAGAATGTTAGCTAACGGTTGATACCGATGTTGTAGATGTCTTGCAGGATATAGGTGCTGCTGAGTGATTCGGACGGTGTGGTCATCCGGGGTTCCCGTACATTATAGGACGGGGTCGAATTTATATTTCAGTTGTTGTCTTTCCCTTTGTTTTGAACTCGGTTGCGAGTGTTTTACGTTTTCCTTTGTTATATCCTTTGATTTTATATTGAGTTTTGATTTCACTTATTTGTTCAATATTGTAAGATCCGTTGTGTCGTTGCTACTTTGAGGGTCGGAACCTATTTTGAGGTCTTAGCCCGTAACGCTTCGAGTTCCCAAAACTTGGGGTGTTACAGTGTATCCGCAAAAAGACCCTTGAATGTCTTCCCTCTTCTTGTGACTACAAGTTTTTGTTTAAAGGAAAGCTTTTAACTACAAGCTAAACGACTTCTTCCGCTACTGAATTACGGAGAGACGAATCGTACGTTTGTGAAATATGTACAGTTAGTTAATAGGTGAACTAATGTTTAATTTTTTTTAAAATGAACTATTAGAGCAAACAAAATGAATAAAGATGATTTTTCTAATATAAAAAAACAAAAAAAATTTAAAACATTTTTGTTTTACAAAATATAGTTGTTACAATTGTAGTTCAATTTTGTCATATTAACATTTCAAAATTTTATTTATTTAGTTCAAATATATATTACACTATCATTACATATCTTTTATTGTATTATTTTCAAGTAATGTTTTACGAAACACAAAATTTATTAGCACATCTTTATTATGATATTTTTTAGTTCAAAACTTTTATACTATTAACATATATAATGTTTTATTAGTTCAAACACTTAATACTATGAAAATAATGAGCTAATAATGTTTTTTTGATTATGTACACTAAATATGTTCTCTAGTTTTTATCATGTAGACTAAGTATGCACCTTTGATTTTTAATTATTAAAGAAAAGAGATAATTTAAATAATAGGGTTCACTTTTTACGGTACGGATGTGCGGCTACGTGTGCGGTTGACACGTATCCTAAAAAAAAAACGATTGAACTTTTTTTTTCCAGAGATCGAATGAATATTTTTTTGAACTACCATGTTATAAGTTTTGCAGTATTCTCTTATAAACTTTGAACTATTTTCATATAATTCATGAACTATTACTTTTTAATATATTATATTAGACTATTTATAAATTAATCGTTTATATGTTATGAACTATTCTATTATAATTCATGAACTATCATTTTATAAGTTATGCACTATCCTTTATAAGTTTTGCATTATGAACTATTTTATTGTAATTCATGAGCTATTATAAGTTATGAACTATCCCTTTATAATAAGTTTTGAACCACCCTTTTCATTCGTTTCTAGAAAGAAGAAAAAAATAAATGGGGACACGTGTCAACCGCACATGCAGCCGCACAGCCCTACCGGAATAATGTGTCTTACCTAAACAACACCCTTAAATAATGAAGCCCCTTTTTAGGGAGATAATGTAGGTATCAGTTATAATCAATAATTAAAAAAATTAATTGGATTAAATACTATTTTTATGGGTCTTATTGTCTTAGAAAAAAAGAAATAGATAATTGGGGAATTAACTAAATTATCTCATAAAAGAGTGTAAAAGGAAATAGATGATCCCATGTAAAAGGGAAAGAAGGGAGAAAAAAAAGTTGGGTAATTGAAGTTCAGTAATTGAATTGTATATAACTGAGTTGGGTAACGAAATTGGATAATTAAAATTGGGTAAATAAAACCGGGCAACTAAAATCGGGTAATTGCAATTAGTTAATTGGAATCGGGCAATTGGAATTGGGTAAATGGAAGCCAATAATTAAATTGGGTAACTAGCATCGGATTACTGAATTGGTTAACTAACATCGGGTAACTGGACTGGGTAATTCAAATTGTATAAGAGAAGTTGAGTAGCTAAAGTTAAGTAAGTGAATTTGTGTAACTGAAATTGAGAAAGTGAAGTTGGGTAAATGAAGTTGAGTAACTAAATTTGGGTATACGAAATTGGGTATGTGAAACTAAAAATTAGTAATTTCATTTGTTGTTGTTGTTTTTTGAAAAGATTAAGTTACTAAGGTAACTTTTTTTTCTTCTAGAAAACAAATTTGGCCCCAAACATTTAACAATTTAAAAAAAACTAAATTAGTAATTAAGGGGATCTTTATTAAGCAGTTATGAACTTAATGGAAGATAATTAATTGGTAAAATATATTTAACAAGCTAAAAAATAGGAAACCGGTTAACATAAAAAAGGCAACCGTGCTTGAGATTTCAGAATATCAAATATCCGCCATTTTTGGCATTCAAGCGTTAACCAAAATCAAAGTAAAAAACACTCTTTGCAGTCGGAAGCAGTTTCTCCATCTCCATTCATCTCAAGGTCTCTTCTTCAACTCTTTCTTCATCGTCAACATCCACCTTCAATCGAGTATTCAACTGTCGTCTTCAACAGGTATAATCAGTTACCAATTGCCTCAAAGGATTCTTGAAATTTCGAATCGTCTATCTTCAATCGTCATTTCCAGGTATGCTATCTTCGTCGATTGTACATAGGTTTGCGAAGAAGACGATTCTACCTTACACAAACATATTCGTTCAGCACTTCCAGTTATGTACATATTCCAACATACACAAGCAATACATAATGCATACACAATTTTCATTTTTCGTTTAGCACTTTCAGTTATGTACATATTTCAACATACACAAGTAATACATAATGCATACACAAATGTACATGTTCTACACAAACACAAGCAATACATGACGTAAATACACAATTTTGATTCTTCGTTCAGGACTTCCAGTTATGTACATATTTCAATATACACCAGCATGTCTATAAGATATTGAAAGTAATGACGTACATATTTTGTAACAGTTTCGACATACTGGAAGACACATTTAACATATGAAACATACCGGATACACAAACTGAATCGTCTGAATGCAATTATGTTCCACAGATCTGTAATGGCGTACATATTTTGTAACAAAACGCAAGGATGAACAACCACTGTTAGAAGACGAAGATATTGCGTTTAGGCTATATTTACTTACCCGTTTATGGAGATATTTACGACTTATGGAGATATTTACTTATCCGTTTTATAACAATTAATTGCTTATTAAATGGAGGGAGAAGGATATTTATTTACCCATTTTATAACAATTAATATTAAATAGAGATGAAAAATATCTTGATTTCCTTAATATCCTCTTTTTATTTTAATATTTTTTTATATAATCTGGAGGGGTCTAGTTTGTACGCATTTTTAACTTGGGACCCTTTGTATGCTCATGGTTATAAAACCTACTTACTCCCCATTTTACCCTTTTTCCCCTTCATCCTATGATTCTTAAAAACATCATTTAACCCAACTAATTCTTTTTTTCTAACTAATTATTAAGTTAATGGCCTACTTTGTACGGGAAGTATTCAAGTAAGGCCCATTATTCCGGTGCGGCCGTTTGTACGGCCGACACGTGTCCCGGAATTTTTTTTTTTTCTTTTCTGAACGAGTTTTTTTTTTTTAAGAACGAGTAAAAGTAATAGTTCAAATTTTATTATGGAATAGTTCATAACTTATAACAGGATAGTTCATGAACTATAATAGGATAGTTCATAGTGCAAAATTTATAAAGGAATGAAAGTAATAGTTCAAAACTTATTAAGGAATAGTTCATAACTTGTAAAAGGATAGTTCATGAATTATAATAGAATAGTTCATAGTGCAAAATTTATAAAGGAGTGAAAGTAATAGTTCAAAACAGGGGCGGCCGCAGGATTTTTCAAGGGGGGGTCGAAAAAATATATTTTTAACTAGAAATAAAAGCTTCACTGCTGCAACATTAATCAATATTACAATAAAACAACGTTAAAAGTTAAGCATTTCAAAATAGTGTTCAATGCTACAAGATAACTCAAGTGGACGCCAAAGGAGGTAAACCCATCTTGCGGTTTGACATATTCTGATAATATTGAAGAATATCTTCATCATCAACGCTTTTGAAACTCTCTTTCTCGATGTAGCACACTAAAGAATCGGTGAGATTTTCATCCGACATCCTGTTACGCAATTGAGACTTCACAATTTTCATTGCAGAGAATGCTCTTTCAACAGTAGCAGTCGCAACTGGCAATACCAAAACCAACTCCAAAAGGCGATATACTAAAGGAAAAACAGTGTGAATACCTCTCTCAACCATCCTGCATGCCACCTCTCCTATATTTGTCAACGAAGAACTCCTGTTATCTTCCTTTATGTCATAAATCCATGTTGCCAATTCATCTTCAAGTACACTCAGATCATAACCAGAAAAGTCTTGTGGATAATGTTGGGCAAGTCGAACTAGCTGAGACTTATTGAAATTGGAGAAGAAATCCTTTGGATGAAAACATCCCATACAAGCGAGTATTTCAGAGTTTGACTCACCGAAGCGACTTTCCATTTCTCGATCAAGTTGGTCAATGACCTACAAATGAACATAATGTAAAATATAATAGTAATATTCATTAAATAAAATAGTTATGAATTTATAAGAAAATGATAAATTACCTGACAAAATATTTCAACTCGAAAGTGGTGAAAGTTTGTGATAACACTTCCAACACGTCTTGCACTAAATCGACCCGGGACATTTTCATCCATTTTCAGAACGACAACATTATTCTTTTCACAGAAAACGTTGACAGATTCTAAAAGTTCATTCCACCCATCATTCCTCAAATCTTGAAATTGTCTCCTACAGGTTCGTACCAGAATAACGGCTTCTAAAATATCTTGATCTTTTTTCTGCAAAACTTGTGACAAATAGTTTGTTATGCCCAAAATTCGTTTCATCAAGTGGGCAATAAAAACAAACCGGTAACTCTCCATCTTCTCAACAAGGCCTTGAGCCATTCCCCGATTGGAATCCGGACCTCCATCTTCATGAATATTCTCAAGCACTTTGATAGTTGAGGACCACAAATGTAGAACACGGGCAATGGTCGTGTAGTGTGAACCCCAACGTGTAACTCCCGGCCGATCCAAAGAAAGTTCTTGATGCTTTCCTCTCCCAGTTGAGATTTCTCCCGTTTCCAACATCTCCACCATCTTGTCATGTTGAGCTTGTCGGAACTCATTTCTTCTCTTACAAGAAGCTCCAACCATGTGTGTGATTTGTGATAAGTACCCAAAGAACTCTTGTATTGGTTGAATATCATTTGAAATGGCAACAACAACCAACTGAATTTGATGAGCAAAACAATGAATATACCTTGCAGAGGGGTTTTCATCTAATATTAGAGCCTTCAATCCATTAAATTCACCTCGCATATTAGAAGTTCCATCATATCCTTGACCTCTTAGCTTAGAGATACATAATCCATGCTCAGCAAAAAAGACATCAATCCCTTTTTTCAAAGAACGAGCTTTTGTGTCACCAACATGAACGACTCCAAGAAACCTCTCTATGATTGCGCCCTTGTTGTTCAAATATCTGATAACAATAGCCATTTGTTCCTTGATCGAACTATCACGAGCCTCATCAATCAATAACGAAAACACTTTGTCTCCAAGATCACTAATTATGGCTTTCCTTGTCATTGCCCCACACGCAATTTTGAGATCATCTTGAATGCGATGACTAGTGAGTTGAGCATTCTTAGGTGCATTCTCATTCACCACGTTTTCAACTTCAACAATCCGTTTACTAGACCAATTATGCATCTCCTTAAAATTCCCCATGTTGTCGGAGTCCATCGACTCTCTATGACCCCGAAATGGCAAACCCTGTAGAAGAAGAAATCTAACAATGTGCAGAGAAAATGTCAAACGAATACGATATTGAGCACCTTGAGTTGCACTTGTAGCAGATACACATCTTGTCAAACTTTGTCTTTGATCTTTGAAATTGGCAAATAAGATTCGAGCTTCATGGTGAGGACTTCCGACTAATCCCACATGTTCTCTAAACTTCTCATAAGCCTTCTTCCAATTAGAAAATCCTATTTTCACAAATGCATCATTCAAGTTTTTGTATTTTGTCTCCCCTCTAAAGAGAAAACACCAAAAACAAAATGCTGTATCTTTAGAAACACTATATTCTAACCACTCGAAATCCTCAAACCACTTTGGCAAAAAACACCTCGACGTCTTCCCAAAGTTCTTCCGTGGAAATTCATGTGAGAGGGGTTGACATGGACCTCTAACCACATACTCTCTCCTCACATCATCTCTAAGTGAAGGATCATACTCTTCCAAAGCTTTGCGCAAATCCCGGATCACTAATAACTTTACTACTCATGTTTTCCATTCGAGGTTTTTTTTCTCCCCTATCAACGCTAGTGAAACCACCTCCACCATCAACATTATCATCCTCAACAGGCTCAACATTATCATCATCAACTACGTTTCTAGCAAGACCCTCACTAATATCATCATCTCTAGCATTAGCAACACCATCAATAGTAACATCATCACTAGCAACATCATTCACATTTTGAGGTTTTGGGGGAATGGAAGACGATCCAATACTCAACAAGGGTCGCTTCTTTGTTCGAATAACAAATTTGTCCATTTCCTAAATAAATAACCAATTATCAAACCAATCATCAAATTTGAACAAGCCCTAACAATTACAAAGCCAAATATTAAAATTTAAGATCAAATTTCAACAACTATTAGTAAATCACTAACAATTGCAAAGTCAATTTAATCATATAATCAAAATTCCAAAGTCAATTTAATCAAATAATTAAAATTCCAAAAACCCCTAAATTGAAAAATCTAACTAATTTACTGTTATTAGGGTTAGGGTTTAGATTCAACACTTACGAGTAAAATCCGAGTTGGACGGAAATCAACACAGCAGGGGCACCGGACGGCGGACGGGAGAGACCGAGAGAGGCTGTCGAGTGTCGAATGGGCGGCGGGCGGAGGCTGTCAACACTGGAGTCCAGAGACTCCAGACCGTCGCACTGTAGCAGACTCGCAGGGGCCGGGCCGCAGGGCGCAGGCGGAGCAAGCGGAGCAGGGGCGCGGCGTCGGAGCAGGGGCGCGGCGGCGCAGTGGCTGTTTGCCTGGAGACCTTCGTTCTTCTCTTCTGCAGGGGAGTAGACAGACCTTCGTTCTTCGTTCTTCGTTTTTCAGCAAAGGGAGAGAGAGTTTTTTTTTTTTACGTTTGTTTTCTACGTTTTTTAGAAAAAAAAAAAAAATTTTTTTTTTTTTTAAAGGGGGGGTCGACCGACCCTGCGCGCCCCCCCATGCGGCCGCCCTTGGTTCAAAACTTACTATGGGATAGTTCATGAATTATAATAGAATAATTCATGGATTATATTAAAAAGTAAAAGTTCATGGATTATATGGGAATAGTTCAAACTTTATAGGAGAATAGTGCATAAATTATAACATGGTAGTTCAAACAAATTTTCATTCGTTTCCGGAAGAAAAAAAAGAAAAAAAAGATCGTTTCAGAAAAGAAAGAAAAAAAAAAAAATTCGGGACACGTGTCGTCCGTACGGTCGGCCGTACGACCGTACCGCAATATAATAACCGTACCTGAACATTTACCTACTTTGTACTCATTATATAACTTTATTTTGTAAATTGATTTTATAAATGCCTACTTACCAAAATCTCCCAAAAGAAATCAACTTGATTTTGTAATTCATCGCCGACGGCAGATCTTGACACCACTCCGACAACAGATCTTCATTGGAACTCTGACCATAGCATCGCCGTCTCGTCGACGATTGAATTCATCACTGTTAGGTATCAAACTCTATGCTTGAATTGCAAGTGTTCAATGGGATTGTTTCTTCCTTCATTTTTAAATTCAAAGGGAAGATCGGATTGTTGTGGAAAGAGGAATTGTTGTAGCACGTCAGAGGGTTATGATCGAGGATAAGGAAAGTTTAGATAAGGCATGTGCAAAGGCAAGTGAGAAATTGATTAATCAAATTTGGTAACGAGAATGCATGTGTTGTTTTTAAATTTGTATGGTGCTCCTCTGATTTTTTTTCCAGTTTTATTTTTGATTGTTTGCGGACTTTCTGTATCATTGTTGAGTTTTATCTTGCTGAATTTTTGTATTGATATGATATAACTGTTCATCGGGATTGTTCTCTAATTAGGTTTTAATGGGTACAAAACAACAATGTAGCCCGATTAGACGAGATCTCCCACATAACATGTAAATTTGTATTCTCTAATCCTCGGCACGCACGGAAACAGAAGGAATCCAAACGCCGGGTTTTCCTGCACTGTTTAAGAACTTAGTTGCTTAGAATCATGATTGCAAAATTGAGAAGCAACAAGAAGAAAACCAATGCTGAAGAATAACTAAAATCGTACAACCATAATTAGTCAATCATATTAGGTTAGATAAAACCAGATAAGTAAAATCGGGTATGTAAATCATGTACCTCACATTGGGTGAGTAAAAGTCGGTAGCTGAATTGAGTAATTGAAATTGGGTAAGTAAAATCGGGTAGCTAACATTGGGATAACTAAAATTATGTAACTGGAATCGGGTGAGTAAAATCATGTAACTAAAATCGGGTAATTGGAAATGGGTAAGTGATAGCATGTATTATTGTCTATATTTTGGGCTTGGTTTGGACGTTTTATCTTCATAAATATGCATGTATGGATGCATTTTCTTTGATTATATTGTTGTTTTATCTACCTTTGCGGGAATCGAGGTCTACACCATGTTTCATTGTAATTGAAGGTAAAATGGCACGTTTTGAACCGAAATGGAGCTAAGGAAGCTAAGGAGTCATTGGAGCTACATTCTGGAGCATTGAGGAGTTACAAGAAGAGCTCAAGAAGCATGGAAATGATTGAGATGATTGATTTTGGACCAAATTAGAGAGTTTCACTCTCAGCCGAGACTCACCTCGGTCAGCTACAGTATCACCTCTACCTAGGTGATCTTCAAGAGCGTTTGGACCGAGGCGAAGTGATGACCGGACATAAGATCTTTATTTTTGGTTGAGATCTTCTATTTTTGGAAAGTGAATATCACATATTTTTGTATGGATTTCTGAAAGGAAGAATATCTTTTGGCTGATATATTTTGGAAGATATGGAGATATATTTTAAGGAAATTATCTTTTTAAGATATTTTATGTTTGGAAGATAATTCTCCTATATATATGGGCCGATTTTCTGGAATTCAGCTATCTCGGAAATTCCAGATCAGAGGAGCATAGTTCTCCAGAGTTGAAGGAAGTTTTGAAGGTTGAAGATCAAGGAAGGAAGGAATCAAGTTTGAAGTTGGCTTTGAAGGAAGTTTGTAAGATTTTCTTAGTTGGTTTGGTTTTGTTGGCTTTTCTGATTTGTGATTGAGGAACGCTGATTGTTTGTTTGGTTGATTCAGTTACTGAGACCTTCGTGTTAAGGTTTTCTTGTTTGAATATTGATTCTTTTCTTATATATTTGATTATTTTTTATCAGGATGATCGTTGGCTAAGTTTTTATGCGATTCTAGGGTGATTGACTGAAAGTTGTGAGAAACGATGATAGAATGATCTTAACCCCAGTGGACCCTGAAAGCTCGAGCCTTTACCTTAACCGACGAACACCTCGGTCAGTCGTGGAACATCTCGACCGAGATGGTACATAAACTGAGCGAGGCGAGACCTTTCCTGATCCTTATCTAAGTTGAGGTTTCTGTTTTCCAAATCCTATCCTTGTTATACCTTTCCTGATTCAACACAAGCCTATGATGAGACTTACCCGGTGATTCCTTTGTTTGTTTACCCAAGATCATTAGTGTAGGTAATAAATGTTTATCCTTTTATTGGGGTTTGAGTGTGCCTTCATCCCATCTTTGAGAGTTAGCCTGAAACTTACCTGGTAAAGGTTGATTCTATCCCCTTGGGTGGTGTGTTAGTTTGAGATTATAGTTCCTTTCCTTAGTACCTTGAGACTTACCCGGTGAGAGGATCTTTGGTTTGGGATAGTGAGTAGTTGAGACTTACCCGGTGATCTATTCCCACCTTAGAAACACTTTCCCTTTGCAAACCTCAGCTTTGTCCACGTTATCTTTTGAGATCTTGAGTCCGAACCTCAAGTGGACGCTTTAATCTCTAGAATCCGCATTCTCTTATTCTGACTTTTATATAATCTTTGATAGCTTTGCTTTGTTGCGTGTTTGTTATTGACAAACTGAATTACCGATCTTTGTTTCACCATAGTCCCTATGATCGACCCCTGGAATATTTGCTTTTTATTACAATTGATCCATACACTGCGGGTTCGCATATTGTTCAGGCATATATCTTGGGTTATAAATATTAAAGCTTGCACACACCTTTTGGAGCGAACAGTAAGTGAAATCGGGAAAGGAAAATTGGGTAATCAAATTAGTGAATTGAAATTTAGGTCATTGAAATTGAGTAATCGAATTTTATAATTGAATTGGATAACCGAAGTTGAATACGTGAAGTTAGATATGTGAAGTTGAGTATACGATTTTTTTCCTCCAAATTTTCCTTTGATTATTAAAAAAATATCATTTAGCCCAACAATTTTTATTTTCTTCTAATTAATTATTAGGATAAGTGCATATTTTGTATCCATTATAAAAAGACCTGAAAACCAAAATCACCCTTATATTATTAGTTCATACTTTATTATATTTTGTTGGTGGTTATGTTTTAAAACAAAGTATAATACTATATATTTTGAACTTTTATTATATTATTTCGAACATTATTTTTATTTTCTGTTAGTTTAAAATTATGTTTTATTTGTTAAAACATCTAACTGCGTATCTATAAAATCTATAAATGAAGATCTTTACACAATAAATGTAAAACTTTTTGAAAATATCTATGTTTGATGAAAAATATTAAGATTTATAACCTAAACATATATAAAAAAAAATAATACGTCAAAGAGAGAGTTAATACTTGATAAAAGAAGGGAGAATTTGACATACTAGGCTTTTTTGAGAAAATGATTTAGTAAATGTACCCCATAATTTTTTACCACTTTCATTTAATGGTAGGTAAAAATAATTAACCCTACTATTTTAAAAAAAGAATAATAAATGTTTCTTATTTGTTATATTAGTGTAAGTTTTAAAATTTACTTGCTGAATTTGTTTTTTTTTTTTTTGCCTTTTTATTTTTTTTATTATTATTTTTTATTTCTAATATCAGAAAGTTTTCATACCAGAAGCTTATACCAGAATTTTTTTCTTACCAGAATTTTTTTCATACCACAATTTTCATACCAGAATTTTTTTCATA
>BSUD01000001.1:132527670-132616251 GCA_033239045.1 Fagopyrum esculentum | reverse complement strand
TTACATACCAGAAATTTATATACCAAAAATCCATACCAGAAATTTACATACCAGAAATTTATATACCAAAAATCCGTACCAGAAATTTACATACCAGAAATTTATATACTAAAAATCCGTACCGGAAATTTACATACCAAAAATCTGTACCAAATTTACATACCAAAAATTTAATAAAGACTAGAAATTTAGGGAAAATCTTAACAAGTCTTCAGCAGTTTACCATGTAGCGTGTGCTACTGTCATTCTTAATAAAGGTAGAAATGTGCTAGTGTCACTTTTAATAGAGTTAGAAATCATATAAGTTGCATAACACATTTGCTTTCCTCCCTTCTCTTCAACTCATGCGATGTTCGTCACTGCGTTAATGTCAAAAATAACCAGACATGTGACAATTTAAGATTAGTTACCAAATCCTCTCTTCAATCAGGAAAATTATGTTCTAAGTTGTGGCAATTTAAGATTAGTTACCAAATCTGCTCTTCAATCAGGAAAATTATGTTCTAAGCTACATTCTGACCAATACAGGCCAACAGGTTGATCTTGTAGAAACATTTTGTACTTGTTGAAATAGAGATGATTAGCTAACTCCTTGATTCCAAATAGTACTTATAATTAGTAGAAAGATGACATCAATAATATCTTTTTTATGAATGTAAAATCCTCGGACATGATTCGACTGCACTATTTATAGGCTAAAGAACTTACCGACTCCGATCAGCAACGCAAAAAACCACTTCAAGCACACATGATATCCGACAAATATCTTGCCTCTCTTCTCCTACAACAGTAGGTAGCGGCAAAATAAATAAGATTGCCAATATAACCTAGATCTAGATCTATGAGATTAAGTGGCGATATAAACTTCCAACACAACGTCCCCATGAAGCACATACCAGAAAGAGGAGGGTTGGTGGGGAACAAAGATTTGAATGCTGGCAAGTCGGCGATGACCTTCTCAATCGGTTTCTTCGCTGCTTTGATTCGACCTTCCTCTCACAATCAACGCCGTACATTGGCGTTCCGGGCCCGTTCTAGCAGGTTGTCCATCATGACAGAGGTGAAGCGGATCTCGGCGAGAGAAATCTGAGAACAAGGCGAGGGAGAGAAGCGGAGAAAGAGCGAGGTCTGTGATTTAGGTTTTGGAAACAGTAAAAAATACATTAGGGGTACACTTTCTTAAATAAAAAATCTAAAAGCCTAGTTTGTACCACTAATTCTCAAAAAAGCCTAGTTTCCAAATTAGCCCATAAAAGAATATAAAAATTTATAACCTAAACATATAAATTTTTTTTTTAAAGAGTAAATGCACGAAAAAACTAGAGTAGTAAATTTATTTATTTGTAGTCTTTTTTTAAAGGGAAACTTGTATAAAATCATTCAATGTCTTTTACCGCAATTTGAAGAGCATTCAAAGGGATATTCCCTTGAAACAGTTGAACATCTTCAACAAACAGATGAATCCTGGCAAAAGCATGTGCCAGATTGTTTATAATCCTAGGAGTAGAATCCTGGCAAAAGCATCGTGCAGCCTCCGAAGCGTGGCCGCCTCGGCCCACCCTACAGGCAACCTCCCTTGCATTTTCGCCCATATCACTTCACCATTCAAAGATTGTAGAACCATAACATCAAATGAGATTGCAGTCAAGTGTTAGAACAATATAAAACCAGATTAAATAAAGCTTCTGGCAAACAAGGATTAGCAAACAAAGATCACAAAAAAGAACATCCAAGTATTCTGCATCGCATTTTCGAATTCCATAACCAAAATTCAAAGAAAACTAAATTCCAAATTCAGCTCCAGCTAACAAAAAGTTCTACTATGACGAAATTACTCGTCTTCCTGGCTACGCAACCTAGCAAGTTTGTTGGTGACAACAATGTCAAGTTGTGCAGCACGCTCAACAATCTCCTTTCTCTTCCGGGTCGAGACATCATGGGCAATCTCCGCGCAGTAGGTCCTGAATAGAATCAATGCTATATTATAAGTAATAAGAAAAATACAAGTATGGGAGTGTATACACATAAATGACAATTGATACCTGTTGTGCATCATAAGGAGTTCGAGCTCCTTGGCATTGTGTACAACAAACTTCTTAAACCCGTTGGGCAGGTAGTGGCGTGTCTTCTTGTCTGAGCCATAACCAATGTTGGGCATAAGGGCACATCCTTTGAACTTTCTCCTCACACGTGAATCAATACCCTTTGGTCTACGCCAGTTTGTCTGCAAACAGAAAATTTGAATTTACAGCATGTTTTGTAAGAGAATGCAAACGAAATTTATAATCTAGAAGACAAGCATATAAGTAATCACTCATAACAGAGGATTGCAATTTTAAACTTGATGATCATGCTAGCTTAGCGTGGAAAACAAAGCCCGGCAAATGCCAGTGAATCAAAAACTTAGACCATAAAATTTTAGGAACAAATTTGGAAGTTGTTCTGGAACAAGCTTGCAACTAGCTACAGGCTTCAAATAGATAACGCCCCATTTAAAACTTCCACAATCAAAAAATCATATCAATTCTGAAGTTTAAACGGATCACAACGGCAAGCTAACTCTCGTGATTAATAAGTGAAACAAGCAGCAGCAAACTAAAATACAGTAAAACACCCTAAATCAGAGTACAATAAGAAAATGTTTAGCAAACATGCCAGGATATCAACATAAAGGAAGCAATTATCCGATACCTATATATTTGTTGATATCAAACTGATACATGGTGGTTTTTGGTATGTTAAAATAATAAAAAAATTGATATCAATGTGATATGAAATTGATATCAAGAGTAATATTTTGATATAACCCAAAACATCAGTATATCATTGACATAATGCAAATTGCCATGTCAAATCAAAAGGCAAGACGTTAAAAATCAACTAAGAAAATCACAAAAACTGCAAATGGCAACCAGCGTTATAATTAATGAAACAGGGTATTCAAAGCTTCAAATTTTCTACTGCTTATACCCTTAAAAGTGTCAAAGAAATCAGCATCAACAGGTGAAGCGCTTACAATCATAACTCAACAGAATAAAATCATTTCAACCGAAAACACTAAGGCAGGCATGTGCAAAAAGTGAAGTACCTTAACGCAGATCTTACGGTCACTTTGGGGCCTCTTGAACTTCTTGACTCTCTTCTTGATAATCTTCTTCGTCAACAACGGAACAGCCATTGGTTCTACAAGAGATTCAAATAAACAATCGATAAAACGTTTAAGAGTAGTGCAATTGTCAACATTAATAGCAGTGTAGGAAGGAAGGAAGGATCGAAAGGAACTGGCTAACGAGTAGCCTCGAAGACGAGAGACTCACGAGATAGAGTAACAAGGGGCCTGGAGCAGGAGAGGGAGGCGAAAATCGGAGAAGACGGTGGCCGAGTGGGAATTAGGGTTTCCTTTTGAAATATAACATTTGCTCTCTGCCCATTTTCGGCCATTTTTCAATTTAATAACTTGGGCCGGGTTCTGTTGAGCCCATTGTATATGGGCCGGATTTCAGTTGGGCTATGGGCTTGTTGGTTTTGAGTTGCAAAGTACATGAGGTATAAGGGTCCAGTTCCGGTGAGAAGAACCCTTGCAGATAGGAATGAGGAGAGCCGGGGTGGTGACATGTGACATGCCACATCACCGGGTTTTTTTTTTCTTCCAAATTTTCTTTTTGTAAATAAAAATTGGTGTTCATATTTTTATAAGTACGTGTTCATTTTTTAAAGAGTCATTGTTCATATTTTATCAATAAATATTCATTTTTTTCTCAACACTAACTATTTATTTTTTAACATTAATTGTTCATTTTTGTATTTTTTTTTAACATTTTTTTGGATTTTTTTTTGAAAATTATGCTATTCTTTCAAATCATGTTAATAAAATATGATGTTCATTTTTTTCCAAGTATGTATTCATTTTTTTACAATTATGGTGCTTATAATATGATGTTCATTTTTTTTGAAAATTATACTTTTCTGTAAAATCGTGTTTATAATACTCAGAGATCGATTACATAAAAAATTGTGAAATCAAAGAGAATACAAGACGATTCAGGTTTGTTTTTTCGAATTTCTACTCTCACAGTTTAGATTTTCATTCTTAAGGTTTAGGTTTCATTATGATTGATGTTTATTTACGAAATCAAATTTGTTTGAATCGTTTTGTGTTTGATAAGTTTGATCGAGAAAATACATGTATATACATATGTTGAGTTGGTCTAATAACTCCATTTGAATAATCTATATGCTCCTTTAAGTGTTCACGCAACTGTTCGGGAAAAGACCTTATAGAAAAATAGTTTATAATATTTACAGGAACAATGACATAAAAAGTATGAACAATGACGAATAAAAAGATGAACAATGACGTATAAAAGTATGAACACCGATGAGTTATCTATAACTTTGACACATACATAACATATTATGATAATCTTTTAACGTTTTGTGATGAGTTTTTTTTAATTTTTTGTGGTTATATATTGTAAATGAACATCTATGCATTATAAAATGAACACAAAATAATAAATGGACATGACACTTTGATGAATAAAATACTATGAACACCGATGTATAAAAACATGAACAATAACATATAAAAGTATGAACACTGATGACTATTTTGAACGTAAGGGTATTTTTCCAGATTTTAAGTCAATTTACAAAAATGTCATTAATGATGAGCGTGTGAGAGCCCTTGATTTAAATTCATCCAATGGCTTACAACACTCCTAATTCCTATCTACAAGCTCTCTCCTCACTTGAACTAAAATCTGAGGTATAGTTCCTGTTTAAATAAGTTGCGTTTCCTCAAAACAAAAACAAAAACACTACCACTACCACTGTTATGGAATATTACAAATACATGTTAGACATATATTCTACAAGTATAAGTTATAAATATTTGTATATCTACTAACATGATTGCTAGGAGAATTATAGAGTGAATTATTGCTAGATATTTTGTGGTAAATTAAGGTGAATTGTTCACCTTCTTTACCTCCCTAATTTTCTATTAGAAAATTCACCTTCACTTTGCCTATAAATAGAGGCATTCACCCATTGTAACAAGTGCACCAAGAGCGAGTAAGAAATTTACTCCTCTTATTATTCACTCATCTCTTCTAGCATCATTCTAAGTGTTCTTGAACACAACCCACAAAAGTTTAAGTAATGAAGGAATCCAAAAGCAATCAAATCACAACACGTTATCAGCACGAGGATTCTAAGTCCCAACTGAGCTTTGCTATTACTAAGATATATTTTTTAAACATTTCTTAGTCTTTCATTACACAAAACTATTACATAAAATCTACTTGAGGATTATGCTCTATAGTTGCCCTTTGCGGGATCTTCTACATCAGAAACTCAAGTGTTTGTAAACTAACTTAATCCGAGGAGTATGCTTTGTAGTTGTATAAGTTCGGGAACCTCTACATCAGAAATCATTATTTTAATTTGATAGCTAAAATAACTTTTGTCATAATAAAATCATGGTTTTTGGATTTATGCTAAGATACAAACAAAATCGAGATTTGCTTACCTCTTTTGACAAAGCCCCACATTAAATTTCTTGCTTTCACCATTTGGATTATGAACGAAGATTTCCCACCAAAATAATGATTATGATAATGATGATGATATAAATAAGGACAAGGCAAATGAAAAGCTCGATTAAAATCGGTTGCTATTAGCAACAAGCCAATCAGTAATATAATCATCGGCCATGTTTTTTTTTCTTTGAGCTTGAACAATGAAAATGGAGTTAAGGAAGAAGGAGATAAGGATGGTGAAAGTGAAAATGAAAGTAAAATGGATGGATGGAGATTAAAGGGGATAAAAGGAATCGGTTTTTAGAACTATTCTCACTAGACTAATTTAACCCTATGATCACCATTTATGATACATAATTAACCATTTTTTGGACTATTGATATGACTTACATGACTACTTTTCATGGACTATTAATGACTATTGTCAGACTGTTACTATGACTTACACAACATTCCTATCAGACCATTGACTATGACTTACATGATTGTATTTGACGGGCAATGACACACAAACTGCACGTGATGGCCTACTAACATAACTGACTGTTGACTATTTATTTACTTATGTTTATGTCTAACATATTACTAACATGTGACTAACATATTACAAACACATGACTCACATATGACTAACACGTACTAACAATTTTATAATTCTGTCATCTTTTACTTATTTTATATATTTGATTTACATTTTATGTAGTAATCAATGACAAACATTGCAAAAAGAGACTTTGACATTCTTGACTTATCGGGCCAAAAATACCTTGAATGGAAGGTAGATGCGATGACCCGTCTTAAGGTGAATGGCCTTGAAAAAACAATTGAGGATAACAATGATGCCACTCCACAAGAGAAGGCAAAAGCAATTGTATTCCTCCGCCACTACATTCATGAAAGCCTCAAAACCGAATACTTATTTGTGGAGGATCCTAAAGAGTTGTGGGAAAGTTTGAATGAAAGATATGGTCACCAAAAAGAAGTCCTTTTCCCACAAGCTTTATATGAATGGAACAACTTAGCGTTCCAGGACTTTAAGCCCATATCTAATTACAACCGTGCTATCCACAAGATCACCTCCCAATTGAGGTTGTGTGGTCATATGATCACTCAAGAAAATGCTAGAGAGAATATTCTCTATTATGCATGCCACGAATGTATTGTTACAATAACAATACCGAGAAAGAGGTTTCAAGAGGTACTAAGACCTTTTAAAAGTATTATTAGTGGTTGAAAAGAATAATGAGCTCTTAATGAGAAACCACAACCTCAGACCCACTGGATCAGTAGCAGCTCCGGATGTCAATGCCACTGAAAAGGCATCCGATGACAAAAACAAGAATTACAAAGAACATGGGCAATAGCCACGACACTATAATAACCGTGGCCGAGGTCGTGAAGATTGTGGTGGCCGTGATGGCCGTGGTGGTCGCGGTCGTTGGCAAGGCTATAATGATGGTCGCCATGATAATCGAGGTAACTATGGTTACAAAGGGAATGATAAGCCAAAGGTCCAGACGGGTCAAAATGGGCCCTCTCATGAGCCAAGAACTGTCTACTACATATGTGACATAACTGATCATTGGGCAAAAATATGCCGTACCGCTTCACATTTGGTGGATGCTTACCAAGCTGAAAGAAACAAAGAAAAGGCTAATGAAACCAACTTCGTTGAAAACAAATGTGTTGGTAGTTCACCCATGACTAGCCTAGATGTCTCTCACTTTCTCAACTTTGAGAATGATGATGCACGTGCCTTGGACTGAAGCATTGGTTTAAGAACTTATGACCTCATCCTTATTGTATAATAATGTATAATATGCCATGCAATATTTTCTTTTAAGTTCTAGTAGGACTATGTAAAATATGCTTATCCTGATGTATAATATGAAGTTTTTTTAATGGCTTGACTTATCTATGTTTTCCCTCTTTATAGAATACATGGAACCTTCTAAGGAAAGACTCGGTGAAAAGGAGCAATGTTTTGTAGACAGTGCCACCACACATACCATCTTGAGAGATAAAGAGTATTTCACACAATTGGAATCCTTTAAGCAAAATGTGAATACCATATCCGGTGTGACTAAACTCATCGAAGGCTCGAGAAGAGCTCTTGTTCTACTCCCAAAAGGAACAAAAATAGTAATAAATGACGCATTATATTCGAGTAAATCTCGAAGAAATTTATTGAGCTTTAAGGATGTGCGTCAAAATGGTTTTCATATGGAAACCATGAATGAAAATGAGAGAGAATATTTGTGCATCACAACACATGAATATGATAAGAAATAGATCATTGAGAAAATGCCAAGACAAACCTCCGGATTATATGAGACATATATTTATCCGGTTGAGGCTAATGTGATATCTAAGAAAAGGTCGGATGACCGAGATGAATTTACACTTTGGCATGAGTGATTGGGTCACCCAGGATCAACGATGATGCACAAAATTATAAAGGGTTCACTTGGACACCCACTAAAGAACATGAAAGTTCTGCCGCCAAGTTATATTAATTGTGCGGCTTGCTCACTTGGAAAGCTAATAATTTGACCTTCTAAAAGTAAGGTTACAAGTGAGACTCCTGCATTTTTGGAAAGGATACAAGGAGATATATGTGGACCAATTGCTTCACCGTGTGACCCATTTTGTTACTTTATGGTGTTAATTGACGCATCTACAAGATGATCACATGTAAGTCTATTATCGACTAGAAATGCGACATTTGCTAAACTCCTTGCTCAAATAATTCGATTGAGAGCTCAATTTCCGGATTATACAACAAAGAAAATTTGGCTTGATAATGCAAGAGAATTTACATCCCAAACATTTAATGACTTTTGCATGTCAATGGGGATTGATGTGGAACATCCAGTAGCTCATGTTCACACAAGAAATGGTCTTGCTGAATCATTGATAAAGAGATTACAATTAATTGCTAGACCATTATTGATGAAATCTAAAATTACAACCATCTATTTGGGGACATACGATATTGCATGCTGCAACCTTGGACCGATTAAGACCAAGCGCAAACCATGAACAATCCCCATTACAATTAGTGTTTGGTAATGAGCCTAATATATCACATCTAAAAATATTTGGATGTGTAGTTCATGTTCCTATTGCTCCACCACAGCGTACAAAGATGGGTCCACAAAAAAGATTGAGAATATATGTTGGTTTTGAATCCCCCTCAATCATTAGATATCTTGAGCCAACAACGGGTGATTTATTTACAGTAAGATTTACTGATTGTCATTTTGATGAAAATACATTCTCAATCTTAGGGGGAGAAAAGAAAAAAGTGGACCCAAGTATGAAAGAAATTACATGGAATGCAACACTATTATCACACCTTGATCCAAGAACAAAATGTGTGAACAAGAAGTTCAACGAATCATTCACTTAAATGGTGTTGCAAATCAATTACCAGATGCATTTACAGACACTAAGACTATCCACATCCCACTACGTTTATAATCCTATTTATGCACTCTATTTGTATACTAAATCATGTGTACTCGTCTATTTATTTTTTTCTCACATCCCATGTTCTGTCTATAATATAATTGTATTCATTTTTTTAATTACATATAAGTAAAGTTAAGGAAAGAGAGAGGGGAAAATTTTATTTTTTAAAAGAAAAAAAAAAAAGAAAAGAGAGAGAAGATTTGATTGGTTAATTTGTAAAGGGGATATTAATCACACGGCGCTGGATTTCGTATTAGCATCACGTAGACAAGATGCGTGACCGTCACACATCTTGTCTACGTGGTTTTTTGACCGTTGAGATTCGAACGTTGTAATCCGTAAGATGTAATTCGAACGTTATAAAAGTGACCATTGTAATTTAAACGTTATTGATTTCCTTTGGTTATATATAGATAGTAATAGAAGAGGTGAAAAACGCTCACAACATCTTCGAAAAAACAACACAACATCTTTTGGAGAACAGTTGCGAGAATGTCAACACACGAGGATGATGAGGTGATGATTCCGTTCGACGATATAAAATTTAGTGACCCAGACGAGTTTCTTCGACATTTCGAGATAAGTACTTTATAACCGAAAAACTAGAAAAACTAGAAATGTCGTATATAATGTATGTTTACGTTAAATATAGTTGCAATTTATGTTAGAAACATTTGTTATAATTCGTGTTTTACTATGAAATTATTGTTTTGCAATATTTTGTATATAATGTATTGTTTTTATTATTTGAAATTATTAAAGCGAAAAGTAGAAATTTTATAGTTTTTATTTTCTATGTGAACTAGGATCTTCCGAATTATTCTCGTGACGAAGGGACTGATTATGTGCGAATGTTTGAAATTCGCGGTTTTTTCCATGATCGCGAGACGATGGTGGATTATGCTCGATTCATGGGAAGAACTATGAACATGGTGTTGGTTACTAGTAGGTCGTGGAGAAATTCATGGGGGTTCGTTACATTTCGTTTGACATGTGAACGTTTTGGCGCCCCTCGTAAGAAGAAAGACGTTGATCCTGATACCGAGTCATCTTCTAGCCATGTACAAAAATAGAAGAAGGACGGATGTTGTTTTGAGCATGAGGGCGTACAAAGCGAGGCTGAAAAGTGGACGTTGCATGTTATACACGGAGTGCACAATCATACACTTCCCGAGCAGTTGAAGGGACACATATATGCCGGCAGATTGACGGAGAAACAATTTTGGAAGGTGGGACGTGAGCTTGGGTCGGGTTTCAAACCGAGAAATATTTTGAAGTCAATAAAGTTAGATGATCCATACAACATCAGCACAATCGAACAAATATACAACCCTGGATTAAAGATTAGGAAGCTACAAGCCGAAGGACGAAGTCCTCTCCAACAAGCACTACATTTGTTAGAGCAACGTCGTTATTACGTGAATGTGAGAAGATGCTCGGAATCGGAAAAAATTTCAGATTTTTTCATCATGCATCCGGATTCAAGATATCTCCTCAACCTATTTCCTTATGTCATCATAATGGATGTTCGCCACTTAGCGTGCGTGCAAATAAGCTTTAAATTTATAAAACTAGAATCAAGCAAGCGAACCTGCAGTGTACGGATCGGCGTAGTAAAGCAAGAATTCCAGAGTATTAAACTCAAGGATTTGGGGGGAACAAATTCAGTTCGCAAATTGTCAAGCAAGTGAATGTAATAAGCTTTGCAAATATTGGGAAAACAACAACCCTAAAGATCCAGGTATCTAATTGTGGCAATCGATTCAAGATATACTAAAGAATTAAGGACAAAGTTAAGAGTTGCAAAAGTATACTAAGGTAAAGCAATGTACAATGAAGTTTCAAGGCTTTATATGACTTATCTAAAGACACTCTCTATAAAGGTTGTTGAGGCTTCAATATAGAAAGGATCTAAAGACAAGAATTAATATCAAATACCCAAACTTGTAACCCAAGGATCAAGACTAACTAAACCGATTAAGGCTGTGACACTCGAAATCGAAGTAGAGGTTGTTGATGCTTCACTACCACCTAGAAAAGGGTAAACCTAGACTAGATTAAAGCTAATCTTTAACCTTGGATCAAAGTAAAAGCAAAGTTCGTAAACTCCACGGCCGGGTAGATCTTGAGTTCCACGGCCATGGAAGTTCAAGAACAGACCGTGATCTTGGTTCGTCGACGAGATCTCTCTAACTCTCAGGGTTCAATCAATTTACGATCGATCTATCATCATCTAAGCCACAATTATTAACCCTTCACCTTAGAATTGCTAAAGGGTTTTAGCCAATAACCATTGTCATGATATCACAAATCAATTTAAGAAGAATGAAAGATGAAAACCTTCGAAAACTCAAATATAACTCAAAGTCAATCTCAAATCCGAAACACAAATCGGAATATTCAATGGATTCGGAATAGAACACAAAACCTCACAAAATCTAAGACAAGTGTGAAGAACGGGATGTCAATCCGTCTTCAATAACAAAACCTAGAAAAAGGGCGCAACTTCCGCCACACAAGATCTTCCGAAATCCAAATTGCCGGCGCTTCCGCTAAGTCCTTCTCAAACTCCCTCCAAACGACCCTAAGCAAAGCTAAGCGATAAGCGTGGATGTCCGAAACTCTCTTCTCTGACCCTTTTATAAGAAAGGATAAAATAACCGTCCGGCCCATTGCGTAAATGATGTGGCAATAATTGGTTCGTCAAAAGATTGCCTAAATCACGGTCTCAAGGGGTTCAACGACCGTGGTTTAGAGCGTGGAAGTGGATTACGGTCTCATATGATTTCCACGACCGTACTTTAGACCGTGTAACTCTCTGGAATGCTCTACGCTCATGATGCCAAGATCCACGGCCGTGGTTTAGAGCGTGGACTTCTCTACGGCCGTATTTTAGGGTGTGAAAGTGTAAATTGCCTATGGTTTCCTTTGTGTCGTGCCATTCCTCATCCTAGCATCTCCTTTGGCTTCTTTGATGTGTTCCTAATCCTTGGATGTGCTCAAATCTCCCCTATCTCTCTCAAATGGTCCGGTTTTAGCTCTTATTCACCTATAATCAACACAAAGCTAATGTAGACCTCCATATCGAAAATATAGACAAACTAGCTAACAAATGCTTCAATGCCTTATCAATGAACACTATAATGGATGAAAAACAACTAGAAAAAGTGCCTAGAATATTGCAATATTTCATGCTAACAAAATACCCCATACTTGCCACTTGCTTGTCCCCAAGCAAGGTCTTTTGAAAGCTTTAGAACATAAGTTAGGATGAAATATGCAAGCAAACTCAAAAACAAAATATCTTGTAGGTAAATGTGCTTCTAGTCAATAGATCATTCTCAAACCTTGCTTCATTCACTCTTGAAACGCTCATATACATAACCAAAGAATGTAGAGGAAAGAAACATCATGAATTGGTTAAACTTCAATGTAAACATCATAACCTTCAAGCATTATCAAAATCAAGCATAAGAAACTTCAATTTAGATCACCAAGCCAAATAACACTCTTTTGATCTTAAGGACTTCCAAATAAGGTCTAGAATGCGGAAGGGAGAGAAAACTTATAAGGAGTGTGGTGCATGAATCCGGGAAAGTAGACAACTAACTCTTTTCTTTTTATTTCGATTTCCAACACCATCAACTTTGAGCTTTGCTCTCTTCTTTTCACATCATTTTTCGACTTTACTTTTGGAGTTATGGATAGCGGTGCACAAAAACCGAAGCCTAGGAGATTGACGTTTCTCAAATTTCGAGATGCCTCAAACCCTTGATGCACATACCATAACCCGTTAGGAATATTGCTCAATCCGACTTTGGCAAGACACAAACACCCGGCAATGTGAATGGTGCCGAGTTACTCATCGTCATGATTGACTTCTCCAAACCTATTATTTCTATTCTTTGAATGCAAACAATTGCTTTCATGGCCCTCCCACATCAAACATGCCAAAACATAAATCCTCCAAATTCCCGGATAGGTAAGGGAGGCAATTATTTCATTGAGGGGCTAAATGAACAAAGAAAGGAGAAAGAAAGGTCGAATTGCCTTAATCATTTCATAAAGAAGTATAAGAACTTATCATGTGATTTCAACTTCGATTTCTCAATATGATTTAGATAAAACTCTTCACATTATGAAACTTGCAAGAAAGGATAATCAACACATTCAATTCCTTTTCAATTCATTATTCGTTTAGGCATACAATTGTCATCAAAAACTTAATTCACAAGTAGTAATTATCATAGAAATCATCTCAATTCTTAGAAGCACAAAACCTTTTAGAATTTTCAAAATTTTTCAATTTTTATGGGTTTTTCAAAAGCTTTTTCATGCAATGCAATAATGAAACGTGTGACAATGAAATGAAACATACAAAGTGTTCTCGAATCAAGGCAAGCAAAGTGAGTAGAGTTATTACAAACGATAGTCACACCCCGCCCCATACTTGAGACAAACATTGTCCCTAATGTTAAAAAAGAAATAAAGAAAAGAAAGAAAGAAAAATGAACTTACAAGACGGCGGTGGAGCGGCTAATACTGTCAATCATGCATGGTCATCACTGAGGTGGAGGTGGTGGTGGAAACGGGAAGAAGCTGGGGTCGAAGTTCCGCCCAAACTGCTGGCGGTAGATGTCGCTCATCATCCTATCATGCTCATCAGCTCGTACGTCCCTAGCGTCCTGCCGGATCTCCAAATCTCCTACTCTATCGGAGAGGTCGGTAGCCCATTCCGGTAGCTGCTCATACCACCCGGTGTCTGGCTGTACCAAGTTGGCGCATCCTGTGGGGCTGGTGCTGACGGAGGCTGTGCATACCATGTCGGTGGAGCTCCCATCCACTCCGGCTGTGATCTATACCAAGCAATAGGGGTATCCATCCATGTTGGCCTCTCACTCACGCTAGCACGGTGAGAGGAAGAGGCTCCTGAATGTCCAGCTGGTAGTGGTGAACGCTTGGGAGGGTCAGGGAAATGTGCCGACTGATCCGGGAAAGTACCAAAGTCATGCTCCTCACCTCCTCCCTCAAAACCATCACCTCCTCCTATCTCCTCCTCATCTGCAGCCGGTACCTCATCGGGGACGTAGGGAGGTGCTACTAACCTATTCGCATGCATAGTAGCGAATGTCTGCTTCCAATTATGGCGTCCAGCCATAATGGAATACTTAGGGATCCATGGAATGCCTCTACCTCCTCTATCCTCCCATGGCATGGCAACGGTAGGTGGACCTCTATGTCTAGGAAAGATCAAACCTCTAGTCATGAGGCTTTGGAGACCCAACGGTCTCGCCGCTATCCTAGTGCAAGTGGAAAAATTTATCCCCAACTGACTAGCGATGTGGGTGACCATACCACCATATCCAATGTTCCCGGCTCTCTTATTCTTGAGCTTACTCATGGTGGAGGCTAAGAGGGTAGCACAGTCAGCAGGTCTACCGTGCAACATAGCATAAAGGAGGAACAACTCATCTGTCTTAATCTTCTGAGGGGTCTCGGTCATAAGGAAAAGACACTCAAAAAGTACTCTATGGGCTATCTTCAAGGCTAAGTGATAGATAAGCTTAGCCTTGGTGTCAGCTGGCTGCCAGCGGTCCTCGCTGGCATAGATCATAGCAATGTCCTCCCAAAAATCCTTAGCGTATACACCGCTAGGAAAACGACCATTGAAGGTCTCTTGGAACCCAAAGAAGGCTCCGAACTCTAAGATCGAGAACTCGTAGTTCTCCTCCATCAGCCTAAAGGAAACTGTCCTATCCATATGGCTATGCTCAAAAGAGATCACAAACTCTCGAGTAATCTCCTTATATGCGTCTTCCCTAATAGCGGAGAGGATGATCAAGCCGGCTCTATCTAGAAGCCATGTAAGGTCATTCACCACATTCAGTGGCTCTAACTCCTCAAGAACTAAGTAGCGCGGTCCTATGACCGTCCTCTTCTCGATCCTTTCTAAGGCATCGAGGTAATCCTTATTGATTTTTGGAATTCTAGGGGGTGGGGGTGATGGTGGCTCACTAGGAGGTACTTGGGAGGAGGAGGAAGCATCACCTTTCCTCTTCTTGCTTCTAGTAGACATTCTCCTAATCAAATCCATTTCAGAGGGAAAATTACGGCCTGTTCTACAGATTCCACGGCCGTGGTTCGCCTAGAGACCGTGATTCGGCTCTGAATTTCTCAAAACTCAATCAATTCACACCAAATTCACCAGGCAACAGTCCTAGACTAATTCCAATCCAATTCCAATCAATTCTCCTAAAAATTCTTGCAAAAATTGAGCCAAATCGACAAAGTAGAGAAAGAGAAGAAAACCTAGGTTTTTGGATTCTTAAAATCCAAATTCCGTCTTCTTCAGGAATTGTTCACTTGATTTGTTGATTGGATCTTGTAGATGGTTGAATTTTCTTCACTTTAGGCTCAATAATCGTTCGAAACGATTACCGAACGAAGATTTGAGAGAGGAGAGATGGTTTCGGCGATTTGGGCGTAGAATTGGGTCGTGGTTTGGGAATTTTGTGTGGTTTTTGTGAAGAAGGTGGTTTATATAGTGGCCGTAAAATTTTTGGAAAATTACGGTCACTCGGGGTGTTCCACGGCCGTGGTTTTGTACGGAACCGTGGTTTTGGTAATTTTTCTCAGATTTTTGCAAATTACGGTCACTGTAGCTTCCACGACCGTGGTTTTGGGTGTGGAACTCTTTGTAATGTGCCAAAATCCAAGTTTCGTCAATTTCCCTCAACTTTTACTTCTCCCTTGCCTATTCCATTGCTCCTACATCCAAAAACACAACATACCGGAAGGTATCGAAGGAAAAACAAAACAAAAACGTCTAAACTAATCTAATCTACGAATGAAAAATAAGAACACAAGTGCAATACCTTGGGTTGCCTCCCAAGAAGCGCTTGTTTAAGGTTTGTAGCTAGACCGTACTTGCACTTATTCGAGTGCGGTAGGTGTGAACTCCTCAGCTTGGAGTTCCGGTGAGTACTTCTTGAGTCGTTGACCGTTCACCTTGAAGCTTCCGCCCTTTTCACCCCATACTTCAACTGCACCATGGGGAAAACACGTTTGATTAGATAAGGTCCGGTCCAACGAGATTTAAGCTTACCTGGAAAGAGACGAAGTCTTGAATTGAAGAGGAGAACTTGATCTCCTTCTTTGAGGTCTTTTGGAATGATATGCTTATCATGCTAACTCTTCGCTCTTTCCTTATAGATCTTGGCGTTTTCGTAGGCGTTTAAGCGAAGTTCTTCAAGCTCGTTAAGGTCCAAGAGGCGCTTCTCGCCCACTTCCTTTATGCTGAAGTTCAACCACTTTATTGCCCAATACGCCTTATGTTCCAGCTCTACCGGCAAGTGACAAGACTTCCCATACACAAGGTTGTATGGTGTCGTACCTATGGGAGTATTATATGCAGTCCGGTATGCCCACAACGCATCATCTAGCTTCAAAGACCAACCCTTCATTGTCCTTGAAACCGTCTTCTCTAGGATTCCTTTAATCTCCCGGTTTGAAATCTCCACTTGTCCACTTGTTTGTGGATGGTAAGGGGTGGCGATCTTGTGAGTCACCCCATACTTAGCTAGTAGAGCTTCGAATCGTCGGGCAATGAAGTGAGAGCCTCCATCACTAATGATAGTCCGTGGTATCCCAAATCATGAGAAAATGGTCTTGTTAAAGAACTTAACCACAACCATGGCATTATTAGTAGGAGAGGCAATTGCTTCAACCCATCTCAAAACATAATCTACAGCTAGAAGTATGTATTGGTTTCCACAAGATGATGGGAAAGGTCCCATGAAGTCTACTCCCCAAACGTCAAAGATCTCTACCTCCTGAATGTTGTTAAGAGGCATCTCGTTTCTCCTAGAGATGTTCTCTGTTCTTTGACAAGCATCGCAGCAGGAAACAAAGGTTTGCACATCTTTAAATAAAGCAGGCCAAAAGAATCCAGATTGTAATACCTTAGCGCTAGTCTTGTTCGAGCTAGCGTGTCCTCCACAAGGTAGTGAATGACAATAACGGATGACACTTTGCATATCGTCTTCCGGCACACATCGTCTAATGATGCCGTCAGGACCTCTATTAAAGAGGAGAGGTTCATTCCAAAAGTATTCACGAACATCCTTAAAGAACTTCTTTCTTTGTGCATAGGATAATCCGGGTGGTAATTCCTGGCAAACCAAATAGTTAACAAAATCAGCAAACCATGGTTCATTACCTTTACTAATCTTGTTGATGCACTCTTCTATGATATGTAAATGCTCGTCCGGAAAGGAGTCATCTATGGGTAGATTGTCGTCCTCTAGATGTGGTAGACGACTCAAATGATCCGCAATAGAATTTTCCGAACCTTTCTTGTCACGGATCTCTAGATCAAATTCTTGTAGGAGAAGAATCCATCTAATTAGTCTTGGTTTCGCATCCTTCTTTGCAAGTAGATACCGGATCGCAGCATGATCCGTGTATACAATCACCTTTGCACCTACAAGATAAGAACGTAACTTTACAAATGCATATACAATTGCTAGAAATTCTTTTTCGGTAGTGGCGTAGTTAAGCTGCGCTTCATCTAGCGTCTTGCTAGCATAGTAGATAGCATGGGTTTGTCCTTCCTTCTTTTTCCCAAGCACAGCTCCTATAGCTACGTCACTTGCATCACACATAACCTCGAATGGAAGATTCCAATCCGGAGGTTGAATAATCGGGGCTGAGATTAGAGCTTCCCGAATCTTATGAAACACATCTAAACACTCTTGCGAGAAATCAAAAACTGCATCCTTCATCAATAGATTAGTAAGCGGTTTTGATATCTTAGAGAAATCCTTTATAAAGCGTCTATAAAATCCAGCATGGCCTAGAAAGCTTCTTATCCCCTTCACCGAAGATGGAGGAGGGAGCTTTTTTATAGTCTCTATCTTAGCCTTATCTACTTCAATCCCTCTACTAGAGATTAAGTGTCCTAATACAATGCCTTCTTTCACCATAAATTGACACTTTTCCCAATCAAGATCTAGGTTAGTTTCTTCGCACCTTTGTAGCACAAAACAAAGGTTAGAAAGACAATTATCGAAAGAGGAACCATAAACAGAAAAGTCATCCATGAAAACCTCCATGATTTCCTCTATGTACTCCGAGAAGATAGCCATCATGCACCTTTGAAAGGTGGTTGGGGCGTTGCAAAGCCCAAACGGCATTCTCCTATAAGCAAACGTACCCCACGGGCACGTGAATGTGGTCTTCTCTTGATCGTCCGGATGTATCGGGATCTGAAAGAAACCACTATAACCGTCAAGATAACAAAAATGTGAGTGTTGTGCTAACCTCTCAAGCATTTGGTCGATGAATGGTAGTGGGAAGTGATCCTTCCTCGTTGCGTTGTTTAGCTTGCGGTAGTCTATGCACATCCTCCATCCCGTCATGGTTCGTGTAGGAATGAGCTCATTGTTCTTGTTGGTAATGACCGTCATTCCTCCTTTCTTTGGAACCACCTGTACGGGACTCACCCACTTGCTATCGGAGATAGGGTAGATGATACCCGCATCAAGTAGTTTAAGAATTTCCTTCTTGACAACCTCCTTCATGGTCGGATTTAACCGCCTTTGAGGTTGTCGCGAAGTTCTAAAATCTTCTTCCATTAGGATCTTATGCATGCATAGTGAAGGCTTGATTCCTACTAGATCCTCTATAGTGTAACCTAAGGCTTTCCTATGTTTCTTAAGAACGACCATAAGCTTACTATGTTCATCTATACTTAGATCGGAATTAACAATTACCGGAAAGGTAGAATTAGGTCCTAGAAATGCGTACCTTAGATGTGCGGGAATTGACTTCAATTCCATCACTATTGGACTCTCTAATGACTCTTGAGGAGTGTCCAATGCTTCCTTAGAAGTCTCTAAGGGTATAGAAGTTGTTGGAGAAGAATCAAGAGAAGTGGTAGAAAGAACGTAATTGTCCTCAGATTTTCCTAAAATTACGGCTCCCCTATTTCCTCCACGGCTGTGGTTTTGGGCGTGGAAGTCAATTACGGCACCTCTGCTTGTTCCACGGCCATGGTTTTGGCCGTGTAACTTACCGGAGTCCTTTGAATAGCTGATTACGGTCATGTTGGTGGAAACCACGGCCGTGGAATAGCATGACTGGCCGTGATTCCTCACGTTTTCTGACCCATCGTAGAGTTTTTCAAACTCTTCTTCATACACTTCCTTTTGCTTCTCTAAAGCTTCAATTTCCTCATTGCATTCCTCTTCTTCTCCTATGTCCATAATGCTCATAGTGATCACCTTTTGCATGGGATCTTTGAAGAGAATCGAACTTACTTCCTCTCTAGATAGCTCTTCGTCATGGATGTTGAATATGTCCTCTTCAAGAGCTGGTTCTTTCATCAAAGTGGAAAGAACGAACTCTACCTTTTCCTCTCCTATGTCGAAGGCGAGTCTAGCATTCTTGCAATCAACCATACAACCGGATGTTGCAAGAAACGGTCTTCCGAGTATGATCGGGACCGGACTATCTGCACGAATGTCAAGCACAACTAAATCTATTGGAACATAGAACTTACCAAGCTTGACCGGGACGTCTTCAACTATACCGACGGGACGAGTTATGGATCGATCCGCCATGTATAACGTCATCTTCACCGGTTTAGGTTCGCCTAAACCGATCTTCTTGCATAAGGCAAGAGGAATGATGCTAACGCTTGCTCCTAAATCACATAATGCATCATATGTGACATTTCCGACTTCTATGGGAACACAAAATGACCCCGGATCCTTCAGCTTTGGGGGCATATTTTCCTTCATCGTCTTAATAAGATCCGACGAATCCGAACTCATTTTGACCTCTCCAAAGTCTTCTAATTTCCTCTTGTTAGAGAGGATCTCCTTTAAGAACTTCCCATAAGCTGGCATACCTACAATTGCATCAATGAAAGGTATATTAATATGCAGTTTGCTCATGAGTTCAATAAACTTACCGAATTGCTTGTCTAGACGCGCTCTTGCTCTAGATTGTTGGAATGGTAGGGGAGGTTTGTAAGCTGGAGGAGGAATGTAGATGTCTTCCTTCTCCTTCCCCTTTTCCTTCTCTTTTTCGACGGGAACTTCCACAAACTTAGGCTGCGGGTCGGTGGTTGTTGCTCCGCTCCTAGTTGTGATAGCCATCACCCTTCCTTTCGGGTTATCCTCCGTCTTTCCTGGAAGTTTTCCTTGATTCCTAGGAACTTCCTCAGCATTTCTAAACATTTGGTTTTCTAAAATCTTTTGGGCTTCATCAACCTTAGTAATGTGACTCTCCAATCCTTGAAGCTTTCCTCAAATTATTTCCAACATGGGATCGGACTGCTCTTTCCCCGAAGTGCTTCCACTATTAGATGTTTGTCCCTGGCTTTTCAAAGGAATGGAAGAAGAAGATGGTGGAGTTAGTGAATTTCCTGAATTGGGATAAGAATTACCGGAGTTTTGTTGTTGGTTGGAACGCCAATTGTTGTTGTTTGAACCCCTATTGTTGTTCCAATTGTTATTCCGGTTGTTGTTGTTGTTCCAATTGTTCCGGTTGTTGCTCCGGTTGTTGCGATTTGTGTTCTCATTCCCATTGTGGTTATTGTTGTTTCCTAAATAACCAACATCTTGCTCCTTATGCTTTGGAAAGCTAGCTTTGATGACTTCCTTCAATTCTGTAATCTCGGTGTTGAGAGAAAAGATTTGAGTTTGAGCATCTTGTGTTAGCTTTTCTCCTTGCTCCACTCGATTTGCTTCTACCTTCCGGTGAGAATACTTCTCAATGAATTGGGCTTGCTTCTCAATGAAGTCCCAAGCGTCATCTTCCCTCATGTCCATGAATGTGCCACATAAAAGGGATTGGAGCTTGAATTGTGTTTCCACATCCAGCCCCTTATAGTATATCTCCAATAGCTCCAAATTGGAAATGCCATGACATGGGCAATCCAATTGTAAATCCTGAAATCTTTCCCAAGACTGGAACAAACTTTCATTACATCTCATAGAAAATGCATTAATCTTACCTCTCAACTCTGCCGTCTTGGATGGCGGAAAGAATTTGGTGAGGAACTCCGAAGAAAGATCCTCCCATGTGTTGAGTCTTCCATTGGGAAGAGCTTGATACCAAGATAAAACTTTCCCTTTCAAAGAGAAGAAGAACGGCTTGATCTTGTAATTGTTGGTAGTTGCATTCTTTGGCTTCATTGTCTCTAGCAAGATCTCAAAATTCTGTAAATGTTGATGTGGAGATTCAATACTCGTTCCTCCAAACGGATTTTGGCGAACGATGGTAATAACTTGTGGGTTGAAGCTAAACCCCTACATATCGTCAGCATCAAAGTTCACACCTAGACGGTGTGGTTGCTGAATTGGATCCATCCTTTGGCCAAGAGTTCTTGGCTCTTCATCTACACGAGCGGCTCTCGCACCCCCTGCTGGGACACGATAATTGGCAGCCGGTCTTGGATTATACTGATTCACATTGATCGTCGGATTAATGTCCTCTAGCGGTGGCATGGAAAAGTCGCTATCCTCATCGGATGAGTTGGTTCTAACCGATCTTGCCGGTTTCCTCCTCTTCTTCTTCTTGGAATCGCTCATCTCCAGCCTCATTTGAAACATCATGTCCTTGAGCTCATCAATTTGCAATTGATGACGGTCCGATTCTTCCTTACGAGTCTTCTCGCTCCATCTAAGTTGAGCTTCGGATTCCTCCAACTCTGCTTGAAGATCCCGCTCCTTGTTTTCAGCCATCTTTCTTTCTTTGAGCTTCTTCCTCAAAGTCTTCTCAAGTTCTTGATCAAGAGGTAAGAGGTCTTTGTTGTTTCTAGACCTGCACATATACTTAAGGTAACCTGCAAATATCACTCAAAGGAGATATAAAATAACAAGAGCAAATATCCCAAGCTTGACAACCGATAACCGAATTCGGCCTAAACCAAATCCCCGGCAACGGCGCCAAAAACTTGTTCGCCACTTAGCGTGCGTGCAAATAAGCTTTAAATTTATAAAACTAGAATCAAGTAAGCGAACCTGCAGTGTACGGATCGGCGTAGTAAAGCAAGAATTCCAGAGTATCGAACTCAGGGATTTGGGGGGAACAAATTCAGTTCGCAAATTGTCAAGCAAGTGAATGTAATAAGCTTTGCAAATATTGGGAAAACATCAACCCTAAAGATCCAGGTATCTAATTGTGGCAATCGATTCAAGATATACTAAAGAATTAAGGACAGAGTTAAGAGTTGCAAAAGTATACTAAGGTAAAGCAATGTACGGTGAAGTTCCAAGGCTTTATATGACTTATCTAAAGACACTCTCTATAAAGGTTGTTGAGGCTTCAATATAGAAAGGATCTAAAGACAAGAATTAATATCAAATACCCAAGGATCAAGGCTAACTAAACTGATTAAGGTTGTGACACTCGAAATCGAAGTAGAGGTTGTTGAGGCTTCACTACCACCTAGAAAAGGGTAAACCTAGACTAGATTAAAGCTAATCTTTAACCTTGGATCAAAGTAAAAGCAAAGTTCGTAAACTCCACGGCCGGGTAGATCTTGAGTTCCACGGCCATGGAAGTTCAAGAACAGACCGTGATCTTGGTTCGTCGACGAGATCTCTCTAACTCTCAGGGTCCAATCAATTTACGATCGATCTATCATCATCTAAGCCACAATTATTAACCCTTCACCTTAGAATTGCTAAAGGGTTTTAGCCAATAACCATTGTCATGATATCACAAATCAGTTTAAGAAGAATGAAAGATGAAAACCTTCGAAAACTCAAATATAACTCAAAGTCAATCTCAAATCCGAAACACAAATCGGAATATTCAATGGATTCGGAATAGAACACAAAACCTCACAAAATCTAAGGCAAGTGTGAAGAACGGGATTTCAATCCGTCTTCAATAACAAAACCTAGAAAAAGGGCGCAACTTCCGCCACACAAGATCTTCCGAAATCCAAATTGCCGGCGCTTCCGCTAAGTCCTTCTTGAACTCCCTCCAAACGACCCTAAGCAAGGTAAAGCGATAAGCGTGGATGTCTGAAACTCTCTTCTCTGACCCTTTTATAAGAAAGGATAAAATAACCGTCCGGCCCATTGCGTAAATGATGTGGCAATAATTGGTTCGTCAAAAGATCGCCTAAATCACGGTCTCAAGGGGTTCCACGACCGTGGTTTAGAGTGTGGAAGTGGATTATGGTCGCATATGATTTCCACGAACGTACTTTAGACCGTGTAACTCTTTGGAATGCTCCACGCTCATGATGCCAAGATCCACGGCCGTGGTTTAGAGCGTGGACTTCTCTACGGCCGTATTTTAGGGCGTGGAAGTGTAAATTGCTTATGGTTTCCTTTTTGTCGTGCCATTCCTCATCCTAACATCTCCTTTGGCTTCTTTGATGTGTTCCTAATCCTTGGATGTGCTCAAATATCCCCTATCACTCTCAAATGGTCCGGTTTTAGCTCTTATTCACCTATAATCAATACAAAGCTAATGTAGACCTCCATATCGAAAATATAGACAAACTAGCTAACAAATGCTTCAATGCCTTATCAATGAACACTATAATGGATGAAAAACAACTAGAAAAAGTTCCTAGAATATCGCAATATTTCATGCTAACAATGGACACGACGTACAAGACGAACGAGTAAGTTTTAATATACATGTTATTATGATTTTTTTATTTTTCATGCACTTTTAGTTTAATGTAAATGTAAACTCTTAATATGTCCTATATAGGTACAAGATGCCGTTGTGAGAGATTGTCGGTATTACTAGCACGAGGTTGACGTTTGCAATAGCATTTGCTTTCATGGCCAAGAAAAACTCCAATCACTACGAGTGGGCATTACAGAGACTCCGACATGTGTACGGAGATGTTACACCGTACACATGTCGGAGTCTGGATGTGAAACACATGATTTGCACCTTTTATATAAAGTGCAACATCCAACATAGATCTTGGGCGGTGACACGGTCAAAGGAATTACAAGCTGTTTTTGCTAGAAGCGGGGCGCTGCTCCAAATAAGGGACAATCCTCTGAAGTGGGATCGTCTGAACGTACCCAAACTGACGGAGGACTCGATCCAGCATGTATGCCTCGATGATATCTCCTATTTGGATGGTCCCCCGGTACGTCGAAACAACAAACTCGCCCTCAAAATCCAACACTCTATCGCTATATGGCATGAACTTGATGTCCTCCGTTCTCATCTGATCTAACTGTGAGCGCAAGGATCTCAGCCTCTCAAGAGTGGGTGTTGGTGTCCTCGGGACAGAGAGTCTAGAATCCCATATGGCTGATCCATGACGTCCTGGATCCTTTGCCGCAGAACAACCCAAGGACGGGAAGTGGGCGTAGATCCAGAATTGTAAATATTAAAACAAATGAAAGATATTATTAATAAGAATAACAAATGAAAGTTCTTATCTAAAGTGACTAATTACAATAAATGTTTTTACTTGTAGCAGTGATGTACATCTGTTAGCATGAAATATTGTGATATTTTAGGCACGTTTTCTAAGTGTATTTGATTCATATTGATAGTCATTGATTGAGCATTGACGCATATGTGAGCTAGTTTATCTATAATGTCGATATAGAGATCTACACAAGCTTTATGTTGATTATAGGTACTTAAGAGCTATTTCCGAACGGAATTGAGCAAGGATGAGTTGATTGAGTATGTCCATGGATTGAGGGCATTTCTAGGAGCCAAGAGAATGCCAACTTGAGGAATGCACGAGGCTAGGGAAGAATCACGTTCTTGCCCTAAACCACGCTCTAAAATACGGCCGTACCACTTTCCACGTTCAGTTCCACGGCCGTGGAACCATGGCTAGGGAAGCGTGGTTCATTCCAGTAACTTCTACGGCCGTGGAGAAGATGGTTCAAACCGTGTTGATTTCCATGCTCTAAATTACGGTCGTGGAACCTTCCACGACCGTGATCTTGGCGATCTTTTTCGCCACACTTTAAGCCACGATCTTTTAAAAGATTGGGCCGGGCCGAAAGTTTATCTTACACTATAAAAGGACGGACGAAGAGAGATTCCGTCGCCTCTGCTTAGACGCACTTTCACCTTCGCTTACGCATAGACGCATCCTACGTTTACGCTTGGATTTGCCCTAATCTCGCATTTTGGCGGAGATTGTGTTTAGGAGATTTTGCGTTTTGTCATTGGGATTTCCGGATTGACGGAAGATCGAAGATTCGGAAGATTATTCGCAAGAAGATTCCTCTTCTTGTTTAGGTTTGATTTAGAAGACGGATTGACATCCCGTTCTTCCTTCTTATCTAAGATTGTGTTTGTTTGTTCTATTCCGAATATAGTGACGATATTTGTTCTTGATTGTGACCTTGAAACTGATTTGATAGTTATTGAAGATTTTCGGAAGTTTTCATCTTTCAATCTTTTAATTCTTGAATTCGATATCAATATGACTGTTATTGGCTAAAAACCCTTAACAATTCTAAGGTGAAGGGTTGATAGTTGTGGCTTAGATGATGATAGATCGATCGTAAACAGATTAGACCCTGAGAGTTAGAGAGAATCGCCGACGAACCCTAAATTACGGCCTGTTCTTGAGTCAACGGCCGTGGAACCTCAAGAACTAACCGTGATTTCCCTTAAGTTTACGAACTTGCTTTTACTTTAATCCAAAGTTAAAGATTAGTTTTAACTTAGTCTTGGCCTGCCTTTTCTAGGTGGTAGTGAAGCCTCAACAACCTCTACCTCGATTGTGAGTGTCACAACCTTAATCGGTTAAGTTAGTCTTGATCCTTGGATTACAAGTTTGGGTATTTGACATTAATTCTTGCCTTTAGAACCTTTCTATATTGAAGCCTCAACAACCTGTATAGAGAGTGTCTTGTAGGTGAATCATATAAGGTTTTTGGAACTTCACCGTACGATTACCTTACATTAGCATACCTTTGCATATCTCAACTCTGTCTTTATATCATTAAGTATATCTTGAATCGATTGCCACAACTGGATACTTGGATCTTTAGGATTGTTGTTTTCCCAATAATTTGCAAAGCTCTTACATTTACTTGCTTGATAATCTGCAATTGAATTTGTTCCCCCCAAATCCCTGTGTTCGATACTCTGGAATACTTGCTAATCTACGCCGATCCGTACACTGCGGGTTCGCTTGCTTGATTCTAGTTTTATAAATTTAAAGCTTATTTGCACGCATGCTAAGTGGCGAACAAGTTTTTGGCGCCGTTGCCGGGGATTTGGTTTAGGCTGAATTCGGTTATCAGTTGTCAAGCTTGGGAGCTTGCTCTCGTTATTTGATATCTCTTTGAGTGCATGCGCAGGTCTAGGAACACCAAAGATCTCTTACCTATTGATCAAGAGCTTGAGAGAACTTTAAGGCAAAAGCGCAAGGAAAAGAAGATGGCTGAAGAACACGAACGTGATCTTCAAGCGGAGTTAGCGGAGAAAGAAGCTCAACTCCAATGGAATGAGAATATCAGCCGGGACAAAATGGATCGTCATCAATCTCAAGTTAACGATCTAAAAGATATAATGTTCCAGATGAGGATAGAACTAAGCAACCTTAAGAATAAGGGGAGCAAGAAATCCTCAAGGAGAGCATCAAGATCTAGAAGAAGAAGTCATTCATCCGCTGACGATAGTGATTCTTCCATGCCACCACTAGAGGAAATTGATCCCACGATCAATGTGAATCCTTTCCATCCACGAGGAGCTGCTAATCGCCGTGTTCCACCTAGGAACGCAAGGATCGAACGTGTGGATGATGAGCCAAGAACTCTTGGCCAAAGGATGGATCCAACGCAGCAACCACGCCGTTTAGGTGTGAACTTTGATGCTGATGATGTACAAGGGTTTAGCCTCAACCCGCAGGTTATTACTCTTGTTCGCCAAAACCAATTTGGCGGAACAAGCGCTGAATCTCCACACCAACACTTACAAAACTTTGAGTGTATGATGGAGACAATGAGGCCGAAGAACGCTACTACCAACAACTATAAGCTCAAGCCTTTCTTCTTCTCTTTGAAGGGGAAAGCATTGTCTTGGTACCAAGCTCTTCCTAGTGGGAATCTAGATACATGGGAAGACCTTTCCGCGGAGTTCCTCATCAAATTCTTTCCGCCTTCCAAAACGGCGGAACTTAGAGGTAAGATCAATGTATTTTCCATGAGATCTAACGAAAGTTTGTTTCAATCTTGGGAAAGGTTTCAGGATTTGCTTTTGGATTGCCCTCATCATGGCATTTCCAAACTTGCCTTGCTGGAGATATACTATAAGGGGCTGGATGTGGAGACACAATTCAAGCTCCAATCCCTCTCATGTGGCACATTCATGGACATGAGGGAAGATGACGCTTGGGACTTCATTGAGAAGCAAGCAAGGGTCATAGAGAAGTATTCCCACCGGAAAGTGGAGGGAAATCGTGTGGAGCAAGGAGCAAAGCTCACACATGAAGCTCAAAATCAGATTTTCTCCCTCAACAATGAGATCAAAGAGTTGAAGGAGGCTATCACGACCAACTTTCCAAAGCAACAAGGGAAGGATGTTGGCTATTTGGGCAACAACAACAATGGCGATGAGAACACAAACCGCAACAACAACAACCGGAACAACAACCGGAACAATTGGAATGGCAATAACAACAACCGGAACAACAATTGGAACAACAATCGGGGTTCGAACAACAACAATTGGCACTCCAATCAACAAAATTCCGGTAACTCTTATCCTTCCAATTCTAATTCACTAACTCCACCTTCCTCTTCCTCTACTCCTTTAAAAAGCCAGGGGCAAACATCTAATGGAGGAAGCACTTCGGGGAAGGAGAAGCCCGATCCCATGTTGGAAACGATCTTGGGAAAGCTTCAAGGTTTGGAGAACCGCATCATTAAGGTTGATGATCAAATTTCTAAGGTTGATAAAGCTTAAAAGGTTTTAGAAAACCAAATGTTCAGCCACGCGGAGGAAGTTCCTAGGAATCAAGGGAAACTTCCAAGAAAGACGGAGGACAACCCTAAGGGAAGGGTTATGGCAATCACAACTAGGAGCGGAGTGACTACCACCGATCCGCAACCTAAGTTTGTTGAAGTCTCCGTTGAGAAAGACAAAGAGAAGGGGAAGGAGAAGGAAGATGTCTACGTTCCTCCTCCGGCTTACAAACCTCCCCTACCATTTCCTCAATCTAGAGCGAGAGCGCGCCTAGATAAACAATTTGGTAAGTTTATAGAACTCATGAGCAAGCTGCATATTAATATACCCTTTATTGATGCTATTGTAGGTATGCGGGCTTATGGCAAGTTCTTGAAGGAGCTCCTCTCTAACAAGAGGAAGCTAGAAGATTTCGGTGAGGTTAAGATGAGTTCGGATTCTTCGGATCTCATCAAGACCATGAAGGAGAAAATGCCCCCAAAACTGAAGGATCCGGGGTCGTTTTGCATTCCCATAGGAGTGGGAGATGTCACATACGATGCGTTATGTGACTTGGGAGCAAGTGTGAGCATCATACCACTTGCATTATGTAGGAAGATCGGTTTAGGCGACCCTAAACCGGTGAAGATGACGTTGTACATGGCGGATCGATCCATCACTCGCCCCGTCGGTATTGTAGAAGACGTCCCGGTCAAGCTAGGTAAATTCTTTGTTCCCATTGATTTTGTTGTGCTTGACATTCCTGTAGATAGTCCGGTCCCGATCATACTCGGAAGACCGTTTCTTGCAACTTCCGGCTGCATAGTCGATTGCAAGAATGGTAGACTCGCTTTTGATATAGGAGAAGAGAAGGTAGAGTTCGTTCTTTCCACTCTAGTGAAGGAGCCAATCTTTGACGAGGATATATTCAATATCCAAGATGAAGAAGGGTTGTCTAGGGAGGAGGTAAGTGTGATTCTCTTTAACGATCCTTTACAAAAGGTTATCACTATGAGTCTAACAAATGTAGGGGAAGAAGAAGAGTGAAATGAGGCAATTGAAGCCTTAGAAGCACAAGAGGAGATGCATGAAGTGGAGTTTGAAAAACTCTACGATGAGGCAGAAAACGTGAGAATCCACGGCCACACACTATATTCCACGGCCATGGATTTCACAAACAAAACCGTGTCCCACTCCAGAGAGTTATACGGTCGTGGAGAAAATGGAACAACCGTATTTCCCTTCCACGCCCTAAACCACGGCCGTGGAGGACATAGGGAAACCGTAATTTTGGCCGTGGAAAGGGGTGATCGAGACACTTCTTCAACTTCTTTCGATTCTTCTCCCACACATTCAACACCCTTAGAAACTTCTAAGGAGACATCGGATGCTCCTCAAGGATCATTGGAAGCTCCGAAAGCAATGTAACTAAAACCACTTCCTACTCATCTAAGGTACGCTTTTCTAGGAGCTAATTCTACCTTTCCGGTTATTGTTAGTTCCGATCTAAGCATAGATGAACATAATCAACTCATGATTGTCCTTAGGAAACATAGGAAAGCTTTAGGCTACACTATTGAGGACTTAGTAGGAATTAAACCCTCCCTATGCATGCATAAAATACTAATGGAGGAAGACTTTAGAACTTCAAGACAACCTCAAAGGCGGTTGAATCCGACCATGAAGGAGGTTGTCAAGAAGGAAATTCTTAAACTTCTTGATGCAGGTATCATCTACCCTATCTCCGATAGTAAGTGGGTGAGTCCGGTTCAAGTAGTTCCAAAGAAGGGAGGAATGACGGTCATCACCAACAAGAACAACGAACTATTCCAACCCGAACCGTAACGGGATGGCGGATGTGCATAGACTACCGCAAGCTTAACAACGCGACGAGGAAGGATCACTTCCCACTACCCTTCATCGACCAAATGCTTGAAAGGTTAGCGCAACATTCGCACTTTTGCTATCTTGACGGTTATAGTGGTTTCTTTCAGATTCCGATACACCCGGACGATCAGGAAAAGACCACATTTACGTGCCCATGGGGTACGTTCGCCTATAGGAGAATGCCGTTCGGGCTTTGCAACGCCCCAGCCACCTTTCAACGGTGCATGATGGCCATCTTCTCCGAATACATAGAGGAAATCATGGAGGTCTTCATGGACGACTTCTCCGTATACGGTTCCTCTTTTAACAATTGCCTTTCTAACCTTTCTCTTGTTTTGCAAAGGTGTGAAGACACTAACCTAGTTCTTAATTGGGAGAAGTGTCAATTTATGGTTAAGGAAGGAATTGTACTAGGACACTTAATCTCTAGTAGAGGGATAGAGGTGGATAAGGCGAAAATAGAAACTATAGAGAAACTTCCTCCCCCAACTTCGGTGAAAGGGATAAGAAGTTTACTAGGACATGCTGGATTTTATAGACGTTTCATTAAAGACTTCTCTAAAATATCAAAACCGCTCACTAATCTATTGATGAAGGATGCAGTTTTTGAGTTTTCGCAGGAATGTTTGGATGCGTTTAACACAATTCGGCAAGCTCTAATTTCAGCACCTATTATCCAACCTCCGGATTGGACTCTTCCCTTTGAGGTTATGTGCGATGCTAGTGACGTAGCTATAGGAGCTGTTCTTGGACAACGAAAGGAAGGACGAACCCATGCCATATACTATGCTAGCAAAACGCTAGATGAAGCGCAGCTCAATTACGCCACTACCGAAAAAGAGTTTTTAGCCATTGTCTATGCTATTGACAATTTTCGCTCTTATCTTGTAGGTGCAAAGGTGATTGTCTACACGGATCATGCTGCGATCCGGTATCTCCTTGCGAAGAAAGATGCAAAGCCAAGGCTAATTAGATGGATTCTTCTCCTACAAGAATTCGATCTAGAGATCCGCGACAAGAAAGGTTCAGAAAATTCTGTTGCGGATCATTTGAGTCGCCTAACACATCTAGAGGACAACCATTTACCTATCGATGACTCCTTTCCGGACGAACACCTACACATTATAGAGGAGTGCATCGACGTGATGTCCAAAGCTAATGAACCATGGTTTGCTGATTTTGTTAACTATTTGGTTTGTCAGGAGATACCGCCCGGACTATCCTACGCACAAAGAAAGAAGTTCTTTAAGGATGTCCGGGAATACTTTTGGAATGAACCTCTCCTCTTTAAGAGAGGTCCGGATGGCATCATTCGGCGATGTGTGCCGGAAGATGAGATGCAAAGTGTCATCCGCCATTGTCATTCACTACCTTGTGAAGGACATGCTAGTTTGAACAAGACTAGCGCAAAGGTATTGCAATCTGGATTCTTTTGGCCTACTTTATTTAGAGATGTGCAATCCTTTGTTTCTTGCTGCGATGCTTGTCAAAGAACAGGTAATATCTCTAGGAGGAATGAGATGCCCCTCAACAACATCCAAGAGGTGGAGAGATTTTCGATGTTTGGGGAGTAGACTCTATGGGACCATTCCCATCTTCTTGTGGAAACCAATACATACTCTTGGCGGTGGATTACGTTTCTAGATGGGTGGAAGCGATTGCCTCTCCCACCAATGATGCCATGGTTGTGGTTAAGTTCTTTAACAAGACCATCTTCCCACGATTTGGGACACCAAGGACTATCATTAGTGATGGAGGTTCTCACTTCAATGCCCGGCGCTTTGAAGCTCTTCTAGCTAAGTATGGGGTTACTCACAAGATCGCTACCCCTTATCATCCACAAACTAGTGGACAAGTTGAGATCTCAAATAGGGAGATCAAAGGAATTCTAGAGAAGACGGTTTCAAGACTAGGAAGGATTGATCTTTGAAGCTTGATGACACATTGTGGGCGTACCGGACTGCATACAAGACTCCCATAGGAACCACACCATACAACCTTGTGTATGGGAAGTCTTGTCACTTACGGGTAGAGCTGGAGCACAAGGCGTTTTGGGCTATCAAGTGGTTGAATTTCAGCATGAAGGAAGCGGGAGAGAAGCGTCTCTTGGACCTTAATGAGTTGGAGGAACTCCGCTTGAACGCTTATGAAAACGCCAAGATCTATAAGGAGAGAGCAAAGCGTTGGCATGATAAGCATATCATTCCAAAGGACTTCAAAGAAGGAGATCAAGTTCTCCTCTTCAATTCAAGGCTCCGCCTCTTTCCAGGTAAGCTTAAATCTCGTTGGACCGGACCTTTTCTAATTAAGCGTATTTTCCCCCATTGTGCAGTTGAAGTATGGGGTGAAGCGGGCGGAAGCTTTAAGGTGAACGGCCAACGACTCAAGAAGTATACGCCGGAACTCCAAGCTGAAGAGTTCGCGCCTACCGCACTCGAATAAGTGCGAGATTGGTCTAGCTACGGACCTTAAACAAAGCGCTTCTTGGGAGGCAACCCAAGGTATTGCATTTTTGTTTTTGTTTTCGATTCATAGTTTAGCTTAGTTTAGACGTTTTTCGCTTTATTTTGCCTCTTTCTTCCGGTATGTTCGTGTTTTTGGATGTAGGAACGATGGAAAAGGAAAAGGGAAGAGTAATATTGAAGAAAAGTGACGAAACTTGGACTTTGGAGCTTTACAGAGAGTTCCACGGCCTAAACCACGGTCGTAACAACTACAGTGACCGTAATTTCCAAAAGCCTTTGAAAAATCACCAAAACCACGGTTCCGTACATTTGCACGGCCGTGGAACCCCCCGACAGACCGTGATTTTCAAAATTTTGCCTGTCACTATATAAACCACGTTCTTCACAAAAATCACTTCACAAAACCCCTTCCACGACCCTGATAGCATGAATTATAGTCTATATTTTGGGGTTTGTTTGGACGTTTTATCTTTCATAATCTGCATGTTTGTATGTACATTATGTGATTTTACTACCATTTCATCTACCTTTGCGAGAATCGAGGTCTACACCTAGTTTCGTTGTAATTGCAGGTAATATGGTACGTTTTGCATCAAAAAGGAGCAAAAGGAGTCAAGAGTCATTTGGAGCTACATTGAGGAGCAAAAAGGAATCCTTCAGGAAGCATAGCCATGGATTAAAGATTTACTTTGGACCAGTTTTTGAGAGATTCTACACTCAGTTATGATCACCTCGGTTGCCCAGAGATTCATCTCGACCGAGGCGATCCAGAGACACCGACTCGACCGAGGCGAACACCTAGGACGCGGCGAGAATATTTTATTCTTGGCTGAGATCTTTTAAAATTGGAAAGTGATCTTATATTTTTGGGCTGAGCTTCTAGAAGGAAGGAGATATGCAGAATATATATTTTACCTATATTTATGGGATAATATCTTCTTAAGATTTATTATCTTTGGAGGTTTATTTTTCCTATAAAAAGGATTGGATTTTCCACAAATCCGATCATGCTGAGAGGCTGCATACACCGCATATCGTCGATGGGTTTACAGCGCAGGACACGCCGCAGCCTACTCCAATTTGGGAGAGAGTTGAAGAACCTTTTTGAAGGTTGAAGGAAGATTGAAGACTATAGCTTTATAGCTTTTTGGAGGGTTTTGTAAGATTGTCTTCAATTCTTTTCCTTGTTGTCTTGTCTTGTTGGATCATTATCCAAGGAACGATTTTGTGTGTTATTTGATTCAGTTATTGAAGTGTTTTCATTAAATTCTTCTTTGTTCAAATATTCACCTTCTTCCCATATATTTAATACTTTCATTATGATGATGAGTGGCTAATTTCCTTGTGTGATTCTAGGGTGATTGGCTGAAGGTTGTGGGAAAAACAATGATAGAATGATCTTAATCACAGTAGGATCCTGAAAGTTCGAGTCTTTAACCTTAACCCTAAGCATCTCGTTCAGTCGATGAACATCTCGGCCGGGGTGGAAACTGGCTGACCGAGGTGGCTTATCCGATCCTTAACTGAGAGTTAATGTGTTAGAGTTTGCCAAATCCTATTCTTATTATACCTTTCTGGTTCAAAGCAAGCTTAGGATGAGACTTACCCGGTAATTCCTTAGTTTGTATACCAACGATCATAAGTGTAGGTAATAAAGGCTTGTCCTTTATTGGGGTTTGAGTGTGCTTCCATCCCATCTTTGTGAGTTAGCCTGAGACTTACCCGGTAAAGGTTGATTCTATTCCCTTAGATGGTGTGTTAGTTTGAGGTTATAGTTCTTTATCTTGATTCCTTGAGACTTACCCGGTAATAGGAGTTACGGTTTGGGATTAGTGTGTAGTGAGACTTACCCGGTGATCTACTCCACTTTAGAAACACCTTCCCCATGCAAAAATCTCAGCTTTGTCCGCTTATCTATAGATCTTGAGTTGGAACCACAACTAGATGCTTTAATCCCTAGAATTGCATGTTTGCTTATTTGACATCTTATTCATCTTTGATTGTATACTTGCTCTTGTGGTTAGCATCAACACTAGCATACCGTATTGGACTTTGTTTCACTAAGTCCCTGTGATCGACCCCTGGAATTTTCTTGCTTTTACTACGATTGACCCGTACACTGCGGATTCGCATCCTTGTTTTAAGCTTAAGTCTAGGGTTATAAATTTAAAGCTTGCACACACCGTTTGGAGCGAACAAGTTTTTGGCGCCGTTGCCGGGGACTTGGTCTAGACCGAGCCGGTTAAGGTTTGCTTTCGGGGCACTTGCCCCTGTTGCTACTAACTACTCTTTCTATGAGTTTTGTAGTTTTCAGGATTTCTGAACGCTATGTTTGATCCAGCCTGGATAGCAAGACAAAGTGCTAGGGCGGATTATTATGAATACTTGGAGGAAAAGTACTCCTTCTATTGGTTCAACAATGAATGGGAAAGAGAAGAAGCCATTCAGCGTGAACTTGCGATATGGGATGAGAAGAATGTCCCTAGAAAGACTTATGAGCAACCTCTTGAAGACTCTCTCGAATCTAGGTTGGAGAAGTTGATGAAGAAGGTGACGGAGCTCAAGGAAAGCACCCTATCCTATGCTAAACCGGAAGAGGAGCATAAGGAAGTGTTGCACGTTTCGAGCATACCTCCAGTCAAACCAGAAGTTTCTCCTGAAGCTTCTGAGGGAGAAGATGTGGAAGATCTCGATCTGACTGTTGAGACCTCGGTCGAGGTAGAAGAGACCTCGGTCGAGATGATGGAAGAATCTGCAGAACCGGAAGAGGCAGATGCAGAAGACTTTAGCCAAATTACTGAGATTATGGTCAAGGTGGAAGAAAGACCAGCAGAACTGAGAGAGATTTCGTGGGTGGATTATCAACCCAACACGAAACTTGCCTCAAGCTTTGGAGAACTTTGCAAGGTACGTTCTCCTACTTCATTTGAATTCCCTATTAATATTTCTGAATTTTTCAGGAATGCACCGGAAAGTTGGAGGTCTCTTCCGAAAGAACCTCCTAAAATCAAGATGAAGTCTTCCTTGAAATTGTTGGAAGAAGAAGCTCCTTGGATTATAAGGAGTGGAGTTTGCAAACACTACACCGCTAAGTCGATGAAGTATCTCTTGTTCAAGTATGGGGTCCCTCGCATGCTCAGGACCCTGTACCATCCCCAAGCTATAGATGGGGAAGCTGCTATGATTCTCGAGAAACTATTTTCTCGATCAAGGAAAGGATGGGACGCAAGGCTAGATTATGTCCCATTGAAGTGCAGGAAGTCTAGAAGGATTCCGGTGAGAATCAAACCGTACAAGCTTGTACGTGGGAGATCTTACCATTTGCCGGTGAAATTAGGAACCGGAACCTCTTTGGAAGAATTTTATGATGGATGTGATGAGCACTCCATGGTGTTCAAGGTACATTGAGTAATTCTATGGAGAAGGGTCCAGCTAGCGACCTTAAATCAAGCGCTTCTTGGGAGGCAACCCAAGGTATTGCTTTCTTTCCCGTTTTCTAGTCTAGTTTAGATAGTTTTATTTGTTTTTGCTTTCCTCTAGACAACAACCAGGTATTCCAAAAGGAAGGATCACAGTTCAGGAGCTACACTGGAAGAACAAAATTTCGAGAAGTTTAGAAAACGAGCTTTATTGATATACATCTCGGGTACTGTCAGAACGCCTCGACCGAGATGTGCTTCGCCAACCGAGATGGTCTTATCTAGGAGCTGTTTCTTACTTCTTCATGCAGTTTAGCTATGTTCGGTGAGTATCCTGTCCTTAGACTTATTTTGACCCACTGGGACAGTGTGTCCCAAGTATGGGGTGTTCAATGATGTATTATTCGACTTATGATGTATCGGATATTTTCATATTTATGCTTCATTCTGCATTTATATGTTTATCTGAGATTGCATGCATACTTACAGGTTATTTGATTGAGAAAAACGTCGAAACCGAAAAAAAAAAAATGGTTTTAAAAAAAATTTTTGACCTCGACCGGGACAGTTCTGGCAAAACGAGGTGTTTCACCTCAGTTGAACCAAGAACATCTCGACCGAGGTGGGTTAACAGAAAGTTTTCGAAAACGATTTGTGTTACTTATCTGGATATGATCTCAGTGAAGATTTTGTTTACCGACTGGATTTAAATTCTTTATATGTTTGAAATGTTTTATGATATGTTTAAGTTGCTAAATGCTTTGTTTGAAATTATTGGCATGTTTAATACTTTATTTTTATCCAAATTATGTTGAATTTGAAGGTTGACACCGCAGCATAAGTTCTCTCACGTTCTTCTTGGAAAGACCAAGGCAATTCATTCTTCTTCTTCTTCTTCTTCTTGATCATGCTTAGCCCCTCATATACATATTGCCTCCCTTTACCTATCCGGGAATTTGGAAGCAAGCGAAGTGGTGAAAGCAAGTCAAAAGTTGAGAAGTGGCTGAAAGTGAAAGTGTTAGAAAGCAATAATAGGTTTGGGGAAGTCAATCATGAAGATGAGTAACTCGGCACCATTCACATAGCCGGGTGTTTGTGTCTTGCCAAAGTCGGATTGAGCGATATTCCTAACGGGTCATGGTATGTGCATCAAGGGTTTGACGCATCTCAAGAAATTGATGATTGCGGATTTCCTAGGCTTCGGTTATTGTGCACCTCTATCCATGCATCCCAAAAAGTAAAGTAAAAGAGAAAAAAGTGTGAAATAAGCAAAGCTTATTGGTGGAAGATGTTGCAAGTCAAAGTGAAAGTGAAGTTCATCCTTTTCCCGGATTCTAGCACCACATTACCTTACATACATCCCTACCCTACACGTTTCTTGACCTTTTCTTTTGGGAAGCCCTTGAGACCTTGAGCTTGTTGATTGACTTAGCGGTTTAAATCGGATTATACATGATTAATTTTGATAATTATGATTTATTATGCATTCTATGATTTTATGCAAAGATGAACAACTTTCCTATATTTATAAAATGTTTTGATCATATTGAGTTTTTAATTCCAGGAAGTACTCTCTTAGAGTGATCTATGATAATTCCACACCATAAAAATGTTTTTGAAAGACTTTTCATTGATTTTCTTGACTTATAATCCATTCTATCTTGATTTCTATATGAGGAACTTGCTTAGGGACAAGCAAGGGCTAAGTATGGGGTATTTTATGATAGCATGAATTATAGTCTATATTTTGGGGTTTGTTTGGACGTTTTATCTTTCATAATCTGCATGTTTGTATGTACATTATGTGATTTTACTACCATTTCATCTACCTTTGCGAGAATCGAGGTCTACACCTAGTTTCGTTGTAATTGCAGGTAATATGGTACGTTTTGCATCAAAAAGGAGCAAAAGGAGTCAAGAGTCATTTGGAGCTACATTGAGGAGCAAAAAGGAATCCTTCAGGAAGCATAGCCATGGATTAAAGATTTACTTTGGACCAGTTTTTGAGAGATTCTACACTCAGTTATGATCACCTCGGTTGCCCAGAGATTCATCTCGACCGAGGCGATCCAGAGACACCGACTCGACCGAGGCGAACACCTAGGACGCGGCGAGAATATTTTATTCTTGGCTGAGATCTTTTAAAATTGGAAAGTGATCTTATATTTTTGGGCTGAGCTTCTAGAAGGAAGGAGATATGCAGAATATATATTTTACCTATATTTATGGGATAATATCTTCTTAAGATTTATTATCTTTGGAGGTTTATTTTTCCTATAAAAAGGATTGGATTTTCCACAAATCCGATCATGCTGAGAGGCTGCATACACCGCATACAATCCGATTACAGCTGAGGACACGCAGCAGCCTACTCCAATTTGGGAGAGAGTTGAAGAACCTTTTTGAAGGTTGAAGGAAGATTGAAGACTATAGCTTTATAGCTTTTTGGAGGGTTTTGTAAGATTGTCTTCAATTCTTTTCCTTGTTGTCTTGTCTTGTTGGATCATTATCCAAGGAACGATTTTGTGTGTTATTTGATTCAGTTATTGAAGTGTTTTCATTAAATTCTTCTTTGTTCAAATATTCACCTTCTTCCCATATATTTAATACTTTCATTATGATGATGAGTGGCTAATTTCCTTGTGTGATTCTAGGGTGATTGGCTGAAGGTTGTGGGAAAAACAATGATAGAATGATCTTAATCACAGTAGGATCCTGAAAGTTCGAGTCTTTAACCTTAACCCTAAGCATCTCGTTCAGTCGATGAACATCTCGGCCGGGGTGGAAACTGGCTGACCGAGGTGGCTTATCCGATCCTTAACTGAGAGTTAATGTGTTAGAGTTTGCCAAATCCTATTCTTATTATACCTTTCTGGTTCAAAGCAAGCTTAGGATGAGACTTACCCGGTAATTCCTTAGTTTGTATACCAACGATCATAAGTGTAGGTAATAAAGGCTTGTCCTTTATTGGGGTTTGAGTGTGCTTCCATCCCATCTTTGTGAGTTAGCCTGAGACTTACCCGGTAAAGGTTGATTCTATTCCCTTAGATGGTGTGTTAGTTTGAGGTTATAGTTCTTTATCTTGATTCCTTGAGACTTACCCGGTAATAGGAGTTACGGTTTGGGATTAGTGTGTAGTGAGACTTACCCGGTGATCTACTCCACTTTAGAAACACCTTCCCCATGCAAAAATCTCAGCTTTGTCCGCTTATCTATAGATCTTGAGTTGGAACCACAACTAGATGCTTTAATCCCTAGAATTGCATGTTTGCTTATTTGACATCTTATTCATCTTTGATTGTATACTTGCTCTTGTGGTTAGCATCAACACTAGCATACCGTATTGGACTTTGTTTCACTAAGTCCCTGTGATCGACCCCTGGAATTTTCTTGCTTTTACTACGATTGACCCGTACACTGCGGATTCGCATCCTTGTTTTAAGCTTAAGTCTAGGGTTATAAATTTAAAGCTTGCACACACCGTTTGGAGCGAACAAGTTTTTGGCGCCGTTGCCGGGGACTTGGTCTAGACCGAGCCGGTTAAGGTTTGCTTTCGGGGCACTTGCCCCTGTTGCTACTAACTACTCTTTCTATGAGTTTTGTAGTTTTCAGGATTTCTGAACGCTATGTTTGATCCAGCCTGGATAGCAAGACAAAGTGCTAGGGCGGATTATTATGAATACTTGGAGGAAAAGTACTCCTTCTATTGGTTCAACAATGAATGGGAAAGAGAAGAAGCCATTCAGCGTGAACTTGCGATATGGGATGAGAAGAATGTCCCTAGAAAGACTTATGAGCAACCTCTTGAAGACTCTCTCGAATCTAGGTTGGAGAAGTTGATGAAGAAGGTGACGGAGCTCAAGGAAAGCACCCTATCCTATGCTAAACCGGAAGAGGAGCATAAGGAAGTGTTGCACGTTTCGAGCATACCTCCAGTCAAACCAGAAGTTTCTCCTGAAGCTTCTGAGGGAGAAGATGTGGAAGATCTCGATCTGACTGTTGAGACCTCGGTCGAGGTAGAAGAGACCTCGGTCGAGATGATGGAAGAATCTGCAGAACCGGAAGAGGCAGATGCAGAAGACTTTAGCCAAATTACTGAGATTATGGTCAAGGTGGAAGAAAGACCAGCAGAACTGAGAGAGATTTCGTGGGTGGATTATCAACCCAACACGAAACTTGCCTCAAGCTTTGGAGAACTTTGCAAGGTACGTTCTCCTACTTCATTTGAATTCCCTATTAATATTTCTGAATTTTTCAGGAATGCACCGGAAAGTTGGAGGTCTCTTCCGAAAGAACCTCCTAAAATCAAGATGAAGTCTTCCTTGAAATTGTTGGAAGAAGAAGCTCCTTGGATTATAAGGAGTGGAGTTTGCAAACACTACACCGCTAAGTCGATGAAGTATCTCTTGTTCAAGTATGGGGTCCCTCGCATGCTCAGGACCCTGTACCATCCCCAAGCTATAGATGGGGAAGCTGCTATGATTCTCGAGAAACTGTTTTCTCGATCAAGGAAAGGATGGGACGCAAGGCTAGATTATGTCCCATTGGAGTGCAGGAAGGCTAGAAGGAATCCGGTGAGAATCAAACCGTACAAGCTTGTACGTGGGAGATCTTACCATTTGCCGGTGAAGTTAGGAACCGGAACCTTCTTGGAAGATTTTTACGGATGTGATGAGCACTCCACGACATTCGAAGTGCATTGAGTAATCCCATGCCGTATGGTCCAGCTAGCGACCTTAAATCAAGCGCTTCTTGGGAGGCAACCCAAGGTATTGCTTTCTTTCCCGTTTTCTAGTCTAGTTTAGATAGTTTTTTGTTTTTGCTTTGCTTTGCTTTGCTTTGTTTTTGGCGTTCTGGACAGATAACAGGAAGGAACACTCCAGGAAAGGGAGAAGTTCGAGATTCTGAGAAGAAAGAGGCACCTCGGTCACTGTCAGAACACCTCGACCGAGTTGATTCTTGAAGCAACCGAGGCGACTAGGGTTTCTGCAGAACCGCCTCGGTCCGTACCACCTCGGTCCAGTCGAGACCATCTCGACCGAGGTGACAGCAGATCCAGTAACAGTATAAAAAGGGGAAAAAATTACTTTTCACTTTTTTACTTCGTTTCGACCGCGGCGCACAGAATCGCCTCGCTCCCTCATTTCTCGCTCGTTTTCGAAGATTTCCGCTTCCAAACCGAGATTAAAGAGTAGAGGAGTCGATTACTACAACAGATCTGCAAGAAATTTGAGCGATTCGACCAAAACGAGGTAAAAACGTTCGAAAACCTAACTCGTTCGTTTTCTGCTATTTGGGCTTTGGTTGCCCTTGTTTCTGTTGAGAAAAGGCATAAGTACCCCTTAGGAAGCAATTGTAGTGATTTTGGGGGGAAAAGAACTGAAAATCAGAGAATAGAAATCGACACTGCTACGCCTCGGTCCGGTCGAACTGCATCTCGACCGAGGTGATTTCTGAGGGTTGTCAGTCAACCGAGGTGGTCTGACAGAGTGTTAGTGAAAATGAGTTCAGATCGCCGATTAGCTTTGAGAGACAGATCCTCACCTTCCCCTTCTCCTTCTTCTTCCCGTCCCTACCGCCCGGTTATCCACGAGAGATGCCGGGTAGATTACGAGAGGATAGCGGGCCGTCCGGTTATCGCACCGCGATTTCTGGAGATATCCGCTTTTGACTGCCTAGGGTTAGAGGCTGACCTTAGGAGGATGATAGCTACAGTCGGGCTGGATCAGTTTTCTGAGATCCGAGCCCCAGCCTACATAGAGCCGACACTAGAGTTCGTCAGCTCCTTCTCCTACCTACCCACAGAGGGATCTGTGAAGTACCGGCTGATGAGCCGGAACTTCATAGTTCCATTAGAGATATTCAGAGAGATTTTCAGCTTTCCTACCCCTACAGCCGTAGACTTCCCCTCCCGATCCGTAGCTAGGGAGTTTTGGGGTCAGATAGCCCACATCACCACTCATGCAGACAGATGGCGCCCTGGTGATTCCAGGGAGAAGGTCATCTTCCACCCAGCTTTCAGACTCGCCCACCGGATATTCAGCGAGATGCTTCTGGCGCGTACTGAGACGCCCCAGAAGATCAGACAGGGGGAGCTATTTTCGCTGTACTGCATGGTCACGGGAGGATACCCGGACTTTGGCTTGCTCCTGGCAGAGGATCTGCACAGGATCAAGGCCAAAGGGAAGGGTGATATTTGCTGTGGAGGTCTAGTCACCCACATCGCCTCCTACCACGGGATGGATCTCAGTATCTGCACATTGGCGGCGGCTCCGAAGCCGCTGGGTCTGCAGGAGATGATCACGAGGCGGATTCTTGTTCCTCGTGGGTTGACTACTCCGTATGTTGCCATGCCTTGGGAGCGGACAGCGCCTCAGGGCATCAGATGGTCTGCACAGTTTTCGGTCTTCGACCCACATTTTTGGCAGACAGCATGGGTCCCGCTGATGGAGGACTACAGAGAGGGAGCAGCTGCTGCTGCTGCAGCTGCTGAGGAGGCTGAGGAGGCTGAGGAGGAGGACGATGATGACGAGACAGTTGATGAGAGAGGAGGCGGCGTCCCGATGGACACAGGGACAGATACAGCTGGGACGAGCGCGCCTCCCATTATTGATTTGGATGAGGATGAGGAGGATACTGAGCCTGCACCTGCTGCACCTCCCGTTAGATCTACTAGACGTCGGACACGCCGTCACAGAGATGCAGAGGCTCATCGTCGGATCGACGAGTTGACAGAGCAGATGATAGACTCATATGCTGCCCTTACAGTAGACATGCATGAGAGGTTTGCCGCCCAGCACCGACACCTTGACAGCTGGACTCAGCAGATGTTGGAGGGGCAGCACTATCAGCGTAGGATGATGGAGCTACAGTTCCAGCAGACTATGGGCTATCCATTCGATCCGACCCAGTATCCTTATGTACCACCACCACCACCACCGGATCAGGACTACTGAGGAGCTGCAGAGTTTTATTTATTATATTTTTATGCAGTTCGGCTCTTTATCCGGTGAGTCCTCTTTCATTTAGACTTTTATTATACCCACTGGGACAGTGTGTCTCAAGTATGGGGTAGTTGATGTATTATCTGACTTATTTGACTTATGATGTATTATTCGACTTATGATGTATCGGATATTTTCATATTTATGCTTCATTCTGCATTTATATGTTTATCTGAGATTGCATGCATACTTACAGGTTATTTGATTGAGAAAAACGTCGAAACCGAAAAAAAAATGGTTTTAAAAAAATTTTTGACCTCGACCGGGACAGTTCTGGCAAAACGAGGTGTTTCACCTCGGTTGAACCAAGAACACCTCGACCGAGGTGGGCGTAACAGAGAGTTTTCGAAAACGATTTTTGTGTTACTTATCTGGATATGATCTCAGTGAAGATCTTGTTTACCGACTGGATTTAAATTCTTTATATGTTTGAAATGTTTTATGATATGTTTAAGTTGCTAAATGCTTTGTTTGAAATTATTGGCATGTTTAATACTTTATTTTTTATCCAAATTATGTTGAATTTGAAGGTTGACACCGCAGCATAAGTTCTCTCACGTTCTTCTTGGAAAGACCAAGGCAATTCATTCTTCTTCTTCTTCTTCTTCTTGATCATGCTTAGCCCCTCATATACATATTGCCTCCCTTTACCTATCCGGGAATTTGGAAGCAAGCGAAGTGGTGAAAGCAAGTCAAAAGTTGAGAAGTGGCTGAAAGTGAAAGTGTTAGAAAGCAATAATAGGTTTGGGGAAGTCAATCATGAAGATGAGTAACTCGGCACCATTCACATAGCCGGGTGTTTGTGTCTTGCCAAAGTCGGATTGAGCGATATTCCTAACGGGTCATGGTATGTGCATCAAGGGTTTGATGCATCTCAAGAAATTGATGATTGCTGATTTCCTAGGCTTCGGTTATTGTGCACCTCTGTCCATGCATCCCAAAAAGTAAAGTAAAAGAGAAAAAAGTGTGAAATAAGCAAAGCTTATTGGTGGAAGATGTTGCAAGTCAAAGTGAAAGTGAAGTTCATCCTTTTCCCGGATTCTAGCACCACATTACCTTACATGCATCCCTACCCTACACGTTTCTTGACCTTTCTTTTGGGAAGCCCTTGAGACCTTGAGCTTGTTGATTGACTTAGCGGTTTAAATCGGATTATACATGATTAATTTTGATAATTATGATTTATTATGCATTCTATGATTTTATGCAAAGATGAACAACTTTCCTATATTTATAAAATGTTTTGATCATATTGAGTTTTTTAATTTCCAGGAAGTACTCTCTTAGAGTGATCTATGATAGTTGCACACCATAAAAATATTTTTGAAGGACTTCTCATTGATTTTCTTGACTTATAATCCATTCTATCTTAATTTCTATATGAGGAACTTGCTTAGGGACAAGCAAGGGCTAAGTATGGGGTATTTTATCCCTATGACCCTACTTTGTACCCCTACATGCCACCACCACCACCGGATCAGGACTTCTGAGGAGCTGCAGGATTTTATTTATTTTATTTTTATGCAGTTCGGCTCTTTATCCGGTGAGTCCTCCTTTCTTTCAGACTTTATTTACACCCACTGGGACAGTGTGTCTCAAGTATGGGGTAGTTGATGTATTATCTGACTTATTTGACTTATGATGTATTATTCGACTTATGATGTATCGGATATTTTCATATTTATGCTTCATTCTGCATTTATATGTTTATCTGAGATTGCATGCATACTTACAGGTTATTTGATTGAGAAAAACGTCGAAACCGAAAAAAAAATGGTTTTTTAAAAAAAAAAAAAAAAATTTTTTGACCTCGACCGGGACAGTTCTGGCAAAACGAGGTGTTTCACCTCGGTTGAACCAAGAACATCTCGACCGAGGTGGGTTAACTGAGAGTTTTCGAAAACGATTTTTGTGTTACTTATCTGGATATGATCTCAGTGAAGATCTTGTTTACTGACTGGATTTAAATTCTTTATATGTTTGAAATGTTTTATGATATGTTTAAGTTGCTAAATGCTTTGTTTGAAATTATTGGCATGTTTAATACTTTATTTTTATCCAAATTATGTTGAATTTGAAGGTTGACACCGCAGCATAAGTTCTCTCACATTCATCTTGGAAAGACCAAGGCAATTCATTCTTCTTCTTCTTCTTCTTGATCATGCTTAAGCCCCTCATATATATTTTGCCTCCCTTTACCTATCCGGGAATTTGGAAGCAAGCGAAGTGGTGAAAGCAAGTTAAAAGTTGAGAAGCGGCTGAAAGTGAAAGTGTTAGAAAGCAATAATAGGTTTGGGGAAGTCAATCATGAAGATGAGTAACTCGGCACCATTCACATAGCCGGGTGTTTGTGTCTTGCCAAAGTCGGATTGAGCGATATTCCTAACGGGTCATGGTATGTGCATCAAGGGTTTGATGCATCTCGAGAAATTGATGATTGCGGATTTCCTAGGCTTCGGTTATTGTGCACCTCTGTCCATGCATCCCAAAAAGTAAAGTAAAAAGAAAAAGTGTGAAATAAGCAAAGCTTATTGGTGGAAGATGTTGCAAGTCAAAGTGAAAGTGAAGTTCATCCTTTTCCCGGATTCTAGCACCACATTACCTTACATTCATCCCTACCCTACACGTTTCTTGACCTTTTCTTTTGGGAAGCCCTTGAGACCTTGAGCTTGTTGATTGACTTAGCGGTTTAAATCGGATTATACATGATTAATTTTGATAATTATGATTTATTATGCATTCTATGATTTTATGCAAAGATGAACAACTTTCCTATATTTATAAAATGTTTTGATCATGTTGAGTTTTTAATTTCCAGGAAGTACTCTCTTAGAGTGATCTATGATAGTTGCACACCATAAAATGTTTTTGAAAGACTTTTCATTGATTTTCTTGACTTATAATCCATTCTATCTTAATTTCTATATGAGGAACTTGCTTAGGGACAAGCAAGGGCTAAGTATGGGGTATTTTGATAGCATGAATTATAGTCTATATTTTGGGGTTTGTTTAGACGTTTTATCTTTCATAATCTGCATGTTTGTATGTACATTATGTGATTTTACTACCATTTCATCTACCTTTGCGAGAATCGAGGTCTACACCTAGTTTCGTTGTAATTGCAGGTAATATGGTACGTTTTGCATCAAAAAGGAGCAAAAGGAGTCAAGAGTCATTTGGAGCTACATTGAGGAGCAAAAAGGAATCCTTCAGGAAGCATAGCCATGGATTAAAGATTTACTTTGGACCAGTTTTTGAGAGATTCTACACTCAGTTATGATCACCTCGGTTGCCCAGAGATTCATCTCGACCGAGGCGATCCAGAGACACCGACTCGACCGAGGCGAACACCTAGGACGCGGCGAGAATATTTTATTTTTGGGCTGAGCTTCTAGAAGGAAGGAGATATGCAGAATATATATTTTACCTATTTTTATGGGAATATATCTTCTTAAGATTTATTATCTTTGGAGGTTTATTTTTCCTATAAAAAGGGTTGGATTTCCACAATTCGATAAGCCCGCTTACACCGAAATACAGGCTGCATACACCCGCTATCAGCGCAGCAGCCGCATCATACTCCAATTTGGGAGATTCGAAGAACCTTTCTGAAGGTTGAAGGAAGATTTGAAGACTATAGCTTTATAGCTTTTTGGAGGGTTTTTGTAAGATTGTCTTCAATTCCTTTCCTTGTTGTCTTGTCTTGTTGGATCATTATCCAAGGAACGATTTTGTGTGATATTTGATTCAGTTATTGAAGTGTTTTCATTAAATTCTTCTTTGTTCAAATATTCACCTTCTTCCCATATATTTAATACTTTCATTATGATGATGAGTGGCTAATTTCCTTGTGTGATTCTAGGGTGATTGGCTGAAGGTTGTGGGAAAAACAATGATAGAATGATCTTAATCACAGTAGGATCCTGAAAGTTCGAGTCTTTAACCTTAACCCTAAGCATCTCGTTCAGTCGATGAACATCTCGGCCGGGGTGGAAACTGGCTGACCGAGGTGGCTTATCCGATCCTTAACTGAGAGTTAATGTGTTAGAGTTTGCCAAATCCTATTCTTATTATACCTTTCTGGTTCAAAGCAAGCTTAGGATGAGACTTACCCGGTAATTCCTTAGTTTGTATACCAACGATCATAAGTGTAGGTAATAAAGGCTTGTCCTTTATTGGGGTTTGAGTGTGCTTCCATCCCATCTTTGTGAGTTAGCCTGAGACTTACCCGGTAAAGGTTGATTCTATTCCCTTAGATGGTGTGTTAGTTTGAGGTTATAGTTCTTTATCTTGATTCCTTGAGACTTACCCGGTAATAGGAGTTACGGTTTGGGATTAGTGTGTAGTGAGACTTACCCGGTGATCTACTCCACTTTAGAAACACCTTCCCCATGCAAAAATCTCAGCTTTGTCCGCTTATCTATAGATCTTGAGTTGGAACCACAACTAGATGCTTTAATCCCTAGAATTGCATGTTTGCTTATTTGACATCTTATTCATCTTTGATTGTATACTTGCTCTTGTGGTTAGCATCAACACTAGCATACCGTATTGGACTTTGTTTCACTAAGTCCCTGTGATCGACCCCTGGAATTTTCTTGCTTTTACTACGATTGACCCGTACACTGCGGGTTCGCATCCTTGTTTTAAGCTTAAGTCTAGGGTTATAAATTTAAAGCTTGCACACACCGTTTGGAGCGAACAAGTTTTTGGCGCCGTTGCCGGGGACTTGGTCTAGACCGAGCCGGTACGGTTTGCTTTCGGGGCACTTGCCCCTGTTGCTACTAACTACTCTTTCTATGAGTTTTGTAGTTTTCAGGATTTCTGAACGCTATGTTTGATCCAGCCTGGATAGCAAGACAAAGTGCTAGGGCGGATTATTATGAATACTTGGAGGAAAAGTACTCCTTCTATTGGTTCAACAATGAATGGGAAAGAGAAGAAGCCATTCAGCGTGAACTTGCGATATGGGATGAGAAGAATGTCCCTAGAAAGACTTATGAGCAACCTCTTGAAGACTCTCTCGAATCTAGGTTGGAGAAGTTGATGAAGAAGGTGACGGAGCTCAAGGAAAGCACCCTATCCTATGCTAAACCGGAAGAGGAGCATAAGGAAGTGTTGCACGTTTCGAGCATACCTCCAGTCAAACCAGAAGTTTCTCCTGAAGCTTTTGAGGGAGAAGATGTGGAAGATCTCGATCTGACTGTTGAGACCTCGGTCGAGGTAGAAGAGACCTCGGTCGAGATGATGGAAGAATCTGCAGAACCGGAAGAGGCAGATGCAGAAGACTTTAGCCAAATTACTGAGATTGTGGTCAAGGTGGAAGAAAGACCAGCAGAACTGAGAGAGATTTCGTGGGTGGATTATCAACCCAACACGAAACTTGCCTCAAGCTTTGGAGAACTTTGCAAGGTACGTTCTCCTACTTCATTTGAATTCCCTATTAATATTTCTGAATTTTTCAGGAATGCACCGGAAAGTTGGAGGTCTCTTCCGAAAGAACCTCCTAAGATCAAGATGAAATCTCTCTTGAAATTGTTGGAGGAAGATGCTCCTTGGATTATAAGGAGTGAAGTTAACAAGCGCTTCACCGCTAAGGCAACGAAGTGTTATTTGTTCAAGTATGGGGTCCCTCGCATGCTCAGGACCCTGTACCATCCCCAAGCTATAGATGGGGAAGCTGCTATGATTCTCGAGAAACTATTTTCTCGATCAAGGAAAGGATGGGACGCAAGGCTAGATTATGTCCCATTGAAGTGCAGGAAGTCTAGAAGGATTCCGGTGAGAATCAAACCGTACAAGCTTGTACGTGGGAGATCTTACCATTTGCCGGTGAAATTAGGAACCGGAACCTCTTTGGAAGAATTTTATGATGGATGTGATGAGCACTCCATGGTGTTCAAGGTACATTGAGTAATTCTATGGAGAATGGTCCAGCTAGCGACCTTAAATCAAGCGCTTCTTGGGAGGCAACCCAAGGTATTGCTTTCTTTCCCGTTTTCTAGTCTAGTTTAGATAGTTTTTGTTTTTGCTTTGCTTTGCTTTGTTTTTGGCGTTCTGGACAGACAACAGGAAGGAGCACATCTGGATGGACAGAAGTTCGAGATTCTGAGAAGAAGGAGGCACCTCGGTCACTGTCAGAACACCTCGACCGAGTTGATTCTTGAAGCAACCGAGGCGACTAGGGTTTCTGCAGAACCGCCTCGGTCCGTACCACCTCGGTCCAGTCGAGACCATCTCGACCGAGGTGACAGCAGATCCAGTAACAGTATAAAAAGGGAAAAAATTACTTTTCACTTTTTTACTTCGTTTCGACCGCGGCGCACAGAATCGCCTCGCTCCCTCATTTCTCGCTCGTTTTCGAAGATTTCCGCTTCCAAACCGAGATTAAAGAGTAGAGGAGTCGATTACTACAACAGATCTGCAAGAAATTTGAGCGATTCGACCAAAACGAGGTAAAAACGTTCGAAAACCTAACTCGTTCGTTTTCTGCTATTTGGGCTTTGGTTGCCCTTGTTTCTGTTGAGAAAAGGCATAAGTACCCCTTAGGAAGCAATTGTAGTGATTTTGGGGGGAAAAGAACTGAAAATCAGAGAATAGAAATCGACACTGCTACGCCTCGGTCCGGTCGAACTGCATCTCGACCGAGGTGATTTCTGAGGGTTGTCAGTCAACCGAGGTGGTCTGACAGAGTGTTAGTGAAAATGAGTTCAGATCGCCGATTAGCTTTGAGAGACAGATCCTCACCTTCCCCTTCCCCTTCTTCTTCCCGTCCCTACCGCCCGGTTATCCACGAGAGATGCCGGGTAGATTATGAGAGGATAGCGGGCCGTCCGGTTATCGCGCCGCGATTTCTGGAGGTATCCGCTTTTGACTGCCTAGGGTTAGAGGCTGACCTTAGGAGGATGATAGCTACAGTCGGGCTGGATCAGTTTTCTGAGATCCGAGCCCCAGCCTACATAGAGCCGACACTAGAGTTCGTCAGCTCCTTCTCCTACCTACCCACAGAGGGATCTGTGAAGTACCGGCTGATGAGCCGGAACTTCATAGTTCCATTAGAGATATTCAGAGAGATTTTCAGCTTTCCTACCCCTACAGCCGTAGACTTCCCCTCCCGATCCGTAGCTAGGGAGTTTTGGGGACAGATAGCCCACATCACTACACATGCAGACAGATGGCGCCCTGGTGATTCCAGGGAGAAGGTCATCTTCCACCCAGCTTTCAGACTCGCCCACCGGATATTCAGCGAGATGCTTCTGGCGCGTACTGAGACGCCCCAGAAGATCAGACAGGGGGAGCTATTTTCGCTGTACTGCATGGTCACGGGAGGATACCCGGACTTTGGCTTGCTCCTGGCAGAGGATCTGCACAGGATCAAGGCCAAAGGGAAGGGTGATATTTGCTGTGGAGGTCTAGTCACCCACATCGCCTCCTACCACGGGATGGATCTCAGTATTTGCACATTGGCGGCGGCTCCGAAGCCGCTGGGTCTGCAGGAGATGATCACGAGGCGGATTCTTGTTCCTCGTGGGCTGACTACACCGTATGTTGCCATGCCTTGGGAGCGGACAGCGCCTCAGGGCATCAGATGGTCTGCACAGTTTTCTGTCGCCGACCCGCATTTCTGGCAGGCTGCATGGGTCCCGCTGATGGAGGACTACAGAGAGGGAGCAGCTGCTGCTGCTGCAGCTGCTGAGGAGGCTGAGGAGGCTGAGGAGGAGGACGATGATGACGAGACAGTTGATGAGAGAGGAGGCGGCGTCCCGATGGACACAGGGACAGATACAGCTGGGACGAGCGCGCCTCCCATTATTGATTTGGATGAGGATGAGGAGGATACTGAGCCTGCACCTGCTGCACCTCCCGTTAGATCTACTAGACGTCGGACACGCCGTCACAGAGATGCAGAGGCTCATCGTCGGATCGACGAGTTGACAGAGCAGATGATAGACTCATATGCTGCCCTTACAGTAGACATGCATGAGAGGTTTGCCGCCCAGCACCGACACCTTGACAGCTGGACTCAGCAGATGTTGGAGGGGCAGCACTATCAGCGTAGGATGATGGAGCTACAGTTCCAGCAGACTATGGGCTATCCATTCGATCCGACCCAGTATCCTTATGTACCACCACCACCACCACCGGATCAGGACTACTGAGGAGCTGCAGAGTTTTATTTATTATATTTTTATGCAGTTCGGCTCTTTATCCGGTGAGTCCTCTTTCATTTAGACTTTTATTATACCCACTGGGACAGTGTGTCTCAAGTATGGGGTATTTATATGTATTATCTGACTTATTTGACTTATGATGTATTATTCGACTTATGATGTATCGGATATTTTCATATTTATGCTTCATTCTGCATTTATATGTTTATCTGAGATTGCATGCATACTTACAGGTTATTTGATTGAGAAAAACGTCGAAACCGAAAAAAAAATGGTTTTAAAAAAAATTTTTGACCTCGACCGGGACAGTTCTGGCAAAACGAGGTGTTTCACCTCAGTTGAACCAAGAACATCTCGACCGAGGTGGGTTAACTGAGAGTTTTCGAAAACGATTTGTGTTACTTATCTGGATATGATCTCAGTGAAGATTTTGTTTACCGACTGGATTTAAATTCTTTATATGTTTGAAATGTTTTATGATATGATTAAGTTGCTAAATGCTTTGTTTGAAATTATTGGCATGTTTAATACTTTATTTTTATCCAAATTATGTTGAATTTGAAGGTTGACACCGCAGCATAAGTTCTCTCACGTTCTTCTTGGAAAGACCAAGGCAATTCATTCTTCTTCTTCTTCTTCTTCTTGATCATGCTTAGCCCCTCATATACATATTGCCTCCCTTTACCTATCCGGGAATTTGGAAGCAAGCGAAGTGGTGAAAGCAAGTCAAAAGTTGAGAAGTGGCTGAAAGTGAAAGTGTTAGAAAGCAATAATAGGTTTGGGGAAGTCAATCATGAAGATGAGTAACTCGGCACCATTCACATAGCCGGGTGTTTGTGTCTTGCCAAAGTCGGATTGAGCGATATTCCTAACGGGTCATGGTATGTGCATCAAGGGTTTGACGCATCTCAAAAAAATTGATGATTGCGGATTTCCTAGGCTTCGGTTATTGTGCACCTCTGTCCATGCATCCCAAAAAGTAAAGTAAAGAGAAAAAGTGTGAAATAAGCAAAGCTTATTGGTGGAAGATGTTGCAAGTCAAAGTGAAAGTGAAGTTCATCCTTTTCCCGGATTCTAGCACCACATTACCTTACATTCATCCCTACCCTACACGTTTCTTGACCTTTTCTTTTGGGAAGCCCTTGAGACCTTGAGCTTGTTGATTGACTTAGCGGTTTAAATCGGATTATACATGATTAATTTTGATAATTATGATTTATTATGCATTCTATGATTTTATGCAAAGATGAACAACTTTCCTATATTTATAAAATGTTTTGATCATATTGAGTTTTTAATTCCATGAAGTACTCTCTTAGAGTGATCTATGATAGTTGCACACCATAAAAATGTTTTTGAAAGACTTTTCATTGATTTTCTTGACTTATAATCCATTCTATCTTGATTTCTATATGAGGAACTTGCTTAGGGACAAGCAAAGGCTAAGTATGGGGTATTTTGATAGCATGAATTATAGTCTATATTTTGGGGTTTGTTTGGACGTTTTATCTTTCATAATCTGCATGTTTGTATGTACATTATGTGATTTTACTACCATTTCATCTACCTTTGCGAGAATCGAGGTCTACACCTAGTTTCGTTGTAATTGCAGGTAATATGGTACGTTTTGCATCAAAAAGGAGCAAAAGGAGTCAAGAGTCATTTGGAGCTACATTGAGGAGCAAAAAGGAATCCTTCAGGAAGCATAGCCATGGATTAAAGATTTACTTTGGACCAGTTTTGAGAGATTCTACACTCAGTTATGAGTCACCTCGGTTGACCAGAGATTCATCTCGACCGAGGCGATCCAGAGACACCGACTCGACCGAGGCGAACACCTAGGACGCGGCGAGAATATTTTATTCTTGGCTGAGATCTTTTAAAATTGGAAAGTGATCTTATATTTTTGGGCTGAGCTTCTAGAAGGAAGGAGATATGCAGAATCATATATTTTACCTATATTTATGGGATAATATCTTCTTAAGATTTCTTATCTTTGGAGGGTTATTTTTCCTATAAAAAGGATTGGATTTTCCACAAATCCGATCAGGCTTAGAGCCCGCTTACACCGAAATACGACGCAGCACACCCGCTATCAGCGCAGCAGCCGCATCCTACTCCAATTTGGGAGATTCGAAGAACCTTTTTGAAGGTTGAAGGAAGATTTGAAGACTATAGCTTTATAGCTTTTTGGAGGGTTTTGTAAGATTGTCTTCAATTCCTTTCCTTGATTGTCTTGTCTTGTTGGATTATTATCCAAGGAACGATTTTGTGTGATATTTGATTCAGTTATTGGAGTGTTTTCATTAAATTCTTCTTTGTTCAAATATTCACCTTCTTCCCATATATTTAATACTTTCATTATGATGATGAGTGGCTAATTTCCTTGTGTGATTCTAGGGTGATTGGCTGAAGGTTGTGGGAAAAACAATGATAGAATGATCTTAATCACAGTAGGATCCTGAAAGTTCGAGTCTTTAACCTTAACCCTAAGCATCTCGTTCAGTCGATGAACATCTCGGCCGGGGTGGAAACTGGCTGACCGAGGTGGCTTATCCGATCCTTAACTGAGAGTTAATGTGTTAGAGTTTGCCAAATCCTATTCTTATTATACCTTTCTGGTTCAAAGCAAGCTTAGGATGAGACTTACCCGGTAATTCCTTAGTTTGTATACCAACGATCATAAGTGTAGGTAATAAAGGCTTGTCCTTTATTGGGGTTTGAGTGTGCTTCCATCCCATCTTTGTGAGTTAGCCTGAGACTTACCCGGTAAAGGTTGATTCTATTCCCTTAGATGGTGTGTTAGTTTGAGGTTATAGTTCTTTATCTTGATTCCTTGAGACTTACCCGGTAATAGGAGTTACGGTTTGGGATTAGTGTGTAGTGAGACTTACCCGGTGATCTACTCCACTTTAGAAACACCTTCCCCATGCAAAAATCTCAGCTTTGTCCACTTATCTATAGATCTTGAGTTGGAACCACAACTAGATGCTTTAATCCCTAGAATTGCATGTTTGCTTATTTGACATCTTATTCATCTTTGATTGTATACTTGCTCTTGTGGTTAGCATCAACACTAGCATACCGTATTGGACTTTGTTTCACTAAGTCCCTGTGATCGACCCCTGGAATTTTCTTGCTTTTACTACGATTGACCCGTACACTGCGGGTTCGCATCCTTGTTTTAAGCTTAAGTCTAGGGTTATAAATTTAAAGCTTGCACACACCGTTTGGAGCGAACAAGTTTTTGGCGCCGTTGCCGGGGACAGTTCTGATATGTTTAAGTTGCTAAATGCTTTGTTTAAGTTGCTAAATACTTACAGGTTATTTGATTGAGAAAAACGTCGAAACCGAAAAAAAAATGGTTTTAAAAAAAATTTTTGACCTCGACCGGGACAGTTCTGGCAAAACGAGGTGTTTCACCTCAGTTGAACCAAGAACATCTCGACCGAGGTGGGTTAACTGAGAGTTTTCGAAAACGATTTGTGTTACTTATCTGGATATGATCTCAGTGAAGATTTTGTTTACCGACTGGATTTAAATTCTTTATATGTTTGAAATGTTTTATGATATGATTAAGTTGCTAAATGCTTTGTTTGAAATTATTGGCATGTTTAATACTTTATTTTTATCCAAATTATGTTGAATTTGAAGGTTGACACCGCAGCATAAGTTCTCTCACGTTCTTCTTGGAAAGACCAAGGCAATTCATTCTTCTTCTTCTTCTTCTTCTTGATCATGCTTAGCCCCTCATATACATATTGCCTCCCTTTACCTATCCGGGAATTTGGAAGCAAGCGAAGTGGTGAAAGCAAGTCAAAAGTTGAGAAGTGGCTGAAAGTGAAAGTGTTAGAAAGCAATAATAGGTTTGGGGAAGTCAATCATGAAGATGAGTAACTCGGCACCATTCACATAGCCGGGTGTTTGTGTCTTGCCAAAGTCGGATTGAGCGATATTCCTAACGGGTCATGGTATGTGCATCAAGGGTTTGACGCATCTCAAAAAAATTGATGATTGCGGATTTCCTAGGCTTCGGTTATTGTGCACCTCTGTCCATGCATCCCAAAAAGTAAAGTAAAGAGAAAAAGTGTGAAATAAGCAAAGCTTATTGGTGGAAGATGTTGCAAGTCAAAGTGAAAGTGAAGTTCATCCTTTTCCCGGATTCTAGCACCACATTACCTTACATTCATCCCTACCCTACACGTTTCTTGACCTTTTCTTTTGGGAAGCCCTTGAGACCTTGAGCTTGTTGATTGACTTAGCGGTTTAAATCGGATTATACATGATTAATTTTGATAATTATGATTTATTATGCATTCTATGATTTTATGCAAAGATGAACAACTTTCCTATATTTATAAAATGTTTTGATCATATTGAGTTTTTAATTCCATGAAGTACTCTCTTAGAGTGATCTATGATAGTTGCACACCATAAAAATGTTTTTGAAAGACTTTTCATTGATTTTCTTGACTTATAATCCATTCTATCTTGATTTCTATATGAGGAACTTGCTTAGGGACAAGCAAAGGCTAAGTATGGGGTATTTTGATAGCATGAATTATAGTCTATATTTTGGGGTTTGTTTGGACGTTTTATCTTTCATAATCTGCATGTTTGTATGTACATTATGTGATTTTACTACCATTTCATCTACCTTTGCGAGAATCGAGGTCTACACCTAGTTTCGTTGTAATTGCAGGTAATATGGTACGTTTTGCATCAAAAAGGAGCAAAAGGAGTCAAGAGTCATTTGGAGCTACATTGAGGAGCAAAAAGGAATCCTTCAGGAAGCATAGCCATGGATTAAAGATTTACTTTGGACCAGTTTTTGAGAGATTCTACACTCAGTTATGATCACCTCGGTTGCCCAGAGATTCATCTCGACCGAGGCGATCCAGAGACACCGACTCGACCGAGGCGAACACCTAGGACGCGGCGAGAATATTTTATTCTTGGCTGAGATCTTTTAAAATTGGAAAGTGATCTTATATTTTTGGGCTGAGCTTCTAGAAGGAAGGAGATATGCAGAATATATATTTTACCTATATTTATGGGATAATATCTTCTTAAGATTTATTATCTTTGGAGGTTTATTTTTCCTATAAAAAGGATTGGATTTTCCACAAATCCGATCATGCTGAGAGGCTGCATACACCGCATACAATCCGATTACAGCTGAGGACACGCAGCAGCCTACTCCAATTTGGGAGAGAGTTGAAGAACCTTTTTGAAGGTTGAAGGAAGATTGAAGACTATAGCTTTATAGCTTTTTGGAGGGTTTTGTAAGATTGTCTTCAATTCTTTTCCTTGTTGTCTTGTCTTGTTGGATCATTATCCAAGGAACGATTTTGTGTGTTATTTGATTCAGTTATTGAAGTGTTTTCATTAAATTCTTCTTTGTTCAAATATTCACCTTCTTCCCATATATTTAATACTTTCATTATGATGATGAGTGGCTAATTTCCTTGTGTGATTCTAGGGTGATTGGCTGAAGGTTGTGGGAAAAACAATGATAGAATGATCTTAATCACAGTAGGATCCTGAAAGTTCGAGTCTTTAACCTTAACCCTAAGCATCTCGTTCAGTCGATGAACATCTCGGCCGGGGTGGAAACTGGCTGACCGAGGTGGCTTATCCGATCCTTAACTGAGAGTTAATGTGTTAGAGTTTGCCAAATCCTATTCTTATTATACCTTTCTGGTTCAAAGCAAGCTTAGGATGAGACTTACCCGGTAATTCCTTAGTTTTGTATACCAACGATCATAAGTGTAGGTAATAAAGGCTTGTCCTTTATTGGGGTTTGAGTGTGCTTCCATCCCATCTTTGTGAGTTAGCCTGAGACTTACCCGGTAAAGGTTGATTCTATTCCCTTAGATGGTGTGTTAGTTTGAGGTTATAGTTCTTTATCTTGATTCCTTGAGACTTACCCGGTAATAGGAGTTACGGTTTGGGATTAGTGTGTAGTGAGACTTACCCGGTGATCTACTCCACTTTAGAAACACCTTCCCCATGCAAAAATCTCAGCTTTGTCCGCTTATCTATAGATCTTGAGTTGGAACCACAACTAGATGCTTTAATCCCTAGAATTGCATGTTTGCTTATTTGACATCTTATTCATCTTTGATTGTATACTTGCTCTTGTGGTTAGCATCAACACTAGCATACCGTATTGGACTTTGTTTCACTAAGTCCCTGTGATCGACCCCTGGAATTTTCTTGCTTTTACTACGATTGACCCGTACACTGCGGGTTCGCATCCTTGTTTTAAGCTTAAGTCTAGGGTTATAAATTTAAAGCTTGCACACACCGTTTGGAGCGAACAGACCCAAATCGCCGATTCCACGACCCTCCTCCCAAATCTTCGTTCGTTAATCGTTTTCAACGATTCTTCTTTCCAAATTGAAGCAAATTCGACCACCAACAAGATCCAAGCAACGAATCGAGCGGCAATTCACCAAGGAACGCATAATTCGGATTTTAAAATCCGAAACCTAGGTTTTTCCCCTCTTCTTGATCTTTGTCAATTTGAGTTCGTTTTTGCTAGAAATTATAGGAGAACTGCTTGAAACTGGAAGGAATTAGACTAGGGCTGCCTGATTACTGAATTTGAGTGCTGATTTGAGAAAAACTGAGACGAATCACGGTCCCTGGCAGTTCCACGGCCGTGGAATCATCAAGAACAGCCCGTAATTTTGAACAGTAATGGACTTTGTGAGGAGAGTTTCTGGGAGAATCAAGGAGAAGAAGAATGACCAAAACAAGAAGAGGAAGGGTAATCCCTCTTCTTCTTCATCCTCTAGAGCACCACCACCTTCTTTCCCTTCACCTCCATCATCACCTTCATCACCCTCACCTCCTAGCCCTAGAGTACCGACTATTCATGAGGATCACCTCGATGCATTCGAGAGGATCCATGAGAGAGCTGTGATTGGTCCTAGGTACCTATTGTTAGAGGATCTAGCTCCTCTTAACATCATAGATGACCTTACTTGGCTCTTGGATAGAGCCGGACTAGTTGTCTTCTCGGCTATCCCAAAAGACGCTTATGAGGAGATTACGAGAGAGGTTGTGACGTCTTTCGAGCACAACCATGTGGACAGGACCGTTTCTTTCCGTCTTATGGAAAGAAACTATGATTTTTCCATTCGTGAGTTTAGAACCTTCTTTGGGTTCCATGAGACCTTTAACGGTCGTTTTCCTAGTGGCGTTTACGCCAAAGATTTTTGGGAGGAAGTTGCTATGATCTACGCCAGCGAGGACCGCTGGCAGCCTGCTGACACCAAGGCTAAGTTGATGTACCACTTAGCCTTGAAGATTGCTCACCGTGTTCTTTCGGAGTGTCTCTTTCCTAGGACGGAGACGCCCCAAAAGATCAAGACGGATGAGCTCAATCTGTTATATTTTATGCTGTATGGGCGCCGACCTGACTGTGTCACCCTCTTAGCTGCTACTATGAGCAAGCTTAAGAACAAGAGGAAGGGCAATATTGGATATGGTGGGATAGTCACCCATCTTGCTAGGGCGTTGGGAGTTGATTTTTCTGCATGTACCCGCATACCAGCCGTACCCTTAGGACTTCATGCCTTCATGACTAGAGGTCTCATCTTCTCCACACATAGAGGTCCGCCTTATGCGGCCATGCTTTGGGAGAGCAGGACGGGTAGGGGTATTGAGTGGCTACAAGAGTACTCCATTATGGCTGGACGCCATAATTGGAAGGAGACGTTCGTTGTAATGCATGCGAAAAGGATTGCAGCTCCTCCGTATGTCCCACCACCGCCCGTTGTTGAGGAGGAGGAGATGAGAGACCAGTATGAGGGTGGAGGAGCAGAGCAGGAGTTTGGCACGTTTCCGGATCAGCCGGATGCGGCCCCCGATGTGCCTAGACGTTCTCCACGTCCAGCCAAAGCTTCAGGATCGTCTTCTCGCCGCGCCAGTGTGAGTGAGAGACCCACTTGGATGGAGACGCCTCCTGCATGGTATGGAGTTCCACCTCCATGGTCCTCACAGCAGACATCAGCACCAGCACCAGCACCAGCAGACGCGCCAGGATGGTACAGCCAGGCTCCGGGATGGTATGAGCAGATGCCGGATTGGGCTACTAGCCTTTCAGAGAGAGTGAGAGCATTGGAGATTCGAGCCGATGCTAGAGACGGACGCATGGACGACCTCGATCACATGATGAGAGACGTCTACCGCCAGCAGTTTGGGCGGCACTACGACTCCAGCTTCTCTCCATTCCCGCCTCCACCAGCGCCATAGTGATGATGATGAGGATGACCGACAGTTTTAGCCGCTCCACCGCCATTTTGTGAGTTTCTTTTTCTTTTCTTTCTTTTCTTCTTTTCTTTCTTCTATTTGAACATTAGGGACAATGTTTGTTCCAAGTATGGGGTGGGGTGTGACTAAAAGTTTGTAATAACTCTTACTCACTATGTTTGCTTCTATCGAGACTATCTTGCATGTTCATTATATTGTTGCACGTTTCATTATTGCATTGCATGAAAAAGAACTTGAAAAACCCATAAAAATTAAAAAATTTTGAAAATTTTGTGCTTCTAAGGAATTGAGATGATTTCCATGATAATCGCTACTTGTGAATTGAGTTTGATGACAATTGCATGCTTAAACAAATAGTGAATTGAAAAGGAATTGAATGAGTTGATTATACCTCTTTTGCAAGTTTCGTAATGTGATGAATGTTACTTAAATCATGTTGAGGAATTGAAGTTGAAATCACACTATAAGTTCTTATACTTCTTGTTGAGATGATTAAGGCAATTCGATTTTTCTTTCTTCATTCTTTGATCACTTTAGCTCCTCATTGAAATATTGACCTCCTTTACCTATCCGGGAATTTGGAGAAGTGAATGAAAAAGGCATGTTTGATGTGGGAGGGCCATGAAAGAAATTATTTGCAATCAAAAGAATAGAAAGAAATTATAGGTTTGGGGAAGTCAATCATGATGATGAGTAACTCGGCACCATTCACATAGCCGGGTGTTTGTGTCTTGCCAAAGTCGGATTGAGCGATATTCCTAGCGGATTATGATATGTGCGCTAAGGGTTTGAGGCATCTCATAAAAATTGAGAAACTCCAATCTCCTAGGCTTCGGTTTTTGTGCACCTCTATCCATAACTCCAAAAGTAAAGTCGAAAAATGAAAGGAAGAGAGCGAAGCTCTAAGTTGAAAGTGTTGCGGAAACCGCAAGAGAAGAAGAAAAGAGTAGTTGTCCACTTTCCCGGATTCATGCACCACATTCCTTAAAGTTTCCTTCCCCTTCCACATTCTAGACCTTTTCCTTTGAAAGTCCTTAAGATCAAAAGAATGTTGTATGGCTTGGTGATCTAAATTGAAGTTTCTTATGATTGATTTTGATAATGTTTGAAGGTTATGATGCTTGTATAGAAGTTTAATTGATTCATGAGCTTTCTTTACTCTTTACTCTTTGATTAAGTGTATGAAAGTCCTATAAACGATTGAAGCAAGATTTGAGAATGATCTATTGTTTGGAAGGCACATTCATCCAAAAGAAGTATTGCTTTGAGAAGGTACACATATTGCATCCTAACTCTTGTTTTAAAGCTTTTGAAAGACCTTGCTTAGGGACAAGCAAGTTGCAAGTATGGGGTTATTTGTTAGCATGAAATATTGTGATATTTTAGGCACGTTTTCTAAGTGTATTTGATTCATATTGATAGTCATTGATTGAGCATTGATGCATATGTGAGCTAGTTTATCTATAATGTCGATATAGAGATCTACACAAGCTTTATGTTGATTATAGGTACTTAAGAGCTATTTCCGAACGGAATTGAGCAAGGATGAGTTGATTGAGTATGTCCATGGATTGAGGGCATTTCTAGGAGCCAAGAGAATGCCAACTTGAGGAATGCACGAGGCTAGGGAAGAATCACGTTCTTGCCCTAAACCACGCTCTAAAATACAGCCGTACCACTTTCCACGTTCAGTTCCACGGCCGTGGAACCATGGCTAGGGAAGCGTGGTTCATTCCAGTAACTTCTACGGCCGTGGAGAAGATGGTTCAAACCGTGTTGATTTCCACGCTCTAAATTACGGTCGTGGAACCTTCCACGACCGTGATCTTGGCGATCTTTTTCGCCACACTTTAAGCCACGATCTTTTAAAAGATTGGGCCGGGCCGAAAGTTTATCTTACACTATAAAAGGACGGACGAAGAGAGATTCCGTCGCCTCTGCTTAGACGCACTTTCACCTTCGCTTACGCATAGACGCATCCTACGTTTACGCTTGGATTTGCCCTAATCTCGCATTTTGGCGGAGATTGTGTTTAGGAGATTTTGCGTTTTGTCATTGGGATTTCCGGATTGACGGAAGATCGAAGATTCGGAAGATTATTCGCAAGAAGATTCCTCTTCTTGTTTAGGTTTGATTTAGAAGACGGATTGACATCCCGTTCTTCCTTCTTATCTAAGATTGTGTTTGTTTGTTCTATTCCGAATCTAGTGACGATATTTGTTCTTGATTGTGACCTTGAAACTGATTTGATAGTTATTGAAGATTTTCGGAAGTTTTCATCTTTCAATCTTTTAATTCTTGAATTCGATATCAATATGACTGTTATTGGCTAAAAACCCTTAACAATTCTAAGGTGAAGGGTTGATAGTTGTGGCTTAGATGATGATAGATCGATCGTAAACAGATTAGACCCTGAGAGTTAGAGAGAATCGCCGACGAACCCTAAATTACGGCCTGTTCTTGAGTCAACGGCCGTGGAACCTCAAGAACTAACCGTGATTTCCCTTAAGTTTACGAACTTGCTTTTACTTTAATCCAAAGTTAAAGATTAGTTTTAACTTAGTCTTGGCCTGCCTTTTCTAGGTGGTAGTGAAGCCTCAACAACCTCTACCTCGATTGTGAGTGTCACAACCTTAATCGGTTAAGTTAGTCTTGATCCTTGGATTACAAGTTTGGGTATTTGACATTAATTCTTGCCTTTAGAACCTTTCTATATTGAAGCCTCAACAACCTGTATAGAGAGTGTCTTGTAGGTGAGTCATATAAGGTTTTTGGAACTTCACCGTACGATTACCTTACATTAGCATACCTTTGCATATCTCAACTCTATCTTTATATCATTAAGTATATCTTGAATCGATTGCCACAGCTGGATACTTGGATCTTTAGGATTGTTGTTTTCCCAATAATTTGCAAAGCTCTTACATTTACTTGCTTGATAATCTGCAATTGAATTTGTTCCCCCCAAATCCCTGTGTTCGATACTCTGGAATACTTGCTAATCTACGCCGATCCGTACACTGCGGGTTCACTTGCTTGATTCTAGTTTTATAAATTTAAAGCTTATTTGCACGCACGCTAAGTGGCGAACAACATCCTCCGATCGTCTTCACCTTTAGTCGTGAGGCGTCGCCCAACATACTGTAGGTAAAGTCCAGATTTGTCATTTATCATAGCAGTAACAATAGGAAGTTATTAGTTATTGAAGTAGAGTGATAATTATACATACGAGTACAAGTACGTTAACACGCCGGTGCCCCAAGCATAGTCTCCAGTCTGGCCATGGTCACGTACCAAGTCGATCAACCAAGGTCGAATCTTGTTCGTCGATTTATCGACGAACAAGGATGAGCCTAGAAAGAAAAGAAGAAATACAAAATCCACCTCCTCAGCTGGGGTAGCTAGGTCGCACCGAATGACATCATACGCAATCATCAGCAAGTCAACTAGTAGAGCTGTCTGGTGACTCCTAGCCTCCACCTCTGATATATGAAATGTGCCACTCAGCCACCTAACCCTCTCTCGTGCCAACATAGGTGTGACCATGGCCTCTCCATCAATCCTAATGCCTAGGATGATGGCTACATCGTGCAGGGTGATGGTCATCTCCCCCAAGGTAGATGAAAGCTGCTGGTCTCTAGATGCCAGCGCTCCACGAATGCATGTATGAGGGCATGGTCAACTCCAGCAAACGAGACGTCTAGCGAACCCGTCAATCCACTCTGATATGCAAAAGCAAACCAGGAAGTGGGGTCGGCTCTATCAACGTCTGAAATCCATCTACTAAGCGCGGAAATGTGCTCTATCCGCCGTAAAGCTGTCATCGGCCTCCTGTAATCCTCCTTCATAACACAACGAATATTCAATTAAACGTTTTATTAATTTAGTTTTTGTAACATAATGTGTTACAATTGTGATTAGTTATCTACCTCTCCCATCCAGACACTGCGAGCACGGTGTCCGGCGTAGCAAGTGAGCACATCGCTGATCAATGGTGCCCATGTATCAGCAACTACACGGCCTCGATCAGCTGGTACAAATGGCTCATGCGGTGGCACTACAGGATCTGCAGCTGGAGCATCAAAGTCAAAATCTCGCTGCTCGGTATGATCGCCAACTGGTGGCCCTACCTGCTCCTCAGCAGGAATATCTGTAGCTGTCTCTATGTGCTCGTCAGTAGTAATATCAATAGGTGGCTCAACCTGCTCGTCAGTAGTAGTATTAACACGCTCGCCAACTGCGGGATCTATCTCCCCTGGCTGTACAGAAGGACCGGCCACATCCTAGTCTGAGTCAGATCCGTATGTCCGTGGTGTAAAAACCTCCCGAGGGAGAGCCGGAGAAGCATATGAGATGCATGGTCTCTGTGGCTGCTGTGGTGGTGGTGTGTCGGCAGCCGAACCAGCTACCTGGGAGCTCCTCTCCATCGTAGCTCTGGTGATGGCGAGTTCATCTCTACGAGGCGAGGCCGTAGGACGCCTCCGTCTATGTCTCTGCATGACGTGTAATATCTATATTTGATATTACAAGTCAATTTAAATAATTTTCTTTTATGTAGTTCCTTTACTTTCATTTGAAATGAATTTAAATGAAACTAAAAGAGATTGAATGAATTAAGATGAACTAATTTATTTTTAATTTAAATAGTAAAGGTAGAGATTTTAATTTAATATATTTTTAATCCATTTTATTTTATATTAAAGTAATTGTATTAAATTAACCAGTCCATGTAGACATTTTAATTAGGATTATTTAATATATTTTTATTCCATTTTATTTGAATTAATATACATTAATTAGGATTATTTAATATTAATTATTATAAATTCATATTATATATCATTTAATTAAAATTAATTAGGATAAACTAATTTATTTTTAAATCAAATAAATTAAATTAATTAATACAAATTATTATTAATTATATTTTATTTTATATTTAATATTCTTTAATTAACTTAAATAAATTTAAACTAATTTATGCATTGGAATGCATTATAATGCATTCCAATGCATTAAACGATGAACAGTGGCTCCACGGTTTCGCTATGCGTGACCGTTGGCCACTGTTCATCGTCTTCGACAGTCCGCTTTCAATGGCGGACTGTCAAGGCAAATCGAGCGCCATTTTTTTTGCAATCTACACTTCAATCAACCTAAAACTAACTAATTCAACAACAATCTAACCTATTCTCGTCAATTTCATGCTCAATTACGAACCGAAAAATGAAAAACAAAAACCGAGCAAAAACCGAACAAAAATCAAACGATACCTCTCTCGGGTCGTGTTTCCGCTTTTGAAATGGCCTTCCTTCGTTACCGTCTTTATCCATTGCTTGTTTTTGTGTAAAATGGTGAGAAATAATCGATCGGAAATCGAAATCGCCCTTTCGTCTCTTCGTCCACTACTTTCGATTTTTTTTTGAATGAGAGGCGCTTACGGGATCTCATCCCGTAAGCGCTTTTAGGGCTGAAAAGGTCACGCATTCGCAATGCATGACCGTGACGGTCACACATTTCGAATGCGTGACCTTTTCACTCATTCGCAATGCGTGAACGTGAGACCACAGTCACGCATTGCGAATGAGTGGTGCAATAATGAAATCCTGAACCGTGCGAATACGACTTCCGTTTGTAAAATAGGTGAGTCTGATTCCTTTTGCACTCTGTCACAAATAGATCCAAATTTAAATAGAGTGAATTTTATTTTAACTCTTTTCACAGAGAGAATACAAGAGATGTGGAGATTATTTTGCATAAAAGTGTAAAATCTAATAATTTAACTTGGGGATGTAGATAGTCTAAGAATGTTCCTTCGGCAAATGGCCCTGCAAGAATTGATGTACCCATTGGACAACCAAGTATGTTCATTGCAAATGATTCTACGACACGTAAAAAACGTGGTAGACCACTTGGTTCAAAAGATTTGAAACCGAGAAAAACAAGGAACCAAAAGGGTATAGTAGGAGAGGCTATAGTTAATGAATCAAATGAGGAACATGAGAAAGACAAAGAAAATGAGGATGAGAACATCCCAAATGAAGATAATATCCTTGATGATGATGAAAGAATCGACAACTATAAAATCGCTATAAATTATGTCGATACAAGGATATAATGGAATAGAAAGGATATCATTGTTGATGATATATTTGCCTATTCTGTGGCTAATGATATCTCAATTGAAGACGACGACATTGAGTCAAAATCAGTTGATGAATGTCGTCGTCGAAAGGATTGACCAAGATGGAAAGAAGCAATTCAGGCATAATTGAAATCACTTGAAAAACGTGAAGTTTTTGGGCTTGTAGTCCATACACCAATGGGTGTAAAACCAGTCGGCTATAAATGGTTTTTTGTAAGAAAGCGAAATGAGAAAAATGAAATTGTGAGATATAAGGCGAGACTTGTGGCCCAAGGTTTTTCTCAAATTCTAGGAATCGATTATGATGAAACATACTCGCCAGTAATTGATGCGACCACATTTAGATTCCTAATTGAGCTGACTGTCTTTGAAAAACTACAGATGCGCCTTATGGATGTCGTGACTGCATATTTATACGGGTCACTTGATACCGACATCTACATGAAAGTCCCTCAAGGACTAAAATTGCCTTAGTCCAATTCCTCAAAGCCACGAGAAATGTTTTCCATAAAATTGAGAAGATCTTTGTATGAATTAAAACAATCACGACGAATGTGGTACAATCGTCTTAGTGAATATCTTCTCAAAGAGGAATATAAGAACAACATTATATGTCCATTTTCTTTCATCAAGCGATCCAAGAGTGGATTTGCTATAATCGCAGTTTATGTGGACGATTTGAATATCGTTGGAACTTACAACGAGCATGAAGAAACTACAAAGTATTTGATGAAAGAATTTGAGATGAAAGATCTTGGAAAGACTAAGCTTTGTCTTGGCTTGCAAATTGAACACTTGAAGGATGAAATCTTTATCCATCAATCTAATCACACTGAAAAAAATCTTGAAGCGATTTTACATGGACAAAACACATCCTTTAAGCTCACCCATGGTTGTTCGATCCCTTAATGGGAAAAACGATGAATTCTGTCCTCGGGAAGAGGATGAAGAAATCCTTGGCCCAAAAGTGCCATATTTAAGTGCAATTGGTGCTTTAATGTATTTGACTAATAATACAAGACCAGATATTGCCTTTGTTGTAAATTTGTTGTCCAGGTACAATTGTGCACCTACAAGAAGACATTGAAGTGGCATCAAACGTATATTCCGCTACCTTCGAGGTACGCATGACCTTGGTCTATTTTATCAAAACAAAGGAGATGCCACTTTAGTTGGATATGCAAATGCAAGATATTTGTCTGACCCACATAAGGCCAAATCCCAAAACGGATATGTGTTCACATATGGAGGCACGACAATTTCATGGAGGTCCACAAAGCAAACAATTACCGACACTTCCTCAAATCACATAGAGTTGATCACTCTATATAAGGCTGACAGAGAATGTGTGTCCCTACAATCAATGATCGAGTTTATACAGAAAGAGTGCGAGATGAAACCTATCACCGAAGAACCCACCATCTTGTATGAAGATAATTCAACATGCATTGCTCATATGAAGAAAGGACATACCAAGGAAGATCGTACAAAGCATATTTTGCCAAAGTTCTTCTCCACCCGTGAGCTGGAGGAAACCGGGAAAGCTGATATTCAACAAATTCGCTCCAGTGACAATCTTGCTGACTTATTCACAAAATCATTGAGCCCCAAGAAATTTGAAGAGATTGTGCGCAAAATTGAAATGCATAGACTCCGAGACATATGTTGAAATCAAGGGGAGCATTAAACGCGCTGCACTCTTTTTCCCTTCGATCAGGTTTTTATCACTGGGTTTTTCCTGACAAGTTTTTTTAATGAGGCAGCTTCACCCAAGCGTATAATGAGTATAAAGTCAGCAACAACCGCTCAAGTTTGATAATGGAAGAAGGTAAACATTCAAGGAGGAGTGTTATAGAATATCACAAATAAATGTTAGACATATATTCTACAAGTATAAGTTACAAATACTTGTATGTCTACTAACATGATTGTTAGGAGAATTCTAGAGTGAATTATTGCTAGATATTTTGTGGTAAATTGTACAAGGTGAATTGTTCACCTTCTTTACCTCCCTAATTTTCTATTAGAAAATTCACCTTCACTTTGCCTATAAATAGAGGCATTCCCATTGTAACAAGTGCACCAAGAGCAAGTAAGAAATTTACTCCTCTTATTCACTCCTCTTTTCTAGCATCATTCTAAGTGTTCTTGAACACAACCCACAAAAGTTTAAGTAATCAAGGAATTCAAAAGCAATCAAATCACAACAACTACAATATACAAATTCATCTTAATGTGATTTTGGTTCTAAAGTTTTCAATTTACATAAGTTGGCAAAATGATTTTTTTATGACTATTTGAATTTTGAATATCAAAGTAAGTGTATAGTTAAGTTCATTTTGCATACATTTCCAACGATAAGTATTTACATTGAGTTATGGTAATGAACAAACTATGTAATAAGGACATTTTAGTTTTGATGGGTTAATTTATGACTATGGGCCAGTTTGGTGACATAATATTACGTAGATGAAGCTGAAGATGAGGATGAACAGAATTATTTAGATGAAGAATTAAGGGGATGAAATTGTTTAAGAGGATGAATATGGATATAAGTGAAATGAGTGTTTGGTACAATTAATATGATTGTGGGTAAAATTACGAAAACAAAATACGTGTTATATTTTTTTATAGATGAAAAAGATGAAAAAAGAGGGATAAAAGTGAGATTTTACCCTCAATAATCTTCATAATCCCTGTAATCAAAGTTTTGCAGGATTACAAAAATCTCATGATCTAATTCCCTTAATCTCCATAATCTAACCCCTTTAATCTCCTTAATTCCCTTATCAAACAAGATTACGAGAATTATTTCTTCCTTTTAATAACCATAATCTTAATCTACTTAATTTAGGCCCTTACCAAACGGAGCCTATGTTAGACATATTCATATATTTTATTCATAAAAATTATTCAATTCCGTACTTCGAGTGCATAATCAAATCGGTCATTAATTTCTTTTATTTATTTATTTTGGTTTTGAGGTATAAGTGCGGAATTGATTAATCAAATTTTGGTTTTGGGGCCCACGTGCAGAATCATTTAAACCCAATTTCGATTTCAGGGTCTAAGTTTTTGTTTTTTGGTGGGAAGGAGAGGCAGTGGTCTCCGGCACATCTAAACGCGCTTTTATTAATAGAAAAAGGGCTAAGTAGTCAGCAAACGGTGGATAGCCCGACCCCTAACATCGTCCATAAGAAAATCATCAACACCCTCCGGTGGGTCACACAATACAATGAAACGAAGAGGTACGTTAATAGCGAAACTAGCAATAAAATTCGCAACTCTATTTGCCTCGCGATAGGCATGATGAAACTTGATGCACCAGTCTCTTCTAAGATAGTCATGGCACATACGTACCAGACTCGCAAGCGGATGGTAAGGGACTATGTGCTTCTTTAGGAGTTGAGTAACCAATTGGGAGTCCGTTTCCAAAATAACCGATCGGTATCCAAACTCCCAAGTGAGCTTAAGGTCATGGACAACTCTCCAGAGCTTATTCATGGGGACCGTACACAATCCTAAGTTAACACCAAACCCACTTAGCCATTCGTCTGCGTGGTTTCTAATCACACCTGCCGTAGACGACCGACCATCTATAGTCCTCGCTCCATCCGTATTGACCTTCACAAAGCCTTTTGGAGGTGGTTCCCAAGCGACATGGATGACTCGTCTCGGGCCTCTTCCAGTAAACGACTCACGTCTGTTCCAAACACCGATGTACTCCTTAGCTTTATCTCTGAGAAAGTTACTTCTCTCTCCAATGGTGGTTGAATTGTTGAAGACCTTCTCGTTTCTCCACTTCCAGCTCCACCACAAGCCCACTGCAAATAACTCATTCTAAAAACAAATGTTTCTATATTGTACGGAATTGATAAGATTACCTCTAACCCAACTCGCAAAAGGTATGGAAAAGAAATCCGAGGTCACATCGGCTGCATGCAAGGAGACCCACATATTACGGACTCTGGGGCAATCATGAAGCAAATGACTCATCGACTCTTGGGGGTGATTGCAGCAGATACATGTTGCTGTGGAGCTCAAATGTCGTCGGACTCGCTCCGAGTTGCACAAAATGCCACCCTTTAGTACCTTCCACAGAAAAATCTTGACTCTCTCCTGGACTCGTAAGCGCCAAATGACTTTGAATACACCGTCGTCGACTTGCTGAAGAGACTAAGATCCCATGATAAGTTGGTACGCTAAAGAAGTAGAAACATTCCTATCAGTAGTGAGGTTCCAACTTCGAGTATCTCCAATAATAGTGGATTGAGAGCCCGTATCTTCTTCAAGGTCTAGACCTTCCGGACTCAGGGATGCAAGTTTCAGGAGAATACTTAGCGGTAATTTACCACCAAGCTCTTGCCAATTCCAACCTTTTCCCTCCACCCAGTACCATCGGACAAACCTATCCAGCGCGAGCTCATCGAGCCCTACAAGACGCTTCATATGCAACGAATCAGAACCGGTCCAGATGTCGACCTAGAACCGGATGCTTCTACCATCACCAACGAACCACCTTGCACCCCTGGTCACAACTTGACTAACACCCTTGACTAATCCTTACCAAACGTAAGAAGTAGCAGTAGGGACTCTCTCACTAGATCTCAGATACTTACTACGTATAATGTTCGCTCCAAACGGTGTGTGCAAGCTTTAAATTTATAACCCTAGATGTAAGCTTAAAACAAGGATGCGAACCCGTAGTGTACGGGTCAATCGTAGTAAAAAGCAAGGAATTTCAGGGGTCGATCACAAGGACTTAGTGAAACAAAGTTGGAATAGGTATGCTTTAGCAATTACTAACCACAAAGCAATTAAAACAATCAAAGATGATAAAAGTCAATAAAGGAAATATGCAATTCTAGGGATTAAAGCATCTAGTTGTGGTTCCAACTCAAGATCTAAAGATAACCGGACAAAGCTGAGGTTTTTGCATAGGGAAGGTGTTACTAAAGTGGAATAGATCACCGGGTAAGTCTCACTACTCACTAATCCCAAACCGTAACTCCTATTACCGGGTAAGTCTCAAGGAATTAAGATAAAGAACTATAACCTCAAACAAACACACCACCTAAGGGAATAGAATCAACCTTTACCGGGTAAGTCTCAGGCTAACTCATAAAGATGGGATGAAAGCACACTCAAACCTCAATAAAGGATAAACCTTTATTACCTACACTTATGATCTTAGGTAAACAAACAAAGGAATTACAGGGTAAGTCTCATCCTAAGCTTGCATTGAACCAGGAAAGGTGTAATAAGGATAGGATTTCGCAAACTCTAACACTTAACTCTCAGTTTTGGATCAGATAAGTCACCTCGGTCAGAAGAATTCCACCCCGGCCGAGATGTTCATCGACTGAGCGAGATGCTTAGGGTTAAGGTAAAGACTCGAACTTTCAGGGTCCTACTGTGATTAAGATTATTCTATCATTGTTTTTCCCACAACCTTTAGCCAATGACCCTAGAATCACACAAAGAGATTAGCCATTCATCATCATGAAACTATTAATCAAATATATGGGAAGAAAGAGAATAATTGAACAAGAAAACCTTAAGAGAAAGGCTTCAATAACTGAATCAATTATCAAACCAACAAGCGTTCCTTGGATAGAAATCCAACAAGACAACAACAAGGAAGGGAATCTAAGATGATCTTACAAAAACCCTTCAAAAAGCTATAAAAACTATAGACTTTCTTCCTTCAACCTTCAAAAAGGTTCTTCAAATCTCCCAACTGGAGTATGACTGTAGCGGTGTATAAAACACAATTGGTGGTATAGCATATGAATCGGTGTAAGCGGATGTATGCAGGATGTCGGATTTGTGGGAAATCCGACCCTTTTTATAGGAAAATTACTCTCCAAAGATAAGATATCTTAGAAAGATCTCTTCCCATAAAAATAGGTAAAATATATGATCTAACTTATCTTCTTCCTTCCAGGAACCTAGCCCAAAAATATAAGATCCTCTTTCCAAAGATAAAAGATCTCAGCCAAGAATAAAATATTCTCGCCGCATCCCAGGTGTTCGCCTCGGTCGAGTCGACTCCTCTAGATCACCTCGGTCGAGGTGACTTTGTAGTCAACCGAGGTGAATCACAACTGAATGTGAAATCTCTCAAATCTGGTCCAAAGTGAATCTTTAATCTATGGCTATGCTTCCTGGATGTTTCCTTATGCTCCTGAATGTAGCTCCAATGACTCCTTAGCTCCTTTTGCTTCTTTTTGATGCAAAACGTGCCATTTTACCTACGATTACAACAAAACTAGGTGTAGAACTCGATTCCCGCAAAGGTAGATGAAATGACAATATAATCACATAATATACATACAAACATGCAGATTATTGAAGATAAAACGTCTAAACAAACCCCAAAATATAGACAATAATTCATGTTATCATATAACCTTAGTCCATAGGCTATCCTGATCTTGCATGAAGCGCTAATCCAACTTGCGCAAGAGAGCCAGATTGGTATTATGCATATCACGGATGCCAAGCCCTCCTTTATCCTTAGGGAGACATATATCAAACCAGTGGACCGTATGCAACTTCCTTTGCCCATCTACGTGATCCCAAACAAAATTCCGGTGAAATTCTATCAATGTCATTAGCAACACTCGATGGAAGAGCTAAGGTTGCCATAAAATAAATCGGGATGGATGTGAGGACCGCTTTAGTCAACATAACTCTCTCGACAAAGCTTAGGGTTTTGCTCCTCCACCCATTTAGCTTGCCATTGATCTTATCCAAGAGAGAGGAGAAGGTTTCCTTGGAAACTCTGCCTTGTAGGACAGAGGCACCAAGATAATTACCGAGATTACATGTAACCTCCACTCCGCTGACTGATAGGTGATGAAATCACTATCAATTAGGTTAGTTTTTAGTGTCTTTTTAATGTCTTTGAGTCGGTTTGTGTTACTAATACTCTGATCCAGATGAAGAAGTCCAAATGAAGCAAAAGAATGTATTAGCAACACTTGGGAGTTGAAGAACGTTCAAGAAGCAATGTTTCTAGTGCCACACCGCCCTCGCAAAGTAGTGTCACTGCCCCTACGGTGGCATTGCACTCCGGAATGCAGCTTGCGCCTTCGCCAGCACCCGGAACAAGCTTGTCACCGCCCCTGCGGCCGCCTCCGGCCGCCCCTGCGGTGACTCACCTTGAAGAAGCGAAGCCGGTGCCCCTATGCCTGTGCCTGCGGACCTGTAAAGCCGAAGAGCTAGTGTCACCGCCCCTGCGGTGAAATTGGGCCGGCCTTGCGAATCGTCATCAGAAACGACACGAAGTTGAAGAGTTAGAAGTTCAAGGAGCATTAAAGACCGTCCCCTGCGGGATTTCCAGGCCGCCCCAGCGGCCAAGAAGAAGATCGAACGTTTTGGCCTAAACTACCACTGCGGCCCTTAAGCCCGCCCCCACGGTTTAGCGCCAGAGGACTTTACTCCGGCTATTTGCACCACCTTTATGGCATTTAAGGTGGCTGTTTAGACAACCCATTTATTGTCATTTGTAGTATTAATAGAGCCTTGGCTGATTGCTGATAATCATCCATCATTTTCCCCAAAAAGCTCTATTTCCTTAGTTCTCATTTGTAATGAGTTTCTAATTTCCCTTGCTACATTTTGTTGTTTTGAAGCTGCATTGCTACTTGGTTGTGTAAGTCTTTATTAATATAAGTTTATTCAGTCAATTTGTGTTGTATTCTTTGAGCTTTAACTTATGTTTGCATGTTTCTTACCACTTAGATTGATCACCTTAAGTGTCTAATGCATGCAAAGTACTAGGATTAATCGATTCCGGGTTCGGGTCCTTAATCTAGTAGTAACCCTTTAGGTAAAAGGTGGTTTTAATTACTTACAGGAAAAGGAATATAACTATAAAGAAAGTTTGACGGTGTTTATTCATTCTTTATATCTCTTTATCTTTACTATAATGCTAATTTGGGCTTTGATCTTGTAGGTCTACGAATCAATAATCTTGTTAAGTTGTGTTGATGCCGGATGGCTCAACACATATCTAAGGTCAAGATGAGACTTTGATGAATAACTTGTAAACCAACCAAGTAAAGCGCATGCTAAGATGCAACCTAGTGTAGCTCTTCATTCCATATCTATTATCACCATCTTTGCTTGATTTTATGTGCTTTTTGTCTTGCCTTTGTTACAATCGAACCCCCCCCCCCATTGGTTACAATTCGGTAATTAAACATAATCAAAACTCAACTAAAACTCTCTTGGGTTCGACCCTTACTTACACCATACAATCCGGTTAGTGTAACGTTAGGTAATTAACTTTGACTAAATCTAAAAGACAACGATCGTAGGTTTTTAGCCTCGTCAAATTTGGTGCCGTTGTCGGGGAGTCTTAGTTTCTATTATGATTTATCTTTGATTATTGATTATTGGTTTGGACCATTTTCATGGTTCAAACCCGTGCTACTAACTCCGATTTTGCCCCTTTTGATCCAGAAAACGAAAGAACGCACAATCGACAACGAAGGCAACAACGAACCCGTGAAGAGATGGCCAACCGAACACTCCGCCAACTCACGCAGCCCGATTTGAACCAACACCCGCTTGCGGTCACCATACCGGCAATTGGGGAAGGAGTCAATTTTGAGCTCAAACCGGGGTTGATCCACTTGCTCTCATCCTTCCATGAGTTGAGTGGAGAAGACCCAATCAAACATCTTGGGAAGTTCCACACCGTGTGTATGAGCATGAAGCCGGCCAACGTCACCGAAGAACAAATCAAAATGCGAGCGTTTGGCTTCACTCTCAAGGATGGGGCGGACGATTGGTATTACCATCTTCCGTCCAGGAGCATAGACACATGGGAGAACCTCCACAAGGCCTTCTTGGAGAAGTACTTCCTCGCTAAGAAGGCAAACAACTTGAAGAAGGCAATAAGCAACATAGAGCAAGAAGCGGACAAAACTCTTTATGAGTACTTCGAACGTTTCACAAGATTACGATCCAGTTGTCCTTTCATGGGTACTCTACCCAAGATCTTGTCTTTTACTTGTACAATGGCTTGTTTGACAATGAGAGGAGGATCATTGACGCCGCTTGTGGAGGTAATATCTTGAACACTACTCTTGAACTTGCTTTGGATAAAATGCAGGAATTGGCGGAAGGAACGAGAAACTTTGGTAGGACTTCTACCAAAAAAGGTGTACATGTTGTACATCCCAACCAATGTAAGTCTCAATCCACTGAAGATATGCCGCAGATTTTAACAAAACACTTTTCTACCCATGTCCAAACCACAAAGTCTAGCATCAAGAGCCTTGAAAAACAGGTTGGACAAATGGCGGAGGCAATCACAAGGATCGAAGCTCAATCCTCAGGGAACTTGCCCTCCCAGACGGTCATAAATCCGAAGGAGAATGTTAGTGCTCTAACATTGAGGAGCGGGAGGCAAGTTCAGCCAAAGCCAACAATGGAAGTTAAAGAAAAACCCTCTGACGATTCTAAAGCCCCCACAACCGCCCCTGCTGCTGCAACTGCGCCCCCCTCTGTGTAGACGCCGCTCCCGCGACTGGATGTCACCGCCTCTGCAGTGACAGCCCCTGAGCCGCCCCTGCGCCTGCAAGCGAGCGCCCCTGCGAAAAAGTCGACAGAGGGTTCTGCTGAAGAGGATTCGTATATCCGCCCCAGTTCTCCCCCGTTATATGCTGAGAAACCTCCGGTTCCCTTTCCTGAAGCACTAAAGGAGCGAAGGGTGATTGAGGATAAGGATCTCTTTGAGACCTTTTCCAAATGTGAGGTAAACATTCCACTTTTGAAACTTGTGAAGAGTATCCCTAAATATGCTCGGTTTTTTAAGAAACTTTGCACGATCAAGAGGAACCATAAGCTAAGATACACTAGGTTGTATCTTAGCATGCACATTACTTGGTTTGTTCTTTTCACAAGTTATTCATCAAAGTCTCATCTTGATCTTAGATATGTGTTAAGCCAACCGGTATCAACACAAACTAACAAGATTATTGATCCGTAATACAAGATCAAAGCACAAGTTAGCATTCTAGTAAAGATAAAGAGATATAAAGAATGAATAAATACCGTTAAACTTTCTTTATAGTTATATTCCTTTTCCTTTAAGTAATTACAACCAGCTTTTACCTAAAGGGTTACTACTAGATTAAGGACCCGAACCCAAAATCGATTAATCCTAGTACTTTGCATGCATTAGACACTTAAGGTGATCAATCTAAGTGGTAAGAAACATGCAAACATAAGTTAAAGCCCAAGGAATACAACACAAATTGACTGAATAAACTTATATTAATAAAGACTTACAACCAAGTAGCAATGCACCTTCAAAACAACCCAATGTAGCAAGGGAAATTAGAAACTCATTACAAATGGGAACTAAGGGAAATAGAGATTTTTAAAAAAACGATGGATGATTCTAACAATCAACCAAGACTCTATTTATACTACAAATGACTGTAAATGGGAGTAAATGGGCTGTCTAAACATCCATCTTAAATGCCATACAGGTAGTGCAAAACAACCGGAGTAAAGTCCTCTAGCGCTAAACCGCGGGGGCGGGCTTTAGGCTCTTCGGCTTCACAGGTCCGCAGGCAGAGGCACGGGGGCGCCAACTTCGCTTCTTCAGGGTGAGTCACCGCAGGGGCGGTGACAAGCTTGTTCCAGGCGCTGGCGAAGGCGCAGGGTGTGTTCCGGAGTGAAATGCCACCGCAGGGGCGATGACACTGCTCCGTGGGAGCGTTGTGGCACCAGAAACATTGCTTCTTGAACATTCTTCAACTCTCAAGTGTTGCTAAAACCTTCTTTTGCTTCATTTGGACTTCTTCATCTGGATCAAAGTATTAGTAACACAAACCGACTCAAAGACACTTAAAACTAACCTAATTTATAGTGATTCCATCATCTATCATTGACCTTCTCGATACTAGTACGAAGATCTCTAGAAACATTATGTGTCACAAAAATCCTAGATTTCTGAACATTGACCTTGAGGCCCGAGGCCTTACTGAAAAGCTAAATGCAGTTCATGATGACTCTAATATGGCCGAAAGAACCTTCTGCAATTAAGGTGATATCGTCCGCAAAGAAGTGTGATAGAGGTTTCCAATCCCCATTATCAATTGCTTCGAGGATGAGATGACTCAATCTCTCTACACAAAGGACAAATAAGTAAGGGAAGATTGGGTCCCCTTGCCTGATTCCTCTTTCCGGAAGGAACTACTCCGTAGCTTCACCATTCCACAACACTTGCATCCTAGCAGTGGCCACACATTCTTGGATCATCCTTCCCCAATCCTCCGGGAAACCAGCTTTAATGATCATGTCCTTAATAAAAACCCATCTTAACCGATCATACACTTTCTCTAGATCAAGTTTAAGGAGCATCCATTGCTTTCCTGCTTTCTTCGTTCTCAAAGAGTGAACTATCTCCTGCATCATAACAATGTTATCCTGAATCAGACGACCAAGGATAAAGCTTCCTTGAGTGGGCCCCACAATCTTCCCTACAATGTTGTGCATGCGTTGAACAATCATTTTAGAGATAATTTTATAACTAACATTGCAAAGGGCAATGGGTCTAAACTGATCAATAAATTCAGGTTTCCAAACTTTTGCAATAAGAGATATAAGAGTATCGTTACTTCCCTGATACAGCTTCTGATTAAGGAAAAAGCAGGCCACCTCCTCTTCTATCGATTAACCCACTGAGCTCCAACACTTTTTGTAAAACACCTGTTGGAAGCCATCAACCCCCGGTGCTTTGTATGCACCCATGCTCCTAACTGTAGATTAAACCTCATCCATATAAATGAGTTTCTGGATATACAACCAATCTGAGCTCTTCACTGTTGGGAAGTCGAGGGTATTGAGATGACAATCTTGTAACACCTGGGTATTATCGAAACTATATAACCTCTTAAAGTACTCCACTACATGTTGTTCCGATCTGGGTTGATCTTCCATCCATTCTCCATCCTCAAACTGAAGGCCCATAACCCTGTTCCTTCTACGCCTAATGATAGTTGAAGTTTGGAAGAAAGAAGTGTTACGGTCTCCAAGCATAAGCCATTGTTCCCGGGATTTCTGAAACCACACCAACTCTTCTTGTTCAAGAATAGTCTCAAGCTCCACTTGAAGTCTCTTTTCCTCTTCTAAGAGAGTAGTAGAATCACTTCTGCTTCTCCTAGCTTGTATTTTAGTAAGATTGTCCATAGTCTCTTGCTTTTTTGTGGAAGACATTACCAAACGCATGTCTATTCCGAACAATAAGAGAGTTTTTAAGAATAGAGAGGGCATGATTAACCTCCGGGTTGTTAAACCAAAACATCTCCACCATTTGATAAAAATCATGGTGGGTCAACCAAACAGCCTAAAATATGAACGGTCTCCAATCATTCCTGCATACAATAGCGGGATCCAACAAAATAAGGAGAGGAGAATGATCAGAAGAGAACCTGGCAAGATGGCGAACATGAGCATTAGGCCAAAGGAGACAACCATCTTTATTCATAAAGACTCTATCCAATCTCTTAAACACGTTCTTTTTGACAGACTTCCCATCGTCCCAAGTGAAGTATGCACCTGTGTATCCAAGGCCGATAAGCCCATGGGAAAGGACAATATAATTGAAGACCGTAGAATCCAGTGTAGTTTACCAGACCCTCCTTTTCGTTCAAACAAAAACCGAATACAGTTAAAATCTCCTCCAATAATAAGCGGGTCTGAGATAGTGGTCAGCTCCGTATCCAAGTCCCTCCATATCAACTTCCTTTTAGTAAAGTGTAACACCCCGAATCCGCGGGACTCGGAGTGTCACATTGGGATAGGATCTCACAGTGGATCCTGACCGTAGCCTAACAACAAGTTCACTGGATCTTAGAATAAGGCACATATAGATTAAAACCAAAATACATAAAACTATATAAGATACATCAAAAGGTTTTACAACATCAAAGCCGAGTACAAAACAACGTTCATAACATCAGATACAAAATATCCCATATCCCACGAGCAACCTAATGTACAGAAGTCATTGGCTGGTCACCCTGTCTGGCTCACTCTGCAGTCTTCCTAGCCTGCATATCATCTACAACACGGTATACACCGTTAGCTACAGTAATGAATAAGAATGAAGTAATAGCACAAACACATATCTACACATCACACATGCAATGCCACACACATATTCATTTATTATCTTCAATTACGTTATTCTATTACTAATTCAACTTATTTTGTAACACGAGGAGCCTAAAGAACCTCGTCCCTTCCCCCGTTAACACAAGGGTTTTGCATGGGGGGTGATCATCACTCGTCCCCCCCTGTGTTACTGGCTTCCAGGCACCTCCTCCTACCCGCAGGCGGCGGCAAGTGGTCACGACCCGTTATAATACACTTGGGCCATTTAAAGTAATAAATGGTCAGCCTAGTCCGGTTTAGGTTATAAATGCACAACCATATGAACACAAAACCATTACAATCACGCAAACCCATAAATGCACGCTTAGTAAGTCCTATGGACTTACCTGTAATACTCGTAACCTGTACCACATCACAGCTTCCCCTTGGGGAAGTAATCAACACCTGCAATAGCAAGGCACACATCATCACATACTACAACGGTTATGAGACTCGTCTCCATAACCACAACCAACCTATGACCCCAATCTAAACCTCGAGATCTTAACATGCCCACAAATGCCTAAGGCATAACCTCAACATAAACATAAGTGCCTAAGGAACATATCCATCATACAACTCATCATGCTCATCCTAAACATGCTAGCCTAGCCATAAATTAAAGCCAAGACCAAAGGAAAGGGAAGAAGGAATCATACCAACTAGGTATGCCCTGGACGCACCAACAGAAACAAGAGCACCAAGCTCAGAATCAGTGAGGCGCAGGGGCGGCTGGATCAAGGCGCAGGTGCGGCTCACAGACAGGCGCAGGGGCGGCCTAGCTCAGGCGCAAGTGTGACTGGACAATAGTGAGCTGATCCCGGTTTCTCTTCGATCCTTCTCTCGACTCTCTTCACTTCTCCACTAAACAACAACAACATACCACATATATAAATACATATATATGAACATCAAAACGTCGAGGAAAGGATCTAACACAAGCCTAGCTTGTGATTCTTAATCCAAAGATGGAAGAAAGAAGCAAAGAAGGAAGAAATAGAAAGAAAGGAAGGAAAGTTGGCTTACCACAACAAGAACCCTAAGCAACAAGGAAGAACAACACCAACATCACCCTACAGCACCTCAACACATCAGTAACAACACTCAACATTAAGCTCATCATCAAGAATCCAATAAGCACAAGCCTAAATCAAGATCCACTCTTGATTCTAACAAGAACAAGATCAAGGAAGAAAGGAGAGAAGAAGATGAACGTGAGGAGGAAAGAGGCTGGAGAGAGATGAAGAAACCATTCATCTAAAGCAAAGGATGGCTTATGAAGGAAGCCAGCCGCAAAGAACGAGTCAAGGTTAACGAAGGCGGCTTCAGCCACACAGAGCCGTAGGGACGGACCCTGTGAGGCGCAGGGGCGGCCAGCCGCTGGTGCGACCCTCTGGGTCCGCAGGGGCGGCTGTCTGGCTCAGCTAAGGTCAACAAGGGCTCCTACACTAAGGCTCTTACACCACACTCCCCTAAAAACAAGTTTCGTCCTGAAACTTGCATGATCCCAAATCCTCTCGGACCCGTATGCCGAGGTATAACTCTCCCTCTCGAGAGCATCAGATCTCTGCTCGAAAATCATAACCTATAACCTTCTATATCCTCAAAACACAGCATGGAGGAATCATCACTCTAACAACACCATCACAAACTCTAAACAAGGCCTAGAGGAGAATAATCTCTAGCCAAACACTAACCACATCACACTGGCATGGAGGAAAGCCGTATCCAGCCAAAACGTACACATAACACAACTACGTGGAGGAAAACCGTTTCCACTCAGACTATGTCCATCAATGATAGCATGGAGGAAAGAACCATCTCCGGCTAATCCTACACACACACAATAGCATGGAGGAAAGAACCATCTCCAGCTACACCTATCTCGCGCTAGCAAACAAGATCTAAAAGATCATATGCACATATCACAACTAGCACGAAAAGCACATCACATCACATAAACACATAACATAACATACACTCACCAAGATGGCACTAAGATCTACTCGTGGATCCTATAGGTGCATTTATCTCGGCGTAGAACTCTGGATAGTTCCTCTGGATACTATCCTCAGTCTCCCATGTAGCATCATCAGGTCCTCGTCTAGACCATTGTATCCTCAACATAGGGATGTCCTTCAACACAGGCGTCTCAGACCTCGTTCTAGGACGGCAATAGGGTGCTCTGCAAAAGTGTGGTCCGGCTCAACCACCAAATTATCATAACTCACAATGTGTCTTGGATCTGGTATGTACTCCCTCAACCGAGACACGTGAAACACGGGGTGAACACCCTCTAACCTCGGAGGCAATGCTAACCTGTATGTTGCCCTCCCGACTCTATCCAATATCTCAAAAGAACCAACATATCAGGGACTCAGCTTCCCCTTTATGCCAAAACGTCTGACGCCTCGCGTTAGAGATACTCTCAACCAAACATGAGCTCCTACCCTGAACTCTAGAGATCGACGCCTCTTGTCTGCATATGACTTCTGCCGACTCTGTTCAGCCAACATCCTCTCTCTGATCAATGCTACTCGAGTCATATCATCCTGAATCTGCTCTGGCGCTATACCACTGATACTGCTGGGCTCATCCCAGCATAAAGGTGTACGACATCTATGTCCATATAGGTCCTCATAAGGAGCCATCCCAATGGATGCATGCCAACTGTTGTTGTATGAGAACTCAACTAGTGGGAGGTAATCTGACCTTCCTTGTCTCCAATCAAACACACAAGCTCGCAGCATATCCTCAAGGGCCTGGATGGTCCTCTCTAACTGACCATCTGTATGGGGGTGAAACACAATCGTGAAGTGTAGACTCGTCCCCAAAGCAGTTAAGATCTGCTACCAAAACCTTGAAGTAAATCGTCTATCTCGATAAGAGACAATCGTCCTCGGTACGCCAAGGAATCTCACTATCTGTCTAGTGTACTCCTCATACAATCTGCTCACTGCCCACGTCTCTTTGATGGGAATGAAACGTGTTGTCTTTGTCAGTCTATCAACTACAACCCAAATAACATCAAAAACTCCTAATGGGCCTCAGTCCGGTCACAAAGTCCATGGAGACGTCTTCCCACTTCCACTGCGGTACTGGCAGTGGATGGAGCTCACCTCCATGTCTGAAATGCTCTATCTTGACATGCTGGCAGGTCGCATACTAGGCCAAAAACTGGCTACATCGGGCTTCAACCCTCCCCACCAATATGAACGTCTCACATCATGGTACATCTTACTCGTACCTGGATGTACTGAGTAAGGTGTACAATGAGCCTCCTATAAGATCCTCTGTCTCAACTCTACATCAGCAGGTACATATACACGGTCATGGCGCCTCATCACTCCATCTGCTCCAATGGAGAACTGTGGTGCCTCTCCACGAGACATCCTCTCTCTAATCCTCGTTAAGGTCGGGCAGGTCCCCTGCTTTTGTTGAATCTCATCCAACAGACCAGGTAGATCGTCTAAAGCAAACAATTGGGTATCCTCATCAGGAAACTGGATGTCCATCTCTTGCCAAGCTAGATCCCTCTGAAGCTGAGGCTGTACTGACAATCTAGCAATCGCCTTCTCTCGAGGCGTTTTCCTACTCAGGGCGTCGGCGACAACATTCGCCTTCCCTAGATGATACAAAATCTCAAGGTCAAAGTCCTTGATCAACTCAAGCCATCGACGTTAGCGGTTATTCCATTCCCACTAGGTGAAAATATACTTTAGACTCTTATGGTATGTGAAGATCTGACATGTGGCACCATACAGGTAATGTCTCTAGATCTTCAAGGCATGAACTACCACTGCCAACTCCAAATCATGAGTCAGGTAGTTCTCCTCATACGTCTTCAGTTGTCGAGATGCATATGCAATAACTCTGCCTCGCCGCATCAATACACATCCCAATCCTAGCTTGGATGCATCACTGTAAACTACGAAATCCTCAGTATCCTCTAGTTGTGCCAAGATAGGGGCAGAAGTCAAACGCCTCTTCAACTCCTCAAAGCTCTGGGCACATTGATCATAACATGCTCACAAATAACTAAGGCATAACCTCAACATAAACATAAGTGCCTAAGGCACATATCCATCATACAACTCATCATGCTCATCCTAACCATGCTAGCCTTGCCATCAACTAAAGCCAAGGCCAAGGGAAAGGGAAGAAGGAATCATACCAACTAGGTATGCCCTGGATAGGGGTGTTCAAAAAATATCCGATCCGCCAATAATCCGACTATCCGACTCGGCAATATCCGACATTTTACTGATCCAGCGGAAATATATCCGTATCCGCTCCGATCTGCAAAAAATTTCGGATATTCGGATCGGATACGGATAGTGTTTTTTTCAAAACTCGGATATCCGTTATCCGACTATGTAAACCATGTATCCAATTATTGTATTCATGTTGCATTAGCTGAGCCGGTTGGAGTAACAACTTATTTTTAATAGTAGTTTCCACAGGTACGCGGTTCCAATCTCAAAACAAGCAAGAAAGTTTTGAATTTTTTTAACTAAAGAAAAGAAACCCTAAATATGTGTATATGAGGTATCAAACTTCTCATTTTACTTCACGGCTGCCGCTTCTCCTTCTTTCTCTACTTCGCTCGTCTACTGTTACTCCTTCTTTGCCGCAGATGAGTGAGGGGTAGTTGTTGACGGCCATTCTTTCTCCCGAACGCTACTTCTCCTTCTTCTCTGCTTTGCTCACGATCACCGCTTCTTCTTATCTGCTTCGTTCTTCTCTACTTCGCTCTTCTCTGGTTACTCCGTCTTTGTCCCAAGTGAGTAGGGGCGCAAGGTTGCCGGCCATTGTCGAGCTCTCAAATAGTATCGATTTCTGCGTCACCCATTCCTACATTAGAAAGGGAACTCGGTGACCACATAACTCCTCTTCTCTCCTCTTCTCCTTTCTTATTCATAGTTTTTCTAATATGGGTATTATTGTTAGAGTAACTAGATCTGTGAAGAAAACAAGCTCTTATCCTTTGTTGATTCTGTTGTGGGAATGTGTTGACTGTTGAGAGCCTAAAATGATTTTTTGAGAAAAAAGATAAGTTGATATGTAACCTATATGGATCCCATATTATCATTTTGTAATTTGGTCCATCAATATGTTTGAAACTTGCTTAAATCAAACAAAAGAACAACATAAAATTAAAATCAAAACATTGTTTTACAGAACAGCAAACAACCAACTACATTGCACTGTAATCGGATCATTCGGATATCCGGCTTCGGATATCCGATATGTTTTGTCTAATCGGACCGGATATCCGACGTATGTCGGATTGGATACGGATATCACTTTTAACCAAAAAAAATCCCGGATATCCAAATTTGGATATCCGAACGGATCGGATATCCGGGAATGAACACCCCTAGCCCTGGAGGCACCAGCGGACACTAGAACACCAAGCTCAGAAGCAGTGAGGCGCAGGGGCGGCTGGATCAAGGCGCAGGTGCGGCTCACAGACAGACGCAAGTGCGGCTGGACAACAATGAGTTGATCCCGGCTTCTCTACGATCCTTCTCTCAACTCTCTTCACTTCTCCACCATACAACAACATACCATATACATATATACACATGTATGAACATCAAAACGTCGAGGAAAGGATCTAACACAAGCCTAGCTTGTGATTCTTAATCCAAAGATGGAAGAAAGAAGCAAAGAAGGAAGAAAGGGAAAGAAAGGAAGGAAAATTAGCTTACCACAACCAGAACCCTAAGAAGCAAGGAAGAACAACACCAACATCACCCTACAACACCTTAGCACATCAGCAACAATACTCAACATCCAGCTCATCATCAAGAATCCAATCAGCACAAGCCTAAATCAAGATCCACTCTTGATTCTAACAAGAACAAGATCAGGGAAGAAAGGAGAGAAGAAGATGAACGTGAGGAGGAAGGAGGCTGGAGAGAGATGAAGAAACCCTTCATCTGAAGCAAAGGATGGCTTATGAAGGAAGTCAGCCGCAAAGCACGAGTCAAGGTCAACGAAGGCGGCTGCAACCACACAGAGCCACAAGGGCGGACCCTATGAGGCGCAGGGGCGGCCAGCCGCTGGTGCGACCCTCTGGGTCCGCAAGGGCGGTCAGCCGCTAGTGCGGCCCTCTAGGTCCGCAGGGGCGGCCAACCGCTGGTGTGGTCATCTGGGTCCGCAGGGGCGGCTGTCTGGCTCAACTAAGGTCAGCAAGGGCTCCTACACTAAGGCTCTTACATAAAGTTCGGTGAAGCATATATAACGATCAGGTTAAACATCTTCGTCCCAATCACAATCTTGGCATGAATAAAGCCGTTATTGCTACTAATAATGGATAGTTGCATTTTATCATCCTTCCACAACAACCATATACCACCTTCAAAGCCCACGGCTTCAATAGAGAAGCAACCCGAGAAATTCAAACATTCGCATATCTCTTGCGTCTTTGCTCCCGAGGTTTGGGGTTCAAAGATAGCAAGAATATTGACTTTATGAAGACTACACAAATACTTTATTGCACGCCGGAACCCACTCTTGTAGGCTCCGAAGACATTCCAGAATAAGCAATTCATTATAACAATAATACGCGATGGAAGGTGATACAAAGGGAGCTTACAGTTCAGCATTTACTGCCTCCTGACATCCCACTTCTATCATCACTACCTCCTCCGTTTCCAGCTGTTGTACTTAGTATGATACCCCACTCATACCACTAATATCATCCGGGGGTGCGATTTTAATATTGGGACCACCATCCGTGTGAAGTAAAGTTGTGGGCACAACATCAATGACAATAGTTGCCATGGGTATATCACTAGGGTTATGCTTACTGATGCAAGGAAGTTTGTTCCCAGTCGGGGCTTCTCTGTTAACTAAACTCAGATCAATACACCCAGACCTCTCTGTACTAGCTTGACGTTGTCGTTTCAAGGTAACTTTATCCTGGAGAATAGACTCCGCTTTCTTGGCTCTCCAAGATGTACGTTGGTAGCGTTTTCACTTTGTTGCGATTCTTTTTCTTCTCTTTACTTTCATTACTTTCTGTTTCGGGGCCTGCTACTGTGGTTGCTGCAAAAATGATAACTTTTGTCTCCATTGTCTTCTCTGTCGGATTAGTAGTTGATTGAATTTCACCGTTCTTATTGTTGGATGGGCCTTTTGCAATTGACTCCTCCCTTTGTTGATCCTTAATTAATGGACTGGCCACATTTTTAGTACAACTTGTTGATGCTTCACCTATTTTAACTCCCTGGCCCATTCTATGCTAGCCCACTTTCAAATCACCGTTGGCTGAAGATTTACCCTTATCTAAATGAGCAATATTCTTTCATTTAGCTTGTTGTTGCTTCCCATGTATGGAATTATTCGGCACTCTATCCGGAATAGAAACAATACCCTGATTCTTCGCTAAAAGATTCTTTCCTTTCTCAATCTTGTTTTGCCGAGCTACCAACATCCATGGCCCGTAGCCGGAATCATCTTCTAACGCTACCAGTGCTCTTTCTGATGAGATTACAACATGTTCGATACTACTGGAGTTCCTTGGAGCTTGATTTTTCTCAGGCCTAACATCATCCCCATTACCATGAGTAGTCGAGCTATCTCCATGATCGCAATTTGAAGCACAATGACCATAACGACCACATATAAAGCATATAATGTTGAGACCCTCGTACTCAATAGAACATGTTTTTCCGTTAATGTGTATATCTTTCTTCAAAGGTCTACTGAGATCAATTTCAATGTATACACGGGAAAATCTCTCCCTGTTGAAATGAAGAGCCCTTTGATCTATGGTAATCGGCAGCCCAACACTTTCTGCCATACTCCAAAGGACCGCTTCATGGTACCATTGAACAGGAACTCTAGTTATTCTCATCTAGGTAGGAGATGAATTAATCGGATTAGACGTGACAAAATCCGGAGTCCAACGTTTCATGATCAAGCATCTTCCAAACACTACCCATGGGCCACCCGTAAGGATCATCATGAGTTCATTCTCACTCCGAAATTGAGCTAAGAAGTAATTATTATCAAGATCAATGAGTTGAATATTATCTCTACACTTCCATATCTCCCTGACTTTTCTCTCCATAATTGGGAACGCTACCGAAAAACCCAACACTTTGAAAACTATGGACTATTTCCATCGAGTTTCCATTTCTTCTGTGGTCTCCCTATCAAATTCCAACACTAGGTCACCCTCGGGACCAAAAGGATAGCTAACTTTCATCCTACTACTGATGTACTCCCTGTTGATCTTGTCTTTATTGAGAGTATTCGTATTAACACCCCCAAGAACTTCGCTCCATGTTCTTATTGCAAGTTTCATCACGTTGTTCATTTCCTCATTAACAATACTATTTTCTTTGTTGTTTTAGTGGTGTCGTATTGTCATTAACCGCAACAATAACAACCAGTACCTCATTCTGCTTAACCATCGCATTAGTTCCATCCACTGCTATGACTTCATTCTCACTTCCGCTTGACGGCTGAGATGAGTCAACCAGAACTGAATCTTCCTTCACTATTTCCACCATTCCTCTTGTTGATTCTGGATCCATTGGAGGAGCCTCCTCCATCCACGATCTGCCAGGAAAAAACAAAACAACCCTCGAAAGTAATCGCCGTCCTAGTCTTTTCGCCACTAGGTTTGAAAAGAGAGAGTTTTGCAATATAACGACTCTGTAATTTCAGTGAAAAAGTAAAATATTTTTGAGTAAATTGTGATTTCAGTGTCCAAGTGTAGAATTGATTAAACTCAAATTTCGCTTTTGAGTTCAAACTGCGAAACTAAGTAAACATAATTTCGCTTTCACACCCCAAGTGCGGAACCAATTTCGCTTTCGGACCTAGGTGAGGAATTAGTTATACCCAAATTCGTTCTCTCCCAAGAGCGGAATTAATTAAATATTAATTTTGCACTTCAGGTGCAGAATTAGGGTGAAGATTAAAAAATATATGGGTTTGTTTAAAATGGACGTAGTTCATTTAAGCTCATTTGAAAAATCTTAAAATTAGGTTGGAATCAACAATTGTTTTCAAATTGAAAATGACAAAACCAAAATTTTAATCTAAGATATTTGATATATTATGGTAATATTTTATATCTTGAAATGGCTCTGACCTTCTTCTTCCTTTTTTTTTTTTTGGGAAAATAACCCTAAATATACCAACTATTAATAATGAAATTAAAATGATACCAACTTTGAAAGTTATTGATCACGATAAAAGAATGGGAGAATTTGACATACTAGGCTTTTTTGAGTTTTTGTTTAAGAAAGTGTACCCCAAATTTTTTACCACTTTCATTTAATAGTAGTTAAAAATTATTAACCCTTCTATTTAGAAAGAAATAATAAATGATGTTTGTTATTTGTTATATAAGTATAAGTTTTAAATTTTAATTACTGAATTTGTTTTCTTTTATTATTTTTCTTGCCTTTTTTTTATTTTTTATTTCTTTTTTATTTTTTGGAATGAATTTCTCATACCGGAATTTTTAATACCAGAATTTTCATACCAGAAATTTCATACCAGAATTTCTCATACCAGAAATTATTTTCATACCAGAATTTTGTCATACCAGAACTTCTCATACCAGAACTTGTCATACCAGAAATTGTCATACCAGATTTTTTTTCATACCAAAATTTTGGTCAAATTTTTTCATACAAGAATTTTGTCATACCAAAATTATTTTCATACCAAATTTCTTTCATATCAGAAGTACATACCACAATTTTCTACCAGAATTTTGGTCAAATTCATTCCAAAATTTTATGATTTTCTACCAGAATAATCTACCAGAATAATCTATCACACCATAAATTTTTCATACCAAAAAACTCATAAAAAAATTTTCTGGTAAGAATTTTACATACCAGAAAATTCTGGTATGAGTTTTTTGGTATGAATTTCATACCAGAAATTCGTTATGAATTTTCTGGTATGAATTTCATACTACAAATTAGCAGATTATCATGATGAGAAAGCACCAGCAAATCGAGATTTTCAAAAACAACCAAAACAAGCAATGAGCTGTACACATTCGTACATGCCTACACAGCACAAGAAACCAGAACACCCCCCCCCCAAAAAA
>BSUD01000001.1:132498202-132524482 GCA_033239045.1 Fagopyrum esculentum | reverse complement strand
CCCCCCCAAAAAAAAAAAAACAAAAACCAGAAGTTTGATGATCAAACTCACTGTATTCTAGTATATCTTGCATGTCACCAATGTTTTGCTAATGCCAAACTCTTCAAAATTCACATGCAGCACAATTTTCATATAACACAGCCTCGTATCATGAACTAATTGAACAATATACACAAAATCTACCCAAAAAAAATCAAGAGAAATTGACCTTCTGCCATGGATGTAAAGGTCCTTTGAAGATATACTCAAGGAATTTAAACAAGAGGACGCAAGTAGAATTTTTGTAGACGTCGATCGAAGAAGAAGCCAAAACGAAGGGAACCGGAGGTGTTAACGACGAGGATGGCGGCAAAACGCCGAATCTTCTTCCATGACGGCTCCGATCTGGTGGCGATTCCTTTAAGACGCGATCTCGACTCTCCTTCAATGAAGTAAATCCAAAGATTTAGAAACATAAGGAAACAAAGAAACAAAACATCGATTAGTATAACTCACCAAGTAATCGCAGCGACAGCGAGGATAAAAAAGAGAGGGTAAATTGTGTTCGTACCAAGCGGATGGTATGTAGAGAATAGGCGGCCATTCGCAAAGCACATACCAATCTATCTTCATCGTCAGCCATTCCATCGCCCACAAATTACTGGTCGAGAACGGCGCCATTCCATCGTCATTACTGAGAGAGAAAGCAAGCAAAGGGAAGGCAGAGGAGAAGAGAACGTCTGCTGCGGGAAGTAGGGTTTGACGGTAAAAAAGATTTAGGGGTACATTTACTTAATCAAAAATAAAAAAAAACCTACTTACTATTACATATTCTTAAAAAAGCCTACTTACCTAATTGACCCTAAAAAAATATTCAAAGTATCTATCGCATATAATATGATTATTTACCGGAAAAAATAGCTTCAACGATGACGTGACAACCGGTTTCTTACATGCCATTAAAAAACTAGAGGTGTTATGTAAATTTTTTTTTTAAATTCAATTAATGTACTTTAATATGTTAAACATATAAATTAAGTTAATATTATCAAAAATAAAAATAAAAGTAAATTTTTATTAGAAAATTTTAACTGAAAGCTTATGTGTAAAAAAGTTTTTATTTTTTTATGAAAACAATTTTGTAGATTTTAATTGAAAATTTATCTGTAGTCTAAGAAAAACAGATATTTAAAATTTTAACAAATGTGAAAATTGGACAAAAAGAACTTTAATTTTTTATTTTTAAATACTTTTTGAAGATACCAATTATCACATATCACCGAAGCTAAATTTGTTGTTTGAAGACCAATTGTGTTATATTTTTGGTGTCTATTATTGTTTTAGTTGATATTATTTTTATTTGAATATATATAGTTAATATTATTTTGGAGGTGGGATGAACATACTTAAAGCACTCCTAGAAAGATTAATATATACATCAAAAGAAAAAGAAAAAGAAAAAGGTATTATAAAGAAGCAGAATTGATTGTTGATAACTTTAGAGTAGACCCATAATTATGAATGTATTGCTCCCATGACCAAATTTGTTTCACTTGCATGCGCCGGTCGTATGTGCATCCAGGGCCACATGCATTTCAAATTTACTTTTTTTTCTTTCATTTGTATTTATTTGAAGCACATGTATATTAGTACATGTTAATATATTATATTGAGACAATTAGACAATTTATACACCTTCATGAACATGAATTAATGTATGCTTTAAATTAGTTAGTATATATCCTATTAATTGCTAAAACATTGATTTGCTCTTTTTTTTTTAAAAAAAAAAAAGAAAGCGGTTAGGACAACATATCTTCTAGAGGTAGTAAACTCTAAAGCATTGTTGCGGATGAGAACTCAAAGTTCAAGATCGTCAGAAATGGGTGTGTTGGAGTTCGAAATTCTCAAATGGGTCAATCGATCAGCAACACAATTGATTTTTCTGAACACATGTCTGACCTGGAATTCCAAAAGACTGATTTGCTCTTATTTTAATATATCAATAGTTTAGAATTTTTTAGTTATTACTGAATAAAATTCCACGTCTTCTACACGTGTATTGTTGATAAAAAAATTAAAATTTTTTTTTTATATTTACTATATTGATAAAATATAACTTACGAACAAAATAGGTCAACGATCCTAATACGAGTATTATATATTAATCCAATATTAATAAATATTATACTTGATCATAACCAAAAACCAAATGTGTATGAGTTGTTTAATCTTTAAACTTTCTATCTCTTTGATATCCGACATCAAAATCGATGAAAATATGATCAAATTAAAAAACAATCGTGGATAATAAATGATTTTTAAAAATAAATATGAGATAAAAGATTTATTATGTTTTAGTAAAATTAAAATTCTAGTAAATTTTTTGTTTGATGTATCCAAAATTACGTATTATATATATATATATATATATATATATATATATATATATATATATATATATATATATATATATATATAGATTTTTGTTCACGTACGGTTGAGTTAATGCGGTACGGCCGACACGTGTCCCGAAATTTTTATTTTTTTTTAGAATCGAATGAAAATTTGTTTGAACTACCATGTTATAATTTATGCACTATTCTCCTATAAACTTTGAACTATTCCCATATAATCCATGAACTATTACTTTTTAATATATTATATCAAATTATTTATAAATTAATCGTTTATATGTGATGAACTATTCAATTGTAATTCATGAACTATCATTTTATAAGTTATGCACTATCCTTTATAAATTTTGCACTTTGAACTATTCTATTATAATTCATGAACTATTCTATAATAATTCATGAACTATCCCATAATAAGTTTTGAACTATTACTTTCACCCCTTTATAAATTTTGCACTATGAACTATTCTTTTATAATTCATGAACTATCCTTTTATAAGTTATGAGTTATTTCTTAATAAGTTTTGAACTATTACTTTCACTCGTTTCTGGAAAAAAAAAAAATTTTCGGGACACGTGTTGGCTGTACGTTCAGCCGCACGCCCGTACCGAATTAATGTGTCTTACCTGAACAACACCCTATATATATATATATATATATATATATATATATATATATATATATATATATATATATATATATATATATATAGAGTATAGATCCTATGAGAACACCCCCTAACGTGAGAACATGAGAACAGATTCGTAATTATTATTAGTTTTGTTACGAAGATGTCATATCGTTTAATGTATTATTCGTAGTTATTGTTGGTTGAGTGAATTATTCGTAGTTATTGTTGGATTCCTAATTATTATTATTTGTAATTATTATTAATTATGATATCTACTCTAAATCTCAACCCTTAATACTCACCATCCAACGGTGTACGATTGTTCTCATGTTCTCACGTTAGGGGTGTTCTCATGGGAACCACACCCTATATATATATATATATATATATATATATATATATATATATATATATATATATATATATATATATATATATCAAGTTAAGAAACAAATCGAATCTTTTACAAAATATTTGTGGTTTAGTAAAAAAAAATGATGGCTTAGTTATGGAATTATAAAAAATAAACTATAAAAAAACCGTGAGACCGTCACCTCAGTGTTAATGTCGTCTGTTTTAATATAGGTATAAAGATTGGTTGGGTTTCAAATCGCGAATGATAAACACATCTTCCCACCTTTTACTAGCTTGACTAATTGAACTTCGCTATCTTATAAACTATTTTTTAAATTATACTTACTACCTAATGTTAATATGCAAGGTAATACATAATGTCAAAACACAATATTAATACACAATATTGCTTGTGTAATTACTATCAGAGGTAATTACCCAATTTCAGTTTGTAATTACCCAATATTGTAAGTTTTAAAAATTTAGGGCACTAATCCGTAATACTATATAAGTGGAAGTTTCCCATTACAATAGTACAATTTCATTTTTACCCCTACTTATTTTCGCTTTTTCCCTGCTTATTGATGATAATTTTGCAACTACCATATTTATTTTGGTTACTACACATGCCCATGCTTGTGAAGCCCTTTATCTGTCACGCTCATTCACCGCCTCTAATACTCTTTGCTCTTCAATGTTATCGGAAGACAAAGCTTGATGATGCGCCCTTGACTCCTATGTCCCAACATGAGGAAGACGAGGCTTTCCGGGTTCGCTCCGATGGACCGCTCACCCATTCCCGTGCTAAGACAATCGCCCAAACTACCGGCTCCATCATTGCCCGCACCGTTGCTTATCACGGGCCCATTGGTTGCCAACCGTGCCTCTACGCCACCGTGGCATGAAGCTTGTCAAGCCAGCACCGTTCCGGCGCATTTTCCGCATTTTTCATATTTTAGCGTTTTGTAATAATAAGTCTTTTTATTTTCGGAATATTAATTTCCAGGACTTTATTTCCGGGTATTAATTTTCCGAATTTAAGATTAGACTTTTGGTTTCGGAATTTAATTCGGAAACTTAATTCCGAACTTAAATTCTCAAACCTTTCATATTTTTAGGTGTTTCATTTTCGGAACTTTAATTCCGACTTTATTTCCGTCATTTAAGTTCCGTCTCTTTGTATGGCCTTCATCCACTATATAAGGGGATGCTTGACTCATTTGTAAGGCATGTTCAATTTGATTGAGTATTGAGAAGTATTTTCCTCCTACTTACTTGAGCATCAATCCCTCTTCCAATCTTCTCAAAGTTCTTCTTTTATATCTTCGATCCAAACTCAACCACATTCGAGGGTTCTTCAAGAACCAACTCAACCGACCCACTTCAAGGCTTGATCGATCAATCTAGATCGACTCAACCACACAACTTCCTCCTCCATCTCTAAGCTTCGCAAACCCATCTTCAAACGCATCCCCACTTTAACTAAGGAGTAGTTGAGCTTCAGCTTGATCTAGATCCGAAATATTTCATTGATGTGTCCAAGGACGCATCAAATTGGCATCAAAGCAAAGGGATCTAAGCTAAGTTATCTTTACTCTTGTTTTTGTGCGTTATCATATTCATCCTTTTTGCCTTTTGTTCATCATCATCTTCATCTCGTTCTTCGCATCTTCATCCACGTTCTTGAAAAAAAATTTTCTCAATCCATTTTGCAAAGAAAATTTAGGAGATTTTTGGTTTGCCATCAAACCATTAATCATAAAAACATTTTTCCTCACCCACTCCGACATCTTTGTTAATCGATTTCACCAATCTCTTGGGATTTTTTTGTTAACAAAATCGGATATCGCAACTTTTGATATTCCAAAAACTAAAAAACAAGCAAAAACTCTTCAAAAAACGGATTTTTTTCAAAAGAAAAGGTGGATTGATCTCTTGCATTCCAAAGGTTGCATTCAAAAGTTTCAAAAAGAAACAATTCCAGAAAAAACAAAGTTAAAAGACGTCCGACAAACCGGTGAATCCGAAAAATCGGATTTTTCAAAAAGGTCAAAGACCAAAGCAAGTAAAACTTGTCGTTAAACAATCCATCCATTTCCTATCTCTCCATTTTCTTACACGTTGCAAATTTTTCTCTTGATTTTGTGTGCATTTTGGTTCAAATTTGTTGGATTTGCCTTCCTTGTCTAACCGCCACACGTCCTTCCCAAAGGTAGAACCCTAACGCACTTGAACTTGGGTAACGTTGACTTAACTTGTCACCTTACTCTAATACCAATGATAGAAATACGGGCGATCTAGATCGAGGAGAAGCTTCAACTACTTCTTCTTGATCGTTCGTGTTGGATCAAACGTTGAACTTGAGCGGCGGAAGCTAGGAAATGGATGCAGAAGCGTTCGGTTGATCCTTCAAAAGGATCCTCGAGTTTGAGGGCTTGGATCAAAGACTAGATCCAAGATAAGAACTTTAAGAGGATTGAAGGAGAAGTGATGCCTAAACCAAGTAAGAGGATTTTCCTTCTCAAGACTTGGATTCAACTTAGACATATCTAACAAATGAGTCAAATCATCCTTATATAGTGGATGGAGGACATACAAAGAGTCAAAACATAAATGATGGAATTAAAAAGCCGGATTTTAAGGTTCCGAAACGAAAGGTCTAAAATACGAAAGCTCGGACTTTAACTTACGGAATTAAGTTCCGGAATTAAAGTTCTGAATATAAAAAGACCTATTATTAAATAACCGAATAATAATAAATGTCTTCAGAATGTGCGGGTCCTTCTAGCCGGAAACACGGATGGCATCGCCATCCGGGGGCGTATCATTCTCCTCCTCTTAAATGTGAAACGTCCTCGTTTCACCGTCAAAAAAGAAAGGAGTCACTTGAGGAACAAGACCCTTGAAATTCAGCCTTAGATGCATAATGTCGGAGTCGGGCGGCTTGGACTTGTAGTCTTTCAAAAGAGCGGTGGGACCACCAAGCTTGTCGAACATAAAGATGACAAACTCCGGATCGGGAGGCTCAAACTTGTAGTTCAACATGGTGATGACGCTGTAGACTTTGCCTCTTATGCCTTAATTGGTCTTGACTTTGAATGGTGGAGGCATGCTGAAAATTTTGAACGACAAGCCAAGATGGAAGTTAGTTGGTATTGTAAAGACAAACCTCGGATCATACGACTCGGATTTGTAGTCCAACAACGTGATGTGGTCATTGTCGGGACGAATGACTTCATCTTCCTCGACGGTAATCTCATCTTTGTCATCTTGAAAATACTCTCCACATAACGGATTGACAAGATGAATTGGAATGACCGGGGCACAAGTTTTAATAACGACATCTTCCTCGTCTGCAACTTCGTCACACAACGATTGGACCACCAACTCACACCGTGGTTGTGACACCGCTTGAGGTTCTTCTTGTTGGGCGGCCGTCATGAGGGAAACCATTTGTGCCTTCAATTTTGCAATCTCTTCCCAAAGACTTATTCTTTTCTTGTTGTTTCTTGTAGGAATTTCCTTCAAGGGAAGCACGTTGTCGTGGAGCAACATAGGTATCCTCAAAATATTCTTGTTGGTGTGGATACCGTCGGTGTGCGTCCATCGAAAAAGTCAGCCTAGGTGGGTCCGGAGGAGGCAACCACTCCTCGTCCTCAAAATATTGTCTCCGTCGGTACCTCCGGGAGGTTTGTTTGGCCGCTTTGAGCTTTAGTTATTGTGGAGAAGGCAACCACTCTCCATACAAATCAAATTGATCATCATCATCATAGAACATGATTAACGATGAAGAACACTGAAGAACACAATGAAGATCTTCAAAGAACTCCGAAGAACACTTGAAGAAGGATGAAGATCTTCGAAGAACACTTGAAGAAGGATGAAGAGCTTCGAAGAACACTTGAGATCTTCAAGAACACTAAAGAGAAAAAAAAATTTGATGATGAACAATCAAAAACATAAGTAAATAACTTGACCTCGATCCCGAACTCTAATACCAATGATAGAAATACGGACGATCTAGATCGAGGAGAAACTTCAACTACTTCTTCTTGATGGTTCGTGTTGAATCAAACGTAGAACTTGAGCGGCGGAAGCTAGGAAATGGATGCGGAATCGTTCGGTTGATCCTTCAAAAGGATCCTCGAGTTTGAGGGCTTGGATCAAATACTAGATCCAAGATAAGAACTTTAAGAGGATTGAAGGAGAAGTGATGCCTAAACCACGTAAGAGGATTTTCCTTCTGAAGACTTGGATTCAACTTAGACATATCTTACAAATGAGTCAAGCCATCCTTATATAGTGGATGGAGGACATACAAAGAGTCAAAATATAAATGACGGAATTAAAAGCCGGAATTTAAGGTTCTGAAACGAAAGGTCTAAAATACGAAAGGTCGGACTTTAATTCACGGAATTAAGTTCTGGAATTAAAGTTTCGAATATAAAAAGACCTATTATTAAATAGCCAAATAATAATAAATGTCTTCAAAATGCGCCGGTCCTTCTAGCCGGAAACACGGATGGCATCACCATCCGGGGGCGTATCACTAGAACCATACTTTCTCATGCTCCCTTCACCTTTGTTGCTCTTCCTTCACCGCCCCTACTGCTTTGAAACCTCAATTCCTTTTCTTCATGCTTTCATTTTTGTCTCTTTCAATGATAGATTTGTTATTGTTTGATGTTTCTTAATGTACCATGACATCTATTTTCTTCTTATTTGGAGCAGATATTTTGTTTAGGTTTATTTTGGGTGTTTGAAGGTCGTTGGGGGATTGACACTAAAGATGAATATCTCATTTGTTTCCACTTTCAACTATTAGCTTTTTCTTGTTTGTTGTTTGAGAAAATCATTCACTCCTTGAAGTTGTTCTTGTTTTTTCTCAGGTTTGTGCTAATTGTGCTACAAATTTTTTTTCAATATCAAGGGTTTATGTATTCAACGGACAAAGAAAGGAGTACTTTATGAAGATGTAGGTGCCGCACTTTGGATCTGTCGAGGCTTTACTATTACCGGAGCATAAAGGTACGCCTTTCCTAATTCCTATTGTTCCCTCTCTATTTTTTTAAACAATTTCTCCCCTTAAAGAACTCTCAGCTCTCTCTCCATCCTCTTTCTCGTAGTAGCTAAGGTTTTATTTGGCGTTTCTTCTCTCTTTTCTTGAATTCCCTTATGTTGCGAATTGGAATGCCCTCCAGTTCAATTCATTATCGTTATGATATTCTATGGTTTCTTTTCTTGTTTTATACTCTTAGCTTTATGACATTGGATTATGATTTGTTCATGGTAACAACCACCACCTCCTACTTAAAGGGAAAACACTGGGCTTTGTGATTCAAGAAGATAAATCCCTTTGGTTCGAGAAATAGAATATGTGTTCCAAATATAGAAGAGTTAAGGAAGACTCTTATGAATCCGTTTATGACATTGACTTATGATTTGTTCTACTCCCGTCCTATAGAGCTCACCCTTGGCATGGTGACAAGTCGCACACTGGCTTCGTACATAGCCACCTCGGGCTTAAGCCCGCATCACCAACACAACATATGACGTCTCCAGTACTTCTTTACTTTCTATTTAATGGTACAACTACACACTTCTGGCTTCTCAACTAGCCGTAAACACATAAGGTAGCCTCCCCTCGGGACATCCCATCCCAAATTCTCATCACACACGGACATCTTCCTCGTTTTTGTCGGATCTCCCCTAACGTAGCAGGTAGCCTCCCTCAAACCGGGCAAGGGTCTATCCGTATCCGGAACCCGGATATCCATCCACAATCCTTACTAAGTCCCTTTGCAATTGAAGCTGGACCATTAGTCGAGCTATTATCTCCTCTTAAGGCGTCCACATACTAAGGGTGTCTGTGACCACATTCACCCTCCCCGGGTAATACAAAATCACTTGACCGAAGTCCTTAATCAACTCTAGCCATCATCTCTGGCGGCATTCGACTCTTTCTGATTGAATATATACCTATATCATACTTTTATCATTTGTATAAGACTGAAATGTCGTTCCATAATAATACCGACATCACCTTAAGCGCGTGACTTGTAGCGGCTAACTCTCGACCCTTCATCGGTCATTCCTCCCATATGCCCACCATCGTCTACACATACGCAAAATCTATCTCTTGTTACTTCATACGCATCTCAAACCCCGCTTGGATGCATCAATATTTGTCACCAAGTTCACATGATTCTTTGCATGTGCAAAAGAAAATGGAATAGAGCTCACTCACCTCTTCAGCTTTTAAAATCTTCACGGACACGGCTCAGACCAGACGCTCTAATAGACTTCTTGGAAACCATTTAGTAAACTAGTGGCTATAGCCCACGAACCTGCAGCTGCGTACCTCCCAATATTTCTTGGAGGTAGTTCCTAAGATATCATCTTGGTCTCTAATGGACCAACTTGATATCTTCTGTTGTCACTACGTGTCTTAGGAAGTCCCTTCGGACATCCTAACTCCCACTTAGATAACTTTGTTCACAATTCTTATCCCGCATAACCCGCATTACTATCTTCTCGTGTCAAACTTACTCCTCTCAACATTGAGAATACGACAAGATGTTGCGAACATGAGAACATGAAGAATCATTCATCCACCTCATACAACAAAAGCCGACATAGTCAACAACACTAACATTAGCTTAGGGTCCACATGGGAACCACCCGAAAACCCCCAAATCTTACGTCACTACTACAAACCAATTCAAAATACCGATGAATACTCATCTATATTAATTCCAATTCACCAATCGCACTCGTGAGTCCAAAAGGCTTCACTACAACTTGTAGTGACCATACCGGCCCGAAATGCCGTCTTACGTAGGTCCTTTCTTTTCTTCACCCTAATTTGGTGATACCTCGACTTCAAGTCGATAATATAAAACATTGTAACCACATGCAACTGGTCTAGCGAGTCGTCCACTACGAGTGAAATTACTTATCCTTATTGGTATCCTTCCTAGTTTTTGATAATTCACGTACACTTCACCATCCTGTCCTTTTTCCTCACAACCGTGCTTGAATGCCCCATGGAGAACGCTAGGCAAATTCCCAACCACAATACTGAAAGATCCACCTCGTCACTTCACCATGTACTAACATGTTAAGCTCAAAGCTTCCGGCATTACTATACTCAGGTTCCTGTTCGCTCCGAAAAGTGGGTGCAAGCTTTAATATTTATACCAAGAATAATTACAATAAAGCGAACCCGCAGTGTACGGATCGATTGTAATAAAAGCAAGAATTTCAGGGTCGAACATAGTGATTTGGTGAAATCAAAACCGGAATAAGATATCTAACAAAGAAAGATGCAACTTTTGACAATTGAAAAGAGAAGACTTGATTTTGTGTAAAGATTTGGGAAAACGGATTCTAAGGATCAAGGAATCCGATTGTGGTTTTCGATTCAAGACTTCTAAAGATTATATGGACAGAGCTGAGATTGCTAAGGTATGTGTTCTAAAAAGGTATGATGTAAGGTGAAGTCTCCACCACCCATGTCCAAACCCAAAGGCTCTAAATAAAGGATGACGAGTCTCGATAAGATAGAGGATCTAAGGGAAGGATAATATTTTCAAAACCAAACACAAACCCAAGGGAATCAGATCTAACTCACAAAGGTAAGGGTTATGACACACTCAACCTTAACAGAGGAGTTTAAATCCTCTATTACCTAGGACTTGTAATCGTTTGCAACCAAGGACGAAAATCACCGGGTAAGTCTCTTCCCACACTCGGATATAGGTTAGATAGGTTCAGCAAGGCTAGGGTTTAAACAATCTTTAACCAAAATAAAGGATAAGGCAAGATAGGTACGATAGAAGGAAAATCGGGTTGTTCATCAAAGGAGATCGTCCGATCTGAGCCAAGAACAGTCCGATTTTTGCCTTCTACGATGGTTAACCTCAACTCTTAAGATCCAATCTGTTTATGAAGATCATTCTATCATCATCTCAACCATAATCTTCAATCAATCACCCCAGAATCACAAGGATTTTAGCCAAGAAAACACATAATCAAAATCAAAAGAGATATTAAATCAAGAAAGCGAAGAATGATAAGAAAACTTGAATCCTTGAATTAAAATCAAACCAAAAGCGTAAGAACAATGTTTCAATCTTTCGAAACTCAAATAAAACTCAATAACAAACTCCAATTCTCAATCATAAAGACAAAATATAGAATCAAACTCACAAAACCTCCAAGAACTATATTCTTGGACTAGAACTTCCGAACTTCCTTCGAATCTTCCTCCTTGAATGCTTCCCACGGTGCTCTTGATCCTATGAATCAATAGTCTTGGATGGAATTGGATCGAATCTAAGGGTGGAAGGAGTTGTCAATTCTTATCCAGCCGTCGACGGGAGATGCGAACTGTAGTGTGTTGGATTGGATTGGATGATTTGGATGGTGGTGAGACGTCCTCCTTTTATAGGAAAAAATCTAGGGTTTAGATAAGCATGGGCCTATCTTAAAGAATAAATAATCTCAAAGATAGAAAATCTTAAAGATAGATAATCTTCAAGATAAACCCTATGTTAAAAGTAAAATACAACTTAAAGATAAACTGCATCTTAAAGAAAATACTTTGGAGTATCAGAGATCACTTGGTGCGGTATCAGAGTCCGTTGCCATTTTACTTAGGGGTGTTCATTGCCAGATATCCGATCCGATCCGATCCGGCTTATCGGATCGGATATCCGATACCAAATTTCTCATATTTATATTCCGAATCCGATCCGAAGTTTTCCGGATTTCCGATCCGAGAACTCCGAATCAGAACGGATATCCGTGTCAGATATCCGAGTAATGTGGATTAAAGGCAAAGTAACCTTGCGTTTGGGCCGGCCCGTCCAAATATTATACAAAGCCTTCCTAGCCTACACTTTTCTAAGTAAAAAAAGGGGACAATCCAGAGATTGAACCTGAGACCACACACCACAGTAATGACATGAGTACCAACTCAGTTGTTTGAATTTGTTGAAACTCTAGATAATTTATAAATTATATGCACATAAGTATACCTCGGATATCCGAAGGCAAAAAATAGTTCATTCCGTATCCGATCCGGTGATCCGGTAATTTTTCTCGGATTGTATCGGATACGGACAACTAATTATCGGACTCGGATACTTATGTATCGTATCATCGGATTCTCGGATCGGGTCTAACGGATCAGAATATTATGAACACCCCTAATTTTACTCCATAATTCGCCATTTTAACTACAAATGCAATAAAATTTTGTGTAGACATCTTTTCTAGCAATGTATGCAAATATAAGCTTAAATGTCATGAATTCATTTTTATGCATGCAAAACAAAGGGGAAAACTACGTAAATACATGCCTAAAAATATGTCATAATTCATGTCATCAAAATTCCCCATACTTTCCTCTTGCTTGTCCCCAAGCAAGGTTCAAACTCAAGATACAAGATGATATGAATTATGCATATGCAAAAACAAAGAAAAACCACAATAATTTTCTTTTGGTTGTGCTTCTATTCATAGATCACCCTCAAAGGATTGCTTCATAGCTAATGATAATCATTATATGATCAAAGAGAAATACATCATGGAAAGGATAATAACAATTTACAAGAAAATCACAACATGCATCATAACTTGCAATATATCAAAATCAATCATGAGGAATTCAAATTTAAACCACCAAGTCAAAACACATGTGCAATAAGGTCTTAAGGACTTTAAAAAATAGAGGCCAAAAAACGTGTTATGGGTGGGATGCATATAGGATATGTGGTGCAAAAAATCCGAGAAAAAGGAACGACTCTACAACATCAACAACAACACATCCACCCAAAATAAGCAAGCTTCACTTCTTTTTACATTTTGCATTACTTTCAGATTTTGAGAACATGAACAGAGGTGCACAATAACCGAAGCCTAGGAAATCAACAATTCTCAATTTCTCGAGATGCCTCAAACCGTGATGCACATACCATAACTCGTTAGGACTATCGATCTATCAGACTTTGGCAAGACAGATACTCCCGGCTATGTGAATGGTGCCGAGTTACTCATCATCAAGATCAACGTCCCCAAACCTATTTTTCTAAACAACATTCTTCACTTTCCTTTTCAATTTCAACTTCATATCGCTTTGATTTTCACACTTCAACACACTAACATGCTTCCTAATCCCGGATAGATAAAAGGAGGAAAAACAATATAAGAGGTGCTAAGCATGATCAAGATGAAGAAAGAAAAAGAAAAAGAAAATCGAATTGCCTTAATCATTCCAAAAAGATGTGTAAGAACTTAACCTGTGGCTTCAACCTTCAACACTCAACATGATTTAGAATGAAAGCAAATTATCAAACATGCATGAAATTATAACAAAGTATTCAAATCCCACATATGTCATAAATCAATTCAAACATATAAGAATCATCATAGCTATTTAACAAAACATTATCATCATAGAGATCTTATCCATCCTAGAAGCACAAAAACTTTTAAAAATTTTCAGAATTTTGGATTTTTCAAAATCATATATAATGCAAGACATAAAACATGAAAAAAGTATTGCAAATACCTCCACCCCATACTTAAAACTCACATTGTCCCCAATGTGAAGAAAATAAAAGGTGGAAAAGATACTCACAATGTAATAAGGCGAGTCAAGCAAACTATTTTTTGGGCGTTGATGGCGAAAATCTGTAGAAGCTCGGATAGGGAACTCTGAATACTCTGATCGGTGTCGGAGAATGTTGTTGAACGAAGAAGGGAAATGTGCATCGGCTATCTCCAAAGAAAAATCGCCCATATATATTCCGAAAAAATAAAAAATCAGACGATTTTTTTTCGATTTATTTTTTTTGAGGAAACAAAAATAATTTTTTTTTTAAATCGACCGATTTTTCTTGTGATCCGATTTTTCACTCGATTTTCAGCTATGACTTTTGCCAAATCGACTCAATTAAAAACATTATCTTAGCCAGATCGTTCGATCTCTTTGTAGATCACCCGATTTTCTCCTTTTTCTTCCTTAATTCCTCCTCATTGCTATTTCTTCGATTGTTTTCTCCAAGATCTCGATCTTAACTTCATTCCTTGTGATTTTTACCTAATTTCTGTCATCATAACACGAGAAAAACTGGAGCGTACCAACGAAAAACAAACAAAACCAATCTACGCTAAAAAGAAAAAGAAAAAGAGACATAGAATTACCTTGTGTTGTCTCCCAAGAAGCGCTTGATTTAAGGTCGCTAGTTTGACCTATCTCCATAGATGACTCAATGCACCTTGAACATCTTGGATTTCTCATCAAATCCATCATAAAACTCTTCAAAAACGATTTCGGTTCCTAATGTCACCGGCAAATGGTAGGATCTCCCACGTACAATCTTGTACGGTTTAGTTCTCACCGGAATCCTACCGGTCTTCATATGCTTTAATGGGACGTAATCTAGCTTTGCGTCCCATCCTTTCCTAGATCGAGAAAACAACTTCTCGGGAATTCTAGTAGCTTCTATATCTCCATCTTGGGGATGATGTATGGTCATTGTCACGTGAGTGACCCTATACTTGAACAAAAGACACTTCGTTGACTTAGCGGTGAAGCACTCGTTAACTTTACTCCTTGTGATCCAAGGAGCATCTACTTTCAACAAATTCAGGGGAGGTTTCATGTTGATCTCAGGAGATTCTTTCGGAAGAGACCTCCAACTCTACGGTGCATCCCTGTAATGATTAGTAATTTTAATAGGAATTTCAAAGGGAGTAAGAGAAAGTACCTTGTAAAGCATTTCAAAACTTGGGATGAGATTTGCGTTAGGATGAATCCACACATAAAACTTCTCCCAACTCAGTTGATCTTTCTTCAACCTTGGCCACAATTTCAATGATTTGTCCAAGATGTACTTTTTCTTTTTCCAGGAATCTCGACCGCAATATCAACAATTGGGTCGAGGTTTTCCACTTCTTCTTCTTCTTCTTCTTCTTCTTCTTCTTCTTCTTCTTCTTCTTCTTCAAGAACTTATAGAGGAACATCGGGTTCGATAGGAGGAATGCTCAAGACTTGGAATGCTTTCTTGCTGGATAAATGATTTTCCATGACTTTATAAGATTCAGAAATGGCGTCCATGTCGTCTTCCAGGTTGTCCATCACTTTTAACATCTTTTCCAGCATCATGTGCATCCGATCCTCGGGGGTTTGTTGTGGAGGTTGCACTTGAGGCATATAAGAGATGTATCCTTGCTCATAAAACGTATGAGGGGGATTAAGCTCATCCCAATAGGCAAGCTCATCCTCAATAGCTTCCTCTCTTTTTCTTTTGTCACTAAACCAGTAATAGGCATACTTCTCCTCCAAATATTCATAATGGTCTGCACTAGCACCTTGTCTTGCTATTCAGGCTGGATCTAATGCAGGTTCATAGCTCCATTCAACCATTGGAAAACCTGAAAACTCAAAAACTCATACCAAAAAGATTAAAAGCAAGAGAAAAAGCTTCCAAGTTAGATAATCGATATACCGAATTTGGTCTAAGCCAAATCCCTGGCAACACGCCATAAACTTGTTCACTCCGAAACGTGGATGCAACCTTTAATATTTATACCTAGAATAATTGCAATAAAGCGAACCCACAGTGTACGGATCAATTGTAATAAAAGCAAGAATTCTAGGGTCGAACACAGGTTTTGGTGAAATCAAAACCGGAATAAGATATCTAACAAAGAAAGATGCAACTTTTGACAATTGAAAAGACAAAAATTGATTTTGTGTAAAGATCTGGGAAAACGGATTCTAAGGATCAAGGAATCCGATTGTGGTTTTCGATTCAAGACTTCTAAAGATTATATGGACAGAGCTGAGATTGCTAAGGTATGTGTTTTAAAACGATATGATGTACGGTGAAGTCTCCACCACCCATGTCCAAACCCAAAGACTCTAAATAAAGAATGTTGAGTCTCGATAAGATAGAGGATCTAAGGGAAGAATAATATTCTCAAAACCAAACACAAACCCAAGGGAATCAGATCTAACTCACAAAGGTAAGGGTTATGGCACACTCAACCTTAATAGAGGGGTTTGAATCCTCTATTACCTAGGACTTGTAATTGTTGGCAACCAAGGACGGAAATCACCGGATAAGTCTCTTCCCACACTCGGATATAGGTTAGATAGGGTCAACAAGGCTAGGGTTTAAGCAATATTTAACCAAGGATAAAGGATAAGGCAAGATAGGTACGACAGAAGGAAAATCGGGTTGTTCATCAAAGGAGATCGGTCGATCTGAGCCAAGAACAGTCCGATTTTGCCTTCTGCGATGGTTAAACTCAACTCTCAGGATCCAATCTGTTTATGAAGATTATTCTATAATCATCTCAACCACAATCTTCAACCAATCACCCCAGAATCACAAGGGTTTTAGCCAAGAAAACACATAATCAAAATCAAAAGAGATATTAAATCAAGAAAGCGAAGAATGATGAGAAAACTTGAATCCTTAAATTAAAACCAAACCAAAAGCGTAAGAACAATGTTTCAATCTTTCGAAACTCAAATAAAACTCAATAACAAACTTCAATTCTCAATCACAAAGACAAAATATAGAATCAAACTTACAAAACCTCCAAGAACTATATTCTTGGACTAGAACTTCCGAACTTCCTTCGAATCTTCCTCCTTGAATGCTTCCCTCGATGCGCTTGATCCTACGACTCAATAGTCTTAGATGAAATTGGATCCAATCTAAGGGTGGAAAGAGTTGTCAATTCCTATTCAGCCGTCGATGGGAGATATGAACTGTAGTGTGCTGGATTGGATTGGATTGGATGATTTGGATGGTGGTGAGACGTCCTCCTTTTATATGGAAAAATCTAGGGTTTAGATTAGCATGGGCCTATCTCAAAGATAAATAATCTTAAAGATAGATAATGTCATAGATAGAAAATCTTAAAAATAGATAATCTTCAAGATAAACTCTATCTTAAAGATAAACTGCATCTTAAAGATAAACTGCATCTTAAAGCTAAACCCTAGCTTTTTGGGCCGAAAAAGAATTTGAGTCTGTTGGTATCACAGCCCACTCTGGCGCGGTATCAAAAAATCACTTTGGTGCGGTATCAGAGATTACTTTGGCGTGGTATCAAAATCCGCTCCAGCTCGTCCCTAGCTTTCTTTTATGCTGCTTTTTGTTCCGCCAAGGCTTAATTCTTTGAATGTGTCATTTTGCTCCAAAATTCGCCATTTTACCTACAAATGCAATAAAACTTTGTGTAGACATCTTTTCTAGCAAATTATGCAATTATAAGCTTAAATGTCATGAATTCATGTTTATGCATGCAAAACAAAGGGGAAAACTACGTAAATACATGCCTAAAAATAGGTCATAATTCATATCATTCAGTTCCCGTTTCACACCCTAGCTACCATAGCTTCTTCGGGTGAGTCTATAAATTTTACTCATCTCTCGCTCGGGACAACATATCATCCGTTTCATAAGAACAAAAATACCATGCATCCTCTTTATATATTCCCGTCTACGTACCACAACAATGAAACCCCACCTTCCTCATGATCCATTGTTTCCTTTTACCATGATCAAACCTTAAAAGTTCTAATCTGTATCGTTCTCCCATATGCCAATCCCATGACCTAAGAAGGTCGCATAACGTCGTTCCAAACTCCTCCTAGGAGGTCCTGTTATAAGTACTTGCCTCAAACTCATGCAATGTTATTTTATTGTGGCATATGCTCTTCCTTTGATATACCTCCTTACCAGTGACATTGAACCACCGAAAATATTCCAAGCTCTCGTTACTATTCCTTTATAAGCCATAGTTTGGGTTACACTTTTCATCAACACTTGCCAGTAGACATCCCGCAGTTGTGCGTTCTAAGTTGTCCCCAATCAGCTTACAACTGACCTTATCCAAGGTCAACGACTTATCATTCTATTACACTTTCCGGGTTACCATTCTCATGAAGGCCACCCTCTTGGGACCCCTGCCTTAAACTCCGCTTGGCTCAGTCTACAATCCATGTTTCCTTCTTCTTTCACAAGATAGATATACTCTTCTTGACCTTGTTGTGTTGTATAACTCGCTTTCATAGGCTTAAACACTCTTCCATGATGTCCTTCAAGTGCATCCTTTTAAATATCTCCAACGTTATTAGCATCCACTCACGCTTCTCTTGGTTGGTATTTAAGTCTTCCAATAAATGAAAGCTACTCGATGAGTCTCGCATCTTTTGAGACCATCTTCTATACACACTTCCTTCGTCTTGGCGTTGCTTATCCTAAACATCACAACGGCAATCGGTCGGTGCCTTAAATGAAATTTGGTTATGTGCACTTTCACTATGTGGTTCTCCTTGTAACTCCCGTATGATTGGGATAATTCACCCGCTTAGAATCCCATAACCTTGACACTTCACTTTCTGGTATATTTGTAAGCTTAACTTACGGCCTCTTAAACATTTTGTAACTCGTTCGACCACGGTTCCCATCTCGACTCTCATGCTTAGGAGTGCTTGATAGGTAATGGAATCACTATCATTTAGGGTAGTTTTTAGAGTCTTTTTATTGCATTAGTGTCGGTTTATGCTACTAACTCCTTGGTCCAGAAGAAGAAGATCAAAAGAAGCTAAGGAAGGAATTATAAGCACTTAAGAGTAAAGATCGATCAAGAAGCAAAGTTTCTGTTGCTCCACCGCCCCCGCGGGCCCTTGCAGCCACCCCTGCAGTGACTTGCCTTGACGAGACGAAGACCAGCTCCCATGCGTCTCCCACTGCGCCCTACCTGCGCCTCGCCTTGGGAGCTGGAAGGCGAAGAGTCTATGTCACCGCCCCTGCGTTGGCCTTAAGGCGCCCCTGCGCCTTGACATCAGAAACGTCAGGAAGGCGAAAGATCAGACATTGAAGTGCATTAAAGATCCGCCGCAATGGAGTTGTGTAGCCGCCCCGGCGGTTCTGAAGAAGATCAACCGATTTTGCCTACACCGCCCCTGCGGTTCCTGAAGGCCGCCCCTGCGGTGAAACACCAGAAGCTTTACTCCGATTGTTTACACCACCTTTATGGCATTAAAGGTGGTTGTTTTAGGCAGGCTATTTACTCCAAATTAAGTGTCTTTTGTAGTATAAATAGTCCATGACTGATTGCTAAAATCATCGATGCTTTTCCTCACAAAATCCATTTTTAGACTTGAGTTTTCCATTGTAATGAGTTGCTAACTCCCTTGCTACATTGGGTTGGTTTGAAGGTGCTTTGTTACTTTGGTTGTAAGTTCTTTTAATATAAGTTTTTATCCAGTAATGTTTTGTGTTTCCTTGATCTCCATTGTTTATTTGCATGTTAACTATTACTTGAGATTGATCACCTTAGGTTCTAAAGTGCATGTAAACAACTAGGATTAATAGGTTCCGGGTTCGGGTCTTTAATCTAGTAGCAACTTTAAGTAATAACGGTTTGTAATTACTTACAGAAAAGGAACACAAATATAAACATAAGTTTAACGGTTTTAATCTTCTCTTTATATCCCTTAGTCTTTGTTTGAATGCTAACTTGTTATTTGTTCTTGTAGGTTTACGGAACTTTAATAGGTTAAGTTGTGTTGATGCTGATTGGCTCAACACATATGTATGATCGAGACGGGAGATTACTTAAAAACTTGTAAAAGGAATGCACCAAAGTTACAATTGCATGCTTAGAATTAACCTAGTGTAGATTCATCCATTATTGTCTTACTTGTCGCATTAATCGTTTTCATAAGTTTTTGTACATCAATTCAACCAAAACCCCCCTTTGTGTCATTTGTCATTATAATCGATAATTGCATCTAAAACACCTTAACTCTCTTGGGTTTGACCCTTACTTAATCACCATACTTGTTCTTAGTGCTAACTCGGGATTTACTTTTGATTGGGTATAGACGACCATAGAAATACCTTCGGTTAAATTGTGGCGCCGTTGCCGGGGAGTTTTTGTGTTTTATTGTTATTATTGATTATTGGTTTGAACCATTTGTATGGTTCAAACCCGTGCTACTAATTCCGGCTTTGCTTCTTTTGATCCAGAAATTGAGAGGACGCACATCCGGCAACGAAGACAACAACAACTACAACAAGAGATGGCTGACCGTACTCTTCGTCAACTTACGCAGCCCACTTTGGCTCAAAACCCTCTTGCGGTCGCTATACCGGCACTAGGGGAAGGAGTCAACTTTGAGCTCAAACCGGGCCTTATTCACTTGCTTCCATCCTTCCATGGGCTAAGTGGTGAAGACCCCATCAAGCACCTTAGGAAGTTCCACACCGTTTGTATGAACATGAAGCCGGCCAACATTACCGAAGAACAGATCAAGATGAGGGCATTCGGCTTCACACTCAAAGATTCGGCGGATGATTGGTATTACCACCTTCCGTCCGGGAGCATTGACACTTGGGAGAACCTTCACAAAGCATTTTTGGAGAAATACTTTCCAGCTAAAAAGGCAAATAGCTTGAAGAAAGCTATAAGCAACATCGAGTAAGAGGCAACCGATACTCTCTACGAGTATTTCAAAAGGTTTGCACGCCTCCGATCCAGCTGTCCTTTCCACGGATATTCAACTCAAGATCTAGTCTTGTACTTGTACAATGGCTTGCTAGACAATGAAAGGAGGATCGTCGATGCAGCTTGCGGAGGTAATATTCTTAACTCTACTCCTGACCTTGCTTTGGAAAAGGTACAGGAACTAGCGGAAGGAACTCGGAACTTTGGAAGGACCCCGGCTAAGAAAGGAGTTCATCCCGTGAGTTCCGGGAAGAACGAGATTTCCACCGAGCTAGCGGAATTGAAGGAAATGGTGAAGAGGCTAACACTTATGGGAACACCGCAACAGCTCAAAGCTTGTGGAGTTTGTGCTGACCCGTATCATCCAACGGACATGTGTCCACAAGTTCAAGATGACGATGCTGAAGTAAACGCAATGGGTTATTGTTAGCATGAAATATTGTGATATTTTAGGCACGTTTTCTAATCGTAATTGATTCATATCGATAGTCTTTGATTGATCTTTGTGCATATGTGAGCTAGTATTACCTATATTGTCAATATGGATGTCTACACTAGTTCTATGTTGATTATAGGTGATTTGGAGGTATTTCCGAACGAAATCGAGCAAAGGAGAGTTGAGTCGATATGTCCATAGATCGAGGACACTTTTTGGAAGCAAATTTGAGTATTGGATTGAGGAATGCACGAATGAAAGCAAGAATCACGGTCTTACCCTAAATTACGACCGTGGATTGTGAGTCAGAATTCGATGTTCATTCCAGGAGATATTACGGCCGTGGAACTAACCGTAGTAGTTTCCACGCCTCAAAATTACGGTCGTGGAATCTTCCACGACCGTGATCTTGGCGAATCTTTTCGCCATATTTCGAAGCCATGATCTTTTGAAGATTGGGCCGGGCCGACGCTTCGTCTTGCCCTATAAAAAGACGGCCGAAAAGAGATTTCATCATGCTCGCTTACACCTTTACACAAGCTCCTTACAATCAACGCTTAGTGACGCACAAACCCTCTTCTTGGAGGTAATTTTGGAGATCTCATTGAAGATCAAGGTTCGCAATTGGAGAGTTGCTGTTAGTAATCTTCGCGTTTGTGGAAGATTGAAGTTCTTGGAGGATTTTGCAAGAAGATTCCTCTTCTTGCTTAGGTTTGATTTAGGATCGGATTGACATCCCGTTTCTTTTCTTCCCTAAGATTGTGATTGCTTATTCCGTTTTGAATCTTTTGATAAACATTTGTTCTTGACTGTGATTCTGAGATTCATTTGAAGATTATCGATAGTTCTTGAAAGTTCCCATCTTTTTCCTTTTAATTCTTGAATTAATATCAATATGACTGTTATTGGCTAAAAACCCTTAACAATTCTAAGGTGAAGGGTTGATAGTTGTGGCTTAGATGATGATAGATCGATCGCAAACAGATTAGACCCTGAGAGTTAGAGAATTATCGCCGACAACCCTAAATTACGGGCTGTTCTTGAGTTCCACGACCGTGGAATCTCAAGATCCAACCGTAATTTCCGTAAGTTTACGAGCCTGCTTTTACCTTAATCCAAAGTTAAAGAATTGCTTTAGCTTAGTTTAGACTTGTCTTTTCTAGGTGGTAGTGAAGCCTCAACAACCTCTACCTCGATTGTGAGCCTCAACAACCTCAATCGGATAAGCTAGTCTTGATCTTTAGATTATAGGTTTGGGTATTTGATGCTAATCCTTGTCTTTAAAACCTTTCAATATTGAGCCTCAACAACCTGTATAGGGAGTGTCTTTTAGGTGAGTTACATAAGGTTTTTGGAACCTCAACCGTACGATTACCTTACATTAGTATACCTTTGCATATCTCAACTCTGTCTTTATATCATCTAGTATATCCTGAATCGATTGCCACAGCTGGATTCCTGGATCTTTAGGATTGTTGTTTTCCCAATAATTTGCAAAGCTCCACATATTTACTTGCTTGATAACCTGCAACTGAGTTCGTTCCACCCAAATCCCTGTGTTCGATACTCTGGAATTCTTGCTTAACTACGTCGATCCGTACACTGCGGGTTCGCTTGCTTGATTCTAGTTTTATAAATTTAAAACTTATTTGCACACACCTCTAGGGGCGAACAAGTTTTTGGCGCCGTTGCCGGGGATTTGGCTTCGTCCGAATCCGGTAGCCGGTTGTCAAGCTTGGGAGCTTGCTCTCGTTATTTGATTTTTCTTTGAGTGCATGCGCAGGTCAAGGAACACCAAAGATCTCTTACCTCTTGATCAAGAGCTAGAGAAAACCTTGAGACAAAGACGCAAGGAAAAGAGGATGGCTCAAGAGAACGAACGCGATCTTCAAACTGAGTTGGCAGAGAAGGAAGCTCAACTCCGATGGAATGAGACTCTCCTCCAGGATGAGATGGATCGTCATCAATCTCAATTTAACGGTCTACAAGACGTGATCGCCCAAATGAAGATAAAGATGAGCGATCTTGAAAATAAGGTGGACAAGAAGTCCTCGAAAAGGAGAACAAGGTCTAGAAGAAGAAACCACTCATCCACCGATGATAGTGATTCTTCCATGCCTCCGTTAGAAGAGATTGATCCCACGGTCAACATAAATCCTTTCAATCCACAAGGAGCTGCTAACCGTCGCATCCCACCTAGGAATGCGAGGGTCGAACGTGTGGATAATGAGCCGAGAACTCTTGGCCAGCGGATGGATCCGACACAACAACCACGCCGCTTAGGTGTGAACTTTGATGCTGAAGATGTACAAGGGTTTAGCTTCAACCCTCAAGTTATCACTCTTGTTCGCCAAAGCCAGTTTGGCGGTACAAGCGCTGAATCTCCACACCAACACTTACAAAACTTTGAGTGTATGATGGAGACGATGAGACCAAAGAGCGCTACTACCAACAGCTATAAGCTCAAACCTTTCTTTTTCTCTTTGAAAGGGAAAGCGCTATCTTGGTACCAAGCTCTTCCTAGTGGGAAACTAGAAACGTGGGAAGACCTCTCCGCAGAGTTTCTCACCAAGTTCTTTCCGCCCTCCAAAACGGCGGAACTTAGAGGTAAGATTAATGCTTTTTCTATGAGACCTAACGAAAGTTTGTTTCAATCTTGGGAAAGGTTTCAGGATTTGCTCTTGGATTGCCCTCATCATGGCATATCCAAGCTTGCCTTGCTGGAAATTTACTACAAGGGGCTGGATGCGGGAACGCAATTCAACCTCCAATCCCTCTCATGCGGAACGTTCATGGACATGAGAGAAGATGACGCTTGGGACTTCATCGAGAAGCAAGCAAGGGTCATAGAGAAATATTCCCACCGGAAAGTGGAGGGAAATCGTGTGGAGCAAGGAGCAAAGCTCACACATGAAGCTCAAAATCAGATTTTCTCCCTCAACAATGAGATTAAAGAGTTGAAGGAGACTATCAAGACCAACTTCCCAAAGCAACAAGAGAAGGATGTTGGTTATTTGGGCAACAACAACAATGGCGGTGATAACACCAACCGCAACAACAACAATAGCCGGAACAATAACCGGAATGGCAATTGGAATGGGAACAACAATAACCGGAACAACAACAATTGGAACAACAATCGTGGTTCAAACAACAACAATTGGCGCTCCAATCAGCAGAATTCCGGTAACTCCTATCCTTCCAATTCTAATTCGCTAACTCCACCTTCCTCTTCCTCTACTCCTTTGAAAAGCCAGGGGCAATCATCTAATGGAGGAAGCACTTCGGGGAAGGAGAAGCCAGATCCCATGTTGGAAACTATCTTGGGAAAGCTTCAAGGGATGGAGGACCGCTTCACTAAGTTCGATGATCGAGTTTCTAAGATCGACAAAGCTCAAAAGGTTTTAGAAAACCAAATGTTCGATCATGCGGAAAAAGTTCCTAGAAATCCAGGGAAACTTCCGGGAAAGACGGAGGACAACCCTAAGGGAAGGGTAATGGCGATTACAACTAGGAGCGGAGTGACTACCACCGATCCGCAGCCTACGTTCGTTGAAGTCCCCGTAGAGAAAGGCAAAGAAAAGGGGAAGGAGAAGGAGGACGTCTATGTCCCCCCTCCAGCTTTCAAACCTCCCCTACCGTTCCCTCAATCTAGAGCGCGAGCGCGCCTAGACAAGCAATTCGGTAAGTTCATAGAACTCATGAGCAAACTGCATATTAATATACCTTTCATTGATGCTATTGTAGGTATGCCGGCTTATGGCAAGTTCTTGAAGGAGCTCCTCTCTAACAAGAGGAAGCTAGAAGATTTTGGAGAGGTCAAGATGAGTTCGGATTCTTCGGATCTCATCAAGACTATGAAGGAGAAAATGCCCCCAAAGCTGAAAGATCCGGGGTCATTTTGCATTCCCATTGGAGTGGGAGAGGTCACATATGACGCTTTATGTGACTTGGGAGCAAGTGTGAGCATCATACCACTTGCATTATGCAGGAAGATCGGTTTAGGCGACCCTAAACCAGTGAAGATGACGTTATACATGGCGGATCGATCCATTACTCGCCCCGTCGGCATTGTAGAAGACGTCCCAGTCAAGCTAGGCAAGTTCTTTGTCCCCATTGACTTTGTCGTGCTTGACATTCCTGCAGATAGTCCGGTCCCGATCATACTCGGAAGGCCGTTTCTTGCAACTTCCGGCTGCATGGTCGATTGCAAGAATGGGAGACTCGCTTTTGATATTGGGGAAGAGAAAGTAGAGTTCGTTCTTTCCACTCTAGTGAAGAAGCCAATCTTTGATGAGGATATTTACAATGTCCAAGACGAAGAAGGTTTATCTAGGGAGGAGGTAAGTGCGATTCTCTTTAACGATCCCTTACAAAAGGTTATTACCATGAGTCTAACCGATGTAGGAGAAGAAGAAGAGTGCAAAAAGGAAATTGAAGCCTTAGAAGCACAAGAAGAGATGCATGAGGTGGAGTTTGAGAAACTCCACGATGAGGCTGAGAATACTCGAATCCACGGTCATACTCTGTATTCCACGACCGTGGATTCCACGACCAAAATCAACCTCCATTCCAGAGGATATTACGGCCGTGGAAAACCAGAGGAAACCGTAATTTTGACCGTGGAAAAGGGCGATCGGCATACTTCTTCAACTTCTTCTAATTCTTCTCCAACCCATTCAACATCCTTAGAAACTTCTAAGGAAACATCGGAAGCTCCTCAAGGATCGTTGGAAGCTCCGAAAGCAATGGAACTCAAACCACTTCCTACTCATCTAAGGTACGCTTTTCTTGGATCTAATTCTACCTTTCCGGTCATCGTTAGTTCCGAATTAAGCATAGATGAACATGAACAGCTCATGATTGTCCTTAGGAAACATAGAAAAGCCATAGGCTATACTATTGAGGACTTAGTAGG
>BSUD01000001.1:132465941-132497935 GCA_033239045.1 Fagopyrum esculentum | reverse complement strand
CATTCATCGATCAAATGCTTGAAAGGTTAGCACAACATTCATACTTTTGCTACCTTGACGGTTATAGTGGCTTCTTTCAGATTCCGATACATCCGGATGATCAAGAGAAGACCACATTCACGTGCCCTTGGGGTACGTTCGCCTACAGGAGAATGCCGTTCGGGCTTTGCAACGCCCCAGCCACCTTTCAACGGTGCATGATGGCCATCTTCTCCGAATACGTAGAGGAAATCATGGAAGTCTTCATGGACGACTTCTCCGTTTACGGTTCCTCTTTTAACGATTGTCTTTCTAACCTTTCTCTTGTTTTGCAAAGATGTGAAGACACTAACCTAGTTCTTAATTGGGAGAAGTGTCAATTCATGGTTAAGGAAGGAATCGTGTTAGGTCACTTAGTCTCTAGTAGAGGGATAGAGGTAGACAAAGCTAAAATAGAGACCATAGAGAAACTTCTTCCCCCAATTTCGGTGAAGGGAATAAGAAGTTTCCTAGGACATGCTGGATTTTATAGACGTTTCATTCAGGACTTTTCTAAGATATCAAAACCTCTCACTAATCTATTGATGAAGGATGCAGTTTTTGAGTTTTCACAGGAATGTCTAGATGCATTCAACACCATTCGGCAAGCTCTGATTTCAGCACCCATTATCCAACCCCCGGATTGGACTCTCCCTTTCGAGATTATGTGTGATGCTAGTGACGTAGCCATTGGAGCTGTTCTTGGGCAACGAAAGGAAGGACGAACCCACGCCATATACTACGCTAGCAAGACGCTAGACGAAGCTCAGCTCAACTACGCCACTACAGAAAAGGAATTTTTAGCCATTGTCTACGCTATTGACAAGTTCCGCTCTTATCTTGTAGGTGCAAAGGTGATTGTTTACACGGATCATGCTGCGATCCGGTACCTCCTTGCGAAGAAAGATGCGAAACCAAGGCTGATTAGATGGATTCTTCTCCTACAAGAATTCGATCTAGAGATCCGCGACAAGAAAGGCTCGGAAAATTCTATTGCGGATCATTTAAGTCGTCTAACACATCTAGAGGACGACCATTTGCCCATTGATGACTCCTTTCCGGACGAACACCTACATATCATAGAGGAGTGCATCAAGGTAGTCTCCAAAGGTAACGAACCATGGTTTGCTGATTTCGTTAACTATTTAGTTTGCCAGGAGATACCACCCGGACTGTCGTACGCACAAAGGAAGAAGTTCTTCAAGGACGTCCGGGAATACCATTGGAACGAGCCTCTCCTCTTTAAGAGAGGTCCGGATGGCATCATCCGGCGATGTGTGCCGGAAGATGAGATGCAAAGTGTCATCCGACATTGTCATTCACTACCTTGTGGAGGACACGCTAGTTCGAACAAAACTAGCGCAAAGGTATTGCAATCTGGATTCTATTGGCCTACTTTATTTAAAGATGTGCAATCCTTTGTTTCTTGTTGCGATGCTTGTCAAAGAACAGGCAATATCTCTAGAAGGAACGAGATGCCCCTCAACAACATCCAAGAGGTGGAGATTTTCGACGTTTGGGGAGTCGATTTCATGGGACCATTCCCTTCTTCTTGTGGAAACCAATACATACTATTGGCGGTAGACTACGTCTCTAGATGGGTCGAAGCAATTGCCTCTCCCACGAATGATGCCATGGTGGTGGTTAAGTTCTTCAACAAGACCATCTTTCCGCGATTCGGGACGCCAAGGACGATCATTAGTGATGGAGGTTCTCACTTCATAGCCCGTCGCTTTGAAGCTCTTCTAACCAAGTATGGGGTTACTCACAAGATCGCCACCCCTTACCATCCACAAACGAGTGGACAAGTTGAGATCTCAAATAGGGAGATCAAGGGAATTCTAGAGAAGACGGTTTCAAGGACTAGGAAGGATTGGTCCTTGAAACTAGATGATGCATTATGGGCATACCGGACCGCATACAAGACTCCCATAGGAACCACACCATACAACCTTGTGTATGGGAAGTCTTGTCATTTGCCGGTAGAGCTAGAGCACAAAGCGTTTTGGGCTATCAAATGGCTGAATTTCGGCATGAAGGAAGCGGGAGAGAAGCGTCTCCTAGACATCAACGAGCTGGATGAACTCCGTTTGAACGCCTATGAAAACGCTAAGATCTACAAGGAAAGAGCAAAGCGTTGGCATGATAAGCATATCATTCCAAAGGACTTCCAAGAAGGAGATCAAGTTCTCCTCTTTAACTCGAGACTTCGCCTCTTTCCAGGTAAGTTAAAATCTCGTTGGACTGGACCTTTTCTAATTAAGCGTATTTTCCCCCATGGTGCAGTTGAAGTATGGGGTGAAGCTAGCGGAAGTTTTAAGGTGAACGGCCAACGACTCAAGAAGTACTCACCGGAACTCCAAGCTGAGGAGTTTGCACCTACCGCACTCGAATAAATGCAAGAATGGTCTAGCTACGGACCTTAAACAAAGCGCTTCTTGGGAGGCAACCCAAGGTATTGCATTTTCGTTTTTGTTTTCGATTCATAGTTTAGCTTAGAGTAGAAGTTTTTGCTTTATTTTGCCTCGATTTCTCCCGGTATGTTCGTGTTTTTGGTTGTAGGATCGATGGAAAGGGAGAAAAGGAGGATAATGTCAAAAAGAAGTGACGAAATTTGGACTTTGAAGCTTTACAGAGGGTTCCACGGTCTAAATTACGGTCGTCATAGCTACAGTGGCCGTAATTCTCAAAGGCCTGTGAAAAATCATCAAAATTACGGGTCCGTACATTTCCACGGCCGTGGAATGCCCCGATAGACCGTGATTTTTGAAAATTTGTCTGCGAGTATAAAAGCCACACTTCATCACAAAAACACCACAAATCCTCCCCAATTCCACGCCCTAAATACCGAAAACCCGCAGCTTCTCCCAAATCTTCGTTCTTTAATCGTTTTTAACGATTCTTCTTCCTAAACTGAAGCAAATCCAACCACAAACAAGATCCAAGCGAAGAATCGAGCGGAAATTCATCAACGGAAGCACATTTCGGATTTTTCAATCCGAAAAATAGGTTTTTGCTCTCTTCTTGATTCTAGTCGTTTTGGTTCGTTTTTGTTAGAGATTTTTAGGAAGAACTGATTGAGATTGGAAGAAATTAGATTAGGACTGCTTGTTGTGGAGTTTGATTGCTGATTTGCTGAGAATTGCGAATTTTCGAGACGAATCACGGTCGCTGAAGTTTCCACGGCCGTGGTTTCTATAGAACAGACCGTAATTCTCAACAGAATGGACTTTGTGAGGAGAGTTTCGGGAAGGATTAAGGAAAAGAAAGGGGAGCAGAATAAGAAGAGAAAGGGCAACCCCTCCACATCTAGGGCACCACCACCCTCATCTCCCTCACCACCATCCTCACCTTCACCTCCATCTTCACCCCCTCCTCCTAGCATCCCGATCATACACGAAAACTACATAGCTGCACTTGAGAAAATAGAGAAGAGGACAGTGATAGGTCCTAGATATTTGTTGTTGGAGGATCTACATCCTCTCAACATAGTAGATGACCTTACATGGCTCTTGGATAGAGCCGGATTGCTTGTCTTCACGAACATTCGTGAAGACGCTTATGAGGAGATCACCCGAGAGGTTGTGACATCTTTCGAGCACAGCCATGTTGATAGGACCGTCTCCTTCCGTCTCATGAACAAAGACTACCATCTGAGCATTGTTGAGTTCGGGACCATTTTTGGGTTCCATGAGACCTATAACGGTCGACTTCCTAGAAGCGTTTCCGCCAAGGACTTTTGGGCGGAAGTGGCCATGATTTATGCCGACGAGGACCGTTGGCATCCGGCTGATACCAAGGCCAAATTGATGTACCATTTGGCCTTGAAGATAGCTCACCGTGTTCTTTCGGAGTGTCTCTTTCCTAGGACGGAGACGCCCCAAAAGATCAAGACGGATGAGCTATTCCTTCTTTACGCTATGCTTCATGGATGCCGCGCAGATTGTGCTACTCTTTTGGCGGCGACAATGAGTAAGCTCAAGAACAAATCGAGAGGGAACATTGGATATGGTGGGATAGTGACCCACATAGCTAGGAGCTTTGGTGTAGATTTTTCAGCCTGCACCCGCATACCCGCCGTACCTCTAGGACTACATGCATTCATGGTTAGGGGACTCATCTTCCCCACACATAGAGGTCCGCCTTATGCGGGCATGCCCTGGGAGAGTAGGACAGGCAGGGGTATTGAGTGGCTGCCAGAGTATTCCATTGTGGCGGGATGCCACAATTGGAAGGAGACATTCGCTGCGATGCATGCGAACAGGCTTGTAGCTCCCCCCTACGTTCCACCACCGGCTGAGGATGAGGAGGACATGGGAGAGCAGTACGAGAGTGGTGGAGGAGCAGAGCAGGAGTTCGGCACGTTTCCGGATCAGCCGGAGGCGGCCCCGGATGTACCTAGGCGCTCTCCACGCCCAGCTAGAGCTTCAGGCTCGTCATCTCGCCGCGCCAGTGTGAGCGAGAGGCCCACGTGGATGACTACACCTCCCACCTGGTACGACACACCTCCTCCTTGGTCCACGACGCAGCCAGCAGCACCACCGCCACCAGCACCAGCCGATGCCCCCACATGGTATGATCACGCCCCGGGATGGTATGAGAGGATGCCGGAGTGGGCTACCGGACTTTCTGAGCGAGTCGGAGCACTAGAGATCCGGGCGGATGCTAGAGACGGACGCTTAGACGACCTTGACCACATGATGAGGGACGTCTACCGCCAGCAGTTTGGGCGGTCCTATGATCCGAGTTTCTCTCCATTCCCACCTCCACCGGCGCCGCAGTGATTCATGACCGGACCGCTCGTTTTAGACATTCCCGCCACCATTTGTGAGTTTCTTTTTCTTTTCTTTCTTTTGTTCTTTCTTGTGAACATTAGGGACAATGTTCGTCCTAAGTATGGGGTGGGATGTACTAAATGTTTGTAATAACTCTACTCTATATGTTGCTTTCATTCCGAGACTATCATTGCATGTTCATCATATGTTACACGTTTCATTCTTGCATTGCATGAAAAAGAACTTTAAAAACCCATAAAAATTGAAAAATTTTGAAAATTTTGTGCTTCTAATGAATTGAGATGATTTCCATGATAATCACTACTTGTGAATTGAGTTTGATGACAATTACATGCTTAAAAGGATTGTGAATTGAAAGGGATTTGAATGAATAAATTTTACCTCTTTTGCAAGTTTTATAATGTGAAAACGTTACCTAAATCATGTTGAGAAATTGAAGTTGAAATCACATTATAAGTTCCTATACTTCTTGTTGAAATGATTAAGGCAATTCGATACTTTCTTTCTTCTTTCTTTGATCATCTAACTCCTCATTGAAATATTAGCCTCCCTTACCCATCCGGGAACTTGGAAAGTGAATGAGAAAAAGGCATGTTTGATGTGGGAGGGCCATGAGAGCATATATTTGCGATCAATTGAATAGAAAGAAATTATAGGTTTGGGGAAGTCAATCATAACGATGAGTAACTCGGCACCATTCACATAGCCGGGTGTTTGTGTCTTGCCAAAGTCGGATTGAGCGATATTCCTAGCGGATTATGGTATGTGCGCTAAGGGTTTGAGGCATCTCTTGCAATTTTGAGAAACGCCGATCTCCTAGGCTTCGGTTTTTGTGCACCTCTGTCCATAACTCCAAAAGTAAAGTCGAAAAATGAAAAGGAGAGAGCGAAGCTCTAAGTGAAGTGTTGCGGAAACCGCAAAAGAAGAAGAAGGTAGTTGTCCACTTTCCCGGATTTATGCACCACTCTCCCTCAAAGTTTCCCTTCCCTTCCATACTCTAGACCTTTTCTTTGAAAGTCCTTAAGATCAAAAGAATGTTATATGGCTTGGTGATCTAAATTGAAGTTCTTATGATTGATTTTGATAATATTTGAAGGTTATAATGCTTGCTTGGAAGTTAAATTGATTCATGAGTTTTCTTTACCTTTTACTCTCTAATTAAGTGTGTGAAAGTTTGAAGAACGATTGAAGCAAGATTTGAGAATGATCTATTCTTTAGAAGTCACTTTCATCCAAAAGAAGGTACACATATTTCATCCTAACTCTTGTTTAAAACTTTTTGAAAGACCTTGCTTAGGGACAAGCAAGTGCTAAGTATGGGGTTATTTGTTAGCATGAAATATTGTGATATTTTAGGCACGTTTTCTAATCGTAATTGATTCATATCGATAGTCTTTGATTGATCTTTGTGCATATGTGAGCTAGTATTACCTATATTGTCAATATGGATGTCTACACTAGTTCTATGTTGATTATAGGTGATTTGGAGGTATTTCCGAACGAAATCGAGCAAAGGAGAGTTGAGTCGATATGTCCATAGATCGAGGACACTTTTTGGAAGCAAATTTGAGTATTGGATTGAGGAATGCACGAATGAAAGCAAGAATCACGGTCTTACCCTAAATTACGACCGTGGATTGTGAGTCAGAATTCGATGTTCATTCCAGGAGATATTACGGCCGTGGAACTAACCGTAGTAGTTTCCACGCCTCAAAATTACGGTCGTGGAATCTTCCACGACCGTGATCTTGGCGAATCTTTTCGCCATATTTCGAAGCCATGATCTTTTGAAGATTGGGCCGGGCCGACGCTTCGTCTTGCCCTATAAAAAGACGGCCGAAAAGAGATTTCATCATGCTCGCTTACACCTTTACACAAGCTCCTTACAATCAACGCTTAGTGACGCACAAACCCTCTTCTTGGAGGTAATTTTGGAGATCTCATTGAAGATCAAGGTTCGCAATTGGAGAGTTGTTGTTAGTAATCTTCGCGTTTGTGGAAGATTGAAGTTCTTGGAGGATTTTGCAAGAAGATTCCTCTTCTTGCTTAGGTTTGATTTAGGATCGGATTGACATCCCGTTTCTTTTCTTCCCTAAGATTGTGATTGCTTATTCCGTTTTGAATCTTTTGATAAACATTTGTTCTTGACTGTGATTCTGAGATTCATTTGAAGATTATCGATAGTTCTTGAAAGTTCCCATCTTTTTCCTTTTAATTCTTGAATTAATATCAATATGACTGTTATTGGCTAAAAACCCTTAACAATTCTAAGGTGAAGGGTTGATAGTTGTGGCTTAGATGATGATAGATCGATCGCAAACAGATTAGACCCTGAGAGTTAGAGAATTATCGCCGACAACCCTAAATTACGGGCTGTTCTTGAGTTCCACGACCGTGGAATCTCAAGATCCAACTGTAATTTCCGTAAGTTTACGAGCCTGCTTTTACCTTAATCCAAAGTTAAAGAATTGCTTTAGCTTAGTTTAGACTTGTCTTTTCTAGGTTGTAGTGAAGCCTCAACAACCTCTACCTCGATTGTGAGCCTCAACAACCTCAATCGGATAAGCTAGTCTTGATCTTTAGATTATAGGTTTGGGTATTTGATGCTAATCCTTGTCTTTAAAACCTTTCTATATTGAGCCTCAACAACCTGTATAGGGAGTGTCTTTTAGGTGAGTTACATAAGGTTTTTGGAACCTCAACCGTACGATTACCTTACATTAGTATACCTTTGCATATCTCAACTCTGTCTTTATATCATCTAGTATATCTTGAATCGATTGCCACAGCTGGATTCCTGGATCTTTAGGATTGTTGTTTTCCCAATAATTTGCAAAGCTCCACATATTTACTTGCTTGATAACCTGCAACTGAGTTCGTTCCACCCAAATCCCTGTGTTCGATACTCTGGAATTCTTGCTTAACTACGTCGATCCGTACACTGCGGGTTCGCTTGCTTGATTCTAGTTTTATAAATTTAAAACTTATTTGCACACACCTCTAGGGGCGAACAGTTATGGACAACCACAGCAGTAAAGACCTAGGAATGATCCCTATACATAGAATTTCATGCCAAATTGGCGTGACCAACAGAATTTTCGTTGGAGGGATCAACAAAACCAACAACAGCAACCCCGCCAAGGTAAGTATCTCTCAACTGAAGATATGTTGCAGGTTTTGACTAAACACTTTGCTACTCATGTCCAAACAACAGAATCAAGCATCAAAAACCTTGAGAAGCAGGTTGGTCAAATGGCGGAAGCCATTACAAGAATTGAAACTAGGGCCTCCGGAGGATTACCGTCGCAAACGGTTATAAACCCAAAAGGCATGCAGGAGGAGGTTCAAACATAGAGGAAGAGTCCTTACGTCGAGCAAACGACGTAAAACAAAGGCGCTAATTCGGGAGGTAACCCGAAGGAATAAGAAGAGGAGCTTCTGTCAAGAAAACCGCCCCTACGGCTCTAAAAAACGCCTCTACGACGACACCCCTGGCCAGCGCCACCCCCGGCGTTGGACCTGCGTCTGCTCACGTAGATCACCGCCCCCACGGTGCCAATCCTACGCCCCTGCGGCGACCACCCTTGACACGCACCCTCAGCTCCGCCCCCGGCGCTGAGGCTGCGTGCCCCCTCTCTCTTGCCACCGCCCCCGCGGCGACACACACCGCCCATGCGGTATAGTTAAGGAAAGAAAAAAATACACTTCCCAAAAATAACCTACATCTACCACCTTCTCCACTCCCTCTCCATTCACTCGGCGAAACCTAGCCGCCTCACCCTCCTACGCCCTTGCGCCCTCCAGCAACTCATCGTCACCACCTCGTCGCGCCCCCTACGCCACCTCCGGCAACCTAGTGGCGCCACCCCCTTACCAGCACGAACAACCTCCACCACACACAACCCTTCCACTCTTGCTCGACTGCTCCACCTCCGGCGACAGCCACATGAACCAAAGAAAGCGCCGGAAAAGCTCCATCGCCACCACCTTCGTCGAAACGACCAAATTGCCTTCTACGCAAGCTCCCGCCCCTGCGCCTGCAAGCTCCCGCCCCTGCGTCGACCCGCCCCTGCGCCTGTTGCAGCCACCCTTGCGGATTTTACGACATAAGGTTCGTCTTTTGATCAAATTTCTGAACTTTCTAACTCTCTTACTTGATCAATTGCAAGAGATGGAATTACAAAGGAAATACAAGTTGACGGAAGGTGAGAAGGATCGATATAGGATTGCTCAAAGCCGGGAGGTGCATGCAACCCGGTTCCTTGATGTTTCCACCTTGGAAAATTTAGGGATGTTGGAGAGTATGCAGGAATTTCTAAACAATGCCGGGTTGGGAGATTTTCTGATAAAGACCGCTCCAACACACCCCGACCTCAGCAGACAATTTATAGCAACATTCAAAATGGAGACGGTAGACCAAATGTGTGTTGGGCTTTCATTCAAGTACACCAAGAGGAAGTACACATTGAATTACACCCAAATATCGGAGGCTTTAGGGGTGACAATAACAGCTTCCGATGACTGGTGGGAACCCATTCCAACACCGGATTTGCTTGAGTTTTGGCAGGCCACCACTAGGTCAGAGTTCCATGCAGGTGGCAAGTACTCCAACAAATTCACTCACTCCTTCTTGAGGCTCATATCAAAGGTCTTCATGAGTGTCTTCTGTGGACACAAGGAGGAGAATAAGGTTGCTCTCAAGGACCTTCCCTTGTTATATGCTTGCCTCTCCACGAATAATTGGGTGCCGGATTGGGCATATCTCTTCCTTACCGCTCTTAAGCGGATTAGGAAGAATGAGCCTCGTGACATAGTGGGAGGAGGTATCATTTCATTACTAGCTGCGTGGGTTATGGATCTTCCTTCATTGGAAGAAGATTTGGAGGCACTCTTATACAATGAAGGGTTATTGAGGAAGTGCAGGCTCCTCAGGAGAGACGGGGAGCATCGGTTCTGGATCTCCCTTGCAGATGAGAGTCACATCACATATCTTCCCCGACGACTCCCCTTGGGAGAAGAGCTCTCCGACCTATATGTACCGGTTGACCCTGTCCCGCCAAGACGACCTCAGGTTGATATTGCTGGGAGGTACGCAGCCGGCTCTAGCAGGGCCCACACCACTGATGAGGAGATGCCGACGGCGGGACACGACAGTCAGACCATGGAGAGTCTGCAGGCTCAGATGGCTGCTTTGACTACACAGCACCAGGCATGGCAGACAGAGTATCAGCGGTCCATGCTTGAGCAGCAGCAGGCGTGGCAGTCCAGCTTCGCCTCCTCCATGACCACCCACTTTGACCACCGTCAAGATGCTTGGCAGGCGGCTCATCGGCAGCAGTTGGAGACTCAACAACTAGCTTGGTAGGCTAGCTATGAGACTTCATTTCGAGAGTGGATGGAGGCTCAGGAGGACCGGATTGACACCCTTCACCGCCAGCAGGAGCATTTCTTCAGCCACTTCCCTTACCCGCCGGAGGAGGGTCCTGATGGTCCATCCGGACCACCCTAGTGAGGGGTACATTTCTTTCCTTTCTCCCATATTTATCTTTGACTCTTTTTCACTTTGAGGACAAAGTGCACTTTAAGTATGGGGGAGGGATATATATCATTGATTGTACAGTTTATTGTGTTGTTTTTTGGCATTTGTTTTGCTTCGTTGAAATCAAAAAAAAAGAAAGAAAAAGCCAAAGAAGTGAAAAAGGCATGAAAATCCTTGGATAAACCGAAAACCCAAAAGGGCGGTTTAGGTAAAAAGAAGGTAGTCCGACCAACCTTAGGTTGGTGCAAAATTGGACTTGAGGGATGTGAGCTTAAGTGAGAAAAGAAGAAGAGTGGCAAGGTGAAAACCCGAAAGGGCGCCTTGGCAAGATGAGCGACACCGAGTGTAGGTTTCCCTTCCGGCGTTTTGGCGACATAAGAAGGGGAGTCATAAGGAGGTTGTCCGGGTAGGCCACTCTTGGAGCGATAAGGATGGTAGTATCTCTTTTTCCCACATTTCCTCTCTTTTTCCTTTTTTCTTTCTTGGTTTTTCTCTTGTTTTCCATTATTTTTCTTTCTTTCCCTTGCTTCCTGAGACCTTGAGTCTAATGGATGTCATTTGTTTTACTCGGGACGAGTAAAAGGTCTAAGTATGGGGGAGTTTGATAGGGGATGGAATCACTATCATTTAGGGTAGTTTTTAGAGTCTTTTTATTGCATTAGTGTCGGTTTATGCTACTAACTCCTTGGTCCAGAAGAAGAAGATCAAAAGAAGCTAAGGAAGGAGTTATAAGCACTTAGGAGTAAAGATCGATCAAGATATGTTGCTCCACCGCCCCCGCGGGCCCTTGCAGCCGCCCCTGCGGTGACTTGCCTTGACGAGACGAAGACCAGCTCCCCTGCGCCTCCCACTGCGCCTTGCCTGCGCCTCGCCTTGGAGCTGGAAGGCGAAGAGTCTATGTCACCGCCCCTGTGTTGGCCTTAAGGCACCCCTGCGCCTTAACATCAAAAACGTCAGGAAGGCGAAAGGTCAGACGTTGAAGTGCATTAAAGATCCGCCCCAGCGGAGTTGTGTAGCCTCCCTGGCGGTTCTGAAGAAGATCAACCGATTTTGTCTAAACCGCCCCTGCGGTTCCTGAAGGCCGCCCCTACGGTGAAACGCCAGAAGCTTTACTCCGGCTGTTTACACCACCTTTATGGCATTAAAGGTGGTTGTTTTAGGCCGGCTATTTACTCCTAATTAAGTGTCTTTTGTAGTATAAATAGTCCAAGGCTGATTGCTAGGATCATCGATGCTTTTCCTCACAAAATCCATTTTTAGACTTGAGTTTTCCATTGTAATGAGTTGCTAACTCCCTTGCTACATTGGGTTGGTTTGAAGCTGCTTTGTTACTTTGGTTGTAAGTTCTTTTAATATAAGTTTTTATCCAGTAATGCTTTGTGTTTCCTTGATCTCCATTGTTTAATTGTATGTTAACTATTACTTGAGATTGATCACCTTAGGTTCTAAAGTGCATGTAAACAACTAGGATTAATAGGTTCCGGGTTCGGGTCTTTAATCTAGTAGTAACTTTAAGTAATAACGGGCTGTAATTACTTAAAGAAAATGAACACAAATATAAAGATAAGTTTAACGGTTTTAATCTTCTCTTTATATCCCTTAGTCTTTGTTTGAATGCTAACTTGTTATTTGTTCTTGTAGGTTTACGGAACTATAATAGGTTAAGTTGTGTTGATGCCGGTTGGGTCAACACATATGTATGATCGAGGCGGGAGATTACTTAAAAACTTGTAAAAGGAATGCACCAAAGTAGCAATTGCATGCTTAGAATCAACCTAGTGTAGATTCATCCATTATTGTGTTATTTGTCGCATTAATCGTTTTCATAAGTTTTTGTACATCAATTCAACCAAAACCCCCCTTTGTGTCACTTGTTATTATAATCGATAATTGCATCTAAAACACCTTAACTCTCTTGGATTCGACCCTTACTTAATCACTATACTTGTTCTTAGTGCTAAGTCGGGATTTACTTTTGATTGGGTATAGACGACCATAGAAATACCTTCGGTCAGTGCCTATGGAACTTGCCTTAATTGGAACACTGCTTCTTGATCCTTGAGCGAGACTATAGTCCTCTCTACTTGATTTGCGTCTTCAGTTTATCGGTACAAAACTTGGAATGCTTCCTAAGTTGTTACCTCCAGTCGCTTCATTGTTGCTCAATTATTGCTTCTTCGAAAACCACTCCACATCTTCATGTTGCTTCCTTGCTTGTATTGCTTCCATCTCGATGTTTCTTTAGTCGACTCTAGGTTCCCTTCTATTTGTTTGTCCTTCGGTTACGTCGTCTCTAATCTTCTACTTCGACGTCCTCCTAAAGAAGTCCAAGAAATCATCGGGTGCTCGCTAAAACTTGATGCTCAACTCGATAACTTGAGCATATTCATCTTCGTACGTACACTATCCAAAGTCATACGGCGGCGTCCAAGGGGCAATGATAACTTTCTATCATCTTAACTATAAGGACCATATACTAATATGATGCTATCATTATGTATAAGTATATAATGATATAAAGGTCATGCTACTACTATAAACATAACAAGTCCATGATTAACTTACAATCTAACATACAACTATAGTCCAAACACTTAACTAAGATACATTAAGTCCACATAGATATCTATATAAATACATATCAACGATAATCCAATAAATTAAGCTAGGGCGAGATCCTTGTTTAGGAAATTTCGCTAGAATTTAAATTTTCATTCTCATGTATTGAGCATGGCTTAAAGTCCAACTCAAATATTTATCGCAAATTAAAAAATTTATACCGTTCATGTAACACCCCGAACCCGCGGGACTCGGGATGCTACGGGTGGAGACCTCACAATGGGTCTGGACCCTTAGCCTGACAACAATTTCACCGGATCTTTCTAACAAGACACAAATAAAGGCAAAACCGAAAACTTTTTAATGCAAGTGCAAGAATTCAAAAATAACAATAAAAGGTGGAAACTCAACCGAGTCTTCAAAACGACAAAATAACTCCATAACAAAAGTACAAACGTCCACAACATAACTATATAAATCCCATTCCAGTTCTCGGGGACAACGACTATCCACTCCTCCGAGACACTCGGCGGCATCCCTAACCTGAAAGGCATCAACAACAACCGGTTTAAAACCGTTAGCTAACATTCCGAATATTAGAAGAACAATGAAGGCACAAACACATGCAAATAAAGTCAACACACAAACATGCTCGCACGGAAACCGCTTATTATCTTTTCTTTATGTTATTCTCCTTACTAAATCCAATTATGTTGTGAACACGAGAATCAAAAGGATCTCGCCCTTGTCCCCTTTCACCAAACAGTTTTGGTCCGGATGCGAATCATCATCACTTGTTGGACTGGTTGCAAGGCACCTCCCAGTTTCCCCATTTTGAACTGATCAAGCGGTCACCGCCCGTTATCATACACTTGGGCCAAAATAATAATCACGTAATCATCCTAATCCGGTTAATAGTTATTACAACAATTATAAACACACACACCACCCACACGCATCAACTAATATGCAGAATCTAGATAAGTAAGTTTGTGGACTTACCTCGTCTCAACGATCAAACCAAGAATACCCGATCTCACTTCCCGTAGGAATACAATCAAAGCCGGATCAAAATAAGGCACGATAATCAACAACCACTCATACATACAAGAAGTTCTAGACTTCTATCCTTAATGATCTTAACAAGACCATACTCTCCTAACACATGCTAGGATAGCACTCTTAGTCCACACGAACTCAGAAGATCATAACTATAACAACATGTGCTAGGATACTCTCATCCTAAACTCCACAACCTCAATTATCATATAAACACAACCTCAAGCCTCATAAGATCAACCATACACTCACAACATATTAACCAACTCAAGGTCAACACACATCCAGCCTAGAATATTCCAAAAATCCACAAACACTCACTTAGGATTCAAAGCCACTACTTGATGTTCACGCTAGGATGTATAGCACAAAAAGCTTTAAATTTATAACTCGAACTAAATCCTAAACTACCTAGCGAAACCCGCAGTGTACGGGTCGTTTTGTAGAAAGGAAAGTATTCCGAGGTCGAACACAAGGACTAAGGTGAAATTAAGTCATTCAATGATCAAAGATAGTGTGAATCTAGACTAAGTTAAGGTGAGGAATAAAGAAAATGGAAAACACAATGTTTTTGGAGGGTTTTGGGTGATCAAACAAAGATCACAAATATGTGAACACAATCAAGCAACACAAACACACACTAACACAAAAGATAGGAGAATGGAAGTAACAAAGCGGATCCTAGAGTTTGGAAGTCCCGGTTATGGCATAGACTCAAGCTTTCTATTCATTCCTCGGATTAACTATGATATGTTGGGATTTAGCGTTTCTAGATTGGGATCAATTACCGGGTAGGTCTCATGGTCCACTAGTCCATTCCTAAGGTCTCATTACCGGGTAAGTCTCTAAGAACCTAAGGATAGGAATTCTACACAAACCGGATTGTTACCTAGGGGTCTAACCTATCCTTACCGGGTAAGTCTCGGAAAGGGAAGTCCTAAACAACTATCCTAGCACACTTAGTCCAATGGCGGCTTGTGAGGCTCACCACTACCTAGGGTTTGTCATCTTTTGAATCTAAGAGCAAGAATCACCGGGTAAGTCTCTTCTAAACCCTTAGTTGCTATCACTAGGTCACCCTAGGATAGAATTAGCTCAACAAACACTAGGATTTCAACATTTTAACTAAGTAAAGCTAGATCCATCGAACCAGGGAGAATCACGGGCTGTTCTACCACAACCACGGCCGTGGTTTGGCATGAACCAACCGTGGACTTCAACAGACCCCTCATTCAAGAACACAAGTCATCCAAGGGTAAAACTAAGTCCATCCTATCATAGTCCTAGCCATAACCCTTCTTTCCTTACTCTAGAATCGCAATCGATCTAGCCAACAACATTCATTTCAAGATCAATCTCCACAAATAAAGCAAGCTTGCAAGTCATGGTCAAATGATGAAGAACAATTCAAAGAAAAGACATTAAAAGCATAGAATAGAAATTACCAAATTCTTACAAGGTTCCAAGAGCTAATCCAAGTTGTCAACAATGAACTCCTCTCTCAAAATCACTCTAATCTCACTCTAAAACGAGAATCTACACTAATCTCTTCCAAGAACACCCCTAATGGGTGCTTGGAAGAGAGGCAACAATGGAGAAGTGCTTTGGGGAAGAAGATAGGTCAAAAGAGAGGAGAAGGATCCCCAATTACAGCCTGCAAAATCCTTTAAATACCCACTAAGATGCAAGAGCAATGGAAGAGATCGTGGCCAGCTGTCGATGTGGTCCTGGCAAAAATCACGGGCATAATCACGGCCGTGGAAAGGGCCTAGACCGTGGTTTGTTCCAGAGGCTCCTTCTAGGCTCGTTAAGCCATGATTTGGTGCATGGCTTGTGTTGGCAAGGTTCCATGAGTCCTCCTTAGCTCTTAGCTTGCATTCCAATGAGTCCGGAAGTGTGTCATCTCGAGGAATGATCCTCGGATGTATCGATTAGGCTCTTAAATCTCCCAAAGTACCTACAAAGCAAGCAAAAGTCCGAGTAGACGTCTATCTCGACAAAATACGTGATTTGAGTGCAAACGTCGTGAACTAATGCTAAACCATGCATGAATGAGCGGAAAATCTATCTAAATGAGTGTCTAAATCTAGATCATAAATCGTGTTATCAAAATACCCCATACTTAAGGTTTGCTTGTCCCCGAGCAAATGCTCAACTATAGACTAAAGGATGACATGATTTATGTATGTAGAAAAATGGCAAAATCTTTTTGGAGTTGTGCTTCTAGTATTGGATCACCTTCATAGTCATGTTTCATGGCAATGGACAAGCAATTATGTATCAAATAAATGAAAGCATGGAAAGACAATTACACTTAACTTGATAGCATGCAATGAAATGTAAGGATGAAGAAGTCAAGATGATCATGAGTATATCCAATCTAAATCACTTAGTCTTACACACATGCAAGTAGGTCAAAAGGACTTGTAAAATAGAAGGCCAAGAAACGTTGTGATTAGGTGGGAATTTTTCTAGGTTATGTGATGCTAATCCGGGAAAGGAACTAAACAACCACAACTTTACATTTCTTATCAACTTCCCTCAAGTGTATATTTTTCTTCATTTTCTTTTCTTTCTTTTCTTTTATTTTTGAGACAATGGCATTGGTGTACAAAAGCCGAAACCTTGGTGATTAGCCATCCTCGGACTTTTTCTATTTTTTTGAGGTGCATCCACACCGGGCACACATACCAAAGCTCGTTAGGACTATCGGTTTATTTGACTTTGGCAAGGCACCAACACCCGATCATGTGAAGTGTGCCGAGTTACTTGTCATTTAAACCGATGTCCCCAAACCTATATTTTTGGCTACACTTTCACAACAATTTCAGCACTTCATTCATGACATTCCTTTCATCAACAACTTCACCCCACACTTGCTTTTCACACACATCAACACACTAACATGCTCCTATTCCCGGATGGGTCAAAAGAGGTCAAATTTATCTCAATTGAGGTGCTCAAGCAACATGATCAAGATAAGAAGTAGAGGAAGATGAATTGCCTTAATCACTCCTAATTGATGTGCAAGAACTAGCATGCAATTTCGACCTTCAATCCTCAATTAAATCAAGGCAAGCATCATAATCACAAGTCATTCATGGAATTCAAGATAAGTATTTCAAGTCCATATATGCATCATCAATTAAACCCACAAGGCCATCCATAGCCAATCCACAAGACAAGGTTCATCATTAGGGTCATATCCAAGCCTAGAGAGCACAAAAATTTTTAAATTTTCTGAATTTTTTTGGGATTTTCGAAATATGTATGTACAATGCAAGACATAATAAAACATGTGACTAAAAAGAAACTACTCTAGGTGCTAGTCATGCAAAAGATCATGCAAACCCCACCCCATACTTAGAAACACATTGCCCCCAATGTGGTATTCAAGTAAAGAGAGTGAAAGAAGGTTCTCACAATGTAAAATGGTTTGCTTCGGTATTTGGGATGAACTCGTGTGGAGTGGTGGTGATGGATGATCGATCAAGCATGGTAGATAGCTCTTCATAATCATTCCGGCGTCGAGACCCGCGCCAAGGTATATGTGAGATGGGAGCTCTTCCATCTAACAAGACACCTCAAGCCGTCCAAGCCTCACGTCCGCTCCACCCATGTTTGAAAACGGAGTCATCGTCATCAACTCGCCTTGCAAGGCTTCCTCATTACCTAAAATCTACCACAAACACAAAACACAAAAACACACAAAAGCAAGAAGAAAAGCAAAAACAAAAGAGAAAAGGGAAAGAGTTGTACCAATGGGTTGCCTCCCATTAAGCGCTTCTTTTAGGTCATTAGCTTGACCAAACTCCGTGGATATGTTAATCCACCTCGAATACCATGGTTTGCTTGAGGAGTCCAAGCAACCATCTCTTTCCGGAATCCATGATGACAAGCAAGGGCCACTTGATGCCCAAATAAGCTTTAGGTTCTCTCTTCACCGGTGAGTAGTAGACTCCTTCATCACCGCTTCCTTGATGATAGTATAGAGTTGCAACCATAGGTGTCACCCCATACTTAGGCAATTTATACTCCGCGGTCACTCCGGTGAAATGCTTGTCATCCTCATCCTCTATGATCCGAGGAAAGCCGATTCTTGGAAAGAATCCTTCATTGAAGTACTTCATAACCATCATGGATCTATCATGCTTGCTTTCTTCATTCAATAATGGAGAATCCTTAGGAAAGGGACTCCAATCTTCGTATGTACTCCGGGCAAGCAAGGAAGGATCGGAAGGAGCTGAATTTAGCTCAGGATCGTCTAGGACAGGACCTTCCACGGGCGTGGTTTGTCCTCCACGGCCGTGGTTCACTCTGTTGGCTTCCACGGGCGTGGTTTGTCCTCCACGGCCGTGGTTCACTCTGTTGCATCCGTTCCAAGTGAGCTCTTCATGTATGGTTCCGGGGTTGATGGCAAGGATGTCTGGGGATGAGTATACTTCATTGCACTCCTCTAAAGGTGAAGGAGATGGAGGTGAACTTTGAAGAATGGTAGGATCTCCTAGCATAAGAGCATTCCTAATCTCCTCAATCTCCCTCCTCATTCGTTCTTCTCTCTCGGTATTCAATCTCCTTTCTTCCTTCAGGGCCAAATCCCTTAGCCTCAATTGCTCCCGAGCTTCATTCAACTCTTCCTCAAGGCTTCTATTGGCTATGGTTGAATCGGGCAATCCTTGGATCTCCTCATAGTGAACCTCCTCTTGATGACATACTTCCGCTTCAAGCTCCATGTGGGAACTAGAAATGGAAACAAGGTTGCTTTGTAGATCATCCATCTTCCTCAACATTTTCTCTAGCATTGATTCCAATCGATCTTCATGAAGTTGATGGTGAGGTTCCTCATGAGGTAATGTAGTCATGTGAGCTTGATCATGGGACTCATGATAGACATTGAACTCCTCCCAATACTCAAACTCATCATGGAGAGGTCCTAGATCTTGGCCTTTCATCCACTCCTCATACTCCATGTTGTCAAGGTCGTCTTGGAGGTACAATCCGTCCATGGCAAACATGAAAAGGCAAAGACAGAAACAACACAAGATCAAAAGTAACAAGAAAGATAAACACTAAAAACAATCAAAAGCAAATGACTTAATCTTAACCTAGTCCCCGGCAACGGCGCCAAAAACTTGTTCACGCTAGGATGTATAGCACAAAAAGCTTTAAATTTATAACTCGAACTAAATCCTAAACTACCTAGCGAAACCCGCAGTGTACGGGTCGTTTTGTAGAAAGGAAAGTATTCCGAGGTCGAACACAAGGACTAAGGTGAAATTAAGTCATTCAATGATCAAAGATAGTGTGAATCTAGACTAAGTTAAGGTGAGGAATAAAGAAAATGGAAAACACAATGTTTTTGGAGGGTTTTGGGTGATCAAACAAAGATCACAAATATGTGAACACAATCAAGCAACACAAACACACACTAACACAAAAGATAGGAGAATGGAAGTAACAAAGCGGATCCTAGAGTTTGGAAGTCCCGGTTATGGCATAGACTCAAGCTTTCTATTCATTCCTCGGATTAACTATGATATGTTGGGATTTAGCGTTTCTAGATTGGGATCAATTACCGGGTAGGTCTCATGGTCCACTAGTCCATTCCTAAGGTCTCATTACCGGGTAAGTCTCTAAGAACCTAAGGATAGGAATTCTACACAAACCGGATTGTTACCTAGGGGTCTAACCTATCCTTACCGGGTAAGTCTCGGAAAGAGAAGTCCTAAACAACTATCCTAGCACACTTAGTCCAATGGCGGCTTGTGAGGCTCACCACTACCTAGGGTTTGTCATCTTTTGAATCTAAGAGCAAGAATCACCGGGTAAGTCTCTTCTAAACCCTTAGTTGCTATCACTAGGTCACCCTAGGATAGAATTAGCTCAACAAACACTAGGATTTCAACATTTTAACTAACTAAAGCTAGATCCATCGAACCAGGGAGAATCACGGGCTGTTCTACCACAACCACGGCCGTGGTTTGGCATGAACCAACCGTGGACTTTAACAGACCCCTCATTCAAGAACACAAGTCATCCAAGGGTAAAACTAAGTCCATCCTATCATAGTCCTAGCCATAACCCTTCTTTCCTTACTCTAGAATCGCAATCGATCTAGCCAACAACAATCTCCACAAATAAAGCAAGCTTGCAAGTCATGGTCAAATGATGAAGAACAATCCAAAGAAAAGACATTAAAAGCATAGAATAGAAATTACCAAATTCTTACAAGGTTCCAAGAGCTAATCCAAGTTGTCAACAATGAACTCCTCTCTCAAAATCACTCTAATCTCACTCTAAAACGAGAATCTACACTAATCTCTTCCAAGAACACCCCTAATGGGTGCTTGGAAGAGAGGCAACAATGGAGAAGTGCTTTGGGGAAGAAGATAGGTCAAAAGAGAGGAGAAGGATCCCCAATTACAGCCTGCAAAATCCTTTAAATACCCACTAAGATGCAAGAGCAATGGAAGAGATCGTGGCCAGCTGTCGATGTGGTCCTGGCAAAAATCACGGGCATAATCACGGCCGTGGAAAGGGCCTAGACCGTGGTTTGTTCCAAAGGCTCCTTCTAGGCTCGTTAAGCCATGATTTGGTGCATGGCTTGTGTTGGCAAGGTTCCATGAGTCCTCCTTAGCCCTTAGCTTGCATTCCAATGAGTCCGGAAGTGTGTCATCTCGAGGAATGATCCTCGGATGTATCGATTAGGCTCTTAAATCTCCCAAAGTACCTACAAAGCAAGCAAAAGTCCGAGTAGACGTCTATCTCGACAAAATACGTGATTTGAGTGCAAACGTCGTGAACTAACGCTAAACCATGCATGAATGAGCGGAAAATCTATCTAAATGAGTGTCTAAATCTAGATCATAAATCGTGTTATCAAAATACCCCATACTTAAGGTTTGCTTGTCCCCGAGCAAATGCTCAACTATAGACTAAAGGATGACATGATTTATGTATGTAGAAAAATGGCAAAATCTTTTTGGAGTTGTGCTTCTAGTATTGGATCACCTTCATAGTCATGTTTCATGGCAATGGACAAGCAATTATGTATCAAATAAATGAAAGCATGGAAAGACAATTACACTTAACTTGATAGCATGCAATGAAATGTAAGGATGAAGAAGTCAAGATGATCATGAGTATATCCAATCTAAATCACTTAGTCTTACACACATGCAAGTAGGTCAAAAGGACTTGTAAAATAGAAGGCCAAGAAACGTTGTGATTAGGTGGGAATTTTTCTAGGTTATGTGATGCTAATCCGGGAAAGGAACTAAACAACCACAACTTTACATTTCTTATCAACTTCCCTCAAGTGTATATTTTTCTTCATTTTCTTTTCTTTCTTTTCTTTTATTTTTGAGACAATGGCATTGGTGTACAAAAGCCGAAACCTTGGTGATTAGCCATCCTCGGACTTTTTCTATTTTTTTGAGGTGCATCCACACCGGGCACACATACCAAAGCTCGTTAGGACTATCGGTTTATTTGACTTTGGCAAGGCACCAACACCCGATCATGTGAAGTGTGCCGAGTTACTTGTCATTTAAACCGATGTCCCCAAACCTATATTTTTGGCTACACTTTCACAACAATTTCAGCACTTCATTCATGACATTCCTTTCATCAACAACTTCACCCCACACTTGCTTTTCACACACATCAACACACTAACATGCTCCTATTCCCGGATGGGTCAAAAGAGGTCAAATTTATCTCAATTGAGGTGCTCAAGCAACATGATCAAGATAAGAAGTAGAGGAAGATGAATTGCCTTAATCACTCCTAATTGATGTGCAAGAACTAGCATGCAATTTCGACCTTCAATCCTCAATTAAATCAAGGCAAGCATCATAATCACAAGTCATTCATGGAATTCAAGATAAGTATTTCAAGTCCATATATGCATCATCAATTAAACCCACAAGGCCATCCATAGCCAATCCACAAGACAAGGTTCATCATTAGGGTCATATCCAAGCCTAGAGAGCACAAAAATTTTTAAATTTTCTGAATTTTTTTGGGATTTTCGAAATATGTATGTACAATGCAAGACATAATAAAACATGTGACTAAAAAGAAACTACTCTAGGTGCTAGTCATGCAAAAGATCATGCAAACCCCACCCCATACTTAGAAACACATTGCCCCCAATGTGGTATTCAAGTAAAGAGAGTGAAAGAAGGTTCTCACAATGTAAAATGGTTTGCTTCGGTATTTGGGATGAACTCGTGTGGAGTGGTGGTGATGGATGATCGATCAAGCATGGTAGATAGCTCTTCATAATCATTCCGGCGTCGAGACCCGCGCCAAGGTATATGTGAGATGGGAGCTCTTCCATCTAACAAGACACCTCAAGCCGTCCAAGCCTCACGTCCGCTCCACCCATGTTTGAAAACGGAATCATCGTCATCAACTCGCCTTGCAAGGCTTCCTCATTACCTAAAATCTACCACAAACACAAAACACAAAAACACACAAAAGCAAAAACAAAAGCAAAAGAGAAAAGGGAAAGAGTTGTACCAATGGGTTGCCTCCCATTAAGCGCTTCTTTTAGGTCATTAGCTTGACCAAACTCCGTGGATATGTCAATCCACCTCGAATACCATGGTTTGCTTGAGGAGTCCAAGCAACCATCGCTTTCCGGAATCCATGATGACAAGCAAGGGCCACTTGATGCCCAAATAAGCTTTAGGTTCTCTCTTCACCGGTGAGTAGTAGACTCCTTCATCACCGCTTCCTTGATGATAGTATAGAGTTGCAACCATAGGTGTCACCCCATACTTAGGCAATTTGTACTCCGCGGTTACACCGGTGAAGCGCTTGTCATCCTCATCCTCTATGATCCGAGGAAAGCCGATTCTTGGAAAGAATCCTTCATTGAAGTACTTCATAACCATCATGGATCCATCATGCTTACTTTCTTCATTCGATAATGGAGAATCCTTGGGAAAGGGGCTCCAATCTTCGTGTGTACTCCGGGCAAGCAAGAGAGGACTAGAAGTGGTTGAAATGGGACTAGGATGTTCGAGGACAGAACCTTCCACGGTCGTGGTTTGTCTTCCACGGCCGTGGTTCCCTCTGTTGTCCTCGTTCCAAATGAGTTCTTCAGGCATGGTTCCGGGGTTGATGGCAAGGACGTCCGGGGATGAGAATACTTCATTGCACTCCTCTAAAGGTGAAGGAGATGGAGGTGAACCTTGAAAAATGGTAGGATTTCCTAGCATAAGTGCATTCCTAATCTCCTCAATCTCCCTCCTCATTTGTTCTTCTCTCTCGGTATTCAATCTCCTTTCTTCCTTCAGGGCCAAATCCCTTAGCCTCAATTGCTCCCGAGCTTCATTCAACTCTTCCTCAAGGCTTCTATTGGCTATGGTTGAATCGGGCAATCCTTGGATCTCCTCATAGTGAACCTCCTCTTGATGACATACTTCCGCTTCAAGCTCCATGTGGGAACTAGAAATGGAAACAAGGTTGCTTTGTAGATCATCCATCTTCCTCAACATTTTCTCTAGCATTGATTCCAATCGATCTTCATGAAGTTGATGGTGAGGTTCCTCATGAGGTAATGTAATCATGTGAGCTTGATCATGGGACTCATGATAGACATTGAACTCCTCCCAATACTCAAACTCATCATGGAGAGGTCCTAGATCTTGGCCTTTCATCCACTCCTCATACTCCATGTTGTCAAGGTCGTCTTGGAGGTACAATCCGTCCATGGCAAACATGAAAAGGCAAAGACAGAAACAACACAAGATCAAAAGTAACAAGAAAGATAAACACTAAAAACAATCAAAAGCAAATGACTTAATCTTAACCTAGTCCCCGGCAACGGCGCCAAAAACTTGTTCACGCTAGGATGTATAGCACAAAAAGCTTTAAATTTATAACTCGAACTAAATCCTAAACTACCTAGCGAAACCCGCAGTGTACGGGTCGTTTTGTAGAAAGGAAAGTATTCCGAGGTCGAACACAAGGACTAAGGTGAAATTAAGTCATTCAATGATCAAAGATAGTGTGAATCTAGACTAAGTTAAGGTGAGGAATAAAGAAAATGGAAAACACAATGTTTTTGGAGGGTTTTGGGTGATCAAACAAAGATCACAAATATGTGAACACAATCAAGCAACACAAACACACACTAACACAAAAGATAGGAGAATGGAAGTAACAAAGCGGATCCTAGAGTTTGGAAGTCCCGGTTATGGCATAGACTCAAGCTTTCTATTCATTCCTCGGATTAACTATGATATGTTGGGATTTAGCGTTTCTAGATTGGGATCAATTACCGGGTAGGTCTCATGGTCCACTAGTCCATTCCTAAGGTCTCATTACCGGGTAAGTCTCTAAGAACCTAAGGATAGGAATTCTACACAAACCGGATTGTTACCTAGGGGTCTAACCTATCCTTACCGGGTAAGTCTCGGAAAGGGAAGTCCTAGTCAACTATCCTAGCACACTTAGTCCAATGGCGGCTTGTGAGGCTCACCACTACCTAGGGTTTGTCATCTTAGGTATCTAAGATCGGAAATCATCGGGTAGATCTCTTCCCTCACTTAGGTTGATAGCATTAGGTGATCCTAAGCTAAATTAAACTCAACAAACACTAGGATTTCAACAACACAAGTCATCCAAGGGTAAAAATCTAAGTTCATCCTATCATGCTTCTAGCCATAGCCCTTCCTTCCTTACTCTAGAATCGCAACCTATCTAGCCAACAACATTCATTTCAAGATCAATCTCAACAAATAAATCATGCTTGCAAGTCATGGTCAAATGATGAAGAACAATCCAAAGAAAAGACATTAAAAGCATAGAATAGAAATTACCAAATCCTTACAAGGCTCCAAGAGCTAATCCAACTTGACAACAATCGAAACTTCACTCGAATCCAATCTAATCTCACTCTAAAACGAGAATCTACACTAATCTCTTCCAAGAACACCCCTAATGGGTGCTTGAAAAAGAGGCAACAATGGCCAAATGTTTTGGGGAAGAAAGGTAGGTCAAAAGAGAGGAGAAGGATCCCCAATTACAGCCTGCAAAATCCTTTAAATAACCACTAAAATGCAAGAGCAATGGAAGAGATCGTGGCCAGCTGTCAACGTGGTCCTGGCAAGAATTACGGGCATAACCACGGCCGTGGAAAGGGCCTAGACCGTGGTTTCTGTCAGAAGCTTCTCCTAGGCTCGTTAAGCCATGATTTGGTGCATGGTTTGTGTTGGCAAGGTTCCATGAGTCCTCCTTAGCCCTTAGCTTGCATTCCAATGAGTCCGGAAGTGTGTCATCTCGAGGAATGATCCTCGGATGTATCGATTAGGCTCTTAAATCTCCCAAATTACCTACAAAGCAAGCAAAAGTCCGAGTAGACGTCTATCTCGACAAAATACGTGAATTGAGTGCAAAACGTCATGAACTAGTGCTAAACCGTGCATGAATGAGTGAGAAATCTATCTAAATGGCAAAATCTTTTTGGATTTGTGCTTCTAAAGATGGATCACCTTCATAGTGATGTTTCATGGCAATGGACAAGCAATTATGTATTAAATGAATGAAGGCATGGGAAGACAATTACACTTAACTTGATAGCATGCAATGAAATGTAAAGATGAAGAAGTCAAGATGATCATGAGTATATCCAATCTAAATCACTTAGTCTTACACACATGCAAGTAGGTCAAAAGGACTTGTAAAATAGAAGGCCAAGAAACGTCGTGATTAGGTGGGAATTTTCTAGGCTATGTGATGCTAATCCGGGAAAGGAACTAAACAATCACAACTTCACATTTCTTATCAACTTCCCTCAAGTGTATATTTTTTCTTCATTTTCTTTTCTTTCTTTTCTTTTATTTTTGAGACAATGGCATTGGTGTACAAAAGCCGAAACCTTGGTGATTAGCCATCCTCGGGCTTTTTCTATTTTTCGAGGTGCATCCACACCGGGCACACATACCAAAGCTCGTTAGGACTATCGGTTTATTCGACTTTGGCAAGGCACCAACACCCGATCATGTGAAGTGTGCCGAGTTACTTGTCATTTAAACCGATGTCCCCAAACCTATATTTTTGGCTACACTTTCACAACAATTTCAGCACTTCATTCATGACATTCCTTTCATCAACAACTTCACCCCACACTTGCTTTTCACACACATCAACACACTAACATGCTCCTATTCCCGGATGGGTCAAAAGAGGTCAAATTTATCTCAATTGAGGTGCTCAAGCAACATGATCAAGATGAGAAGTAGAGGAAGATGAATTGCCTTAATCACTCCTAATTGATGTGCAAGAACTAGCATGCAATTTCGACTTTCAATCCTCAATTAAATCAAGGCAAGCATCATAATCACAAGTCATTCATGGAATTCAAGATAAGTATTTCAAGTCCACATATACATCATCAATTAAACACATAAGGCCTTCCATAGCCAATCCACAAGACAAGATTCATCATTAGGGTCATATCCAAGCCTAGAAAGCACAAAATTTTTTAAATTTTCTGATTTTTTTTGGAATTTTCAAAATATGTATGTACAATGCGAGATATAATAAAACATGTGACTAAAAAGAAACTACTCTAGATGCTAGTCATGCAAAAGATCATGCAAACCCCACCCCATACTTAGAAACACATTGCCCCCAATGTGGTATTCAAGTAAAGAGAGTGAAAGAAGGTTCTCACAATGTAAAATGGTTTGCTTCGGTATTTGGGATGAACTCGTGTGGAGTGGTGGTGATGGATGATCGATCAAGCATGGTAGATAGCTCTTCATAATCATTCCGGCGTCGAGACCCGCGCCAAGGTATATGTGAGATGGGAGCTCTTCCATCTAACAAGACACCTCAAGCCGTCCAAGCCTCACGTCCGCTCCACCCATGTTTGAAAACGGAGTCATCGTCATCAACTCGCCTTGCAAGGCTTCCTCATTACCTAAAATCTACCACAAACACAAAACACAAAAACACACAAAAGCAAGAAGAAAAGCAAAAACAAAAGAGAAAAGGGAAAGAGTTGTACCAATGGGTTGCCTCCCATTAAGCGCTTCTTTTAGGTCATTAGCTTGACCAAACTCCGTGGATATGTCAATCCACCTCGAATACCATGGTTTGCTTGAGGAGTCCAAGCAACCATCTCTTTCCGGAATCCATGATGACAAGCAAGGGCCACTTGATGCCCAAATAAGCTTTAAGTTCTCTCTTCACCGGTGAGTAGTAGACTCCTTCATCACCGCTTCCTTGATGATAATATAGAGTTGCAACCATAGGTGTCACCCCATACTTAGGCAATTTGTACTCCGCGGTCACACCGGTGAAGCGCTTGTCATCCTCATCCTCTATGATCCGAGGAAAGCCGATTCTTGGAAAGAATCCTTCATTGAAGTACTTCATAACCATCATGGATCCATCATGCTTACTTTCTTCATTCGATAATGGAGAATCCTTGGGAAAGGGGCTCCAATCTTCGTGTGTACTCCGGGCAAGCAAGAGAGGACTAGAAGTGGTTGAAATGGGACTAGGATGTTCGAGGACAGAACCTTCCACGGTCGTGGTTTGTCTTCCACGGCCGTGGTTCCCTCTGTTGTCCTCGTTCCAAATGAGTTCTTCAGGCATGGTTCCGGGGTTGATGGCAAGGACGTCCGGGGATGAGAATACTTCATTGCACTCCTCTAAAGGTGAAGGAGATGGAGGTGAACCTTGAAAAATGGTAGGATTTCCTAGCATAAGTGCATTCCTAATCTCCTCAATCTCCCTCCTCATTTGTTCTTCTCTCTCGGTATTCAATCTCCTTTCTTCCTTCAGGGCCAAATCCCTTAGCCTCAATTGCTCCCGAGCTTCATTCAACTCTTCCTCAAGGCTTCTATTGGCTATGGTTGAATCGGACAATCCTTGGATCTCCTCATAGTGAACCTCCTCTTGATGACATACTTCCGCTTCAAGCTCCATGTGGGAACTAGAAATGGAAACAAGGTTGCTTTCTAGATCATCCATCTTCCTCAACATTTTCTCTAGCATTGATTCCAATCGATCTTCATGAAGTAGATGGTGAGGTTCCTCATGAGGTAATGTAATCATGTGAGTTTGATCATGGGACTCATGATAGACATTGAACTTCTCCCAATACTCAAACTCATCATGGAGAGGTCTTAGATCTTGGCCTTTCATCCACTCCTCATACTCCATGTTGTCAAGGTCGTCTTGGAGGTACAATCCGTCCATGGCAAACATGAAAAGGCAAAGACAAAAACAACACAAGATCAAAAGTAACAAGAAAGATAAACACTAAAAACAATCAAAAGCAAATGACTTAATCTTAACCTAGTCCCCGGCAACGGCGCCAAAAACTTGTTACGCTAGGATGTATAGCACAAAAAGCTTTAAATTTATAACTCGAACTAAATCCTAAACTACCTAGCGAAACCCGCAGTGTACGGGTCGTTTTGTAGAAAGGAAAGTATTCCGAGGTCGAACACAAGGACTAAGGTGAAATTAAGTCATTCAATGATCAAAGATAGTGTGAATCTAGACTAAGTTAAGGTGAGGAATAAAGAAAATGGAAAACACAATGTTTTTGGAGGGTTTTGGGTGATCAAACAAAGATCACAAATATGTGAACACAATCAAGCAACACAAACACACACTAACACAAAAGATAGGAGAATGGAAGTAACAAAGCGGATCCTAGAGTTTGGAAGTCCCGGTTATGGCATAGACTCAAGCTTTCTATTCATTCCTCGGATTAACTATGATATGTTGGGATTTAGCGTTTCTAGATTGGGATCAATTACCGGGTAGGTCTCATGGTCCACTAGTCCATTCCTAAGGTCTCATTACCGGGTAAGTCTCTAAGAACCTAAGGATAGGAATTCTACACAAACCGGATTGTTACCTAGGGGTCTAACCTATCCTTACCGGGTAAGTCTCGGAAAGGGAAGTCCTAAACAACTATCCTAGCACACTTAGTCCAATGGCGGCTTGTGAGGCTCACCACTACCTAGGGTTTGTCATCTTTTGAATCTAAGAGCAAGAATCACCGGGTAAGTCTCTTCTAAACCCTTAGTTGCTATCACTAGGTCACCCTAGGATAGAATTAGCTCAACAAACACTAGGATTTCAAGAACACAAGTCATCCAAGGGTAAAACTAAGTCCATCCTATCATAGTCCTAGCCATAACCCTTCTTTCCTTACTCTAGAATCGCAATCGATCTAGCCAACAACATTCATTTCAAGATCAATCTCCACAAATAAAGCAAGCTTGCAAGTCATGGTCAAATGATGAAGAACAATCCAAAGAAAAGACATTAAAAGCATAGAATAGAAATTACCAAATTCTTACAAGGCTCCAAGAGCTAATCCAACTTGACAACAATGAACTCCTCTCTCAAAACCACTCTAATCTCACTCTAAAACGAGAATCTACACTAATCTCTTCCAAGAACACCCCTAATGGGTGCTTGGAAGGGAGGCAACAATGGCCAAATGTTTTGGGGAAGAAAGGTAGGTCAAAAGAGAGGAGAAGAATCCCCAATTACAGCCTGCAAAAATCCTTTAAATACCCACTAAGATGCAAGAGCAATGGAAGAGATCGTGGCCAGCTGTCGATGTGGTCCTGGCAAGAACCACGGGCAAGAACCACGGCCGTGGAAAGGGCCTAGACCGTGGTTTTGTCCAGAAGCCTCTCCTAGGCTCGTTAAACCATGATTTGGTGCATGGTTTGTGTTGGCAACGTTCCATGAGTCCTCCTTAGCCCTTAGCTTGCATTCCAATGAGTCCGGAAGTGTGTCATCTCGAGGAATGATCCTCGGATGTATCGATTAGGCTCTTAAATCTCCCAAAATACCTACAAAGCAAGCAAAAGTCCGAGTAGACGTCTATCTCGACAAAATACGTGATTTGAGTGCAAACGTCGTGAACTAATGCTAAACCATGCATGAATGAGCGGAAAATCTATCTAAATGAGTGTCTAAATCTAGATCATAAATCGTGTTATCAAAATACCCCATACTTAAGGTTTGCTTGTCCCCGAGCAAATGCTCAACTATAGACTAAAGGATGACATGATTTATGTATGTAGAAAAATGGCAAAATCTTTTTGGAGTTGTGCTTCTAGTATTGGATCACCTTCATAGTCATGTTTCATGGCAATGGACAAGCAATTATGTATCAAATAAATGAAAGCATGGAAAGACAATTACACTTAACTTGATAGCATGCAATGAAATGTAAAGATGAAGAAGTCAAGATGGTCATGAGCATATCCAATCTAAATCACTTAGGCTTACACACATGCAAGTAGGTCAAAAGGACTTGTAAAATAGAAGGCCAAGAAACGTTGTAATTAGGTGGGAATTTTCTAGGCTATGTGATGCTAATCCGGGAAAGGAACTAAACAACCACAACTTTACATTTCTTATCAACTTCCCTCAAGTGTATATTTTTCTTCATTTTCTTTTCTTTCTTTTCTTTTATTTTTGAGACAATGGCATTGGTGTACAAAAGCCGAAACCTTGGTGATTAGCCATCCTCGGACTTTTTCTATTTTTTTGAGGTGCATCCACACCGGGCACACATACCAAAGCTCGTTAGGACTATCGGTTTATTTGACTTTGGCAAGGCACCAACACCCGATCATGTGAAGTGTGCCGAGTTACTTGTCATTTAAACCGATGTCCCCAAACCTATATTTTTGGCTACACTTTCACAACAATTTCAGCACTTCATTCATGACATTCCTTTCATCAACAACTTCACCCCACACTTGCTTTTCACACACATCAACACACTAACATGCTCCTATTCCCGGATGGGTCAAAAGAGGTCAAATTTATCTCAATTGAGGTGCTCAAGCAACATGATCAAGATGAGAAGTAGAGGAAGATGAATTGCCTTAATCACTCCTAATTGATGTGCAAGAACTAGCATGCAATTTCGACTTTCAATCCTCAATTAAATCAAGGCAAGCATCATAATCACAAGTCATTCATGGAATTCAAGATAAGTATTTCAAGTCCATATATGCATCATCAATTAAACCCACAAGGCCATCCATAGCCAATCCACAAGACAAGGTTCATCATTAGGGTCATATCCAAGCCTAGAGAGCACAAAAATTTTTAAATTTTCTGAATTTTTTTGGGATTTTCGAAATGAATATATACAATGCAAGACATGTGCAAATATTAAACTACCCTAGATGCTCATCATGCATAGGATCATGCAAACCCCACCCCATACTTAGAAACACATTGCCCCCAATGTGGTATTCAAGTAAAGAGAGTGAAAGAAGGTTCTCACAATGTAAAATGGTTTGCTTCGGTATTTGGGATGAACTCGTGTGGAGTGGTGGTGATGGATGATCGATCAAGCATGGTAGATAGCTCTTCATAATCATTCCGGCGTCGAGACCCGCGCCAAGGTATATGTGAGATGGGAGCTCTTCCATCTAACAAGACACCTCAAGCCGTCCAAGCCTCACGTCCGCTCCACCCATGTTTGAAAACGGAGTCATCGTCATCAACTCGCCTTGCAAGGCTTCCTCATTACCTAAAATCTACCACAAACACAAAACACAAAAACACACAAAAGCAAGAAGAAAAGCAAAAACAAAAGAGAAAAGGGAAAGAGTTGTACCAATGGGTTGCCTCCCATTAAGCGCTTCTTTTAGGTCATTAGCTTGACCAAACTCCGTGGATATGTTAATCCACCTCGAATACCATGGTTTGCTTGAGGAGTCCAAGCAACCATCTCTTTCCGGAATCCATGATGACAAGCAAGGGCCACTTGATGCCCAAATAAGCTTTAGGTTCTCTCTTCACCGGTGAGTAGTAGACTCCTTCATCACCGCTTCCTTGATGATAGTATAGAGTTGCAACCATAGGTGTCACCCCATACTTAGGCAATTTATACTCCGCGGTCACTCCGGTGAAATGCTTGTCATCCTCATCCTCTATGATCCGAGGAAAGCCGATTCTTGGAAAGAATCCTTCATTGAAGTACTTCATAACCATCATGGATC
>BSUD01000001.1:132442276-132465931 GCA_033239045.1 Fagopyrum esculentum | reverse complement strand
GAACTCCTCTCTCAAAATCACTCTAATCTCACTCTAAAACGAGAATCTACACTAATCTCTTCCAAGAACACCCCTAATGGGTGCTTGGAAGAGAGGCAACAATGGAGAAGTGCTTTGGGGAAGAAGATAGGTCAAAAGAGAGGAGAAGGATCCCCAATTACAGCCTGCAAAATCCTTTAAATACCCACTAAGATGCAAGAGCAATGGAAGAGATCGTGGCCAGCTGTCGATGTGGTCCTGGCAAAAATCACGGGCATAATCACGGCCGTGGAAAGGGCCTAGACCGTGGTTTGTTCCAGAGGCTCCTTCTAGGCTCGTTAAGCCATGATTTGGTGCATGGCTTGTGTTGGCAAGGTTCCATGAGTCCTCCTTAGCTCTTAGCTTGCATTCCAATGAGTCCGGAAGTGTGTCATCTCGAGGAATGATCCTCGGATGTATCGATTAGGCTCTTAAATCTCCCAAAGTACCTACAAAGCAAGCAAAAGTCCGAGTAGACGTCTATCTCGACAAAATACGTGATTTGAGTGCAAACGTCGTGAACTAATGCTAAACCATGCATGAATGAGCGGAAAATCTATCTAAATGAGTGTCTAAATCTAGATCATAAATCGTGTTATCAAAATACCCCATACTTAAGGTTTGCTTGTCCCCGAGCAAATGCTCAACTATAGACTAAAGGATGACATGATTTATGTATGTAGAAAAATGGCAAAATCTTTTTGGAGTTGTGCTTCTAGTATTGGATCACCTTCATAGTCATGTTTCATGGCAATGGACAAGCAATTATGTATCAAATAAATGAAAGCATGGAAAGACAATTACACTTAACTTGATAGCATGCAATGAAATGTAAGGATGAAGAAGTCAAGATGATCATGAGTATATCCAATCTAAATCACTTAGTCTTACACACATGCAAGTAGGTCAAAAGGACTTGTAAAATAGAAGGCCAAGAAACGTTGTGATTAGGTGGGAATTTTTCTAGGTTATGTGATGCTAATCCGGGAAAGGAACTAAACAACCACAACTTTACATTTCTTATCAACTTCCCTCAAGTGTATATTTTTCTTCATTTTCTTTTCTTTCTTTTCTTTTATTTTTGAGACAATGGCATTGGTGTACAAAAGCCGAAACCTTGGTGATTAGCCATCCTCGGACTTTTTCTATTTTTTTGAGGTGCATCCACACCGGGCACACATACCAAAGCTCGTTAGGACTATCGGTTTATTTGACTTTGGCAAGGCACCAACACCCGATCATGTGAAGTGTACCGAGTTACTTGTCATTTAAACTGACGTCCCCAAACCTATATTTTTGGCTACACTTTCACAACAATTTCAGCACTTCATTCACAACATTCATAATATCAACATCTTCACCCCACACTTGCTTTTCACACACATCAACACACTAACATGCTCCTATTCCCGGATGGGTCAAAAGAGGTCAAATTTATCTCAATTGAGGTGCTCAAGCAACATGATCAAGATAAGAAGTAGAGGAAGATGAATTGCCTTAATCACTCCTAATTGATGTGCAAGAACTAGCATGCAATTTCGACCTTCAATCCTCAATTAAATCAAGGCAAGCATCATAATCACAAGTCATTCATGGAATTCAAGATAAGTATTTCAAGTCCATATATGCATCATCAATTAAACCCACAAGGCCATCCATAGCCAATCCACAAGACAAGGTTCATCATTAGGGTCATATCCAAGCCTAGAGAGCACAAAAATTTTTAAATTTTCTGAATTTATAATAAAACATGTGACTAAAAAGAAACTACTCTAGGTGCTAGTCATGCAAAAGATCATGCAAACCCCACCCCATACTTAGAAACACATTGCCCCCAATGTGGTATTCAAGTAAAGAGAGTGAAAGAAGGTTCTCACAATGTAAAATGGTTTGCTTCGGTATTTGGGATGAACTCGTGTGGAGTGGTGGTGATGGATGATCGATCAAGCATGGTAGAGAGCTCTTCATAATCATTCCGGCGTCGAGACCCGCGCCAAGGTATATGTGAGATGGGAGCTCTTCCATCTAACAAGACACCTCAAGCCGTCCAAGCCTCACGTCCGCTCCACCCATGTTTGAAAACGGAGTCATCGTCATCAACTCGCCTTGCAAGGCTTCCTCATTACCTAAAATCTACCACAAACACAAAACACAAAAACACACAAAAGCAAGAAGAAAAGCAAAAACAAAAGAGAAAAGGGAAAGAGTTGTACCAATGGGTTGCCTCCCATTAAGCGCTTCTTTTAGGTCATTAGCTTGACCAAACTCCGTGGATATGTTAATCCACCTCGAATACCATGGTTTGCTTGAGGAGTCCAAGCAACCATCTCTTTCCGGAATCCATGATGACAAGCAAGGGCCACTTGATGCCCAAATAAGCTTTAGGTTCTCTCTTCACCGGTGAGTAGTAGACTCCTTCATCACCGCTTCCTTGATGATAGTATAGAGTTGCAACCATAGGTGTCACCCCATACTTAGGCAATTTATACTCCGCGGTCACTCCGGTGAAATGCTTGTCATCCTCATCCTCTATGATCCGAGGAAAGCCGATTCTTGGAAAGAATCCTTCATTGAAGTACTTCATAACCATCATGGATCTATCATGCTTGCTTTCTTCATTCAATAATGGAGAATCCTTAGGAAAGGGACTCCAATCTTCGTATGTACTCCGGGCAAGCAAGGAAGGATCGGAAGGAGCTGAATTTAGCTCAGGATCGTCTAGGACAGGACCTTCCACGGGCGTGGTTTGTCCTCCACGGCCGTGGTTCACTCTGTTGCATCCGTTCCAAGTGAGCTCTTCATGTATGGTTCCGGGGTTGATGGCAAGGATGTCTGGGGATGAGTATACTTCATTGCACTCCTCTAAAGGTGAAGGAGATGGAGGTGAACTTTGAAGAATGGTAGGATCTCCTAGCATAAGAGCATTCCTAATCTCCTCAATCTCCCTCCTCATTCGTTCTTCTCTCTCGGTATTCAATCTCCTTTCTTCCTTCAGGGCCAAATCCCTTAGCCTCAATTGCTCCCGAGCTTCATTCAACTCTTCCTCAAGGCTTCTATTGGCTATGGTTGAATCGGGCAATCCTTGGATCTCCTCATAGTGAACCTCCTCTTGATGACATACTTCCGCTTCAAGCTCCATGTGGGAACTAGAAATGGAAACAAGGTTGCTTTGTAGATCATCCATCTTCCTCAACATTTTCTCTAGCATTGATTCCAATCGATCTTCATGAAGTTGATGGTGAGGTTCCTCATGAGGTAATGTAGTCATGTGAGCTTGATCATGGGACTCATGATAGACATTGAACTCCTCCCAATACTCAAACTCATCATGGAGAGGTCCTAGATCTTGGCCTTTCATCCACTCCTCATACTCCATGTTGTCAAGGTCGTCTTGGAGGTACAATCCGTCCATGGCAAACATGAAAAGGCAAAGACAGAAACAACACAAGATCAAAAGTAACAAGAAAGATAAACACTAAAAACAATCAAAAGCAAATGACTTAATCTTAACCTAGTCCCCGGCAACGGCGCCAAAAACTTGTTCACGCTAGGATGTATAGCACAAAAAGCTTTAAATTTATAACTCGAACTAAATCCTAAACTACCTAGCGAAACCCGCAGTGTACGGGTCGTTTTGTAGAAAGGAAAGTATTCCGAGGTCGAACACAAGGACTAAGGTGAAATTAAGTCATTCAATGATCAAAGATAGTGTGAATCTAGACTAAGTTAAGGTGAGGAATAAAGAAAATGGAAAACACAATGTTTTTGGAGGGTTTTGGGTGATCAAACAAAGATCACAAATATGTGAACACAATCAAGCAACACAAACACACACTAACACAAAAGATAGGAGAATGGAAGTAACAAAGCGGATCCTAGAGTTTGGAAGTCCCGGTTATGGCATAGACTCAAGCTTTCTATTCATTCCTCGGATTAACTATGATATGTTGGGATTTAGCGTTTCTAGATTGGGATCAATTACCGGGTAGGTCTCATGGTCCACTAGTCCATTCCTAAGGTCTCATTACCGGGTAAGTCTCTAAGAACCTAAGGATAGGAATTCTACACAAACCGGATTGTTACCTAGGGGTCTAACCTATCCTTACCGGGTAAGTCTCGGAAAGAGAAGTCCTAAACAACTATCCTAGCACACTTAGTCCAATGGCGGCTTGTGAGGCTCACCACTACCTAGGGTTTGTCATCTTTTGAATCTAAGAGCAAGAATCACCGGGTAAGTCTCTTCTAAACCCTTAGTTGCTATCACTAGGTCACCCTAGGATAGAATTAGCTCAACAAACACTAGGATTTCAACATTTTAACTAACTAAAGCTAGATCCATCGAACCAGGGAGAATCACGGGCTGTTCTACCACAACCACGGCCGTGGTTTGGCATGAACCAACCGTGGACTTTAACAGACCCCTCATTCAAGAACACAAGTCATCCAAGGGTAAAACTAAGTCCATCCTATCATAGTCCTAGCCATAACCCTTCTTTCCTTACTCTAGAATCGCAATCGATCTAGCCAACAACAATCTCCACAAATAAAGCAAGCTTGCAAGTCATGGTCAAATGATGAAGAACAATCCAAAGAAAAGACATTAAAAGCATAGAATAGAAATTACCAAATTCTTACAAGGTTCCAAGAGCTAATCCAAGTTGTCAACAATGAACTCCTCTCTCAAAATCACTCTAATCTCACTCTAAAACGAGAATCTACACTAATCTCTTCCAAGAACACCCCTAATGGGTGCTTGGAAGAGAGGCAACAATGGAGAAGTGCTTTGGGGAAGAAGATAGGTCAAAAGAGAGGAGAAGGATCCCCAATTACAGCCTGCAAAATCCTTTAAATACCCACTAAGATGCAAGAGCAATGGAAGAGATCGTGGCCAGCTGTCGATGTGGTCCTGGCAAAAATCACGGGCATAATCACGGCCGTGGAAAGGGCCTAGACCGTGGTTTGTTCCAAAGGCTCCTTCTAGGCTCGTTAAGCCATGATTTGGTGCATGGCTTGTGTTGGCAAGGTTCCATGAGTCCTCCTTAGCCCTTAGCTTGCATTCCAATGAGTCCGGAAGTGTGTCATCTCGAGGAATGATCCTCGGATGTATCGATTAGGCTCTTAAATCTCCCAAAGTACCTACAAAGCAAGCAAAAGTCCGAGTAGACGTCTATCTCGACAAAATACGTGATTTGAGTGCAAACGTCGTGAACTAACGCTAAACCATGCATGAATGAGCGGAAAATCTATCTAAATGAGTGTCTAAATCTAGATCATAAATCGTGTTATCACTTGACATTCCACAAGGTTATGCTAGATCCAATCCTAGCATGATACTATCATATAACCTCCCTAGGATAATAGACGAACACAAGATCGAGGACGGGTACTCACTGGGGCAAGGACACGGCCACGGAAGAAGGAAACATAACCGATGAGAGGAGTAGAAGGCCGTACCGACAACTTGGCTGAGCCAGAGTCTACTCCTGTGGCCCTGGGGAGCCGCCCTTGTACCCCAGTGGCCGCCCTTGTGGCCTAGTGGCTTCCCTTGCAGCTCAGGCTGGCCTCCCCTGCGGCATTGGTGCAGGGGCCGACCCCGCGGCGCTGTCTAGCCGCGGGTGCAGTTGAACTCCAAAACGGCGATTCGGCCGGCTTTTCTTCGTTGTGCAGGGTGTCTCCTAGCTTTCTTGCTCCACCATTAATGTCCAACACTCAATCATCATCATCAAACATGTCCCAACTCGATCCACACGCATGCAAGCCAAAAGGGAGGGAAGAATCTAAGAATCCATGGTTTTCACCATTAGAGCTCAAAGGAGAAGAAGATGGAATGAAGAAGGTGAAGAGAAGGAGAAGAAGAAGAACTCACCCAAACAATCCGGATCTTCAGTCCTCTCCTTTGCTGGCTTCTCACAAGAAGAATTTCCATGGAGATCCAACAAGAGAAGGGAGAAGGAGAGAGGAAATAAAGGAGGAGAGGGAAATGAAAGTCACATGTTTGAGAAGAATGGGAAGAGGGAGAGCTTCTCAGCTGAGGGACACAAGGGTCAAGAAGGTCCAAGGGTCACTATGTGGGGAGAGCTAACAAGGGGTCGGGTTTACTCCCACTAACGAAAGGTCAGAACGGAAACGAGTTAAAACTCGTCCACTTAGCACGCCGTGCCTACGGAATGGCCGATAAACCACTCACTGATCGGAATTAAAATTTCGGGTGCTACATCATATCCCCTAAAAACAAGTTTCGTCCCAAAACTTGCTAAGCGCCGAACGCTCGGACATAACATTACCAACAAATGTCGAAATGAATTTCACACACAAATGTAGATTAATATAAATTGTAAGTGAACGACAATAGAAGTAAAGTGTTCGTGTGAAGGATTGAATGTGGTTTGATTAAGAGATTTTAAATTTTCGGGAAGGAGATGTTGGATAAATGCGATTGCAACCGCCTACCACATAGAACCAGACGGGTCAAGTGGATGTACACTCATTTCCATCCTTACTCAAATCTAGTTTATTAAATTTTAAAGATATAACAAAATGTTCAGTAACAAAATTTCCTTTATTCTAAGATTGGATTTTTTAATAATAATTGGTCAAATTGTGTAAGTAAGCCTTTTTGAGATTTTTTTCTACTAATTAAGTTAATTGTATAAATATGTTTAGTAAATGTAACCTTTATAGACCTCCTATCTTCCAATTTTAATTTAATGAAAGTGGTAAAAATTGAAGGGGTACACAAACCTAATGAAAATAAAAAAGGGTCTATTTGGCCAAATTCTTTTATAATAATTTACTCTAAGTTTTACTTAAATATATAAAATTTATATTTTAATTTTAGACATGGCTTTTATATTTCAATGGCCGAATCAAGAAATTTTGAAAATTAAAAAAGTAGGATTTCACAAAAAATTTAATACAATGTAAACTACGGACGTGACTTTTTAATTTGGGTTGAAAGTTCCTTAGAAAGTGATTCATCAATTTGGAATGTAGTGACTTATAATTATCTAACGTATAAATGGAAGCATAGCAATAGTCAATAGTAGTCGAACCACAAGCCACGCCATGTCAAATTTAGAAACTATGTTTATTTCTGCTCACACAAATAAATCTAGAAGCTAATTAGCTTAGCACGCCTCTCTCTCTCTCTCTATATGTATATATATATTCACGATCATATTATTTGTCTAAAATTGTAATGTACAATAGGGGACCCAACCCGACTACAATTTAGGGTTACAAAGAATCCGCAATCTAGACACGCATAACATTTAAATTTAGGTATTGAGCTAATCAATAATTTTTAATTTTTTGTTTTGCGGGCTAATCAATAATTTAACTAGGATAGTGACTTAGCCGTATATTCATATGTACATTTTATTGATTTCATATGTCTTTTGTAGAGAACAAATATCTTAGCGGCTCCATTTACTCCTCTTGATATTGAAAATTATAACGGAACTACGAACAAAAAAAAAAAAAAAAAGAAGGTTTTTTAGGGCGCAAAAAACATTAGCTAAGGGTAAGGTGGAACGCATTGCGACAATGTAGATATATTGAGTGTCAATGTTGGTCGACGTCGCCAAAAACATGAGCGTCAACGCTAGGCGACGGCATTCAAGATCAACATATAGTCGTTAAATTCGAACAACTGGCATAGTATATATGTTTGACTTGAACGTTTGAGGTTAAATAACACTGAAATATGATAGTGGTACAGAGTTGTGAATATTCTATATGTTTCATTTTTCATTCAAAATTTGCTCAATTTAGTGAAGATGTTGGTAAGCGAAAACAAAGTTGCATTTCTATTCAATGATTTCGGATATGGTATTTTTTCATTGTTCCTCATATTCAAGTAATTTTGCAATATAATTAAGTTTTTAATTGTTTCATGAACGATTATTATTATAAAGAGTATTAGGATTTATTTTGACAAACAATTATCATACGAACCATTAGTTGATGTTATCATAATGTTATGTTATGCTATATCACATACGTTATATAGAAATTTAACTTTAGTTGTGTGATTATGTTATGGATTACTTCTCTATGTTTCAACCTCACGAGTTTTTTCATGACAGAGAGAATATAGTGAAGTAGGCTCGGTTCATGGTAAAATCAAAGAATATGGTTTAAGTCACAAAAACATAATGGTTAATAAAAGTGGGTTATGCACATTCATTAAACATGCATACGTTATGGTTAACCTAAGAAGAAGAAATATGTTCATAAAAGAAAATGATGATAGTCACAAAAACAAGTACAAAATGTCTTTGCTTGAGATTGTTAGGATTACTAACATCAAGATGGTGTTTGCAATTGTTTTTTTTTCACAACAAAGGAGATTGTTGATCACTACAAGTGGGTGGGATTTATCGGGGTTTCGATATCTATGTAACAACAAAAGACTGGGGTCATTGTGACTGATCGAGAGTTGGGTCTAATCGAACCCTTGTGTTACGTTTTTCCGAACATAAAGCATATATAGTGCACATTTCATATAAAGTTTATATTCTCTTATGCTTTGATTATCTAGAACTTATGAAAATGATTGCTGTCTTTTGAGATTGCATTCTTGTTCTTGATTTTACACTTATGAAAATGATTGAGGCATGTCTTTGTTCCCTTACTACCATGATCATGATTTCCAACTTGTTAGCCCATTTTGGGTTGTATCAACCTTTCTTTGTTGCTCCACAAAATTGCTCCTAGCTATGATTAGCCTCATTTGACCCATCTTGGAACTAGGAAGTGACATTGTACATTAGAGGAAGAAAACAACAAACAAGTATGGGATCATGTAGTGAAGAGCATCAACGAAATATGGTCCTTGTGGAGTAGGCACATGAAGTGAAAAAAAGAAAAGTTATATCAAAAGATACATTTGTACACACCACTTATACCAAGATGAAATACAGAAGAAAAAGAGGGACGTAAGTTTTACAAAAACTGAAAAGAAGATCGAGTGTAACTAGTATTGAGCCAAGAGTGAAGAAATCCGGATATTGCAAGAAGATGACTTGATCTATTAGATGTAGTAATCAAGTCGACCGTGATCTTCAAGACATCTCCCAGATCTTATTGCATAACATAGCCAAAATATCTCCTCACCCTTACTCATTATCTGTCCAAGTTACAACCTATAAAAGACCTCTTGATTTATAATTTTACTTATAAGAAAAACTAAGTGATGGATATTAAGTACAGTTTGATAAGATTTTGGTTAATGATTGTCCGCTCCAAACGGTGTGTGCAAGCTTTAAATTTATAACCCTAGATGTAAGCTTAAAACAAGGATGCGAACCCGCAGTGTACGGGTCAATCGTAGTAAAAAGCAAGGAATTCCAGGGGTCGATCATAGGGACTTAGTGAAACAAAGTCGATAACGGTAAGCTTTAACAATTACTAAACACAAAGCAATCAAAACAATCAAAGAAGAAAGGAGCCAATAAAGGAAATATGCAATTCTAGGGATTAAAGCATCTAGTTGTGGTTCCAACTCAAGATCTAAAGATAAGCGGACAAAGCTGAGGTTTTTGCAAAGGGAAGGTGTTACTAAAGTGGAATAGATCACCGGGCAAGTCTCACTACTCACTAATCCTAAACCATAACTCCTATTACCGGGTAAGTCTCAAGGAATTAAGATAAAGAACTATAATCTCAAACTAACACACCATCTAAGGGAATAGAATCAACCTTTACCAGGTAAGTCGCAGGCTACCTCACAAAGATGGGATGAAAGCACACTCAAACCCCAATAAAGGATAAACCTTTATTACCTACACTTATAATCTTAGGTAAACAAACAAAGGAATTACCGGGTAAGTCTCATCCTAGGCTTGCATTGAACCAGGAAAGGTGTAATAAGAATAGGATTTGGCAAACTCTAACACTTAACTCTCAGTTTCGGATCAGATAAGTCACCTCGGTCAGCCAAATTCCACCCCGGCCGAGATGTTCATCGACTGAGCGAGATGCTTAGGGTTAAGGTTAAAGACTCGAACTTTCAGGGTCCTACTGTGATTAAGACAATTCTATCATTGTTTTTCCCACAACCTTCAGCCAATCACCCTAGAATCACACAAAGAGATTAGCCACTCATCATCATGAAAGTATTGATCAAATATATAGGAAGAAAGAGAATAATTGATCAAGAAAACCTTAAGAGAAAGGCTTCAATAACTGAATCAATTATCAAAACAACAAGCGTTCCTTGGATAGAAATCCAACAAGACAACAACAAAGAAAGGGATCTAAGATGATCTTACAAAAACCCTTCAAAAGCTATAAAAGCTATAGACTTTCTTCCTTCAACCTTCAAAAAGGTTCTTCAAATCTCCCAACTGGATTATGGCTGCAGCGGTGTATAAAACACAATCGGTGGTATAGCATGCTCTGGATTTGTGGAAAATCCAATCCTTTTTATAGGAAAATTACTCTCCAAAGATAAGATATCTTAGAAAGATCTCTTCCCATAAAAATAGGTAAAATATATGATCTAGCATATCTTCTTCCTTCCAGGAGTCAAGCCCAAAATATAAGATCCTCTTTCCAAAGATAAAAAATCTCAGCCAAGAATAAAATATTCTCGCCGCGTCTCAGGTGTTCACCTCGGTCGAGTCGACTTCTCTGGATCACCTCGGTCGAGGTGACTCTGTAGTCAACCGAGGTGAGTCACAACTGAATGTGAAATCTCTCAAATCTGGTCCAAAGTGAATCTCTAATCCATGGCTATGCTTCCTGGATGTTTCCTTATGTTCCTGAATGTAGCTCCAATGACTCCATAGCTCCTTTTGCTCCTTTTTGATGCAAAACGTGCCACTTTACCTACGATTACAACAGAATTAGGTGTAGACCTCGATTCCCGCAAAGGTAGATGAAATGGTAATATAATCACATAATGTACATACAAACATGCAGATTATTGAAGATAAAACGTCCAAAAAAACCCCAAAATATAGACTATAATTCATGCTATCAAAATACCCCATACTTAGCCCTTGCTTGTCCCCAAGCAAGTTCCGCATATAAAAAGCAAGATAGAATGGATTATAAGTCAAGAAAATCAATGAAAAAGTCTTTCAAAAACATTTTTATGGTGTGCTACAATCATAGATCACTCTAAGAGAATACTTCATGGAATTTAAAACTCAAAATATGATCAAAACATTTTATAAATATAAGAAAGTTGTTCATCTTTGCATAAAATGGTAGAATGCATAATAAGTCATAATTATCGAAATTAATCATGCATAATCCAGTTTAAACCACTAAGTCAATCAACAAGCTCGAGCTCTCAAGGGCTTCCCAAAAGAAAGGTCAAGAAACGTGTAGGATAGGGATGTATGTAAGGTAATGTGGTACTAGAATCCGGGAAAAGGATATACTTCACTTTCACTTTGAATTTCAACATCTTCCACCAATAAGCTTTGCTTATTTCACACCTTTTCTTTTTTACTTTACTTTTTGGGATGCATGGACAGAGGTGCACAATAACCGAAGCCTAGGAAATCAGCAATCATCAATTTCTTGAGATGCATCAAACCCTTGATGCACATACCATGACCCGTTAGGAATATCGCTCAATCCGACTTTGGCAAGACACAAACACCCGGCTATGTGAATGGTGCCGAGTTACTCATCATCATGATTGACTTCCCCAAACCTATTTATTGCTTTCTAACACTTTCACTTCCAGCCAACTCCTCAACTTTAACTTCACTTGCTTTCACCACTTCGCTTGCTTCCAAATTCCCGGATAGGTAAAGGGAGGCAAAAATGTATATGAGGGGTTAAGCATGATCAAGAAGAAGAAGAGAGAAGAATGAATTGCCTTGTTCTTTCCAGGAAGAAAGTAAGAGAACTCATAACGTGGTGTCAACCTTCAAATTCAACATAATTTGGATAAAAACAAAGTATTAAACATGCTAAAAAATTTCAAACAAAGCATTTAGCAACTTAAACATATCATAAAACCTTTCAAGCATATAAAGATTTCAAAACCAGTCAGCAAACAAGATCTTCACTGAGATCATATCCAGATAAGAAGCACAAAAATCGTTTCGTAAACTCTCAGTTAACCCACCTCGGTCGAGGTGTTCTTAGGTCAACCGAGGTGAAGTACCTCGTTCGGCCAGAACTGCCCCGGTCGAGGTCAAATTTTTTTTTCTGTCCAGTTTTTACGTTTTTCTCAATCAAATAACATGTATGTATGCATGTAATCTCAGATAAAATCCATAGAAGCAAAATAAGCATAAATATCCGATAATGTAGAGTCATACATCACAACAGTCAATAAAATACATAAACACCCCATACTTGGGACACACTGTCCCAGTGGGTCAAAATAAAGTCTAGAGAAATAAAATACTCACCGGACATAAAGTTGAGCTGCATAATAAATAAGAAAGAAAATCCTGCAGCTCTCAATAGTCACGATCCGGTGGTGGTGGTGGTGGTACATACGGATACTGAGATGGGTCGAACGGGTAGCCCATGATCTGCTGAAACTGAATCTGAGCCATCATGTGCTGGTAATGTTGTCTCTCCTGCATCTCACGGATATCCAATGATAGGGCAACATAAGAATCGATCATCTGATCCGTCAGATCATCGATCCGACGGTGAGCCTTTGCATCTCTGTGTCGGCGTACCCTACGCCTAGCAGGTCTCACTGGTGATGTGGCTGGTGCAGGCTCAGTATCATTATCATCATCATCTATGTCTATAACCGGCGCACTCGTCCCAGCAGTATCGGTCCCTGTATCCATAGGAACTCCACCATCCCTGTCATCATCATCAGCAGTCTCCTCCTCTACCTCATCCTCCTCAGCTAGTGCAGCTGCTGCCTCTCTAGCATCCTCCATCAATGGAATCCAAGCAGTCTGCCAGTAGTGAGGGTCATAAACTGAGAACTAGGGCGACCATCTGATCCCCTGTGGTGTAGTCGGCTCCCATGGCATGGCTACATATGGTGTAGTGAGTCCTCGGGGAACCAGAATCCGCCGAGTGATCATCTATTGAAGTCCTAGCGGCTTGGCAGCCGCCACCATAGTACAAGCGTTGAGATCCATATCCTCATAGCTCGTTATGTGGGTCACGAGGCCTCCGCAGCAAATATCCCCCTTCGCCTTGGCCTTGATCCTGTGCAGGTCCTCTGCCAGCATCAAGCCAAAGTTTGGGATCCCTCCAGTCACCATGTAGTAAAGGCTGAAAAGCTCCCCCTGTCGGACCCTTCTAGGGCGTCTTAGTATGCGCCAGAAGCGTCTCACTCAAAATACGGTGAGCTAACCTAAAGACTAGGTGAAAAATGATACGCTCCCTGGAGTCTCCAGGGCGCCATCTATCTGCGTGCTCAACTACGTGAGCAATCTGACCCCAAAAATCCCTAGCTACAGTCCGGGAGGGAAAATCAACAGCAGTCGGGGCCGGGAAACCAAAAATGTCTCTCCAGTGCTCTAAGGGAACTAGGAAGTTTCGGTTCATCAACCGGTACTTCATAGAACGCTCTGTGGGGAGGTAGGTGAAGGAGTAACAAACTCCAAGGTAGGCTCTAAATAGGCAGGTGTGCGGATCTCAGTAAACTGATCTATTCCTACCATCGAAATCATCCGTCTAAGATCTCCATCCACATGGAGACAATCAAAAGCTGATACGTCCAGGAAACGTGGTGCAATCACTGGACGGGCTACTACGGTCATAGTCGACCTGGTGTCTCTCGTGGATCACCGGTCTATAAGGTCTAGAGGAAGAAGAAGAAGGGGAATGGGAGGATCTATCCCTCAGGACAAGCTGTCTATCTGAACTCATCCCTAAAACACTCTGTCAGATCACCTCGGTCGGCCTAACACAACTCAAGAACACCTCGGCCGAGACACAGAACGACTGGACCGAGGCGAATAACTGCGCGACGAATTTCTTCAAAAATCCAGTTCTTTTCCCCCAAAATCACTACAACTGGTTCCTATGGGGTACTTAATCTGTTTCTCAGCAAATGCAAGGGCAACCAAAGCCCAATTCGAAGCAAAATAGTGAAGAGAACGAGATTAGGGTTTTTTTCGATGTTTACCCTGATTCGGTCGATTCGGTTCGTTTTTCTCGCAGATTGACACTTGCACTGGGATCCTCTATCCTTTCTTTGCAATTTGGAAGCAAGAATCGTCGAAAACGATCGAAGAAGGACGAATCGAGGCGAGGGAGCTGCCGCGGTCGAGGAGAGGTAAAAAGAAGAGAGAGAAATTTAGCCCCCCTTTTATACCCTTTCTGGAACTACTGTCACCTCGGTCGAGGTGGTCTCGACTGGACCAAGGTGGTACGGACCGAGGTGGTTCTTCAAAGTCACCTCGGTTGCTCAGGAACCATCTCGGTCGAGGTGCTTTGACAGCAACCGAGATGTGCCTTAGTCAAACTCCGTCTTCTCAAATTCTCAAACTTCTGTCCTTCCAGTTATGCTCCTGGTTTGTACTCCTTCCTTAGATGTCACCTGTTGTCTGTCTAGGACCCCAAAAACAAAACAAAGCAAAGCAAAAGCAAACTATCTAAGCTAGACTAGAAAAAGGGAAAAGAAAGCAATACCTTGGGTTGCCTCCCAAGAAGCGCTTGGTTTAAGCTCGCTAGCTGGACCATATGACATCTCAAACGAGGTATAGTGGTGCAACCTCCTCAACCGGAACTTCCGGTTTGTACTTCTTAAGTCTATGGACATTGACCTTGAAGCTTCCACTTGTTTCGCCTCATATCTCAACTGCGCCATGAGGAAAAACATGTTTCACAACATAAGGTCCGGTCCATCTAGATTTCAACTTACCTGGAAAGAGGCGGAGGCGGGAGTTGAAGAGTAGAACTAAGTCTCCTTCGTTAAGCTCCTTAGGGATGATACGCTTGTCATGCCATCTCTTCGTCCTTTCTTTGTAGATCTTGGCATTCTCATAAGCGTTCAAACGCAGCTCCTCCAACTCATTGATATCTAATAGCCGCTTCTCACCGGCTTCTTTAATGTCGAAGTTCAACCATTTGATCGCCCAATATGCTTTGTGTTCTAACTCAACGGGCAAATGACAAGACTTCCCATATACCAAATTATAAGGGGTGGTACCTATGGGAGTCTCAAATGCGGTCCTGTAGGCCCAAAGAGCGTCATCCAATTTCATGGACCAATCCTTCCTCGTCCTAGAAACGGTCTTCACCAAAATTGTTTTGATTTCTCTATTCGAGATCTCGACCTGTCCACTAGTTTGAGGGTGATAAGGGGTTGCTACCTTGTGGGTTATCCCACAACCACCTTGGCATCATTAGTGGGAGAAGCAATGGCTTCAACCCATCTAGAAACGTAATCAACTGCAAGAAGAATATAGAGGTTTCCTCCGGAGGATGGGAAAGGTCCCATGAAGTCTATCCACCATACATCAAAGATTTCCACCTCTTGAATGTTATTAAGTGGCATTTCGTTCCTCCGAGATAAATTCCCTGTCCTTTGGCATGCATCACAAGAGACAACAAACGATTGCACATCTTTAAATAATGTAGGCCAAAAGAAACCGGAACGTAATACCTTAGCGCATGTCTTATCGGTGCTAGCATGTCCCCACAAGGAAGTGAATGACAATGCCGTATGACGCTATTAACTTCATCTTCCGGAATGCATCTTCGAAGCATCCCATCCGGCCTGCGCTTAAATAGCAGCGGCTCATCCCAGTAGTAATGGCGTACTTCCTTGAAGAATCTCTTCTTTTGAGAGTACGTCAATCCGGGCGGTATTTCTTGGCAAACAAGATAATTCACAATATCAACATACCAAGGTCCTTTATTATCAGAAAGTTGGTGGATAGAATGTTCCACCAACTGAGGATGAATGTCAGAGAAAGGAGTAAGAAGGTTGTTATTCTCAGTAGTCTTAGTTGACATCATCTCGCCTTCGACCTCGGTCGAGGCGCAGAGGCGTTGACCGAGATGTTCTTCAGTCGCCTCGCTCAGTCCAGAAAGTGCCTCGGTCAAGGTACTGTAACTGGAACCGAAACTGGAGATCTTCGTCTCCTGGATTAGCTTCTCAGTTTTAGCTCCTGGATCTTCTTCCAGTGCCTTTAAGCTCCGTATATCTGCATCACAAGAAGCATCTATACCTTCCTCATTTAAACTAAAACTAATAACTCTTTCGAGTGGATCGTTAATAAGGATAGAGCTCACCCATTCTCTTGATTCTTCTTCATCGTAGATGTTGAAGATATCATCGCTTAGTTGCTCTCCTTTCATGGCCGCTAGTAGTGCGAACTCCACTTCATCTCCACCAATGTTGAATTTCAACTTGGCGTTCTTACAATCCACGTTGCAACCCGAAGTTGCTAGAAATGGCCTCCCGATAATAATAGGAACAGGATAATCTGCGGGAATGTCAAGTACAACAAAGTCTATAGGTAAATAAAAGTTACCTAACTTGACCGGAACGTCTTCCAAGATACCCACGGGATGGGTAATGGAGCGGTCCGCCATGTATAATCGAATCTTGACCGGCTTGGGCTCTCCAAGTCCGATCTTCACACATAGCTCCAGCGGAATGATGCTCACGCTGGCTCCTAAATCGCATAAGGCTTCACAAGTGACATCCCCAACTTGAATGGGAATGCAAAATGAGCCGGGATCTCTCAACTTAGGTGGCATCTTCTCCTTCATGATTTGTATGAGCTTCGAAGATTTAGATGTCATCCTTACTTCACCGAAGTCCTCCAGTTTCCTCTTCCTCGATAGGATCTCCTTCAAGAACTTCCCATAGGCTGGCATTCCTAGAATAGCATCAAGGAAAGGAATGTTAATGTGTAGTTTATTCATCAAGTCAAGGAACTTACCAAAGTGCTTGTCTAGATGTGCTCTGGCTCTTGACTGGGGGAATGGAAGTGGTGGTTTGTATGCAGGAGGTGGAACATAAACTTTAGTTTTCCCTTCCGCTTTTTGTGGCTCCACCTCGGTTGGCATCTCGGCCGAAGTGTTCTTCGACTGCACCTGGACCGAGGTGGTCTTCGTCGGTATTGGCACCGACCAAGGCACTGGATCTGCAGTTTTCAGTCCACTCCTCGTAGTTATGGCCATAATTTGGCCCTTAGGGTTGCTTTCCATCCTTGCTGGAAGCTTCCCTGGATCTCTTGGCGTTTCATTCGCCCTACTTGCAAGTTGTTGTTCAAAGGCTTTTTGGGCCTTCGAAAATGAAGTCATAGAAGTCTCCATAGCACTAAGCTTTGATCAAGATGGCCTCCAGCACTGCGTCTTTCTTTTCCGACTGGGACGAACTTGATCCTTGCCCTTGGCTCTTTAATGGAGTAGAAGAAGAAGAAGAAGGGAAAGAGAGGAAAGGATTAGAGGAATCGTTAGAATTGGAGTTAGAATGATTGTTACCAGAATTTTGGTTGTTCGCCCTCCAATTATTGCTGTTGGATCCTCTATTGTTGTTGTAATTGTTGTTCCGGGAACCGTTGTTGTTGTTACGGTATCCATTGTTGTTGTTCCTTTGTCCTTGATCTTCCTTCTTGGTTTGAGCAACCAAGAGTTCCTTCAATTGCTTCACGTTATTCTTCAAAGATGTGAGTTGATTGTTGTTAGGCTGAGTATCTTGGAAGTTAACTCTTTTAACTCCACCTTCAGCTCCTTGATGGGTATATTTCTCCATATGCAAAGCTTGCTTCTCGATAAAGTCCCAAGCTTCGTCAATCGCCATGTCCATAAATGTACCGGCGGAGAGTAGTTGGAGGTTGAACTGGGTGCTTCCGTCCAGTCCCTTGAAGTATATCTCCAACAACTCTATCTTTGGAATCCCATGATGTGGGCAATCCAAAAGAATGTCCTTAAACCTCTCCCATGACTTGGACAAGCTCTCCTTGTTCTTCATAATAAATGCATTAATCTTCCCTCTCATTTCAGCGGTCTTAGAGGGGGGAAAGAATTTAGTCAAGAATTCCGTAGTCATCTTCTCCCAAGTGTTGATTTTTCCTGGAGGAAGAGATTGATACCAAGTAAGAGCTCTATCTTTTAAAGAAAAGTAAAAAGGTCTTAGCTTGTAGTTGTTATTTTCAATTCTTGAGGGTCTCAAGGTCTCCATCAAGATCTCATAGTTTTGAAGATGTTGATGTGGGGATTCCTTCTCTAGCCCTCCAAACTAGCATTGGCGAATCATGGAAAGAAATTGCGGTCGAAGTTCGTAGTCATGGTCCGCTGGATCTCCTAGGTTAACTCCTGGACGCCTCAGTTGTTGATTGGGGTCCATCCTTTGACCTAAGGTTTGCGGGATTCCTGCAAGAAGAACGCCTCGGACTGGCATCCGAGGTGGAAGTACCTCGGCCGGGGCGTCAGGTACTGGGACCTGCCTCGGTCGAGGGTCTGCGACTGGGACCTGCATCGGTCCAACATCGGGAACTGGATCTTCCCTCGGTCGAAGTAGATATTGGTCTCGTAAGGTTGCCATATCTGCTTCGATCGCTTCAGTCCTGGTGCGAGTTTCCTCTTTCTCTTGCCTCAGTTCTTCCCTGCTGAGGCGTAGCTGTTCTAACGCCTCTTTCAACTCGGCCTCAAGATCGCGATTGTCTTGATTGGCCATCTTTGCTTCTCTCAAGCGTCGTTTGTATGTCTTTCTGGTTCGGGATCGTAAGGAACGATTTCCTTCCCAGTGCGGGTTCTTCGCATAAACCTAAGAAAGAACCTGCAAAAGTCACTCAAGTAGAGTGGTTAGTAGATACGGGGGCAAGTGCCCCAAAAGCAAACCGTAACCGGCTCGGTCTAGACCAAGTCCCCGGCAACGGCGCCAAAAACTTGTTCGCTCCAAATGGTGTGTGCAAGCTTTAAATTTATAACCCTAGATGTAAGCTTAAAACAAGGATGCGAACCCGCAGTGTACGGGTCAATCGTAGTAAAAAGCAAGGAATTCCAGGGGTCGATCATAGGGACTTAGTGAAACAAAGTCGATAACGGTAAGCTTTAACAATTACTAACCACAAAGCAATCAAAACAATCAAAGATGATAAAAGTCAATAAAGGAAATATGCAATTCTAGGGATTAAAGCATCTAGTTGTGGTTCCAACTCAAGATCTAAAGATAAGCGGACAAAGCTGAGGTTTTTGCAAAGGGAAGGTGTTACTAAAGTGGAATAGATCACCGAGTAAGTCTCACTACTCACTAATCCCAAACCATAACTCCTATTACCGGGTAAGTCTCAAAGAATTAAGATAAAGAACTATAATCTCAAACTAACACACCATCTAAGGGAATAGAATCAACCTTTACCACGTAAGTCTCAGGCTAACTCACAAAGATGGGATGAAAGCACACTCAAACCCCAATAAAGGATAAACCTTTATTACCTACACTTATGATCTTAGGTAAACAAACAAAGGAATTACCGGGTAAGTCTCATCCTAGGCTTGCATTGAACCAGGAAAGGTGTAATAAGAATAGGATTTGGCAAACTCTAACACTTAACTCTCAGTTTCGGATCAGATAAGTCACCTCGGTCAGCCAAATTCCACCCCGGCCGAGATGTTCATCGACTGAGCGAGATGCTTAGGGTTAAGGTTAAAGACTCGAACTTTCAGGGTCCTACTGTGATTAAGAGAATTCTATCATTGTTTTTCCCACAACCTTCAGCCAATCACCCTTGAATCACACAAAGAGATTAGCCACTCATCATCATGAAAGTATTAATCAAATATATAGGAAGAAAGAGAATAATTGAACAAGAAAACCTTAAAAGAAAGGCTTCAATAACTGAATCAATTATTAAAACAACAAGCGTTCCTTGGATAGAAATCCAACAAGACAACAACAAAGAAAGGGATCTAAGATGATCTTACAAAAACCCTTCAAAAGCTATAAAAGCTATATACTTTCTTCCTTTAACCTTCAAAAAGGTTCTTCAAATCTCCCAACTGGATTATGGCTGCAGCGGTGTATAAAACACAATCGGTGGTATAGCATGTTCTGGATTTGTGGAAAATCCAACCCTTTTTATAGGAAAATTACTCTCCAAAGATAAGATATCTTAGAAAGATCTCTTCCCATAAAAATAGGTAAAATATATGATCTAGCATATCTTCTTCCTTCCAGGAGCCAAGCCCAAAAATATAAGATCCTCTTTCCAAAGATAAAAAATCTCAGCCAAGAATAAAATATTCTCGCCGCGTCCCAGGTGTTCGCCTCGGTCGAGTCGACTTCTCTGGATCACCTCGGTCGAGGTGACTTAGTAGTCAACCGAGGTGAGTCACAACTGAATGTGAAATCTCTCAAATCTGGTCCAAAGTGAATCTCTAATCCATGGCTATGCTTCTTGGATGTTTCCTTATGTTCCTGAATGTAGCTCCAATGACTCCATAGCTCCTTTTGCTCCTTTTTGATGCAAAACGTGCCATTTTACCTACGATTACAACAGAACTAGGTGTAGACCACGATTCCCACAAAGGTAGATGAAATGGTAATATAATCACATAATGTACATATAAACATGCAGATTATTGAAGATAAAACGTCCAAACAAACCCCAAAATATAGACTATAATTCATGCTATCAATGATCATTGCAGATGTGTTGAGATTGAGCGTTATTATATACTTCCATTAACCACATAGCGAGAGTTATACACATTTCCCTGAGTGATCATGAAACTTATGAGCTTTAAGTTATACCTTGTACAATGATATGTGCTATGATGATAAGGTTTTGAGCGCTTGAACTTATTGCATCAAGACACGTATTTGATTCCATCTACATATGATACTTGCAGACACATAAGGTTTAAGTATGGGGGTATTTAAGAGCACTCAAATTAGCGTCTATTCCCATCATCATTCTATTTCATTCTCTTCCTGTTTTGGGCAAAACAACATATCCTCTCGGTCTATTCCATTCCTATTAGTGATTCGAATATCTACAAATTAGATTATATAATTTCAAGGATAATCATAGTGTGTTGAGGATATTTTTTCGATAATAATTCCATTTTAGCTCCTGGAAGACCTAAAATGCATGCAATATCATGAACGCGTGAGTAGATCTCCAAAACACAAATGGGGAGAAAATCTACCAAAATGCAATGCAAATTTACACTATATGCTCAAGTGATGGATAAGAATGAGGGTTTAAAAAGACACCAAAATACATATTATCAATGTGTCAAACACATCTCCGTCTATCCAGAGACCTATCAACATAGCAACATCATGGATAATAATCATCATCATCTCACCCACGGAATATGAAATTGTCTCGTCTGTAGGTGCCACCTCTTGATAAAGGTGTGGATGAACCCGTGATCAATCCTATTGAAGTGGAAGGTCTTTAGCTTGGTAAGTCTGTTATGTCGGGCCAAAACAAATCATCCCTTTGGGTCTTCGGTATTATGATGTCAGGTGGCGAGATCACGAACCTACTATAGTCATCAGTATTCCTTCTTCACCTCCACGATTTCTTTCATTATGAAAAAATAAATAATAAACAAAACAACAAGTAAAAAAGGGAATGGTACCCTCGTGGTTTGGGATTTTCGGATTTTGCCCAACAGTTTTTTTCAGTTCGGATGGTACCTTAAGTTTTCGTTGGTTCCGGATTTTGCCCAAATCATTAAACTTCTTCAAATTCCATTAACAACATATTTGCCCACAAAAAATTAAAAGAAAGAAAATAAAGTAAAATTGAAAAATAAATTAAAATAGAAAGACTAATTTATTTACTTCAAAATAAAGTAAAACAATATTTTTTTTATAAAAAAAAATCAAAAGTGTTTCATATTAATTTAAAAATAAATTAATCAAATGATATGATTGTTAAAAAAAAATCAAGTGTTTTACTTTATTTTAAAATTAAATGATTTAGATTTCCTTTAAAAAAATTTAAAAACATAAGTGTCATACCTTTATTTAAAAAATAAATAAATCGGATAAGAATTTTTTTTTAAAAAAGTCAAAAAAAATCATTGTTTTAATTTATTTTTAAAATAATTAAATAAATTATTTTTTTTTTCAATTTAAGTTTATTTTCTTTCTTTTAGTTTTCTGTGGGCAAATATATTGTTAACCGAATTTGAAGAAGTTTAATAAATTTGGGCAAAATCCGGAAACAACGAAAACCTAAGGATACCATTCGAACTAAAAAACTGTTGGGTAAAATCTGAAAAACTCCAAAAAACGAGAGTATCATCCGAAATTTTCCAAATAAAAAACAATATATTAACATACTTGAAGTTTTCAAAGGTACATCGTCAATCCATAAGCTAGAAGCTCTATGGTTGACATAACCCATCAACAAGTCTGCGATCCGTGGGGTGCTTGTATTTGGGTGGACACATGTAGGATCGATGCCCGAAGATGTGGACGTGGATGGATGATTAGGAAGACATGGAAAGGTGAAGACTTGGGTGCACAAGAATGAGTGGAGATAAATGTGGGTGATGGGGAATGAATATTGTAGAAGGATCCTTCAAGGTGTTGGGCGGCATCAAGATTCCCGTTCGATGGTTGATCATCTTGACGTCGTAGGTTGCCGCCTCTGCTCTTGGTGTCTCACAACGATCTAAATTGACCAAAATCCGATATTAAAACTAGTTTGAAACGAAATATATTTTTTTTGAAATTAATGGCAAATAAACATTCACAAACTAATTGTAAAATATTGGTTAACTAATCGCTAAATAATTGTAATCTAATCATAATATAATCACCGTTTACTACTGTAAAATATTCATAGTCTAATTATAAACTTTTCTTTAGTTAATTGTAAACTTCTTATTAACTAGTCATAAACCTAAACCAAAACTCGAAAGGGAACAATAACGTGAACAAACACGTTAATTTAAGCACATCCGCATGTGTTCATTCACCAAGCTTCGACATTGTTGCCTAACGCTGAAGATGAGTTTTACCTTCATCGTCCTCCCAAAGATGGCGGAAAACCACTAGCAATTTAAATAAACAAAAAAAAGAAAAAAAGTGTAGAAACTATAATAAGAATAAAGTGGAGAGGAGACTTTGAGGGTGGAAAGGAGAATTGAAAACTCATTTTGCATCTTCCAAACCACCTTTAATACTTTTGTCAATATATTTTCCACACTTTATAAACATATTGCGCATAAATTAATTTAGAAAATAGTTAGGTGCGAATCACAAAACATGATTAACTTTTTTGGTAAAAATCGATCACATTTCAAAATTTCTTACGGTCGGCTTACTTGATGTGAAGTGTCATTCAGACAAAAAAACACTTTTAATAGTATAATTTTATAAGTAATTGATATTGTGACGATAATTTAAAAAATAATATAGATAGTCTCAGCAGACAGTACACATAGGTGGGGAAACATCTGAGATATTAAAAATAAAATATATTATGGTTTATGGGTAGTTGGAAGTAGGGGAGGAGATGTAAGTTGTAACGGTAACATTTTCATGTTTCACCTAACCGTTTACTACTACACACTCTTTCTCCTATTCTTGACTTGCCCACATAAACTCCTAAGAAGACCGACTACCGTCTACATTTACCAACAAATTCAACTTCTTTTTTTTTTTATTTATTTATTAAATTTGCATAAATATCTACTAATATGAACACATGTCATTTCTAATTAATTTTTCTTTTTTTAAAAGCTAATTTGATTAATAGACCT
>BSUD01000001.1:132412278-132442124 GCA_033239045.1 Fagopyrum esculentum | reverse complement strand
TTTTTTTTTTTTTTTTTTAATTTTACTCGTAGCAACTATAAACACATATCATTTCTAATTAGGTAAATATACCCCAACCTTTTGTATTTTCTCTCAAACTCTAAACACTATTTTTTTAAGAGTACATTTAATAAAACTAAAACTCCAAAAAACTTAATAAACCAATGGTTTATTTTCTTTAATCTCCGTATTATACATTTTTGAATTGAAACTCTGTAACTAATTTGCTGGTTGTCTTAGGGCTTCTTCCATATGTAGTTCTTCATAGTTTTTTTATACGAGCTTTTAAAATTTTAAAATCATGTATTAGTTTATTCCATTGATTAGTATTTTTAGAAGATTTTTTTAATTTAATTTTTAGAAGCTTACAAAGGACGTATTGTTTTCCTAGATTCTTGAGCATATTATTAAATTTGTTTTTGATTTTTCCCACAAAGCTTTTTTCATCAAATCTACCAACAATTTATTTTTTATCAAACATTGAATTAGGGCTTCCATTATCTTACCTTTTTTAATAAATTTTTTTAAAAAAAACTACGTAAATTTAGTAAGATAAGATCTTATATGTATTAAAGGTGAGACTCTTTTTGTCACGTGTCAACGCCATATTTATCAAAGTCCAAAAATTATTTTAAAAAGTTAAATAATTAGGAGATTTACTAAATAATTAAAACACTAATTATCTTTAGAAAATTTGTTGGATACGTGATTTAAACAAAAATTTGTAATTGGATTTTCTTTTAAAGTTCTTATCATCTAACCAAATCCTAAGATTTAAACACATGTTGTTTTGATCTTAGATTTTAGAAAATAAATTAAAAATGTAATTACAATTTTTTATGTTAAATTTAATTAAATATTTTACAATTCTCAACTTTATTTATGGGATGTCGTATATCAAAGTTCCTCAATATAACAAAATATTCGTGGGTATAATAATATTTATTTGTAAAATAATGTTATATCTTCACTTTTTTTTACCTATAAACATCATTTATTATTTGTCCAACTTTTCATAAAAATTATTGATTAGTGATAACTTTTATCCATACATTTATATATGAATTTAAAAAAATTAAAAAAATATATAATATTATATAAAATTCAATATTGTTCAAAACCTACAGTGCGGGTATTACCCTAGTTTGTTATTGTAATTGAAGCCTTTATTTGAAGTAAGACAAAAGACTTTGTAAAGTGTAAAACGTGTCGACGAAGGTTCTTCCCCTGCTACTTATTCCATTACAACTTTAAAATAATGAAGCAAGTTGTATTACTAAACACCAACTCAATTACTCTTATCGTTATAGGATTTTTTTTCACGATTTGAACAGCATATTCTAATGTGAAAGATGTAGGTCCAATTCCTTCAATTTCACATATGAAGTCATATAAATAAAATAATAATATTCGAACAAATTTTATAGTTAATCCTATCTAATGTTCCAAAAAGTTTTAATACAGGGTTTATTATGGACAAGGGTAACTCAATGCAGATATGGTAGTTGTGGATGGTATTTACGGCTGTGTAAAGAACAATCAAGAGGAAATGGAGATTCATAATCCAAGTGATAGAGCTGAATGGTCATTGTGAAATGATATTTTTTTTAATTTTACTATGTATTATGTATCATTATATGTACAATATGCATAATTAAGATAATATTCTTATTTCATTTCATCTCAAAAACTGAATTTTGTACAATGAGATTATATCTATAAATAATTGGTGTGAAAACCTTTGGTAAAAATATTCATTGTTAATAAGGGGAGGGGTGGTTGTTGGGAAAACTTCGCATTCTCGGCTCACACCGAGTATATATATAAGCAGATATTTGTTGCACACTCTTACTCGTAACTACAACCTCACTTACAAGCTCTCTTTAGAAGTCTTTATTACTCTCTTCTTGATGGAGGTACACAAATGTGGGCAAATAATTGATAAAGAGAAGGGATAGGTGGGAATTGATCATTGGACCTCTAGGTAATAAGACAACCACACTGCTACTACGCCAATTTGATTTAGTGAAAATATATCAAAACTAAATATTTTATTATCAACAAAGCTAGTTTGTGAGTTCTAATATTCCGGTTCATCATATTTTCTATCTTAACTAGTTTAACTCTTATAATTTGAATATGTTTTTCGAATAATAATAATTATAATTTCATTTTATTTAAATTATATTCAATAAAATTTTAACCCTATAGATGTTATATGATATTTATAAGTCATAAAGTAAATATATAATTATATTAAAAAATATAACTATTTATAAAAATAGCACAAATATGATTTTAAGTTCGAATTATAATATAACATTTAAAAAAAATTCATTAATGAAAATTTGATTATGAACTTATCAACAAATGAGATACTTAATGTAACATCTATAGAAATAATAGTTATAATTTTTATTACATTGAGTACCTTGATAAGTAAAAAATTATATTAATAAAGAAATTTGTTTTATTGTTAAATTCTAATTCGAACTTAAAATCATATTTGTGTTATTTATTATAAATAGTCATGTTTTTTTAACCGAATTATATTTTTATTTTATTGACTTATGAATATCATTTAATATTTATAGAAATAAGAGTTACAATTTTTATTGAATATTTTATGTAATTTAAATTACATGAAATTATAATAGTTATTATTCGAAAAACATATACAAAATACAAGAGTTAAACTAGTTAACATTGAAAATATGATGAAGTGGAACATTGGAACTCACAATTCTAGCTTTTGTTGATAATAATAAATTTAGTTTTGATATCATATCATTAAATCAGAGTGGCGTGGTGGAGTTTTTTTGCCTTATGACCCAGAGGTCTAAGGATCAATTCCCACCAATCTAATATTATTCAATATATATTAGTCTTTTTTAAAAAAAATTTGGGGCCCCAAATTATATGGGGCCCTGGGCTGTGGCCCATGCTGCCTAGCAACAGGGTCGGCCCTGCCTCTACGGGAAGGTTCTGGAACTTAATTCTCCTAAATAATTCCGGAGTCTTCTCACACAATCCAATATAAGTCTAGAACTCTCCCTAGATATCTAATCTAGTCTACAAGGTTCCGAGGAGTTCTAGAAGTCTCCATCATCTTCCGGGTAGCTCCGCCTCCTTCCGGAAGGTTCCTCCATGTTCTGGAATATTCCGCATGATTCCAGAAGGTTCCACCATCTTCTAGAATATTCTACATCCTTCCGGAATGTTCCTCTTCCATCCGGAGTGACCCATTATTACAATATTTATATTAGAAAATATGAATTAGCTTAACAATTCCTCCCGTAGTTCATATTTTCAAATATCTCCACAACATCCGAAAATCTCACCTTCGTCTGCTTCTTAGCTTTGGTGTCACTACATCCTTTTTGCACCGCTCTTCCATCTAAAAAACAAATATTCTTCTCATCCTTGCGGCCTCGCATCACCAAGCGTCTCCCTTAACCACCTTGCACCATCTTCTCGTGCCGACAAACCTATACCCCTCCATCGTCCTCGCACCCAACAAGATGATTCACGTTCGCCGATGACACGTACTTCACATTGTGCAAAGTATGACTTGTACCGTTATGAAGCCTCATCGTCACACTTCCGGTACCTTCTACCTTCAACTTCGCACCACTCACCGAGTTGAAGTGACCAAACTCTCCACCAATTTTCAAGGTGTCGAATAATGCTTGGTCTCTACATACATGCTTCGAGGCAGCACTATCCATCACCCACTTTGACTTGGCGGTCTCCTTACCTGTCGCCAAGTAAATATCTCTATAATCAACTTCACCAACTTCATTGACCACATTTGTACGGGAGTCCTCTCTCTTCTTTCCCGGCGACATCTCTCTCAACTTCTTAAAGTCCTCCCTCATCCGAGGACACCGGACTTGCATGTGACCCCTCTCCCCGTAGTAGAAGCACTCGACCTCACTCAAATCTCATCGCGAGCCTGATCTCTGCCTTAGGTCATCATGCCTCCTCCATTGACTCCTCCCTCGTTCTCGCTCCCCCGCAACTAGTATGCGATCCTCTCCTTTGTCGGTAGCATCATTCTTCATCATCCTCTCACTCCCCCGCAAAGCAACACCCACCTCATCTAGAGTGAGAGACTTCCTTCCTACAAGTAACGTCTGCACCAAAGACTTGTAGGACTTCGGCAATGATGCTCGTCTTAATCATTTAGGATCTCTTGCGTTTGAGTCGAATCATAATTGTGCTTCAGTCATTAGTTATGATGCATACCATTATGCAATTGTCCTCTTTGTTTTACTTACTTTCTTTGGGTGTTTCCGCTTCCAAAACCAAAACATCATATATAGTCAAAAAATAATCCTAAGCTAGTAGTAAAATAGAAAAATGACAGGTTGGATGGGTAAAATATATCCCAAATCAAAAGAGGCTACAAGATGAATTGTTTCTCTCTCTACTGTTCAAAAACCTAAAAGGGTTTCTCAATCACTTGAGCTGGGTTCCTAAACCCTAGCCGCCACAAGCGGAAACAAAGCTTTACGGGCTTGACCCAGCCCTCACCGATAAGATCCTCTAGCTCACCAAGCCCGACCAACGAATTCGCTCCGGCTGGTGATGGCCAACCTCTCGATCGGAGTACCTTCCTTCTTCCTCGTCGGAAGCATCAACGACTTTGATTTGTACTGGTGGCCCGAAATCGCCACCGTGGTCGTCGCCCGATCTTCTTTTGGGCGAGCTTGGTACCGGTTCGACGCCTACCGGGAAGTTTTGTTTCACATCTCCGCCCTCGTCTTTCGTTGTCGATGGGTTTCCATTTCCGCCTCTTGTTGAATCCAACGGTTCTTTGCCTTTTTCCTTGACCAAATCGAGTTCTTGACTTCGGCAACCCCGATTTTTTAACCAATCTCTAGATCCGGCCTTTCTGTTTCTTTTCCGGCCAAAAATTCTTGCCGAACCCCGCGTTTTGTGTTTCGGCACCTTTCCCGTCGAGAATTTGCTTTTCCGGCGTCATCCCCTCTCACCTTTTTTTGTTTAAATCTCGCTGGTTGTGACACTTTTGTTTTCCTTTCCTGCTGGGGCCGTCAAAAGCGGATTCGAACGGAGACTAAGGAGTTTTGTTAACAACTTATCCCTACAAACTGGCCTACAAGCCTCATTCTTGTGGTTCTCGGACAACCGCTTAACGACTTTTTGTTTACGACAACACACTCATTTGCTACAAGCACACACTTTAAAAATTAATTTGAATGTGGGGCTTCCCATTAGAGGTTCTAAGCTCTCTTTTTCTCTTCATTGACAAATCTATAACACTTAAGTAGTTATGAGAATTTTTGGATAATCGAGCTCTGAAGGTAAAAAGCCTTACTTGATGAACAACATGTGCTTTTTTGAGAGTTACTCGTTTAACTCTTAACTACACCGATTAGCAAAAAGCTTATTTCAGTTATTGAATCCATTTTTTGACTGACCCTCATACCTTGAATGGTAAGAATTATATTTTCCCAATACAAATTCGGTAAGAAATTTAAAATTAACTTTAATATCAATTCCGAAGAAAGAAGAGTTATTTCCTCGACTTAAGGGCAATATTCTCACGGCTTAACGGCACCGATCTCAGCTCAACGGCTCTATGTGTGTTTAACAATTTTTTACCAACTCTTTTTAACAACTTATCAGTAATTACTTCTTGCAATTACTTTGTGATTTTTAACAACCGTCTCGGGTTACAACCCTTTGTTGTTGGGCCACAACCCACTCCACCCGACTCCAGTAGAGTGCTTTCTCACCACCTTGATAACCCTTTTAAGAAACGTAGGGCTCACCCACAAAATCTTTTGTTACAAACCGGAGTTTCCAGTCAAAGACAATACTCAACGTATGTGGCCATCCTTGTTAAAAGATTTGAGTTAGTTAAAAAATCAATCTAATCTACTCTCTCCGAAAACAAAAACCTTGAGTCTAACGGTACCAAATACACCCAATATAAATACAAAATAGTAAAAATTATGGGCGGTCAATGTAAGACTCATGTCTACAAATCATCCCATTTTGAACAATCTTCTCCCTACAAATCAACTTCTTTTATCCATCAAGTTCTACATCTTTATTCATCAAGATTCCCGTGCTCTGCAATCTTGTCTTCTGAGGTTTGATGCAGTCATTTGCTGGCGGTTTCGTGCGTTTTTCGAGAAGGAGGCGTGGATGTGTGATCGACTCCTGATGACTCTGTTGCAGTCCAAATCTGAGGTGTCCACAGTTGTTCCCCAGGCTTCCCCTGTGTACTTCCTTCGAAGATGAACTTTTATGCTCGTTGCCTCCTGCCGGCTGGATCATCCTGCTTTCCACTTGAAGACTTTTTTGCTTTCGGTTTCATTTTGATGTATTTTTGTGTAGTTATTTTCTCTCTTATTTGTGTCATGACGGTTAGACCGTCTGCCGATTTTTTCGGCCTTTCGATCCACTAGACGGCGCGCCGCCTAGTTGTTTCGAACCGCTTTCCGTTATCAAAAAAAAAAAAGAGGCTACAAGATGAGAAAAGATAGGGCCGTACATATTGGAATCATAAGTGATCAACTCGATTAAGAAATACATTGACGCATGCATGTGTTCGTAGACTCGATCAATAATGAGCATCAACTCAGTCATGACACAAAGTACACCATCGTGAATAATTCATCACAAACATGTCGAATGGGGTCAATCAACTCAATATATAGGGTTGATCGACTTATATGAGAGAGTATAGATAACTCTTCTCCAACTCTCAATCGATCCTACCTCTATAGCAACTTCAAGATCTCAAGGAGAACCCCAACATGATATAATAATGCATTTGAATATCTCCAAAAAAGTGCTCAATAAGACATCGGAAACCTAAAATAGAATAAAAGATCGGTGTAGACATCCATATAGTAATGTCACAAGATTCTAGCCTAAATCCATACAAATATACATTGAATTTAGTGAACATGAATGTGAAGGTGTATGCAAATCATAGTATATCTATATGAACGAGTTATATTGTTTAGAGCCTAAAAGTGAGATTCAATAAAGACCATGCATAAAGAGAAATATTTTTGAACATAACAATTGGTGTTAGGATGATTATGATGAGTGTTAAAATGTGGGTCTCATATCTCGCCATAATACAAGACCTGATTGTAGTAAAAGGGTCAGGATCGAACATTGGAAAAACGGAGTAATGATTTGAAATATTCATCGTAGAATCAAATAGCAATCATGTGCACCTCTCTCATCTTGTAAAATAGTAAAAGTATCAATTATGCAACTCTCGTATCATATGATTAACACCTTAAAGCACAAATAGATTAATAGTAAATCTATATGCAATTTTCATATCTTGCATAAAAAACCCTATACTACAATAACCAATTAATTAAGACATATAATAATAAGGGTAAATATCATTATCAACATCTTAGATTATCCATGCAAGTCGGGCTCTTCAGACCTAGACCTAGAGAAATTAGCAAGACATAGCTTACAAAATTTTACTTTTATTGATCGAAAGAAAAAAGTTCGATTGACCGATTAACAAGGGTAAGTCATCCGACTTCTATTACTCGTCTATAGAATTATGGAATGAAAATAGGATCAATAAATTAATGGCAGAAATGACTTAATTAGAGGGAGGATTTCTAGCATTGTCCTCCTAGGGTTTGAGGTTAATCCCACTAAACTCTATCTCTAAGGAATAAAATATAAAAAAATGATAAATCCGATCTTGCAACAAAAAATATCTTTTGAAGAAGGAAATTATTCACTCAAGGAAAGAAAAGATCATCGGGAATCTAACGCAGCGAGGACCGGTCAACATACTTTGTAGGGATATGTTGGTTGATTTTTCACAAAACGCACGATTTTGTAAAATATGGTGAAAGACTTGGAAATGTCTAGAAGTTGGTTGATTGTAAAATATGGTCAACATACTTTGTAGGGATTTGTTGGTTGATTATTCACTCTCAAAGTTCAACTAATTCAGTCTTCACTTAGACTTCCGTGATCACAAGGAAAACCTTAATTGTTATAGGCATTCTTCTTCTAATAACTCCATTTTAACTCTTGGAAGGCATTGAATACCTGCTATATCATGAACGCACAAGTAGAATTCTAAAACACAAAAGGGGAGGAAATCTACCATAATGTAACATAAAACTACACTATATGCTTGAGGTATGGATAATAATGAGGGTGAAAAAAGACGCTAAAATGGATGTTATCAAAGTAAAGGTAAGATACTGAAGAAAAGTATGCATGATTCAAATTTGTGTATTGTGAGTAGACGTGCACATTGTTAACATAAGTTGCTTACGTAAGAAATCGGGGGCATGTGTGCGGGATGCTGGTACTAGAAGACTATTCTTAGATCATGTTAGGAGTAAGAGGAATAATTCAGTTTGGCAAGGGATAAAATATCGGCTACTACCGGTTACCTATACATATCAATATGGATCCGAGAGTAGGGTCGGTTGAAGACAAAGGTTGAATATAGGGAAGTGTCTTGTCCCTTGCCTAGCATAACAACGAAAAGGTTGGAAGCTGTAAAAAATAGGATCATATGACTATTTCCATGTTATGTTGTCCAAATCAAATGAATACACTATGACTGATTCGGTAGACATATCTACAACTCACTTTGTCATGCGAGTTTCCTCAATAACTATTTGCATCTAGACCTTGACAAATGATGATAAAGGCTTAATATTAGGTGTAACTTACAACAACATTATATTTCTATATAAAAAAAGACTATATATGAGTAACAAAAACTTGTGAGTGTCATTGGGAGCACAACCAACTACAATCAATTGATTCAACAAACACTTGTGTTGGTAGCAATAGACATGAAAGTACAAAAATTAAAAGTTAATTTGTGAACTGGGAGACTATGACATAAGAGGATGCTTGAGCACAAACAACATTAACAAAGGTTTCTCACAAGATCAAGTTACTAATTCATCAAAAGAAATGAATTTAAAGCTTGTGACCTAAGAGGATGCTTAATGGAAAATCCTACCTATGTGACTGAATATCCCAAGAAGTAGGTTCAAAGGGTAAACAAACCAAACTGACTTGAGATGTGAATTAGGAGATTCAGTTCTCTACCTAGTTCCTAGGATGATAATAGTGGTGCTTGTTAGTTTTTGAGGTTAAGATTGACTTTTAATGATTCCATAACTTTGAAATTGAAGTGGCGTATGACAATATCCCTTTTATGGTAAATCACCTTATAAATGTGATACGGGATGTGTCTAGAAGAATAAAGGAATCTTGAATTTCCTCAAGTTCACTCATGAATAACCAAGAATGTTCAAGGCCAAAATAAACACAACAAGAGAACTTAGTTTTGTGGGAAGATGAAATTGTGTGATAGTTGTTGTTTCGGTTTGCATCAATTCCAAGTGGTTCAAGACATCATGTTCACTACACGCTTAAGTAAATCTGGTAGTTACTCACTATGGGTGGTTCAAGGTTGAAACCTGCTATCAGTCCAAGAGTAGTGGTTCTTAAACTATACTCTCAAAAATACTTTATGTTTTCAACATATGTTTAGAATCGTTTCTATTCATTCAGGGACTGTGACGAGTGTCAAATGTAATACTTTTTAGACCTTAGATTCATGTATTTTATGCATCTTTTACTCTCTCATACATCTCTATTTGTATGAAAAACATTCACTTTATGTATTTCGGTATCTACTTTGGCTTTTATGTGTTTCAAGAATTTACATCATAAAATGTGTCGGATTTGCGTTCTCCCGGAAGTCATAGCTGAAGTGAAGACTTTACATAACTGAAGAAGTACATCACGAAGCCTAAAAATATGCCTCAAAATGAATATCCACGGTTTGAAGCTACAAATGAGCGAAACCACCGGGCAAAATGGTCATATGATCGCCGTAAGGTGGCCATTTCACATATGAATATTCTGTCCAAAAACAACTTCAAAGCGCAATGATAGGTGATGGAATCATTATCTTATATAGGTAGTCTAAGCATGTATTTAGAGTTAATTATTTATATTTTAGTACCATCTTTGTGAATCCAACTGAAGATGTAAACATTGAAGAAATCTAAGGATTTAGCAAAGATTGGAGGAAGAAAGAAAACAAAGAGAAGTCCAACATGAAGCTTTTGTTGAAGAACTACACCATCGGCCAGATCTCCCTACCCTGCGGTGCCCTGCCTCCCTAGCGCCCTTCCCAATGGCCACCCTAGCATGTTCTCCTTGTCACCACAATCGTGGCGGCATTGGGCCGCGCCCAAGGTGACACCCCATACCGTGGCTTCAGTGTTTTGCCATGGCGCCGCTTTGGATACCCGCCCCCACGGCCTTATTTCTGAAGAGGTCAACTCTTCACCTTCCTTACACCCGTGGAGTCACAAAGTTGCGCCAATGCTTCAAGACAGAAAGTGAAGAGTCGCAATCGTTTCAAGAGTTGAAGAAGACCCCACGGCAATCCAAGCCACAACTGCGACCCCTTTGAAGATGAAACGCTTGTCCTAAATTCCTTTATTCTGTGCCCGCAAGTAGTTAACAGCTGCAATAAACTTGACAGTGCCCAACCTTCATATTATGGCATTTAAAGTGACGGTTTAGCATGTGCTTTTAGTTGTAATTTATTACCTAGATTAGTATAGATAGAGGTGTTAGGCATGTGTTAGAGCATCTCATTCACATCCAAAAACTTCTCTTTCTTTTTTATTTGTTATTTTACTTAGAAGTCTTGTATGGAGAGTTAAATTTCTCTAGCTACATTTGGTTGATTGAAGCTTTCGTACAAAGCTTGGTTGTAAGTTTTATATAATCGAAGTTTGATTCAAGTTATTTTTGTTATATTCCTTGTACCTAACTTTGTTTGTATCTTACTGTTCGCTCCAAAAGGTGTGTGTGCAAAGAAGTCTTAAATTTATATCATGAATATATACCTAATGATAAGCGAACCCACATTGTACGAATCTATCGTAGTAAGGGCTTATAATCCGGAGTCGGTCTCAGGGATTTGGTAATCTAACTTAGCTAGCATGTAAATGCAATGATCAAAGACAAAGACAAGATTATGTAATATGATTGAGGAACGCAGATTTTAGAGATCAAAGCATCCAGTTCTGGTTTCGAATCAAGACTTCTAAAGATAAACGTGGACAAAGCTGAGGTTGCTAAGAGAAGGTGCTTCTACGATGTGGATAGATTACCGGGTAAGTCTCACTATCCACTTTCACAAAACCAAAGATCCTATTACCGGGTAAGTCTCAAGGAACTAAGGAAAGGTACTAGCGCTCAAACCAACATACTACCTAAGGGAACATAACTAACCATCATCGGGTAAGTCTCAGGTTAACTCTCAAAGGTAGGATGGAATCACACTCAAACCCTAACAAAGGATACACCTTTGTTACCTAACACTCATCATCATCTCTAAACAAGCAAAGGAATCACCGGGTAAGTCTTTCTAGTCTTGCATGTAAAGCAAGAAAGGTGCAACAAGGATATAATTTAGAAAACTATAACCCAAACTCGGATCGGACAAGCTGTGGATCGTCTCATGAAGTTCTTATCGTTCTCTGTCGAGATGACTCCAAGAATAGCCCGAGACGGGTTTCAGTTTAGGGTTAACTCAACTTTCAGGGTCCACTCAAGATAAAGGTCTTTTCTTTCATCGTCTATACCACAACCTTCAACCAATCGCCCTAAAATTGCAGGGAGTTTTAGCCAGCAATCATCATTATCAAGCAATCAAATATATAATCAAGAATGTCAAGAAGAGAGAAATAATCAATCAACAAAAGAATCTCTATAATCAAAGGCAAATAAACTAGTAATCGTATCAATATGTATTCCAAAGAGTATGAACTCACACTAACAACTCCCAAGAAGATCTAACAATCTCTCCTTCCTTCAATTCCAAGTAATTCTTCCTTAGATATTTTCCTTTCAATAGCCGTCTTTCAGTGTGTTCATGATCTTCAGATTCCAACCTTGCACAGTCCCCGCTCTTTTTCTTTACCTTCCAAGCCCGGTAGGCCGTCTCGGTCGAGGTGCATGTCTGTATCGGTCCGAGATTAGTGGTAAACTGTGTGCATGTCTTCGTTTCTTCAACTGAATCTTTCCTTTTTCCTTCCAATATAGTTCTTGCCTTTCTTCTTCTCCTTCCTAATGCTCCACAATGTAACTCCATAGCTTCCTTAGACTTTGATGTTCCATATTGACCCAAAATACGCCTCATTTCCTACAATTACAATCAAACGTGGTGTAGACCTCGATTCTTGCAAAGTAAAAGAATAATGACATATTCAGTAAGAATATACATCCATGCATGCAAAATAATGATGAGAAAACGTCAAAACCAAATCCGAAATATAGACAATAATTCATGCTATCAAAATACCCCATACTTGCCTCTTGCTTGTCCCCAAGCAAGGTTCAAATCTTAGATATAAGATATAATGAATTATAATTAGTTAAGATCAATGAAAAACTCTTTAAAAACTTTTGGTTGCGTGCTCCAACTCGTAGATCACCCTTAGTGAATGCTTCATAGCTCGTAAGAGTCAATATATGGGCAAAACAAGTTATAAACATAAGAAAGCCAATCATACTTCATATCAGACCAAAGAATGTGTAGCAAATCATACTCATCAAAATCAATCATGAATAATTTAGTTTAAACCACAAAGTCAAACAACATGCTCAAGGTCTCAAGGACTTCCAATTAATGGTCAGGAAACGTGTTAGGGATGGAATCTATAAAGGATATCGTGGTGCTAAATCCAGAAAAAGGATAAGAATTACACAACTTTGAACTTCACTCCATCAACAAGATTTTCTTACTTCTTTTCAGCATGTTTCTTTACTTTTCACTTTTTGAGAACATGGACAAAGGTGCACAATAACCGAAGCCTTGGAGATTAGCTAATCTCAATTCCTCGAGGTGCCTTAAACCTTGATGCACATACCATGATCCGTTAGGACTGTCAATCAATCGGACTTTGGCAAGACACAAACACCCGGCTATGTGAATGGTGCCGAGTTACTCATTCTCATGGCTATCGTCCCCAAACCTATTGTTTTCTAACACTTCTCCACCATTCAACATCAACTTTCACTTGTTTTTTCACTTTCTTGCTTCCACATTCCCGGATAGGTAAAGGAAGGTCAATTTATCAATGAGGGGCTAAAAGCATGATCAAGAATAAGAAGAAAGAGTACGAACTGCCTTAATCATTCCAATAAGAATGTGAGAGAACTTATAGTGCAGTTTCAACCTTCAAATTCAACATGAATTGGATAAAATAACTTACGAAGGATGCTCAAATCTCAAACAAAACAATCATACATTAATCATATCATAAATCGTTTGAAGCATATAAGGATCATAAAAACTATTCAGCAAATAAATATCATCATTGGGATCATATCCAGCCTTGAAGCACAAATATTTCTGAAATTTCAAGTTTTCGAAACCCATCTCGGTTGAGATGCGTATGGACAAAAGAGGTACTAGACCGAGGTAAGCTCCTGTTGTGGTCACCTCGTTTGGTCATAAGCATTTCGGTCAAGACGAAATTTTTATTCAAACCAGTTTTGCACGTTTTTTTTCGATAAAAAATCTTGATGTAGTGCATGTAATGTACAATATAACCTCAAAGAACATAATGGAAGTAATAGAGATAGTCATAAGCACAATAGTCGGTTATTACAGACCCAAGTTATCATAAAGCACCCCATACTTAGGACACATCGTCCTGATGGGTAAAAGAATTCTAGAGAAAAGCACTTACAATGTCACATGCAGAACCGTAAAATAAGGAGAAAAATAAAGCAGCAGTTCCGTGGAAGACTCGATCATGCATTTGGAGGTGGAGGAGGGTGGAACGGGTACAAGGAGCGGTCGAAGGGGTGGCCCATCAAATGCTGAAACTGCTACTCCATCATCCGGCGCTAGTAATGGTGGCTCTCCTTCATCTCGCGCCTCATGGCGCCTATATCTTTGGTCTGAGCATCGAGGCGCCTATCCAAATCAGTGCGTAAATCACTGAAGGACTCCTCCATTTGACGAGTAAGGTCGCCAATCCTCCTGTGGGCCTCGGGGTCGCGGCGACGGCGGCGCTGATGGCGTGCCTGCTTTTACGGAAACTGCTGTGGTGGCATCTGTCGCGGCTGGTCATCATCATTCGTCTCATCATCCATGAGCTCGATCACCGGAGCACTCAAACCAGTAGTGTTCGTCCCGGTGTACATAGGAGCTCTACCCTCATTATCGCTCTATGTGCCAAACTCCACATCAATCTCTGTCTCTCGTACAAAAGATTGCCAAATCCTTGACCAGTTGTTCGGCTCGGAGACCGCAAACTGATAAGACCAAGGGATCCCCTTCGGAGCTCTTGTCTCCCAAGGCATGACAACATATGGTGGACCACGAGCTCGAGGGACTAAGATCTGACGGGTTATGAACTCCTGCAGCCCTAATGGTTTGGCCTCAATGGTCAATGTACAAGATAAGAGGTCAACCTCCAAGACCCCGACAATATGAGTTACTAGCCCTCCAAAGCAAATGTCTCCCTTCTTTTTGGACTTAACCTTGTGCAGCTCTTCCACTAGCATGGTGGCGAAATCTGGTATCCCACCTGTAGTCATACAGAAAAGACCCAATAACTCATCTTGATGGATCTTCTATGGCGTCTCTATACGGGCAAGAAGCATCTCGCTCAAGATCCTTTGAGTGACCCGGAATGCAACATGATAGACGTTCTTCTCCTTATAGTTATTTGGATGCTAATGATCAACACTAGAGGTGATGTGAGTTATACTCTCCCAAAATAAATGTGCGTCTCGTCGAGAGGGGAAATCAGATGCGGTGGGTGGTGAGAATCCGAACAAATTTCCAAAGTTTTCCACGGTGAATGCATATCTCTTGTTCATGAGTTGATACTTCACTCCCTTGTGTTCCGGCACGTGAGTGATGGAACTAATGAACTCGAAAGTCGGATCCAGATAAGCCGGCTCGCGTATAGTCATAAATACGTCAAGGTCAACTAAGGAGATCATCCTTTGTAAATCAACAACAATGTGGAGGCAGTTGAAGTCCTCAACATCGTTGAGGGGCAATAATTGGACGGGAGCAAATCCGGTCGTAATCCTTTTGCAAAACAACCCAGGATGATCAGCACTTGTGGTGGTGTGAGAGATGAGGGGGAATGGTGTTCATCGTCTGGGTGGTCACGGATTGCTAGTTGCTTGTTTGAACGACACATTTTTCTCAGTTCTAGGGTTTGATCTCGTTCTGTTCTTGGGGGTATCTCGGTCGAGATGCTTGGGTTCAACCGAGACGGACAACACTTCGATCGAAATGACAATTCTGTAAGCTTCTTTCCCAAATTTCACTACCGATTGCCTCCTAAGGGGTTCCTTGTTCAATTCCATCACACCAAACAAACAACACTGTCCTAAAATAAACAAAATCGACCAAAACAAAGAAAAGGGGTTTTCGAACGAAATCACCTGATTTCTGCAGATTGTTGTGGTTTAAAGTGATGATTGATGTTGTAGAAGTTTATTTTGTGTTGTTCCCGTCGCTTTAGAGCCAAAGAACGTCGAAAATGAGCCAGAAACGGAGATTTTGAGAATTAGGGATCGTTTCGGTCGAGGCGGCATCGGGAGAGAGGAGGGAAGTGAGGAGAGAGAATATTCTTCTCCTTGTATTCCCATCAGAAAATTTAACTACATCTCGGTCGAGATGGTTGTCAGCATCCGAGGTGGTCAACCGAGGTGACTCCCTGTTGCTCTCATCTCGGTTGGCTCAGATGTGTCTCGATCAAGATGATTTGATGGCTTCCAGTTTCCGTTCTTTTCCTGGCTCTCGAACTGTAACTCCGTCTGTTTTATTTTCCTTTATTGTTTCCTTTCGGTAGTACCTAGTTCCTATTATCATGGACACGAAAAACGCACAAATACACTAATCTAAACTACAAAGCAAGAAAGAAAGCAATACCTTGGATTGCCTCCCAAGAAGCACTTGATTTAAGGTTGCTAGTTGGACCTAACTAATGAGGATCATATGAGATGCAATGGCGCAATCTCCTCTACCGGAACTTTTGGTGTATACTTTTTCACTCGATGACCGTTCACCTTAAAGTTTCCACAGTGTTCACCCCATACTTCAACTGCACCATGGGGAAAATATGTTTTACAACATATGGTCCGGTCCATCTAGATTTTAACATTCCGGGGAAGAGGCGGAGACGGGAATTGAAGAGGAGGACGAGATCTCCTTCTTTGAGTTCCTTTGGAATAATATGCTTGTCATGTCATTTCTTTGTCCGTTCTTTGTAGATCTTCGCATTCTCATAGGCATTCAAGCGTAATTCTTCCAACTCGTTAATGTCCAAGAGTCGCTTCTCTCCAGCTTCCTTAATGTCAAAATTGAGCCATTTGATCACCCAATAAGCTTTATGCTCAAGCTCTACCGGTAGATGGCAAGATTTCCCATAAACCAAATTGTAAGGGGTGGTTCCGATGGGAGTCTTGAATGCGGTCCTATATGCCCAAATAACGTCGTCTAGTTTCGTGGACCAATCTTTCCTCGTTTGAGAGACGGTCTTTTCCAAGATTCCTTTGATTTCTCTATTTGAAATTTCAACCTGTCCACTAGTTTGACGGTGATAGGGAGTTGCTACCTTATGGGTTACCCCATACTTCGATAGAAGTGCTTAGAACTTTCGGGCCGTGAAGTGCGTTCCTCCATCGCTTATGATGATTCTAGGTGTTCCAAAGCGTGGGAATATGGTCCGGTTGAAGAATTTCACAACCACCGTTGCGTCTATGGTAGGAGAAGCAATGACTTCAACCCACCTTGACACATAGTCAACTGCCAATAGTATGTGTAGATTTCCTCCAAAAGATGGGAATGGTCCCATAAAATCAACTCCCATACGTCAAAGATCTCGACTTTCTGGATGTTATTGAGGGGCATCTCGTTCCGTCTCGACAAATTTCCTGTTCTTTCACATGCATCACAAGAAGTAACAAATGTTTTCACATCCTTAAATAACAAAGGCCAAAAGAAACCGGAAAGTATTATCTTAGCGCAAGTTTTATGTGCGCTAGCATGTCCTACACATGGCAACGAGTAAATATGCCTCATAACGCTCTCCGTCTCATCTTCCAGAATGCATCTCCATAGCATCCCATCCAGACATCTCTTGAAGAGTAGATGTTCATTCCATTATTAATGTCGCACATCTTTGAAGAACTTCTTCCTTTGTGCGTATGATAGCCCCTGGGGTATTTCCTGGAAAACAAGATAATTAACAATATCAGCATATCAAGGTTCGTTACCTTCCGTAATCTGATAAAGCCAATGCTCCATCCAATGCAACTGCTCATCGGGAAAGGAATCGTCGATGGGCATGTCATCTCCCTCCAAAGCAACGGGGTAGCCGACTGAGGTGATTCGCTACAGAATTCTCTGATCCCTTCTTATCGCGAATCTCCAAGTCAAACTCTTGAGGTAGTAGAATCCAACGGATAAGACGCGGCTTTGCACCTTTTTAGTGAGCAAGTACCGAATGGCTGCGTGGTCGGTTTAGACGATGACTTTCGCTCCTACAAGGTAAGAACGAAATTTTTCAAAAGCATAAACGACCGCCAAGAGGTCTTTTTCGGCAGTGGTGTAATTCATTTGAGCCTAATCTAGCGTCTTGCTAGCATAGTAGATGATGTAGGTCCGGCCATCTTTCTTTTGTCCAAGAACTGCTCCTACCGCCACATCGCTTGCGTCACACATGATCTCAAAAGGTAGTTCCCAGTCAGGAGGTTGAATGATGGGAGCGGATATCAACGCTTTCTTTAACTTGTGGAAATCATCTAGACATTCCTGCGAAAACTCCAAAAACCGCATCTTTATTCAACAAATTGGTTAGTGGTTTAGAGATCTTAGAAAAGTCTTTGATGAACCCCTTGTAAAAACCTGCATGTCCTAGGAAATTCCACACACCTTTAACTAAACAAGGTGGAGGAAGTTTCTCTATAGTCTCGATCTTAGCTCAATCGACCTCAATACCTTGGTTTGAGAGGAGGTGACCTAACATAATGCCCTCACTAACCATAAACAATTATCGAAGGAAGAACCATAAACAGAAAAATCATCCATGAATACCTTCATGATCTTCTCGATATACTCGGAGAAAATAACCATCATACAATGCTGGAAAGTAGCTGGAGCGTCACATAATCCAAATGGAATCCTCCGGTAGGCAAACGTACCCCATCGGCATGTGAAGGTGGTCTTCTCTTGATCATCCGGGTGGATTGGAATTTGAAAGAACTCACTATAACCATCCAAATAACAAAAATGGGAGTGTTGTGTTAACCTTTCAAGCATTTGATCGATAAATGGGAGAGGGAAGTGATCCTTCCTTGTTGCCACATTCAACTTTCTATAGTCAATGCACATCCTCCAGCCGGTCACGGTCCTTGTTAGAATCAACTTGTTGTTCTTGTTGGTCACAACAGTCATTCTCCTTTCTTTGGCACCACATGTACCGGGCTCACCCACTTGCTATCCGATATAGGAAAAATTATCCCTGCATCAAGTAACTTAAGTACTTCCTTCTTCACAACCTCTTTCATGATCGGATTTAACCTTCTTTGAGGTTCTCGTGAAGGCTTATGGTTATATCCCATTAATATTTTATGCATGCAAAAAGATGGTTTAATTTCAACTAGATCATCGATAGTATATCCAATAGCTTTCCTATGTTTTCTTAACTCATGCATTAGTTTGGATAACTCAATCTTAGTAAGGTTAGCACTAACTATGACCGGATAACTAGAGTTTGGTCCGAGAAATGCGTACCTTAAGTTTTGTGGAAGAGGTTTAAGCTCCAAGATAGGAGGTTCCTTAGGTGGTGGTTCCGTTCCTCTAGTATCATCCGGTGAAACTTCGGAAGCTTCGGAGGGGGTAAGGCTAGTGCTTGCATCAATTGAAGCCATGGAATGAGTGGGTTACGAAGAATCAACAATCTCGTTTACCTCAGAAGTGTCTCGACCGAGTTCTGGTCCGAGGTGACTCCTTGTTGCTTTCTCCTCGATCAGGCCAAAAGTTACCTTGGTCGAGGTGGTTTGTCCGATGTCGAGGCAGTTTGTCGTCCCCTCCTCAAATTCCTCTAAAAAGTTTTTGGATCTTCCTCCAAAATTTCCAAGCTTTGTATATCTGCATTACAAGAAACATCTACACCTTTCTTTATCATATTAAAACTCAAAACTCTTTCAAGAGGAATTTCGTCAAGGATAGAGCTCACCACTTCTCTAGATTCCTCTTCATCATAGATGTTGTAAATGTCCTCCTCAAGGCCTTGTCCTTTCGTTAGAGCTGACAACACGAACTCAACACGTTCTTCTCCAATATTGAAAGATAATTTGGCGTTCTTGCAATCCACGTAGCAACCGGAGGTTGCAAGGAATGGCCTCCTAAGGATTATTGGGACTGGATAATCTGTAGGAATATCTAATACCAAAAAATCTATGGGAATATGATAGGTGATGGAATCACTATTATTTAGGATAGTTTTTAGAGTCTTTTTGTTACATTAGTGTCGGTTTATGCTACTAACTCCTTGGTCCAGAAGAAAAAGACTAAAAGAAGATAAAGAAGGAGTTATAAGCACTTAGGAGTGAAGACCATTCACGAAGCAAACCTCTTGTTGCCTCACCGCCCCCGCGGAGCATTGTCACCGCCCTTGCGGGTGACACCATACTCCGAAGCGCAGCCTGCGCCTTAGGCAGGGCCAGGAACGAAGACTGTCACCGCACCTGCGTCAACCCTTGGCGCCCCTACGGTGACTTGTCCTGAAGAAGCGAAGACCAGCGCCCCTGCGCCTCTGCCTGCGCCTCTGCCTGCGCCTCAACCTGGGAGCTGGAAGATGAAGAGTCAGTGTCACCGCCCCCGCGTTGACACTGGGATGCCCTTGCGGCTCAGCATCTGAAGCGACAGAAAGTTGAAGAGTCAGACGTTTGAAGACCATTAAATATCTGCCCCTGCGGAAGTGCTAGGCCGCCCTTGCGGCTACGAAGAAGATCAAACGTTTTCGCCTGAACCGCCCCTGCGGATCTGAAGGCTGCCCCTGCGGTTCAGCAACAGAGGCTTTACTTCGGCTATTTGCACCACCTTTATGGCATTAAAGGTGGATATTTTGGGCTGGTCATTTACTCATATTTAGTGCCATTTTTAGTTTAAATAGACCTAGGTTTGTTTGCTAGAGGATCGTATTTAGAATCCACTTTTTCCATTAAAACTATCATGCTACCTTTGTAATGAGTTGCTAACTCCCTTGCTACATTGAGTTGGTTTGAAGCTACATTGTTACTTTGGTTGCAAGTTCTTTCTAATATAAGTTTTCATTCAGTAATACTTTGTGTTTCCTTGATCTTCATTGTCTAATTGCATGTTTTACTATCACTTAAGATTGATCACCTTAGGTTCTAAAGTGCATGCAAAGAACTAGGATTAATAGATTCCGGGTTCGGGTCTTTAATCTAGTAGTAAACTTTAAGTAATAACGGGTTGTAATTGCTTAAAGGAAAGGAACACAAATATAAAGATAAGTTTAACGGTTTTAATCTTTTCTTTATATCCCTTAGTCTTTGTTTGAAAGTTAACTTGTTAATTGTTTTTGTAGGTTTACGGAACACTAACCTGTTAAGTTGTGTTGATGCCGGTTGGCTCAAAACATATATATGATCGAGACGGGAGATTACTTGAAAACTAGTAAAAAGGAACTCACCAAAGTAGCAATCGCATGCTAAGAATCAACATAGTGTAGACTCACCCATTATTGTCTTACTTGTTTTCTTGCTTTCTGTCATAAGTTTTGTGTGCATAAATTCACTCAAACCCCCCCTTTTTGTCACTTGAATCTATAATCAATAATTGCATTTAATAGGAATAACAAAACTCTCTTAGGTTTGACCCTTACTTAACCACTATACTCGTTTTAGTGCTAAGTCGGGATTATATTTTGATAAGATAAAAACGACCATAGATAAAGGTCTTGTCAGAATGTAATACCGAGCTTCATTAGGATGTCTTCCAATACGCCAACAGGTCGAGTGATGGATCAATCCGCCATGTACAACGTCATCTTCACTGGTTTAGGCTTTCCTAAACCGATCTTCTCACACAAGGCAAGTGGAATGATGCTCACAATTGCTCCTAGATCACAAAGTGCTTCATATATGACCTCTCCTACTCCAATTGGGATGCAAAATGATCCCGGATCTCGCAATTTGGGTGGCATTTTCTCCTTCATGATCTTAATGAGTTCCGATAACCTAGAAGACAGCTTTACTTCACCAAAATCTTCCAGCTTCCGCTTGTTAGAGAGGATTTCCTTTAAGAACTTCCCATAAGCGGGCATACCTAGGATTACATCAATGATAAGTATGTTAATATGCAGTTTACTCATAAGATCTAGAAACTTACCGAAGTGCTTGTCTAGACGTGCTCTCGCTCTAGAGTGGGGGAACGGTAATGGAGGATTGTAAGCTGGAGGAGGTACGTAAACTTATTCTTTCTCCTTCACCTCGGTTGGCCCAGATGTGTTTCGACCGAGATTCATGCCGGGGTGACCTCCTATTGCATTCTCCTCGGTTGACCCAAAAGTCACCTTGGTCAAGACGGGCTGCTTCACAGCTTCGTTTGATCGAGGTACTTGGTCAGTTTTCTTTACACCACTCCTTGTGGTAATCTCCCTACTTGGCCTTTTGAGTTATTCTCCGTACGTCCGGGAAGCTTTCCTTGATCTAGGAACTTCTCCGGCTTTGCTAAATACTTGATTTTTCAAGGCTTTTTGTGCCTTACAAATCGAAGTGACTGTATTTTCCAATCCATTCATCTTTCCCATCAAAGTTTCAAGCATTGCCTCCAACTTATCCTTGGGTGGCTGACTTGAACTAGATGACGGTTCTGGCTTTTCAATGGAGTGTAAGAAGAAGAAGAAGAAGAAGAAGAAGAAGAAGAAGGTGGAGTTAGAGCATTTTCAGCATGAGAATAGGGGTTACCGGAATTATTTTGATTGGATCTCCAATTGTGGTAGTTCCAGTTGTTGTTGTTGTAGTTTTTGTTCCTATTCCCTTGGTAGTTTCTTCTTCCAACATACCCAACATCTTGCTCTTCAGGTTGTTGTGCTTGTGTCTTCAAGAGCTCCTTCAAAGACTTCATCTCATTGTTAAGATCGTTGATTTGAGCACCACTAGAGGAGGTAAGGTTCAGCTCTTGAGTTATTGAGCTTTGACTTCCATTATCAACACTCCGATGGGAATACTTGTCAATAGTTAGAGATTGTTTTTCAACAATCTTCCATGCTTCATCAATTGCTTTATCAATGAACATTTCAGCTGAAAGTGATTGGAGTTTGAACTGCGTTTTCGCATCCAAACCCTTGAAGTAGATAACTAGCAAATCAATCTTTGGAATCCCATGATGAGGGCAATCCAACAAAAGGTCCTTGAACCTTACCCATGACTTAAAACAGACTTTCACCATCCTTTATCACAAAGGCATTATTTTTTCATCTCAACTCCGCCGTTTTTTATGGCGGAAAGAACTTGGTGAGAAACTCCGCGGTCATCTCCTCCCATGTGTTAACTCTTCAAGTTAGAAGCAATTGATACCATGCAAGTACTTTATCCTTAAAAGAGAAAAAGAAAACGTGCAATTTATAATTATTATCGTCACATCTAGAAGGTCTCAAAGCTTTCATAAGGATTTCATAGCTTTGCAAATGTTGATGTGGTGATTCTCTCTTCATTCGTTCAAAACGATTATGTTGAATCATTGTAATGAATTGAGGTCTAAACTCATATTATCGCTCAGCTGGATCTCCTAAGTTAACGCCGGGATGGCGTGCTTGTTGGACGGGATCCATCCGTTGACCAAGTATTCGCAGAATATCCACAAACGGGTCAACTCTCTCAACCCTCGTTGGAGGTGGTGGTGGCGGCACATAGGTGGGTGCCGGTGGATTTACTACTACTCTAGTAGTGTACGAATATATCATACAAAAACCTGTAGTGTACAATAAGCGATAAGTGAACCCGCAGTGTACGGATCTATCGTAGTAAGGGCTTATATTCTGGAGTCGATCTCAGGGATTTGGTGAGAATAAATTCAGCAAGGTAATCTAACTTAGCAAGCATCCAAAAGCAATGATCAAAAACAAAGACAAGATTATGTAATATGATTGAGGAACACAGATTCTAGAGATCAAAGCATCCGGTTGTGGTTTCGACTAATAAATTCTAAAGATAAACGCGAACAAATAAGAGGTTGCTAAGAGAAGGTGTTTCTACGATGGGATAGATCACTAGGTAACTCTCACTATCCACTTTCCCAAAACCAAATATACTATTACCGGGTAAGTCTCAATGAACTAAGGAAAGGTACTAGCGTTCAAACCAACATACTACCTAAGAGAACAGAACTAACCATCACCAAGTAAGTCTCAGGTTAACTCTCAAAGGTAGGATGAAAGCACACTCAAACCCTAACAAAGGATAAACCTTTGTTACCTAACACTCATCATCATCGGTAAACAAGCAAAGGAATCACCGAGTAAGTCTCTTCCTAGGCTTGCATGTAAAGCAGGAAAGGTGCAACAAGGATAGGATTTGGCAAACTATAACCCAAACTCAGATCGGACAAGCCGTGGATTGTCTCGTACAGTTCTTATCGATCTCGGTCGAGATGACTCCAAGAACAGCCCGAGACGGGTTTCGGTTTAGGGTTAACTTAACTTTCAGGGTCCACTCAAGATAAAGGTCTATTCTTTCATCGTCTATACCACAACCTTCAACTAATCACCCTAGAACCGCATAGGGTTTTAGCCAACAATCACCATTATCAAGGAATCAAATATATAATCAAGAATGTCAAGAAGAGAGAAATAATCAATCATCAAAAGAATCTCTATAATCAAAGGCAAACAAACCAGTAATCGTATCAATATGTGTTCCAAAGAGTATGATAGCAACTCACTAACAACTTCCCAAGAAGATCTAACAATCTCTCCTTCCTTCAATTCCAAGTAATCCTTCCTTAGATCTTTTCCTTTCAATAGCCGTCTTTCAGTGTGTCCGTGATCTTCAGATTCCAGCCTTGCGCAATCCCCGTTCTTTTTCTTTACCTTCCATTCTTATAGAAGAAATTTAGGTCAAACAATATTTTATTTCAATTGGGTTACGGGCCGTCGACCTCGATCTAGGCCTCGTAGGCCGTCTCGGTCGAGGTGCATGTTTGTATCGGTCCGAGATCAGTGGTAAACTGCGTGTATGTCTTCGCTTCTTCAACTGAATCTTTCCTTCTTTCTTCCAATATAGTTCTTGCATTTCTTCTTCTCCTTCCTAATGCTCCACAATGTATCTCCATAGCTTCCTTAGACTTTAATGTTCCATTTTGACCCAAAATACGTCTCACTCCCTACAATAGCAATCAAACGTGGTGTAGACCTTGATTCTTACAAAGTAAACGAATAATGACATATTCACTAAGAATATACATCCATGCATGTAGAATAACGATGACAAAACATCAAAACCATATCCGAAATATAGACAATAATTCATATTATCACTTACTTTCTACCTAGTTTGATTACCTAAGTAGTTTGATTTTATTCAAAGTGCTAAGATTGTTGGTTCTGAGTTCGGGTCACTCTTCTAGTAGCAAAATACAATCGGCATAAGTGGGTTGCAAGTGTCGTTTTGAGGGGAATATAACCATATTAAAAGACTAATGGGTTGTTTATCTTTTATATGTCTCTTTATCCTTGTTTGAATGCTAATGTTTTATTTGATCTTCTAGGTTTACCGATCGATTGGATTCAATATTAAGTTATATTAGGGTTGGTTGAAGTAATTTGTGCATATGCTCGGGATGAGGACAAATGCATGAATGCTTAAAAAAAACTAAGATCAAGCAACCCGAACTGAAAGTGGATAACAATCAAGTGTAGTTGTTTTCTCAAATTTACTATCGTCATCTTTGTTATTATCATGCTTTTATTTTGTAACTTTAACATCAACACCACCCCCCCCCCCCATCCAGTTACATATACTTGATAGTTTAATTACATATTGTTCTTTATTGCTCATCTCTCTCTTGGGTTCGAACACTACTTGTTTACTATACTTGTTTTGGTGAATTAAGTTTGGTTGATGTCTTGATAAGTAGTAACAACCGGAAATCGGTCTTGTCAAAATTTGGTGCCATTGTCGTGGAGAGTTCGCTTTTTAATTGCTTTGTTATTACAATTGTCAAATATTGTTGTGAACCATTTGTTTGGTTCATACTCATGATACTAATATGGCTTTTGGTCCTTTTGATTCAGAGATCAAAAGAACATTCAATAGACAAAGAAGAGAACGTCAAAACACAAGAGAAGAAATGGGTGATAGAACACTCCGACAACTAACGGAACCGGACTTGACCCAGCAACCACTTGCCGTAAAAATTCTGGAAATTGGTGAAGGTGTCAACTTTGAGCTCAAACCGGGATTGATACACCTACTTCAATCCTTCCAAGGATTGAGTAGGGATGATCCAATCAAACACCTAGGAAAGTTCCACACGGTTTGCACTAGCATGAAGTCAGCAAACGTGACGGAGGAACAAATTAAGATGAGGGATTTTGGCTTCACCCTCAAGAATTCCGTGGATGATTGGTACTACCACCTACCGCCCGGAAGCATTGAAACATGGGAGAATATGCACAAAGCCTTTCTCGAGAATTATATCCCAGCAAAGAAGGCTAAAGGATTGAAGAAGGCAATTAGCAACATCGAGCAAGAATCCGATGAGACTCTTAATGAGTATTATGAGAGATTTGCAAGGATGAGGTCAAGTTGTCTATTTCATGGGTACTCTACCCAAGATTTGGTGTTGTACTTGCGGATTGCTAGACAACGAACAATCATTGATGTCGCATGCGGAGGTAACATTCTAAACTCCACTCATGACCTTGTCATGGAAAAAATTCAAGAAATGGCAGAAGGTACGTGGAACTTTGGTAGGACTCCTACCATAAGAGGGTCCATGCGGTAAACCCCATCCGCTCAGAAGTATCAAGCGAGATTGTAGAATTAAAGAAGATGGTGAAAAGACTAACATTGCTGGAAACTCTACAACAATTGAAGGCATGCGGTGTTTGTGCTGATCCATTCCTTCCAACGGATATATGACCTCAAATACAAGATGATTCCTTAATTGAGGTGAATGCTTTAGGAGGTTATGGACAATAATAACGGCAAAAGAACAATCCTTATGCACAAAACTACAATTCGGGATAGCGTGACCATCTAAACTTTAGGTGGAGGGATCTACCAAACCCACAAGAACAACATAGGCCTAGTAAGTCTGACTCAACCGATTAAATGCTACAAAATCTAAGTAAGCACTTTGCTACTCATATTCAAATCACATAATTAAGCATAAAAAACTTGAAAAAGCAAGTTGGACAAAATTTCCTTCCCAAACAGTCGTAAATTCAAGGGAGAGTGTATGTGTTTCGCTCACGAGCGGGAAGCAGGTGATCAAAAATCAAGGAATTGAGTCAGAAAAACAAAACTCAAAGAGTTCATCCGCCCATGCGGCTACAAATGACGCGTCAGCACCCTCTTTGTCTGTGAGCCCGCACACACGGCCAGATGGAGCCGCACCTGCGGCTGAAATAAACTAAACACCCCCGCGACTGCAAGTGGCCGCGCCCGTGGCTAAAATGTCAAAAGGTGCTTAAATTAATTTTGAAGGGGATTCCTATGTCCGTCCCAATTTTCCACCATTCTACTCGGAGAAACCACATGCTCCCTTTCCAGAAGCACTCAAGGAAAGGAGAATCATCGATGACAAGGACCTTTTTGAGACATTCTCCAAATGCGAGGTAAACATTTCTCTCCTTAAATTAGTTAAGAGTTTCCCTAATTATTCTCGTTTCTTGAAGAAATTGTGCACTATCAAGAGGGAACAAAAGTTGAAGGGGAAGCAAAAGGTAAAGGTGAGCGAGCGTGTATCGGCTGTTTTTCAAACGCAAATTTTATAGAAGTGTTGTCATCCGGGTATTGCAAGCGTTCCTTGTGTCAAAGGCGAAACTCGTTTTGATAAAGCCATGCTTTATTTAGGTGTCTCTGTTAATGTTTTGCTATACTCTGTTTATAAATCACTTGTTCTTGGACCTTTGCATGAACCTGGTACAGTTGTGCAACTTGTTGATGGATCCAATGTTCACCCTAAAGGATTTTTTAAAGATGTTTTTTAATCAAGATTGACAAATTGATATTCCGTGTGACTTCTTTGTCCTTGATATGAAACATAACATGAATACCATTTTGTTAGGAACACCATTTCTGAAAACGGATAGGACAAGAATTGATTATATTAGTGGAAAAATCACTATGGAATTCAATGGAGAGGTGGTTGAGTTTGATATATATGTAAATGCATAAAACACCCCGTTGATGTGCATTCGTTGTGTTCCATTGATTTTGTTGAGCCGGTTGTGTAACCTGTCTTTGATATTTTTGATTGTGATTATTTAAGATTTGTTATTAAGAATGTCATAACTACAAAACACACAGAATATGCTTTGACAGCTGAATGCAAGATGTTCTAACTCAAGTGGAGGCACACAATAAATTGGCCATTGGGCCCAATTTTCTAATTCCATACAAAGCTTCCATCTTACAGGATACCGAGGTTTTACTAAAACGGTCTAGTAAGCCAGAAATTTTGAATATCTGAGCATTTGTTTCAATGCCTCAACACGTGGGATCTCCAAGTAAAGCTTGTTCATTCTTTTCAAGTTTGACTTCAAGGAGGATGTATAAAATGCATGATTTTGAAGTTATATGATGTGAAATTTGGATCATATATTTAAAACATATAAGAAGAAATATGCTAACATTGTTGAGTGTGTTTGTTTGCTGCTTTTGTTTTGAAAAATTCTTATACACTTGAAACTTATGAACAAGATCTTAATTGTAAAGAAGCTAAGTTGTGGCTTGTTGCTATGAAAGATGAGATTGATTTAATGCAAGATAATGAAACTTGGACTTTGGTTAATAGGCTTGACAACACTAAGTTGAATCAACGTAGATAGATTTACAAAATAAAAGAAGGGGCTTCTCTTAATGAACTTGCTCAGTAGAAAGCTAGACTTGTAGCAAAAGAGTTATTCAAAGCAAATGGATTGGATATAATGATATATTTACCCCAGTTATTAAGTATAAAACTTTGAGACTTATGCTTGTTATGACTATTGTGTTTGATTGGGAACTAGAACAGAAGGATGTTAGGACTGCTTTTATGCATGGTGATTTGATTGAAACTGTCTACATGTCACAACATAAGGGCTTTATTGATGTTAATAATCCTCACGCATGTTGTCTACTCTGAAAATATATCTATGGCTTGAAACACTCTCCTAGACAATGAAACTTGAAATTTGATTTTTGTATGTTGAAACTTGGTTTTGTCAAAAGTGAATATAATACATGCTTATATTTTAAGAATGTTAAGAAACATGATCGTTTATACGTGTTATTGTATGTTGATGACATATTACTCATATCTTCATCTAAAGTTCCTATTTTTGGTATTAAGCATGATTAAAAAAACATTATGACATGAAAGACCTTGGACATGCAAATAGAAATATAGGTATTTTCATAATTAGGGATAGAATTAAGAAATCTATTCTGTTATCTCAATCTGATTATGTGCATAAAGTGCTTCAAACGTTCAACATGCCTAATTGTGAACCTGCACCCGTCCCCTCAAGAGGCAAAATAGAGGTGTTCTAAGAAAGATTGCCCCTCCATAGAAGAAGGTAAGAACAACATGTCTAAAGTGCCTTATGGCATGGTTTGTTGGTTTCATAATGTATGATATGATGTACACTCGTCCTGATTTAGCCTTTGGTATATCTATGCTTAGTAGATACATGTTATATCTTGCTCTCTATTTTACATGGGTCGGGAACTACATCTCTTGGAACTCTCAACAACAATCAGTTGTAGCCTTATATTCAAATGAAGTTGACTACATAGTTGCTACTGATGCAGCTAAAGAAGTTATATGGCTCAAGGGTTTGCAAGAAGAAATAAAGAATAAAAGCTATGTTCCTGTGATCAACACTGATAGTCAAAGTGCCTCATACTAGTGCAAAGATCCTATGTATCACGAGAGAATGAAGTACAATGATGTTAGATACTATTATATCAAAAAAAAGGTCAAGCACAAGCAAGTTCAAATATAAAAGATTAACGGAGACCTAAATCCCTCTGATTTTAGTACTAAGATAGTGACTACAGACAAGTTTGCCTTCTGCATAAACTATTTGCACATTGATGATGAAGCTTGAAATGTGCAACCGGTGTTGATGACGGACATATGAACTCCTAATCCACTACTGGTAGTTTTTTGTGTTAGAACCGAGTTTAGGAGGGCAATTGTTAGGATATAGGTAAGTCCGGTCTGGTTTTTGTCGAACTCCGGTCTCGTATTAACGATGTTAGAACCGGTTTTAAAGAGAAGCATAGTTGAGTCCTTGGATTATAAGCTAGTAGGGTGGATGCAGAGTTGTGGGCCTATTTGATCAAGGCTTGTTTCTTTATCCCGGCAACACGATATCCTCATGTGACCACTTACATGAACGCAACATTGTGGATGAAACGATGTGTGATGAGTAGTTGCCTCTGGTCCCCAAGTACTTAAGCTTCAACTCTCTCTCTCTCTCTCTCTCTCTCTCTCACTCTCTCTCTCTCTCTCTCTCTCTCTCTCTCTCTCTCTCTCTCTCTCT
>BSUD01000001.1:132384194-132410372 GCA_033239045.1 Fagopyrum esculentum | reverse complement strand
CCCCCCCCCCCCCCCCCCCCTCTTCTAGAGTATTTATATCGTTTATATTCACTTATAAGGTTCTTCATTTTGCTTGAGGCTTGTGGAGATCTTTTATTGTTCATGTAACTTTTTGCTTCTTTGAAGCTTTGTTCTTACTGTAATACTGCTTAGTAGATTGGGACGGTTCTCCCCTCTAGAGATCCCGCAGAGTAGGGTTTTTTTAACTGTGTCACCAACTCTTTTGTGTTCTTGTTTATTTTAAGGCTAGATCACTCTAGATATGTTTATTTTGTTTCAAAAACGTATTCTAATTTTTATCATACATGTTCATTATTCCATCGCCAAAGCTACCATAGGCCAATAACAAAGAGGATATTCCATTCCACTTCAATGCTCCTATGGTTAGATATAACATTATTCTAAAAGAGTCATGCATTCTAGTAAAAAAAAAAAGCTTGTACCTGAGCCAGGACTAGCTCCATCCACACTACTTTAGCGTTCCAACAATCTCTAAAGATATGTAACAATGACACGCAAGAGTTAGGTCAAGAAAGACACACATTCACCTCCGTAGGTTGCCACAGAACTCTTTCACCGTTGGTCATAACTCATAATTCGCCTCCAACCAACTTTTCAGGCAAAGAGTTTGGTGGCGACTTACGAGTTTGACAAACATGCCCGATCTATCACACACCCGCTGGGGGAGTCAACCCCTAAGGTAATCAAAAGTATTTTTAATCGAGAACATGTCCAGTTGTGAAGGACTCCAGCGAATACGGTCCTCTTGTTCTCCATCGACCACCAATCCCCTCGCGGCTAATCTGAAGAACCACGAGTTTGACACCTTAGAATTGAGATATTCCCAGTTCTAGTGACAATGATGGATCTTGCTAATGTAACTCTCCCAACAATATTCAATGTATGCCTCTTCCATTCCGCAAGTCTCCATTAAACTTTCTCAATGATAGGATTACACATCTCCTTAGTCAAGCCTTCGTGGATAACCGGAATAACCAAATAATCTCCAAGTTGGTGGGTAATAGGGATACCACTACAGTCACCAAAGCTAGCCTTCAAGCTACTCCGGACATTACTAGAGACAAAAAAGTATTCGATTTAGCAACACTCACTCGGTGTCCGGGAGCATTACAAAATTGGTCTAAGATCCTCTCACTATCTGCAGTTATGAGACCGAGGCTTTTGCAAACAATAAAATATCATCACCAAAGAATAAATGGGATATCTTCGGGCCTCCCTGGAAAGATGGATAATTTTAAAACCTCGTGTCCTAACAACCTGGTCAATAAGACGGTCCACATTTCCGAACAAAGAACAAATATATAGGGGGACAATGAGTCATCTTGCTTGATACCTCTCGTCACAAGGAAGACCGGAGTCTTCTCACCGTTCCAAAGAACACTCATAGTACCTGTGGTGTAACAATGCATACACGATCAATACATAGTTAGGGAAAGCCAATATCGTGCATCGTATCCTCGATAAACTCCCACCGAAGGCAATCATACGCCTTTTCTAGGTCTGTTTACGTTTTAGCACCATCCAACCCTTGGGTTCCTTCTTCTTCACCGAATGTACCACCTCTTAGAATAACACTACATTATTCACGATCATGTTGTAACAACAGAATTTTTAGTCCCGGTTGGTGAATTGACTCCATGCGATCATGTTGGTTTGCTTACCCCTGGCCGCGCCCCGTGGTTGTGGCTGCTGTTCTCTGTGGTCGCGGTTAAACAATAGATCGTGGGTTTTCTGTTTTGTAACCGTTGGGATCCTATTTCCTTTTCGATATTATCCCGATCTCTTACTCCTCTTTACCCTTGTAGCCATCTTTTGTTATCTTTTTCACCTATTGTTACTTTCCTTGTTTCCATCTCTCATTCTTGCAAACCCCATCTTCTCTTCCTTCCTCATCGACAAGATTTACCCCGCAGCGAAAGCAACATCCTTCTTTTCTTTTCCCCTACAACACACACCAGAGAAGAATAAGAACCGGAGTTGGCCGCCATCTGCAGTAGTCACGGAACAAGGTAGGGTCTTTTATAGTTGATTCTTCGATCTAGTTCCCCCTCATCTCTTTGATGCAAGAAAGTGGAGTCAAGTTGTCACTTTTGGCCTGCAGGGAGATTTGAGAGCCTTACATGGATCACGGGAGAGTAAACGCTCTCCTTCTACACGCAAACGAGATCCAAACAATAACAAGTCGACACATCCCGCGGTTGCAGCAAGAATCGCCGCGGTCGCTCTATCATTTGTATCCCCACAGTCGCGCCCTCTCTTTACTGCAGTCGCGCCTTGTCACCACGGTCGCACCTACTTCTCGCCGTGGCCGGGCCGACACTTCCTCCCCATTTTTGCGCCCTAATTTCTCCACGGAATCTCTCTAGAAGGTTCCTAAGTTCGAGCTTTCGACTTAAAACTTGGATCTAGGTATAAGATTCCTTCCTCTTAGCTTCGTACTAGTTGAATTGTGATTGTATAGGGGAGTATTCCATAATGGTTGTGTAATGGATTCAATAGTCCGTTGTTAGGGTTATGATGATGAATAGAAGTTGGAAACTTCAAGTTGATGAACGCTTGTTGATTGTTATGCCTTTATGTATACCATGTTGTTGATAGTTCCATCACGGACTAGGAATTGGGATTAGTTGGACTTATCAGGTTATAGGTAAATCCTATGGGCTTACTTAGTTGCAATTTGTGTATTGGGTGAATTGCATTAGTGGTGTATGTTATTGCATGTTTATAACTATAACCTGAATTGGGCGACCTTATTAATAATTGGCTCAAGTGTATGTATAACGGGCGGTGGCATCACTGCCCACCTCCGGCGTGAGACTGGTTCTCCGCGACTAGCCCAAACATGGTATACGGGGAGATGCATCGAACCACTCATGTAGGTATACGGGGACGGAGGCGAGAGTTAGGGGACTTCTCGTGCTACAAGCATAAGTTGAATTAGAAGTGTATAACCTAATAAAGATAATAAATGAGTTATGTGTAATCATGCTATGTGTTTTATTGCCGCATTATTGTGTGTATGTGCTTTTGTAATTCTTCTAATATGTAGGTTGTTAGCTAACGGTTTATCCGATGGTGTAGATGTCTTGCAAGATAATGTAGCTGCCGAGTGATCCGGACAGAGTGGTCAGCCGAGGTTCCCATACGTTATAGGACGGGTTTGGGATTATTGTATTTCCGTTCTTTTTATCGATATTAGTAGTTCAGACTATTACTTGATTTAGTACCCGGTTGAAAATCCTTACTTTGATCGTGATATTGCATCCATTTTACCTTTTATATTTGAGTATTGTTGCAATATCCAATAAATTTGTGAGTTTCTAACCCATAGCGTCCCAAATTCTAAATATTTGGGGTGTTATATATGTGAGATGTGAACAATATTCCCCTTAGGGTTTCCATCGTCAGATGGCTCATATTAATAACAAATAGAGTTTACAATAATTACAATAGGGTACCCCTATATTTACAATAACTACATTATCTATCATACCCCGCAGTCGAAACTGGAGGAGGTTGAACAGTGAGACTGAATCTAAAATCTAGAAATAATTGTCGAGGAAGACCCTTTGTAAAAATGTCTGCATACTAAAATTCCGAAGTTACATGAAGAACTCTAACGTGACCACGGGCAACCTTGTCGCGGACGAAGTGGATGTCAATCTCAATATGCTTGGTCCGTTGATGTTGAACCGGGTTGCTGGCAAGATAAGTAGCAGAAATATTGTCGGTGTATACAATAGATGCTTTGGCAAGCGGGCAATGTAACTCAAGTAATAGATTTCTCAACCAGGAACATTCTGAAACAACGTTGGCAACACCTCGATATTCTGCTTCTGCACTAGATCTGGAGACGACAGATTGCCTTTTGGCAGACCACGAGATTAGAGTGTCATTGAAGAAGACACAGTAACCGGAGGTCGAGCGGTGTGTATCAGGACATCCTGCCCAATCAGCATCTGTGTAGGCAATGAGATCAGATTTTGGAGAAGAGGAGATGGTGATACCTAATGATGAAGTGCCGGCAATGTAGCGGATAATGCGCTTGAGAGCTGCAAGATGAGCCTCCCGGGGGTCGTGCATAAAAGGACACACTTGCTGGATTGCAAAATGATAACACGATTTATGATCTAGATTTAGACACTCATTTAGATAGATTTCCCGTTCATTCATGTATGGTTTAGCATTAGTTCAAGACGTTTTACACTCAATTCATGTATTTTGTCGAGATAGACGTCTACACGGACTTGTGCGCGTTTTATAGGTATTTCGAGAAATTTAGGAGCTAAAACGATGCGTTGAGGATCATTCATCTAGATGACACATCCTCGGACTCATTAGGACACAAATTAAGGGCCAAGGAGGACTCATGGAACCTTGCCAACACTATCCATGCACCAAATCACAGCTTAATGATCCAAGGCAAAGTTTCTGCACAGAATCACGGTTCTTTGACAAATCACGGCCGTGGAATCAACCGTGGTTTTTGCCAGATTCTTATGACAGCTGTGCCACGACTCTCATGGCCAGCTCATGCAAGTTTGTTATAAAAGTGGTCCTTCATGGGTTGTGAGGGGCAGCTGGGAGCATCTTGGAGCAGCTCATCCATTCTCCATTTCTCTAACAAAAATACCCTCTCAAAGAAGAAGATTTTCTAAGAAGGAAAGTGTCAAAAAGGAAGAAGAAGGACTCCATTGAAGAGGAGAAGAAATACACACCATTTCCACTCTTGCTAGTTTCGTAGTGAAGATTTCCGGATTCTATTTCTAAAGTTGTATAAACCCTTTGAATCTTCTTTTGGAAGGGTTGTAAGTTGTTCTAATTCTATTTTCAGCTTGGTTTTGAATTAAGATTCACTTGTTCATATCTTTTCCCTCATTATCTTGCAATGGATGTTATGATTTTATGTTTGTTTGTTTCGATTTCTACTATGAATGTTGTAGGCTAAATTGATGTGGTTCTAGGGCAAGGAAAGGATGGTTATGGCTAGGGCTGTGATAGAATGAACTTAGATTTGCCTTGGATGGCTTGTGTGTTTGAACGTATCCTCTGTTAGGAATCACGGCCAGTTCTTGCCAAACCACGGCCGTGGTTTAGGTAGAACAACCCGTAATTTTCCTTGTTTCAGTGGATCTAGTCTTAGATTGTTAAAATGTTGAAATCCTAAGTGTTTGTCAAGTTAAATCTATCCTAGGAAGACCTAAGCGTTAGCGACTAAGTGTTAGGAGAGACTTACCCGGTAATCCTTACTCTTAGATTCCAAGGATAACAACCCTTAGGTAGTGGTGAGCCTAATAAGCCGCCATTGGATTAAGTGTGCTGGATGGTAGCCTAAAACTAACCCTTCCGAGACTTACCCGGTGAGGATAGGTTGGATCTTAGGTTAGCAATCCGGTTTGAGTAGAATTCTATCCCTTAGGTTCTTAGAGACTTACCCGGTAATGAGACTTAGGAGATGGACTAGTGGATCATGAGACTTACCCGGTAATTGATCCCAATCTAGAAACACTTAACCCCAACATAGTTAATCCGAGAAATGATTAGATAACTTGAGCTTTATGTCATAACCGGAACTTCCAATTCCTAGAATCCGTCTTATCTTTCTTTGATCTATACCTTGTTTAGCTTGTTTCCTTGTTTTGATTTGTTAGCTTAATCAATTGATTTCTTTTACATGAATCGTGATCTTTGATTGATCACCAAAAACCAACTAAAAACAATTGAGGTTTTCATTTCTTTATTCCTTGCTCATTTTTTAACTTAGATCTTCACTAGACTTATTCATAAACCGAATCAATCTCACCTTAGTCTTTGTGTTCGACCTCGGAATACTATCCACACTACGAACGTCCCGTACACTGCGGGTGCGCTAGGAGTTAGGAGAAATATAACGAGTATAAATTTAAGACTCATTGTGCACATATCCTGAGCATAACAAGTTTTTGGCGCCGTTGCCGGGGACTAGGTCTAGATTGAGTCTATTTTGTGATTGTTTCTAGTGTAGATCTTTCTTGTTGCTTTTGATCTCTTTTTGGTTTGTGTCTTTGCTTTTCAGGACATCTATTACTCTTTAAGTGTATGCGACGATCTCGTGGAAAGGATTTAGCTCCATTCGATCCCGAACCGGAGAAAACCCTTCGATCTAGATCCAAGAACATCCGAAAAGAGAAAGAGATGGCCGGAAGAAACCTCCAAGCTGAATTGGATGAAGCCTTAGAACAAATAAGGCTAAGAGATGAGCTCTTGGAGGAAGAAAGGAGACTTGCCAATGAGAGGCAAGAGGAGACTAGGAGGGAGATTGAGGAGATTAGGCAAGCCCTTGTTCAAGGAGAGCTTAATCGCCAACAACCTCCACCTCCACCACCACAACCGCAGCCGGCGGCCAATGTTAGGGTTGCCCCCATTGCTATTGAGGAACCACAAACCCTAGGGAGACGTATGGATCCGGCACAAAGAGCACACCGACCGGGTGTGAATCTAGGAGATCCCGCAACCCACAATTATGAGCTCCGCCCTCAAGTTCTACAAATGATCCGGCATAATCAATTTGGAGGGATGGAAGGAGAGTCTCCTCATCAACACTTGATGAACTATGAGATTTTGATGGAGACTCTTAGACCGCCAAGATTGGAGAGCAACAACCATAAGCTTAGGGCTTTTTCCTTCTCTCTTAAGGACAAAGCCTTGGCTTGGTATCAATCTATTCCACAAGGGCGAGTTGGTACTTGGGAGGAGATGACAACCGAGTTTTTGACCAAGTTCTTCCCAAGACTACCGAATTAAGAGGGAAGATCAATGCCTTCGTGATGAAGGATAGAGAAAGTTTATTCAAGTCTTGGGAGAGATTCAAAGATCTTCTTCTTGATTGTCCACACCATGGCATACCGAAAATTGAGCTATTGGAGATCTACTTCAAGGGACTTGATGAAGATAGCCAATTCAAGCTCCAATCTCTTTCCGGTGGGACTTTTATGGAGAAGCATGTAGATGATGCTTGGGAATTTGTGGAGAAGCAAGCTCTAGTGATTGAGAAGTACTCCCATAGGAAGAGCGAAGGAAGAAAGGCGGGAGCATATGAGGTGAGTGAAGTCACCATGAACAATTTCAAGCTTGACGCCATCAACAATGAGTTGAAGTCCTTGAGGGAGTTGTGTGCTACATCTTTGAAGAACCAAGCTACTCCTCAAGTGCTTCCACAAGCCAACTTGTCTTCCAAGGAGGAGGATGTGAATTATATGGGAAGGGGCAACTTCAACAATTACCAAGGCCCAAGGAGTTTCAACAACAACCGGCAATTCAACAATTACCGGCCCAACCACAACCATCCCGGGTTTTCTTACTCTAACCCGGATGGAGCCTTGAACCCTCCCGCCTCCACAAGCTCAACTCCACCACCAAGAGCTTCACAAGAACCTCCACCCGGATTTACTCAACCTCCCAAGGATAGAACCGAAATAATGTTTGAGCAATTGCTAGGAAGGTTGAGTGGTCTTGAGAGCACCGTGACTTCAATCTCTAAGGCTCAAAAGGTCTTGGAAGCACAAGTGTTCCAAAAGGCGGGTGAAGCCCATAGGGATCCGGGAAAGCTTCCCGGGAGAACCGAAGACAACCCAAGAGGCCAAGTGTTGGCTATCACAACAAGGAGTGGGCTGAGCATGAAGGATCCATTGCCCAAGGACCATGCTAAGGGAAAGCAAGTAGTGGTAGAAGAGGGAAGAATGCAAGAAGACGGAGGCAAGAGCAAGGATGTAGAGCCAACCTATGTGGCACCGCCTCCATACAAGCCACCACTACCGTTCCCACAATCAAGAGCAAGAGCTCGTTTGGACAATCACTTTGGTAAGCTCCTTGAACTAATGTCTAAGTTGCATATTAACATTTTGTTCATGGATGCCATTTTAGGAATGCCGGCATATGGCAAGTTTTTGAAGGAAATACTCTCCAATAAAAGGAAGTTGGAGGAGTATGGGGAGGTAAGAATGACCAAGAGATCCTCGGAATTGATTCAAACGATGAAGGAGGAGATGCCTCCCAAGCTAAGAGATCCGGGCTCTTTTTGTGTCCCGATAGGAGTTGGAGATGTGAAGTACGAGGCCCTTTGTGATCTTGGAGCAAGTGTAAGCATCATACCGCTTGCACTTAGCAACAAGGTCGGGCTAGGAGAGCCAAAGCCGGTCAAGATGACCCTCTATATGACGGACCGTTCTATCACTCATCCGGTTGGGATCTTAGAAGACATTCCGGTGCAACTAGGAGGATTCTATGTGCCAATTGACTTTGTCGTCTTGGATATTCCGGCGGATTATCCGGTTCCCATCATCTTAGGAAGACCTTTCCTAGCCACTTCCGGATGCTTAGTGGATTGCAAGAACGGGACTCTCTCCTTCAACATTGGAGAAGAGAACGTCAAGTTCAAATTGTCCACAATGATGAAAGGGCCAACCCTTGATGAGGATATCTTCAACATAGTCGAGCAAGAAGAATCTAGAGAAGTTGTGAGCTCGATCTTGATCAAGGATCCCTTGGAGAAGGTTCTTACCCTAAGTATGATGGAGGAAGGTGTTGAGGGTGCTTGCAATAAAGAAATCAAGGCCTTGGAGGCATTGGAAGAGGAGCCAAGAGTTGGATTTGAAGGCCACGAAGAGGTGTTGAACAGCTGCAGGTTCCACGGTCGAGATTTACACTCCACGGCCGTCAAACTTTCTGGACAACTCCGGGAAGCAAGCTTCGCAGGTTCCACGGCCGTGGAAAATGAGCAGCCCGTGTTTCCAGCCGTGGTTTTCCCTGAATCAACCCTTGATGGTGATCAAGCTTCTAGGAGCCTTGAGGGATCTTCACTTGCTTTGGACTCATCTCATCCAATCTTATTTGGATCGTCTTCAACCGATAAAGGTCCTCCTTCACTTGAACTTAAACCCCTTCCCTCTCATTTGAAGTATGCATTTCTTGGTGATAATTCTACGTATCCTGTGATTGTTAATGCATGCTTGAGAGATGATGAACTTACTAAGTTGTTGCATGAACTAAGATTGCATAGAAAATCCATTGGTTATACTATTGATGATTTGGTTGGCATTAAGCCTTCTTTGTGCATGCATAAGATAATGATGGAAGATAACCACAAACCCTCTATTGAACATCAAAGGAGATTGAATCCTATAATGAAAGAGGTAGTCAAAAAGGAAATCATTAAGTTGCTAGATGCGGGAATTATCTACCCTATCTCGGATAGTAAGTGGGTTAGTCCCGTTCATGTAGTTCCTAAAAAGGGTGGGATGACTGTAGTAACTAATGAGAACAATGAACTAATCCCGACTAGGACGGTTACGGGGTGGAGGATGTGCATTGATTATAGGAAGTTGAACATGGCCTCTAGGAAAGATCACTTCCCTCTCCCCTTCATTGACCAAATGCTAGAAAGGTTAGCTCAACACTCTCATTTTTGCTATCTAGATGGCTATAGTGGATTCTTCCAAATCCCTATCCACCCCGATGACCAAGAGAAAACAACTTTTACATGTCCATGGGGTACTTTTGCATATAGGAGAATGCCATTTGGGTTGTGTAATGCACCCGCCACCTTCCAAAGGTGTATGATGGCTATCTTTTCGGAATATATAGAAAATATCATGGAAGTGTTCATGGATGATTTCTCTGTTTATGGTTCTTCTTTCGATAATTGCTTGGCTAACTTGTCATTAGTATTGCAAAGATGTGAGGAGACAAATTTTGTCTTAAATTGGGAAAAATGCCACTTCATGGTAAGTGAAGGTATTGTGTTAGGACACTTGGTGTCTAACCGAGGCATTGAGGTTGATAGGGCCAAGATTGAGACGATAGAGAAGCTGCCACCACCTACCTCGGTGAAAGGGGTAAGGAGTTTCTTAGGGCATGCCGGTTTCTACCGGAGGTTTATTCAAGATTTCTCTAAAATCTCTAAGCCCCTCACTAACCTACTAATGAAGGATGTTGATTTTGTCTTTTCCAAATATTGTTTTGAAGCTTTTTGTAGATTGAAGAACGTCTTGATCTCCGCACCGATCATGCAACCTCCGGATTGGAGTCTACCATTTGAGATCATGTGTGATGCAAGCGATGTAGCCCTTGGGGCTGTTTTGGGGCAAAGGAAAGAAGGGCGCACTTATGCTATCTATTACGCTAGCAAGACGCTAGATGATGCCCAACTCAATTATGCTACTACCGAGAAGGAGTTGCTAGCGGTGGTTTATGCATTTGAGAAGTTCCGCTCATACCTTGTTGGAGCGAAGGTCATAGTCTATACGGATCATGCTGCGATCCGTTATCTACTTACAAAGAAGGATGCCAAACCAAGGTTGATTCGGTGGATCCTTCTTCTTCAAGAGTTTGATTTGGAAATACGAGATAAGAAGGGATCCGAGAACTCCGTGGCGGATCACCTTAGTAGATTACCTCCATTAGAGCTTGGGAAAGATGACATTCCAATTGATGACTCATTCCGAGATGAGCAATTGCAAATGGTGGAGGAATGCTTGTTCCAAGTGTCTAGAGGAAATGAGTCATGGTATGCCGACATCGTGAACTACTTAGTATGTGAGGAAGTGCCTCCCGGATTGACATATGCACAAAGAAAGAAGTTCTTCAACGATGTGAGGCACTACTATTGGAGTGAGCCACTCTTGTTCAAGAGAGGGCCGGATGGGATGTTTAGGAGATGCATACCGGAAGATGAAGTAGAGAGTGTGATCCGGCATTGTCACTCCTTACCATGTGGAGGCCATGCTAGCTCACACAAGACGTGTGCAAAGGTATTGCAATCCGGTTTTTGTTGGCCTAACTTGTTTAGAGATGTGCAGGGTTTTGTAGCGGCATGTGATGCTTGCCAAAGGACGGGCAACATCTCAAGGAGGAATGAGATGCCCTTGAACAACATCCAAGAAGTCGAGATTTTTGACGTGTGGGGTGTGGACTTCATGGGACCATTCCCTTCTTCATGTGGCAATCTTTTCATCCTATTGGCGGTGGATTATGTGTCGAGATGGGTGGAGGCAATCGCCTCTCCTACAAATGATGCCAAGGTGGTGGTGCGGTTCTTCAACCGGGTGATTTTCCCTAGGTTTGGAACACCAAGGGTGATCATTAGTGATGGAGGGAAGCACTTCACAAATAGGAACTTTGGAGCACTTTTGGCTAAGTATGGGGTGACTCATAAGGTGGCAACACCTTACCATCCCCAAACTAGTGGCCAAGTGGAGATCTCCAACCGGGAGATAAAGGCCATCCTTGAGAAGACGGTGTCTAGAACTAGAAAGGATTGGGCTATGAAGCTCAATGACGCATTGTGGGCATATAGAACCGCCTTCAAGACACCAATTGGCACCACTCCCAACAAGTTAGTCTATGGCAAGTCTTGCCATCTTCCGGTGGAAATGGAGCATAGAGCTTATTGGGCCATTAAGTGGCTAAATTTTGACCTCAAGGAGGCGGGAGAAAAGAGGTTGCTTGATATTAACGCCCTTGAGGAGATCCGGTTGGAAGCTTATGAGAATGCCCGGATCTACAAAGAGAGAACCAAAAGATGGCATGACAAGAAGATCATCCCCAAGGAGTTAAGTGAAGGAGATCTTGTCCTTCTCTTCAACTCAAGGCTAATGCTCTTTCCCGGAAAGCTCAAATCAAGATGGACCGGGCCATATGTGGTGAAGAAGATCTTTCCCCATGGAGCTATTGAGATAGGAGGGGAGCATTGTGGGAATTTCAAAGTGAATGGGCATCGCTTGAAGAAGTATATTCCGGGAGCCCCGGTAGACATGCTTGCCCCGCTTCACCTTGAATAGACGCTCCCGAGTTTGGTCAAGCTAATGACCTTAAAGAAGCGCTTGGTGGGAGGCAACCCATTGGTAACATTTTTCCTTTTTCGTTTTGTTTTCGTTTTAGGATTTTTCTATCTTTGTGTGTGTTTTGTCTTCTTTGTGTGTGTGCTAGAACCTTAGTGGCATTTGAAGCCTTTCTTGGCACATGAATGATGATGATGAACCCCTCACCAATTATGGGTGGAGCAGACGCGGGACTTGGACGGCTAGCGGTGCCTAGCGCGGGTTCCGAAGCTTTGATGGATGCTTAGAGCTCTCTACCATGGTTGATAGGATCATCCAACATCAATTCACTTGAGAAATCCCAAATGCCATAGCAAACCACTTTTACATTGTGAGAATCTTCTTTCACTCTCTTAACTTCATTTACACATTGGGGACAATGTGTTTCTAAGTATGGGGTGGGGTTCGCATGATCCTTTGCATGATGAGCATCTAGGATAGTTTAATATTTGCACATGTCTTGCATTGTACATACTTAAATCGAAAATCCCATAAAAATCAGAAAATTTTAAAATTTTTGTGCTTTTTAGGCTTGGATATGATCCTAATGATGAAATCTTGTCTTGTGAATTGGCTATGGATAGCCTTATGTGTTGAATTGATAAATGCATATGTGGACTTGAACTACTTCTCTTAAATTCTATGAATGATTTGTGATTATGATGTTTGCCTAGAATGAATAGAGTATTGAAAGTCGAAATTACATGATAGTTCTTGCATACCATCTAGGAATGAATGAGGCATTTTATCTTTCTCTACTTCTCATCTTGATCATGATTGCTTAAGCACCTCAATTGATATAAAATTGACCTCTTTTAACCCATCCGGGAATAGGAGCATGCTAGTGTGTTGAAGTGTGTGGAAAGCAAGTATGGAGTAAAGTTATTGATGAAAGGAATGTCATGAATAAAATGCTGAAATTATTGTGGAAGTGTAGCCAAAATTAGGTTTGGGGGCGTTGGTTTAAATGACAAGTAACTCGGTACACTTCACATAATCGGGTGTTGGTGCCTTGCCAAAGTCAAATGAACCAATAGCCCTAACGAGCTTTGGTATGTGTGCCCGGTATGGATGCACCTCGAAAAAGAGAAAAATCCTGAGGACGGCTAATCACCGAGGTTTCGGCTATTGTACACCAATGCCATTGTCTCAAAAACAAGTCAAGAAAAAGAAAAGAAAGCTAGATAAGGAAAAATATACACTTGGGGGAAGTTGATCGAGGACAAGGAAGTGAAGTTAGTTCCATTCCCGGATTAGCATCACATAACCTAGAGAATTCCCCACCCAATCACAACGTTTCTTGGCCTTTTATGTCACAAGACCTTATGACCTACTTGCATGTTTGTAAGACTTAGTAATCTAGATTGGATACACTCTTGATCTTCTTGACCACTTCATCCTTACATCTCATGCATGCTTTTAAGTCAAGTACGATTGTCTTTCCATGCCTTCATTTGTTTGATACATAATTACTTGTCCAATTGCCATGAAACATGACTATGAAGGTGATCCAATAGTAGAAGCACAAACCCAAAAAGATTTTTGCCATTTTTCTGCATACATAAATCATGTCATCTCTTAGTCTATAGTTGGGAATTTGCTCGGGGACGAGCAAACCTTAAGTATGGGGTATTTTGATAACACGATTTATGATCTAGATTTAGACACTCATTTAGATAGATTTCCTGCTCATTCATGTATGGTTTAGCATTAGTTCAAGACGTTTTGCACTCAATTCATGTATTTTGTCGAGATAGACGTCTACACGGACTTGTGCGCGTTTTATAGGTATTTCGAGAAATTTAGGAGCTAAAACGATGCGTTGAGGATCATTCATCTAGATGACACATCCTCGGACTCATTAGGACACAAATTAAGGGCCAAGGAGGACTCATGGAACCTTGCCAACACTAGCCATGCACCAAATCACAGCTTAATGATCCAAGGCAAAGTTTCTGCACAGAATCACGGTTCTCTGACAGATCACGGTCGTGGAATCAACCGTGGTTTTTGCCAGATTCTTGTGACAGCTGTGCCACGACTCTCATGGCCAACTCATGCAAGTTTGTTATAAAAGTGGTCCTTCATGGGTTGTGAGGGGCAGCTGGGAGCATCTTGGAGCAGCTCATCCATTCTCCATTTCTCTAACAAAAATACCCTCTCAAAGAAGAAGATTTTCTAAGAAGGAAAGTGTCAAAAAGGAAGAAGAAGGACTCCATTGAAGAGGAGAAGAAATACACACCATTTCCACTCTTGCTAGTTTCGTAGTGAAGATTTCCGGATTCTATTTTTAAAGTTGTATAAACCCTTTGAACCTTCTTTTGGAAGGGTTGTAAGTTGTTCTAATTCTATTTTCAGCTTGGTTTTGAATTAAGATTCACTTGTTCATATATTTTCCCTCATTATCTTGCAATGGATGTTATGATTTTATGTTTGTTTGTTTTGATTTCTACTATGAATGTTGTAGGCTAAATTGATGTGGTTCTAGGGCAAGGAAAGGATGGTTATGGCTAGGGTTGTGATAGAATGAACTTAGATTTGCCTTGGATGGCTTGTGTGTTTGAACGTATCCTCTGTTAAGAATCACGGCCAGTTCTTGCCAAACCACGGCCGTGGTTTAGGTAGAACAACCCGTAATTTTCCCTGTTTCAGTGGATCTAGTCTTAGATTGTTAAAATGTTAAAATCCTAAGTGTTTGTCAAGTTAAATCTATCCTAGGAAGACCTAAGCGTTAGCGACTAAGTGTTAGGAGAGACTTACCCGGTAATCCTTACTCTTAGATTCCAAGGATAACAACCCTTAGGTAGTGGTGAGCCTAATAAGCCGCCATTGGATTAAGTGTGCTGGATGGTAGCCTAAAACTAACCCTTCCGAGACTTACCCGGTGAGGATAGGTTGGATCTTAGGTTAGCAATCCGGTTTGAGTAGAATTCCATCCCTTAGGTTCTTAGAGACTTACCCGGTAATAAGACTTAGGAGATGGACTAGTGGATCATGAGACTTACCCGGTAATTGATCCCAATCTAGAAACACTTAACCCCAACATAGTTAATCCGAGAAATGATTAGATAACTTGAGCTTTATGCCATAACCGGAACTTCCAATCCCTAGAATCCGTCTTGTCTTTCTTTGATCTATACCTTGTTTAGCTTGTTTCCTTGTTTTGATTTGTTAGCTTAATCAATTGATTTCTTTTACATGAATCGTGATCTTTGATTGATCACCAAAAACCAACTAAAAACAATTGAGGTTTTCATTTCTTTATTCCTTGCTCATTTCTTAACTTAGATCTTCACTAGACTTATTCATAAACCGAATCAATCTCACATTAGTCTTTGTGTTCGACCTCGGAATACTATCCACACTACGAACGTCCCGTACACTACGGGTGCGCTAGGAGTTAGGAGAAATATAACGAGTATAAATTTAAGACTTATTGTGCACATATCCTGAGCGTAACTTAAAACTAATGTCAGGCCGTGTGAAGGTGAGGTACTGAAGTGCCCCAGCTAGACTACGGTAAAGTGTCGGATCGCTAATAGGAGGGCTGGATGAAGCACTTAACTTGACAAAAGTCTCAGCTGGAGTAGCAGATGGTTTGCAGTTAGACATCTTTGCTCGTTCAACAATTTCGCGAGCATATTTATCCTGGGACAAGAATAAGCCAGATGTTGTACGACGAACAGAAATGCCCAAGAAATAGGATAGAGGGCCCAAATCTTTCAGGGCAAATTCCTTACTCAGAAGCTGAATCAGATGCTTGCGGAGAGCATCAGAGGAAGCTGTAAGGATAATGTCATCGACATACAAAAGTAGATAGGTAATGTCAGATCCTTGATTATAGATAAAAAGGGAAGAATCGCTCTTACTGCTGACAAATCCAATGCGGTGTAGAAAGCCTGCAAAGCGCTGAAACCATGCCCGGGGAGCTTGCTTCAGGCCATAAAGTGACTTTTGCAGAAGACAAATATGATTGGGTTTGGAAGGGTCGCGAAAGCCGGGAGGTTGAAACATATACACCGTTTCGTTGAGGTGACCATGAAGGAAAGCATTCTGAACATCCAGCTGATGAATTGACCAAGAACGGGATACTGCAATGCTAAGAACCATACGGATGGTTGCTGGTTTAACAACAGGGTTGAACGTCTCATCACAGTCAATTCCAATTTGCTGAGAACAACATTAGCAACTAAACTTGCCTTGTAACGCTCCAGGGAACCATCAGACCTGTACTTATGCTTAAAAATCCACATGCATCGTACAGTGTTAGCATCCGCAGGACGAGGTATCAGGACCCACGTCTTATTCCGCATAAGGGCACGATATTCATCGAGCATGGCAGCGGTCCAATATGGGTCTTGAAGGGCTACATTGTGGGATTTGGGAATAGGTGATACGGGAATGGTTGATACGGATAAGTCAAAAATCTGCTTTGGTTTAACAATACCGGATTGACTTCGAGTTTGGGGTTGGTTCGGGACAGATGGAATCGGAGGTGAAGGTATCGTCTCATTTAAAACATGTTCAGCTGGGTTGATAAAACTGGGTTGGAAATGTGGGATAGGAGACGGTTGGGCCAAAGGAGCTACTAGGCGGGCTGAGTCATTAGTGGGACTGCAGGCCGGATGGGTTGGGTAGAGAATTGGGCCGGGTATGGAAGTGGGGGTTAGATTAGGCCCAGATGAGGTAAAAGAAGGGGGGAGCTGGCTGGTGCGACTTGGGCCGGATGAGGGATTGGGCCAGACACAGGAAGTGGGCATGTTGCAACTGAGGCTGTGATAGGCCGATTGAAGGCAGAAAAATACGGGGACGGGTCGTCATCAGCCGGGGGCGGTGCAGTAGATTCCGGGGGGACTCGGAAATGGGTAGCGAACGGAAAATTTGTTTCATCAAACGGCACATGACGGGAAATGATTATTTTATTCGTTGCTAAATTTAAACACTTGAACCCTCTATGGTGTTTAGGATAGCCTAGAAAAACGCACGGAGTAGTGCGATGTTGAAGCTTGTGGGTAATGGTGTCACTTTGGTTTGGATAACAAAGACAACCGAATACCCGGATGTGAGCGAGGGAAGGTTTAGAGAGGTAAAGCACTTGTGTGGGAGATTGACCGTAGATGGAAGTGGAGGGAAGAATGTTTAAAAGATAGCAGGAAACCTCCACGGCATGGGGCCAATAGGATATTGGAATGGAGGCATGGAATAATATAGAACGCATCATGTTATTGATTGTTCGAATCATTCGTTCAGCCTTACCATTTTGAGGAGAAGTATGTGGACATGAGAACCAAAAGCCAATGCCATGATCAACGAAAAATTTGTGGAAAGTGGTGTTGTTAAATTCACCTTCCATGTCACATTGAAAACTTTTAATGGGTAGACAAATTTGGGTTTTGACAAAAGTGTGAAATTGAACAAAGTGGTCAAATACTTGGGACTTGAACTTGAGAGGAAAAATCCAAAGAAAATGGGAGAAGTCATCAAAAAACAGTAAATAGTATTTAAAACCGTCTCGACGTGGTATAGGAGAAGTCCACAAATCACTATGAATAATGTCAAAAGGAGCATTAGAACGGGAAGTAGAACATTCAAACGCTAGTTTGTGATGTTTTCCTAATTGACAAGCATGACAAAGAGGAGTCACATTAGACTTATTACACTTAATAAAATATGATTGACGAAGCAATTCTAAAACTGGAGATCCGGGATGTCCGAGACGGGCATGCCAGAGACTGGAAGACTCGACTGAGAGAGCATGATGAGAGCGAGAAGAAGGACTTGTGACTGGATAGAGTTCCCTGAAACTATTACACCTCAGACGTGTGGTCCCCGTGTGTAGATCCTTCACAGAAAAACCAAACGGGTCAAATTCTACGGAGGCATTGTTATCAGTTGTAAAACGTCGAACTGACACTAAATTTTTGACAATTTTTGGAGCAATAAGGACATTGGATAGGTTGAGAGGTTTTGTGGTGGTGGGGATAGTAGTATCTCCAATACCTATAGAAGGAACACGCATACCATTCCCAACAATTATCGAATTTAAAGAACCATTATGTGAAAAAGACGAGAGAGAACCTGAGTCATTCGTCATGTGGGAGGTTGCACCCGTGTCCATGTACCAGAAATTATCCGTCGGATTTAACGTCATCGAAGCAAAACTTTGATCCAAGGCTGTCGGTTGGGCTGCTGAAGCAAAGTGTGCATTGTGCTGATATTGGGAAACTGGGCCTGGCCCAAGAACATATTGTTGAGCCTGCACAGGATATGGACAAGGGGGGCGTGTTGGGCCTGGAGCAGAGTGGGCCGGATGCCAATTTGGGCTTGCAACAGTGGTGGGCTGGGGAAACATCACCCAACCAAAATTAGGGTGCCAAGCAGCTCGTTGAGGAGCGCCGCCGGCCTGCTGTCGTGGCTTGCCCTTCCGGCCTCGACTGCGACGGTTCTGGGTGGGGTCCGGCGCTGCACTGGTTGGGTCGGTCCGGCGCTGTGGTGGCAAGCCAGCCGGTGGTTGCGAGGCGGTGCCAGAGGACGCCGGAGAGCGAGTAGCAGCGGTAAGTGCCGTGGTGGTCGAACCGGAACCTAATTGTGCAGTAAGTCGAGTTTCCTCAAGGAGCAACTGGGACCGAGCCTTGGTAAAACCGGGAAGTGGATCGGTTTGCTGGATAAAACTTGCCGCGGCATTATACTCAGCAGGCAATCCCGAAATAAGTTGAAGAACAAGACGAGTGTCAAGAACCGGCGATCCGACTCCTTTGAGTTGATCCGCCAACGATTTGAGTTGCATACAATAAGCGTTAATGGAAGCAAAGCCAGATAACTTACAATTGGAGAACTCATGCTCGAGGTAGACGGCGCGGGTATTCTTATTATCCTGAAAGATATCTTTGACTCGATTCCATGCCTAAAGTGCGGTATCGTCAGAGTCAAGAATTTACAGAAGGATCTCGCGTGAGACAGTGCTGTAGATCCATTGCAGAACTGCTGCGTCAACTTGAAGCCATAACGAATCATCGATGTCCGCAGGTCGGGGAACCTTGGCATCAATGTGATCGAGAACATTGTGAGCTTTCGCAGTAACGCGAAATAAGGTGACCCATGATGTATACGGAGTGTCATGATTAAGGACGAGAGCAATGTTGTTTTTGATATTTGAGATTCCGAGGGCAGAGTGGAAAGATGATTTCCGATCGGTAGCCATCGTGAAAATCGATGAAGGGGAAGAGAAGCGGAAGAGGGTTTAGAGGAACGAGAAGTCTGATACCATGTGAGATGTGAACAATATTCCCCTTAGGGTTTCCATTGTCAGATGGCTCATATTAATAACAAATAGAGTTTACAATAATTACAATAAGGTATCCCTGTATTTACAATAATTACATTATCTATCAATATATGCGTTCCGGGGTAAAACTATTGTAGATGGGGCTCACAAGTTCGTTGAATAAGGGTCTAAGCTCATTCATTAAGTGGGCTTATATGCATCAGCATTTGAGATTATAAAATGTTCCCAAAAAAATAAAGTTGACAAAGTTTTCGGTTCAAACCCATTTAGTGGGCACTTCTCAAATTTCAAATTTTGTAGTTCTTCTACACGTGTACTTATAAATTATGATTCATGTTTATTACATAATATGAATTGTGATTCATGTTTATTCCATTGCATTTCAGCTAAAAATGTGTAAATATGAATTGTGATTCATGTTTATTACATAATAACTTATAAATTATTGTATTTAACTTTATTTATATATATTTATTTGGAGATGACCCTATTTACTACTCTTCATTTCACAAATAATAATTGTTTTAGTGTTACACTTTTGTTAAAGAAATATTTGTTATTTTAAACTATTTTGACTTTTATTTTACACATAGTTATATGATTCGTATTTTATTAGTTGCTATTTTTAATAAAGAAATAATTAAGGTATAATAATATATTTTATAGTTTTTTAAATAGAGTGTAAGAAATTAAAACTATAATTATTTGTGAATAATACGTCAGTAAATACAATTTCAGTCATTAAATATTAACATTAAAATCTAAAATAAAAATAAAGATCCGACGCAATGCACCCCATACTCCTATATATATATACATTCCTCAACTACCTCACAAATCAATCCCACATTCATCTTCATCTTCATATCTCTCTGAAACTGCAACTGCAACCAACAATGGCGATCACCTCCTTGTTCCTCCCATTCACCCTCCTCCTCATCCTCACTCCCACAGCCCTCTCCTCAACCTGCAAATCCCATAAATTCCAAACCCCAGGCAAATCGTTCACCACCTGCACAGACCTCCCATACCTCTCGGCCACCCTCCACTACACCTTCGACGCCGCCAAATCCACCCTCTCCATGGCTTTCACCGCTCCTCCATCCAAGCCCTCCGGCTGGGTTGCCTGGGCAATTAACCCAACTTCCGACGGCATGGCCGGTTCTCAAGCTCTACTGGCTTACAAATCCTCCAACGGCTCAATCTCCGTCTCCACCGTCGACCTTCAGTCTTACTCATCAATCGTCCCCGGCCCCATCTCTTTGAAAGTCTCCGATCTCGCCGGAGAATCTTCCGGAAACTCACTCACACTATTCGCCACGTGGCAACTTCCGGCCAAGACTAAATCTGTTAACCAGGTTTGGCAGGTGGGTCCTTCCGTCTCCAATGGTGCTCCTGCTAAGCATGACTTCGCTCAGGCGAATCTTCTTTCTAAGTCTAAGCTTCAATTGTCGGCCGCCAAGACCGAAGGCGTTTCCCTCTCCCCGGCCGAGTCTCCATCGGCCGAATCTCCGGCGAAGGGTTCTGAATCTGCGAAAGTAACCGGTGTGGCTGCTTCTGCGCCGGCGCCTGCGTCCGGGAAGAATGCTGGCGGTGAGGGTTTGAGATTTGGGGCTTGTTTGACGGTGGCTGCTTTAATGGCTTCTTCTGGTTTCATGTTCTAGAATTAATTATTAATAAAAAGAGAATTATTTATTGCGAATCATAAAGTATGGAATAATTCTTTATAATTTTTTCCCCTGATTTTCGGCAGAAGTCACTTCACTTGTATGATTCAATAGTACGAGTGAGTGTGTACGTAGTGAGAAGCCATATACGTTAGGTATACGGTTGCTTTATTGTGTGATGACTGATGAATCATGTGATGTATGTGCTTCATTCAAATCATATTATCGATCTTTTGTATACTTGTATCACATTACACTTTCTCCGGATCAATTACATAATATTTAACATTAAACACAACTTGTAGTAAAAATAATACTTTACTAAGAGGTATAGCGTACTTATTCTGAACCGTCGGAAAAAAAATTATAACAGCTGACACGGATTCCGGATCCGTATCCGTGTTAATGTCAGTGTCAGATTCTTTTTAGGGTTCCTATAACTTTGACTGTGACAGTTTTGGATCCGTGAAAAATCTCTTACTTTTTTTTTTTAGAGTTCATAAAAAAAAATCATCCGGAACCTGTAAAAAGTAATAATTTTGGTCATAAACAGATAAAAATATGAACAGAAACAAACATATGGAGGGAGTAGAAGAGAAGGACGCACTAGTATATGTGGAAACAAGTTGAACATGGAGCAGTGTTTATTGTCTCTGCTATTTGGCCCCCATTGACGGTGGCTGCTTGAAAGTGCTGTTAGGTGAAAATGCTTCGTAGAGTTATTAGTTATTACTGTAGTAAATGTAAGAAGAAGGTAATCACGGTTTAATTTATGTGTTGTAATTAAGAAGCTATTAATTAATATTTGAGAAATTGAGGGAAGACGTGAGCTGGAAATAGGGGCATGTGCATTAGCGTGATTGGTGGAGATTCAATTCAAAATTCCATGTTGACATTATTTGCAACGTTCGGCAGGCTCTGACGTCCTAAGTGCTTTAGGGTTCACATCTGGTCACTTGCTTCTCCCCAACGTCCAAATTCATTCTCCTTCAATTAGGCTCCTAACCACTTTACAATTAAACAATGTCTCATCAAACATATATGTTAAGGGCCCGTTTGGTTTGAACTCCGGAATCGGAAACGGAATGGAAACGAATCTAGTCCATATGTATACCCATGTTCATGAAAGTTTTTGGAATCATTCCTTGTGATTTGAAGTAATTGAAGTTGAATTTGATTACTTTTGATACCCTATAGGGTAACAAAATATGGAAAAACAAGTGTATTTTGTATGTAAACACAAAGAATGATTCCAGAGAATTTCATGAATAAGGATATACATATGGACTAAATTCGTTTCCATTTCGTTTCCGTTTCCGGAGTTGGAACCAAACGGGCCCTAAATGTTACTTACATACATAATTTCAAAACATAATTTAGTGCGCAAATAAATGGTGTTGCTTGTGACCTAACTCCCTTACCTAAGTCAAATTAATTTGGTCCCTTTTAATATAAATCTCTATGTATATTATAATTTTTTTGCTTATGTACAATATTTAACATGCCTTTTGCACTCTTGCTGCTTTTCAATTTTCTTTTTATTAACTTTTCACATTTTTTAATTTATTAAAAATATTGCTAAAAATGTATTTATCATTTTTCTTCTTCTATTTAAGTATTTATACTTGTCTAAATCTGTGAAAAAATCTAGATAAACATTTGCAGCGGGCTAAGTAATATTTTATTTAGAAAAACCTGTTAAATTAATTATTGTATCCGATTTTAGTTAATACGTTTCCAACAATTAAATGCATTTTTCGTTGTTAGTTATCTTAGTCTAAACGTGTATGGCCCGGGCTTGTGTTATTAGTGACTATTACGGGATTATTGAAACATTATTGTAAAAGGATAAAATAGAGGGATTAAAGTTTGGATTTATATTATCCGCTTAAATTTAAATTAATTTGTTATGAAATTATTATATCTCAAATAATATGAAGTGATAATATTGTTTTGAAAGCAAATTATAGTATTAACTTTGATTAACAGGGATTCACATATTCGTGAAACCATACATATAAATTAAATTAAAATAAGTATAAGCTTCACATATAAGTCGAGTACAAAGTCATCATATTTATTGCGTTATAAATATTTATGAGTTTATAATTATCAATGTACGTTCTCTAAAATAATTATCAATGTAAAACTAATATATTTATGACATAAATAGGATCTCAAATAAATAATATAAAAACAATTAATATAATGAAAAAGTCAAAAGTCAAAGATAAGAGGCTGAAAATGTTCCCAACATTTCGGCCTTGAATTAAGTTGAAGGAGAGGCTCAAACCAAGCAAAGGGTTGTGTGTTTCCATGATTTTTCACTAAAATAAAAAAACGATCCCATTACAGATCGACAATTGGACAAATATTAAACACCAATAAATTTATACTAGTGTATTATTTTTATGATATAGTTTAATATTTATTATAAATATATAAATATAAAATTATCTTATTAGAAGTTAATATGATTTGTTATACCTTGTTTGAGCAGGCATTCCTTCCTTCCCTTCGAGAATTGAGTTGTTCGCTACCTTTGAGTTATCTTCGAGTAAGGTAAGTCCCTTGAACTTACTTAGCTTTATTTCGTATATTAGTTTGAGTGTATTGGCTTGTTTGTGTGGTTGTTTATTGTTATAACGGATAACCGGAATAGGATTGACCTTTTATACCTTAATTGAGCCAAGTGTATTATAACCGGGTGGTGACCGCTTGTCCAGTTCATAATGGGAAAACCTGGGAGGTGCTCTTGCGACCAATCCAGCATGTGAGGGATGCATCCGCTCTATTCCTGTTGGTGAAAGGGGACAGAGGCGAGATCGTAGCGATTCTCGTGTGACAACATAAGTTGAATTAGTAAAGGGATTAAGCTTATTGAAAGATAATAACCGGTTGAGTGCGAGCATGCTATCTGTTTATATTACCTTATGTGTGTTTGTGCATTTACTGTCTCTCTGATATCTAGAATGTTAGCTAACGGTTTATACCAATGTTGTAGATGTCTTGCAGGATATAGGTGCTGCTGAGTGATCCGGATGGTGTGGTCAGTCGGAGTTCCCGTACATTATAGGACGGGATCGGATTTATATTTCAGTTGTCGTTCTTTCCTTTGTTTTGAACTCGGTTGCGACTCTTTTACGCTTCCCTTTGTTATAACCTTTGGTTTTATTATAAGTTTTGGTTTTCATTTATTTGTGTCTTGTTGTAAGATCCGATGTTGTCGTTGCTACTTTGAGGGTCGGGACCCATTGTAAGTTCTTAGCCCGTAACGCTTCAAGTTCCCAAAACTTGGGGTGTTACGTCACGTACCCAACTTCACGTACCCGATTTTACATACTCAATATTGCTTACCGGATTTTACATACCCGACTTTAATTATCCTATTTGATTACCCAATTTTATTTACCTAAAAAATTTCAATTACCCGACCTCACTTACCCAATTTCATTTACCCAATGTTAGTTACCCGATAGTTTTTGCCCAAATTTACTCACTCGATTTTACTTACTCAATGTTACTTACCTTATTTTACATATCAACCTCATTTTACTTACCCGATTTAACTTACCCGAATTTACATATCCGATGTTACTTACCCCTATTTTACATATCTGATTGTACATACCCCATTTACATACCCAATCTTACTTACCCGATTTTCATTGTCCTTTTACATTACCCAATTCCAATTACCTAATTTTAATTACCTGAATTTCAATCACCCAATTCGATTATCCAATTTCAGTTACCCGATCCCACCTACCCAATTTCAATTACTCAATGTTAGTTACCCGATAATTCTTACCCGATTTTACTCACTTAATTTCACTTACTCAATGTTAATTGCCCAATTTTACTCATCCGATCTTACTTACAGATCTTTACTTACCCAATATTATGACACAAGCACATACCCGTTTGGTGTTGAATGAAAATTTATTTTCTCTAGCCAAATTAATATGATAGCATGAATTATAGTCTATATTTTGGGGTTTGTTTGGACGTTTTATCTTTCATAATCTGCATGTTTGTATGTGCATTATGTGATTTTACTACCATTTCATCTACCTTTGCGAGAATCGAGGTCTACACCTAGTTTCGTTGTAATTGCAGGTAATATGGTACGTTTTGCATCGAAAAGGAGCAAAAGGAGTCAAGAGTCATTTGGAGCTACATTGAGGAGCAAAAAGGAATCCTTCAGGAAGCACAACCATGGATTAAAGATTTACTTTGGACCAGTTTTGAGAGATTCTACATTCAGTTATGAGTCACCTCGGTTGACCAGAGATTCATCTCGACCGAGGCGATCTAGAGACACCGACTCGACCGAGGCGAACACCTAGGACGCGGCGAGAATATTTTATTCTTGGCTGAGATCTTTTAAAATTGGAAAGTGATCTTATATTTTTGGGCTGAGCTTCTAGAAGGAAGGAGATATGCAGAATCATATATTTTACCTATTTTTATGGGAATATATCTTCTTAAGATTTATTATCTTTGGAGGGTTATTTTTCCTATAAAAAGGGTTGGATTTTCCACAAATCCGACGATGCTTAGAGGCTGCATACACCGCATACGATCCGATTACAGCTGAGGACACGCAGCAGCCGCATCATACTCCAATTTGGGAGAGATTTGAAGAACCTTTTTGAAGGTTGAAGGAAGATTGAAGACTATAGCTTTATAGCTTTTTGGAGGGTTTTTGTAAGATTGTCTTCAATTCCTTTCCTTGTTGTCTTGTCTTGTTGGATTATTATCCAAGGAACGATTTTGTGTGATATTTGATTCAGTTATTGAAGTGTTTTCATTAAATTCTTCTTTTTCAAATATTCACCTTCTTCCATATATTTAATACTTTCATTATGATGATGAGTGGCTAATTTCCTTGTGTGATTCTAGGGTGATTGGCTGAAGGTTGTGGGAAAAACAATGATAGAATGATCTTAATCACAGTAGGATCCTGAAAGTTCGAGTCTTTAACCTTAACCCTAAGCATCTCGTTCAGTCGATGAACATCTCGGCCGGGGTGGAAACTGGCTGACCGAGGTGGCTTATCCGATCCTTAACTGAGAGTTAATGTGTTAGAGTTTGCCAAATCCTATTCTTATTATACCTTTCTGGTTCAAAGCAAGCTTAGGATGAGACTTACCCGGTAATTCCTTAGTTTGTATACCAACGATCATAAGTTTAGGTAATAAAGGCTTGTCCTTTATTGGGGTTTGAGTGTGCTTCCATCCCATCTTTGTGAGTTAGCCTGAGACTTACCCGGTAAAGGTTGATTCTATTCCCTTAGATGGTGTGTTAGTTTGAGGCAATAGTTCTTTATCTTAATTCCTTGAGACTT
>BSUD01000001.1:132129931-132384184 GCA_033239045.1 Fagopyrum esculentum | reverse complement strand
ATTCCTTGAGACTTACCCGGTAATAGGAGTTACGGTTTGGGATTAGTGTGTAGTGAGACTTACCCGGTGATCTACTCCACTTTAGAAACACTTTCCCCATGCAAAAATCTCAGCTTTGTCCGCTTATCTATAGATCTTGAGTTGGAACCACAACTAGATGCTTTAATCCCTAGAATTGCATGTTTGCTTTATTTGACATCTTATTCACCTTTGATTGTATTACTTGCTCTTGTGGTTAGCATCAACACTAGCATACCGTATTGGACTTTGTTTCACCAAGTCCCTGTGATCGACCCCTGGAATTTTCTTGCTTTTACTACGATTGACCCGTACACTGCGGGTTCGCATCCTTGTTTTAAGCTTAAGTCTAGGGTTATAAATTTAAAGCTTGCACACACCGTTTGGAGCGAACAAGTTTTTGGCGCCGTTGCCGGGGACTTGGTCTAGACCGAGCCGGTACGGTTTGCTCTTGGGGCATTTGCCCCGTGTTGTCTTACCACTCTACTTGAGTGACTTTTGCAGGTTCTTTCTTAGGTATATGCGAAGAACCCGCACTGGAAAGGAAATCGTTCCTTACGATCCCGAACCGGAAAAGACATACAAACGACGCTTAAGAGAAGCGAAGATGGCCCAACAAGACGATCACAATCTTTTGGCCCAATTGAGAGAGACGCAGGAGCAGCTACGTCTCAGTAAAGAAGAACTAAGGCAGGAAAAAGAAGAGAATCAGGCCAGGAATGCAGCAATCGAAGCTGAGATTGCAGCAATTCGGAACCAGATTCAACCTCGACCGATGCAGGATCCAGTAATTGATCCTCGACCGAGGCAAGTCCCAGTTCCTGACGCCCCGGCCGATGTGCATCCACTTCGGATGCCAGTCCGAGATGTTCTTCTTGCAGGAATTCCACAAACCCTAGGTCAAAGGATGGACCCTAATCAACAGCTGAGGCGTCCAGGAGTGAACCTAGGAGATCCAGCGGACCATGACTACGAACTTCGACCACAAGTTCTAGCGATGATTCGCCAATGTCAATTCGGAGGGCTAGAGAAGGAGTCGCCGCATCAACATCTTCAAAACTACGAGATCTTGATGGAGACCTTGCGACCTCCCAGAATTGAAAATAACAACTACAAGCTAAGACCTTTCTACTTTTCTCTTAAAGATAGAGCTCTTACTTGGTATCAATCTCTTCCTGCAGGAAAGATCAGCACATGGGAAGAGATGACTACGGAATTCTTGACCAAATTCTTTCCCCCCTCAAAGACTGCTGAAATGAGAGGAAAGATCAATGCTTTCATCATGAAGGACAAGGAGAGTTTGTCCAAATCATGGGAGCGGTTCAAGGATATCCTTTTGGATTGCCCACATCATGGGATTCCAAAGATCGAGTTGTTGGAGATCTACTTCAAAGGGCTGGACGGAAACACCCAGTTTAATCTCCAACTACTCTCCGCCGGCACATTTATGGATATGGCGGTTGACGAGGCTTGGGATTTCATTGAGAAGCAAGCCTTACATATGGAGAAGTATACCCACCAAGGAGCTGAAGGTGGAGTTAAAAGAGTCAACTTTCAAGAGACTCAACCCAACAACAACCAACTCACGTCCTTGAAGAACGACGTGAAGCAGTTGAAGGAGCTATTGATGGCTCAAACTAAGAAGGAAGAGCAAGGGCAAAGGAACAACAGCAACAACAACGGGTACCGTAACAACAACAACGGACCCCGAAACAACAACTACAACAACAATAGAGGATCCAATAGCAACAATTGGAGAGCGAATAATAACCAAAACAACGGTAACAATTATTCAAACTCCAACTCTAATGATTCCTCTAACCCTTTCCTCTCTTCTCCTTCTTCTTCTTCTACTCCATTGAAGAGCCAAGGGCAAGGATCAAGTTCGTCTCAGCCGGAAAAGAAGGACGCAGTCCTGGAGGCAATCTTGATCAAGCTTAGTGCTATGGAGAATTCTATGACTTCATTTTCGAGGGCCCAAAAGTCCTTCGAACAACAACTTGCTAATAGGGCGAATGAAGCGCCAAGAGATCCAGGGAAGCTTCCAGCAAAGACGGAAACTAACCCTAAGGGCCAGTGCATGGCCATCACGACGAGGAGTGGACTCAAAACCACAGATCCAGTACCTCGCTCGACGCAGACCACCTCGGTCCAGATCCAGTCGAAGAACACCTCGACCGAGATGCCAACCGAGGCGGTGCAACAGAAAGCAGGAGGAACAACTGAAGCCTATGTTCCACCTCCTGCATATAAACCACCACTTCCATTTCCCCAGTCCACAGCCAGAGCACATCTTGACAAGCACTTTGGTAAGTTCCTTGACTTGATGAATAAGCTCCATATTAATATCCCTTTCCTTGATGCTATTTTAGGTATGCCCGCCTACGGGAAGTTCTTAAAAGAGATCCTATCAAGGAAGAGGAAGCTGGAGGATGTTGGTGAAGTTAGAATGACATCTAAGTCTTCGGAGCTTATAAAGATCATGAAGGAGAAGATGCCACCTAAGTTGAGAGATCCCGGCTCATTTTGCATTCCCATTCAAGTTGGGGATGTCACTTGTGAAGCCCTATGTGATCTAGGAGCCAGCGTGAGCATCATTCCGCTGGAGCTATGCATTAAGATCGGTCTTGGAGAGCCCAAGCCGGTCAAGATTCGACTTTACATGGCGGATCGCTCCATCACCCATCCCGTGGGCATTTTGGAAGACGTTCCGGTCAAGTTAGGTAACTTCTATCTACCCATAGATTTTGTCGTACTTGACATTCCCGCAGATTATCCTGTTCCTATCATTCTCGGGAGGCCATTTCTAGCAACTTCGGGTTGCAATGTGGATTGCAAGAACGCCAAGTTGAAATTCAACATTGGTGGCGATGAGGTGGAGTTCGCACTACTTGCAGCCATGAAGGGGGAGCAACTAACTGATGATATCTTCAACATCTACGATGAAGAAGAATCAAGAGAATTGGTGAGCTCTATCCTTATTAATGATCCACTCGAAAGAGTTATTAGCTTCAGTTTAATGGAGGAAGGTATAGATGCTTCTTGTGATGCAGATATACGGAGCCTGAAGGCACTGGAAGAAGATCCAGGAGCCATGACTGAGAAGCTGATCCAGGAAACGAAGATTTCCAGCCTCGGATCCAGTAGCAGTACCTCGACCGAGGCACTTTCTGGACTGAGCGAGGCGTCTGAAGAACACCTCGGTCAACGCCTTTACGCCTCGACCGAGGTCGACAGAGAGACGATTCAAACTGAGACTGCACATAGTCCAGTTTCTGACACCACTTCACTGGAAAGAGGAAGCACATATCCCTCCCAGAAAGCACCCCCAGTTGTGGAGCTTAAACAACTCCCTAGTCACTTGAGGTATATCTTTCTTGGGCCGGATTCTACTTATCCCGTTATTGCTAGTGCTTCCCTCTCCGATTCTGAATTATCTAAGCTAATGCATGTCCTGAGAAAGCATCGGAAAGCCATAGGCTACACCACGGACGATCTTATTGGCATTAACCCTTCTTTCTGCATGCATAGAATTCTAATGGAAGATAATCATAAGACTTCACGGGAACCTCAAAGACGGTTAAATCCGATCATGAAAGAGGTTGTGAAGAAGGAAGTTCTTAAGTTGTTGGATGCAGGTATTATTTATCCTATCTCGGACAGCAAGTGGGTTAGCCCGGTGCATGTCGTTCCGAAGAAAGGAGGGATGACCGTTGTGACGAATAAGAACAACGAGTTGATCCCAACAAGGACCGTTACGGGCTGGAGAGTTTGCATCGACTATAGGAAGCTGAACACGGCTACTAGGAAAGATCATTTTCCGCTTCCCTTCATTGATCAAATGCTCGAACGGTTGGCCCAGCATTCACACATTTGCTACTTGGACGGCTATAGTGGATTCTTCCAGATTCCTATCCATCCGGATGATCAGGAGAAGACCACTTTCACATGTCCTTGGGGGACGTTTGCTTATCGGAGGATGCCATTCGGATTGTGCAATGCACCCGCTACCTTCCAGCGATGCATGATGGCCATCTTCTCCGAATACATAGAGGAGATCATGGAGGTATTCATGGATGATTTTTCTGTATATGGTTCCTCATTTGATGATTGCCTATCTAACCTTTCTCTAGTGCTTAAAAGATGTGAGGACACTAACCTTGTTTTGAATTGGGAAAAGTGTCATTTTATGGTTAATGAAGGCATTGTGCTAGGACACCTCGTTTCTAATCGAGGTATTGAGGTCGATCGAGCTAAGATCGAGACTATTGAGAAACTCCCTCCTCCTTGTTCTGTTAAGGGTGTGAGGAGTTTTCTCGGGCATGCAGGTTTCTATAGGAGATTCATCAAGGACTTCTCCAAGATTTCTAAACCTCTAACTAACCTCTTGAATAAAGATGTTGTTTTTGAGTTTTCGCAGGAGTGTCTTGATGCTTTTTACAGGATTAAGGAAGCGTTGATCTCCGCTCCCATTATCCAACCTCCTGACTGGACCTTGCCCTTTGAGGTCATGTGTGACGCTAGCGATGTAGCCGTAGGAGCGGTGCTTGGGCAAAAGAAGGATGGACGGACCACCGCCATTTACTATGCTAGCAAGACGCTAGATGTAGCACAACGCAACTACGCTACCACTGAGAAGGAGTTATTGGCGGTTGTATATGCTTTCGAGAAGTTTCGTTCCTATCTAGTAGGGGCGAAAGTCATTGTCTACACCGACCATGCAGCCATTCGTTACTTGTTGGCTAAGAAGGATGCAAAGCCGCGCCTTATTCGATGGATTCTCTTGCTCCAAGAGTTTGACCTAGAGATCCGCGATAAGAAGGGATCCGAGAATTCAGTTGCGGACCACCTCAGCCGGTTACCGGAATCCTCCCGCGAGACGGATAGCCCACCCATAGACGATTCATTCCCCGACGAGCACTTGCACGTTTTGGAGCGTTTGATGGACTTACTTACTTCACCCCACGATGGAGGTGAAGTATGGGGTGAGGGAACCTCCTACCTCGTTTGAGACGCATCATGGTCCAGCTAGCGACCTTAAATCAAGCGCTTCTTGGGAGGCAACCCAAGGTATTGCTTTCTTTCCCGTTTTCTAGTCTAGTTTAGATAGTTTTTGTTTTTGCTTTGCTTTGCTTTGTTTTTGGTGTTTTAGACAGATAACAGGAAGGAGCATTCCAGGAAAGGGAGAAGTTCGAGATTCTGAGAAGAAAGAAGCACCTCGGTCACTGTCAGAACACCTCGACCGAGTTGATTCTTGAAGCAACCGAGGCGACTAGGGTTTCTGCAGAACCGCCTCGGTCCGTACCACCTCGGTCCAGTCGAGACCATCTCGACCGAGGTGACAGCAGATCTCGCGACAGTATAAAAAGGAAAAATTACTTTTCACTTTTTATTTTTACGCATTTCGACCGCGGCACAGAATCGCCTCGCTCCCTCATTTCTCGCTCGTTTTCGAAGATTTCTGCTTCCAAACCGAGATTAAAGAGTAGAGGAGTCGATTACTACAACAGATCTGCAAGAAATTTGAGCGATTCGACCGAAACGAGGAGCGACAGCATCATCAGCACATGATGGCTCAGCTACAGTTCCAGCATGTCATGGGCTATCCCTATGACCCTACTTTGTACCCGTACATGCCACCACCACCACCGGATCAGGACTTCTGAGGAGCTGCAGGATTTTATTTATTTTATTTTTATGCAGTTCGGCTCTTTATCCGGTGAGTCCTCCTTTCTTTCAGACTTTATTTACACCCACTGGGACAGTGTGTCTCAAGTATGGGGTAGTTGATGTATTATCTGACTTATTTGACTTATGATGTATTATTTACCGGATATTTTCATATTCATGCTTTATCTGCATTTATATGTTTATCTGAGATTGCATGCATACTTACAGGTTATTTGATTGAGAAAAACGTCGAAACCGAAAAAAGAAAAAAAAAAAAAATGGATTTAAAAAAATTTTTGACCTCGACCGGGACAGTTCTGGCAAAACGAGGTGTTTCAGCTCGGTTGAACCAAGAACATCTCGACCGAGGTGGGCGTAACAGAGAGTTTTCGAAAAAGATTTGTGTTACTTATCTGGATATGATCTCAGTGAAGATTTTGTTTACCGACTGGATTTAAATTCTTTATATGTTTGAAATGTTTTATGATATGTTTAAGTTGCTAAATGCTTTGTTTAAAATTATTGGCATGTTTAATACTTTATTTTTATCCAAATTATGTTGAATTTGAAGGTTGACACCGCAGCATAAGTTCTCTCACGTTCTTCTTGGAAAGACCAAGGCAATTCATTCTTCTTCTTCTTCTTCTTCTTGATCATGCTTAGCCCCTCATATACATATTGCCTCCCTTTACCTATCCGGGAATTTGGAAGCAAGCAAAGTGGTGAAAGCAAGTCAAAAGTTGAGAAGTGGCTGAAAGTGAAAGTGTTAGAAAGCAATAATAGGTTTGGGGAAGTCAATCATGAAGATGAGTAACTCGGCACCATTCACATAGCCGGGTGTTTGTGTCTTGCCAAAGTCGGATTGAGCGATATTCCTAACGGGTCATGGTATGTGCATCAAGGGTTTGACGCATCTCGAGAAATTGATGATTGCGGATTTCCTAGGCTTCGGTTATTGTGCACCTCTGTCCATGCATCCCAAAAAGTAAAGTAAAAGAAAAAAAAGTGTGAAATAAGCAAAGCTTATTGGTGGAAGATGTTGCAAGTCAAAGTGAAAGTGAAGTTCATCCTTTTCCCGGATTCTAGCACCACATTACCTTACATACATCCCTACCCTACACGTTTCTTGACCTTTCTTTTGGGAAGCCCTTGAGACCTTGAGCTTGTTGATTGACTTAGCGGTCTAAATCGGATTATACATGATTAATTTTGATAATTATGATTTATTATGCATTCTATGATTTTATGCAAAGATGAACAACTTTCCTATATTTATAAAATGTTTTGATCATATTGAGTTTTTAATTCCATGAAGTACTCTCTTAGAGTGATCTATGATAGTTGCACACCATAAAAATATTTTTTTGAAAGACTTTTCATTGATTTTCTTGACTTATAATCCATTCTATCTTGATTTCTATATGAGGAACTTGCTTAGGGACAAGCAAGGGCTAAGTATGGGGTATTTTGATAGCATGAATTATAGTCTATATTTTGGGGTTTGTTTGGACGTTTTATCTTTCATAATCTGCATGTTTGTATGTGCATTATGTGATTTTACTACCATTTCATCTACCTTTGCGAGAATCGAGGTCTACACCTAGTTTCGTTGTAATTGCAGGTAATATGGTACGTTTTGCATCGAAAAGGAGCAAAAGGAGTCAAGAGTCATTTGGAGCTACATTCAGGAAGCACAACCATGGATTAAAGATTTACTTTGGACCAGTTTTGAGAGATTCTACATTCAGTTGTGAGTCACCTCGGTTGACCAGAGATTCATCTCGACCGAGGCGATCTAGAGACACCGACTCGACCGAGGCGAACACCTAGGACGCGGCGAGAATATTTTATTCTTGGCTGAGATCTTTTAAAATTGGAAAGTGATCTTATATTTTTGGGCTGAGCTTCTAGAAGGAAGGAGATATGCAGAATCATATATTTTACCTATATTTATGGGATAATATCTTCTTAAGATTTCTTATCTTTGGAGGGTTATTTTTCCTATAAAAAGGGTTGGATTTTCCACAAATCCGATCATGCTTAGATGCTTAGAGGCTGCATACACCGCATACAATCCGATTACAGCTGAGGACACGCAGCAGCCGCATCCTACTCCAATTTGGGAGTTGTTGAAGAACCTTTTTGAAGGTCGAAGGAAGATTGAAGACTATAGCTTTATAGCTTTTTGGAGGGTTTTGTAAGATTGTCTTCAATTCCTTTCCTTGTTGTCTTGTCTTGTTGGATTATTATCCAAGGAACGATTTTGTGTGTTATTTGATTCAGTTATTGAAGTGTTTTCATTAAATTCTTCTTTGTTCAAATATTCACCTTCTTCCCATATATTTAATACTTTCATTATGATGATGAGTGGCTAATTTCCTTGTGTGATTCTAGGGTGATTGGCTGAAGGTTGTGGGAAAAACAATGATAGAATAATCTTAATCACAGTAGGATCCTGAAAGTTCGAGTCTTTAACCTTAACCCTAAGCATCTCGTTCAGTCGATGAACATCTCGGCCGGGGTGGAAACTGGCTGACCGAGGTGGCTTATCCGATCCTTAACTGAGAGTTAATGTGTTAGAGTTTGCCAAATCCTATTCTTATTATACCTTTCTGGTTCAAAGCAAGCTTAGGATGAGACTTACCCGGTAATTCCTTAGTTTGTATACCAACGATCATAAGTTTAGGTAATAAAGGCTTGTCCTTTATTGGGGTTTGAGTGTGCTTCCATCCCATCTTTGTGAGTTAGCCTGAGACTTACCCGGTAAAGGTTGATTCTATACCCTTAGATGGTGTGTTAGTTTGAGGTTATAGTTCTTTATCTTAATTCCTTGAGACTTACCCGGTAATAGGAGTTATGGTTTGGGATTAGTGTGTAGTGAGACTTACCCGGTGATCTACTCCACTTTAGAAACACCTTCCCCATGCAAAAATCTCAGCTTTGTCCGCTTATCTATAGATCTTGAGTTGGAACCACAACTAGATGCTTTAATCCCTAGAATTGCATGTTTGCTTTATTTGACATCTTATTCATCTTTGATTGTATACTTGCTCTTGTGGTTAGCATTAACACTAGCATACCGTATTGGACTTTGTTTCACTAAGTCCCTGTGATCGACCCCTGGAATTTTCTTGCTTTTACTACGATTGACCCGTACACTGCGGGTTCGCATCCTTGTTTTAAGCTTAAGTCTAGGGTTATAAATTTAAAGCTTGCACACACCGTTTGGAGCGAACAAGTTTTTGGCGCCGTTGCCGGGGACAGTTCTGATATGTTTAAGTTGCTAAATGCTTTGTTTAAGTTGCTAAATACTTACAGGTTATTTGATTGAGAAAAACGTCGAAACCGAAAAAAGAAAAAAAAAAAAAATGGATTTAAAAAAATTTTTGACCTCGACCGGGACAGTTCTGGCAAAACGAGGTGTTTCAGCTCGGTTGAACCAAGAACATCTCGACCGAGGTGGGCGTAACAGAGAGTTTTCGAAAAAGATTTGTGTTACTTATCTGGATATGATCTCAGTGAAGATTTTGTTTACCGACTGGATTTAAATTCTTTATATGTTTGAAATGTTTTATGATATGTTTAAGTTGCTAAATGCTTTGTTTAAAATTATTGGCATGTTTAATACTTTATTTTTATCCAAATTATGTTGAATTTGAAGGTTGACACCGCAGCATAAGTTCTCTCACGTTCTTCTTGGAAAGACCAAGGCAATTCATTCTTCTTCTTCTTCTTCTTCTTGATCATGCTTAGCCCCTCATATACATATTGCCTCCCTTTACCTATCCGGGAATTTGGAAGCAAGCAAAGTGGTGAAAGCAAGTCAAAAGTTGAGAAGTGGCTGAAAGTGAAAGTGTTAGAAAGCAATAATAGGTTTGGGGAAGTCAATCATGAAGATGAGTAACTCGGCACCATTCACATAGCCGGGTGTTTGTGTCTTGCCAAAGTCGGATTGAGCGATATTCCTAACGGGTCATGGTATGTGCATCAAGGGTTTGACGCATCTCGAGAAATTGATGATTGCGGATTTCCTAGGCTTCGGTTATTGTGCACCTCTGTCCATGCATCCCAAAAAGTAAAGTAAAAGAAAAAAAAGTGTGAAATAAGCAAAGCTTATTGGTGGAAGATGTTGCAAGTCAAAAGTGAAAGTGAAGTTCATCCTTTTCCCGGATTCTAGCACCACATTACCTTACATACATCCCTACCCTACACGTTTCTTGACCTTTCTTTTGGGAAGCCCTTGAGACCTTGAGCTTGTTGATTGACTTAGCGGTCTAAATCGGATTATACATGATTAATTTTGATAATTATGATTTATTATGCATTCTATGATTTTATGCAAAGATGAACAACTTTCCTATATTTATAAAATGTTTTGATCATATTGAGTTTTTAATTCCATGAAGTACTCTCTTAGAGTGATCTATGATAGTTGCACACCATAAAAATAGTTTTTTGAAAGACTTTTCATTGATTTTCTTGACTTATAATCCATTCTATCTTGATTTCTATATGAGGAACTTGCTTAGGGACAAGCAAGGGCTAAGTATGGGGTATTTTGATAGCATGAATTATAGTCTATATTTTGGGGTTTGTTTGGACGTTTTATCTTTCATAATCTGCATGTTTGTATGTGCATTATGTGATTTTACTACCATTTCATCTACCTTTGCGAGAATCGAGGTCTACACCTAGTTTCGTTGTAATTGCAGGTAATATGGTACGTTTTGCATCGAAAAGGAGCAAAAGGAGTCAAGAGTCATTTGGAGCTACATTGAGGAGCAAAAAGGAATCCTTCAGGAAGCACAACCATGGATTAAAGATTTACTTTGGACCAGTTTTGAGAGATTCTACATTCAGTTATGAGTCACCTCGGTTGACCAGAGATTCATCTCGACCGAGGCGATCTAGAGACACCGACTCGACCGAGGCGAACACCTAGGACGCGGCGAGAATATTTTATTCTTGGCTGAGATCTTTTAAAATTGGAAAGTGATCTTATATTTTTGGGCTGAGCTTCTAGAAGGAAGGAGATATGCAGAATCATATATTTTACCTATTTTTATGGGAATATATCTTCTTAAGATTTATTATCTTTGGAGGGTTATTTTTCCTATAAAAAGGGTTGGATTTTCCACAAATCCGACGATGCTTAGAGGCTGCATACACCGCATACGATCCGATTACAGCTGAGGACACGCAGCAGCCGCATCATACTCCAATTTGGGAGAGATTTGAAGAACCTTTTTGAAGGTTGAAGGAAGATTGAAGACTATAGCTTTATAGCTTTTTGGAGGGTTTTTGTAAGATTGTCTTCAATTCCTTTCCTTGTTGTCTTGTCTTGTTGGATTATTATCCAAGGAACGATTTTGTGTGATATTTGATTCAGTTATTGAAGTGTTTTCATTAAATTCTTCTTTTTCAAATATTCACCTTCTTCCATATATTTAATACTTTCATTATGATGATGAGTGGCTAATTTCCTTGTGTGATTCTAGGGTGATTGGCTGAAGGTTGTGGGAAAAACAATGATAGAATGATCTTAATCACAGTAGGATCCTGAAAGTTCGAGTCTTTAACCTTAACCCTAAGCATCTCGTTCAGTCGATGAACATCTCGGCCGGGGTGGAAACTGGCTGACCGAGGTGGCTTATCCGATCCTTAACTGAGAGTTAATGTGTTAGAGTTTGCCAAATCCTATTCTTATTATACCTTTCTGGTTCAAAGCAAGCTTAGGATGAGACTTACCCGGTAATTCCTTAGTTTGTATACCAACGATCATAAGTTTAGGTAATAAAGGCTTGTCCTTTATTGGGGTTTGAGTGTGCTTCCATCCCATCTTTGTGAGTTAGCCTGAGACTTACCCGGTAAAGGTTGATTCTATTCCCTTAGATGGTGTGTTAGTTTGAGGCAATAGTTCTTTATCTTAATTCCTTGAGACTTACCCGGTAATAGGAGTTACGGTTTGGGATTAGTGTGTAGTGAGACTTACCCGGTGATCTACTCCACTTTAGAAACACTTTCCCCATGCAAAAATCTCAGCTTTGTCCGCTTATCTATAGATCTTGAGTTGGAACCACAACTAGATGCTTTAATCCCTAGAATTGCATGTTTGCTTTATTTGACATCTTATTCACCTTTGATTGTATTACTTGCTCTTGTGGTTAGCATCAACACTAGCATACCGTATTGGACTTTGTTTCACCAAGTCCCTGTGATCGACCCCTGGAATTTTCTTGCTTTTACTACGATTGACCCGTACACTGCGGGTTCGCATCCTTGTTTTAAGCTTAAGTCTAGGGTTATAAATTTAAAGCTTGCACACACCGTTTGGAGCGAACATAATACCCGTTTGGTGTTGACTTGCATTCACGTCAATATGGCATCAGGAGGGGCATGTAACTCTACGATCTAATTCTGGTGTGAAGCCTTCTCATTATAAGTGAATATTGAGCATAAAAAGACATACCCATTGTTGTAATAAGACAATAAATCTAGGTAGACTGATATGATGGGTCATGGACCGAACGAGACAAGCTCTTTCCGGGCCTTTGGCCCAGGAAGAAATAACGAGCGAGCAAGTCATGACCAACATAGATCAAGAAAATCCTAGCATGATTTGGAGTTTTCACCCCAAATCCCAATAAGGTGACTACTTACTCATGACCAAAAATTCAATAACACAAACAACTGAAATGAATATCATTGTAATAAACTAGATTTAAAGTAAGTAATGTAGGAAGAATAATGGACTAAAATGGACTTACCAATTCAAATTTTTGGCCAAAATAAGAATGATAACGTATCTAGAGAAGAGATTTGAGAAAAACTTCAAGAACACCTTCAAAATTCAAGGCCAATTGGCCAATCTTGCTTACAAAGAGAATTTTAGAGAATTGTTGTGTGGCTTGGATGGTATATCAGTAACAAGCGGTCATGCCCTCTATCTATAGGATAAATTTCGTTGTCCGCCATCTAGAATCATCCTAACAAACTCACACATCAAGTGTGAGTTAGTTACAAAAGTGGTCCACACCGGGTAGCATGGGTCGAATTTTCCGTAGCCTTAGGTCGGGATGAAGAGCTTCTACTTCGAATTTTTCCACCGTCATTAGAGAATTACACTTAGTACGAGTTTTGGTGCTTCATTGGCCGAGTTTTTGTGCTTCTTAGGTCGAGTTGCCTCTTTCACCCAGAGTAAGTGCAATCTCCTTCTAGAAGGTATTCTTTGCTCGAGTTTACCCTTCAACTTAGGTCGGGGTTTTGTGCTTCTTTGCTCGAGTTTTCTGAGTGAACTCAAACTAAGTGGACTTTTGCAACTTGAGTTGTTCCTAGCTCGGGTTTACAAGTCTTCTTACCTCGAGTTTTTGTAAACTCGAGGGTCCTCTTGTAGAGCTTTTTGCTTGTTTGTTCCTTGTTTTCTTTCCTTTTTTGTGTTCTTCTTCCTTTGGCTCTTTGATGATGATGAGGATGTGGTGAGCACTCCTTGGATCGGCATAGATTTTTCTTTTGTGCTCCAATGTAGACCTAAAAACACAAAACACAAGGGGATTGGACATTCTTTGATACTTTAAAGCATAAGTAAAGATGTGAATGTCTTTATCCATGTAAAACTAAGGAAAAACACAGAAAATTACATCTATAAAGATATCATAAAAAATGTTATCAAAGGGATGTTAAAATCTTCAAGACTTAGAATCCCCAAATTTTACGTGTAGGCCTAAACCTTCAACAAGAGCATAATAGGATACAACCATCATTCATTGAGGCTTCGGTTGCCGGCTCCCCTGTCATCAAGTCACCGAGCTTTTGTGAAAGATTTGGGAAGAAGAGGTACAAATTGATGAAACTTTTGAGAAAGATTGGCCAAGAGGCCACATGCAAGTCGTTTCCGATAGAGTAGCAAGTACAAGATTAAGGTTTCATCTAGTATAATTTGTGTAAAATTGGGATTTTGGGTACTAATTTAACCAACATAAGTGGCGGGCAACAAAATAATTTTAGCGGGTTGATGTAACACCCCGAATCCGCGGGACTCGGGATGCCACATTGGGCTAGGATCTCACAATGGATCCTGACCCTAGCCTGACAACAAGTTCACTGGACCTTACAACATGACACTGACAAATATAAAACAAATACATAAAACAATATAAACTGTACGACCCAAAGTAAACAACAACATAGCCGAGTATATAAAACGACATCCTCACATAGGAGGTACAAAAGATCATCCTCACGTAGGAGGGGAAACACAACAACCCCAAACCAACCACCTAATGTACGAGAGTCCTCGGCCTGACACCCTGCCAGATCACTCAGCAACGCCTAACCTGTAAACATCTACAACACGGTATGAAACCGTTAGCTAACCATACATATATGAGATAATGCATAAGCACAAGCACAATCATGAAAGATAAACACCTCAGCATGCTATCACACATTTACCCACTTATTATCTTTATATAATAACCATTCACTCAAAAACCGTATATATATAGATAGATGAAAGTATGTGACACGAGGACCGATACATCCCCGCCTCTGAGTGCAATGTCCAACTATACGAGTATCGGTCACACAATCCGTGTACCCTATGGGAGTGGATTGCGCCCTTCCTGTAAACCAGTCTGGCCCGACATCAAAGAACCTCCCAGACTCCACGGCGGGATGAAAGAGAAAGGTTATCACAGCCACGCAGTGGGGCAGTCAATAAAACATAGGTCGATAAAAACGACAACTCATGCTATCATAGCAACCATATAAAGCATACACCACTCATGCAAACACCCAATATAAGGATGGCAGCTAAGTAAGTCCTACGGACTTACCTCAACCTCGTACATTCACAACCACGATCAACCTCCAATCCTGAGAGGGACACTGCCTAATAACAAGGCATAAAGAGATATCAATACTCCTATCAATCAAAAAGGTCACATCTAGACTCAAGGGATCCATAAGGATCATAATCAATCTATAAGCCTCACAACCAACTAAACCTCAATATTTCAACATAACTCACAATTCCTCAAATCTCAAGGTAGTATCTAATCAACATTCCTCAATCTCAATTCTAATCCTAATTTAATTAATTAACCTTTAATTAATTAATTAGATTTCGCCAGAATAACGTTTTGCCCGCAGGCAATTTCTAAACCCACATGTCATCAGATTTCATCAAACAAACTATCCATAATCACCAGAATAATATAACGACCATAATGGAATTTCTAATTATCCATTTTGACAAGCCTAAAGTCAATTTAGGCCAAATCGCAGTACGGAAAACGAATAAATTCATAACTTATTCGTTACTAACCCGATTGACGATCTGAAAGAAGATTCGGAATCACAGCGACGCAGGCTACGTATGGACAACATCAAATTCATCGGAATCTGAGCGACGGAACCGTCCTGGTGACATATATGCTCGACCATCCCTCCATATACTCGGAAATACAGAAACTCGGTACCGACATGAAGAGAATGAAGAGAGGAATCCAGAAACTCAAACGGAATTGAAATCGGATTAGAAACGGAGAGTAGATCTGAGTTTGAAGTTGAGAGAAATTAGAGTTTTTACGAAGAAACGTGAAAGGAAATGAATTAATAAAGGATTTCCCGCTATTTATAGTGAAAACAATAATTATCCTTTAGCAAAGACGATAATTATCCTTTAACCGATCCAAAGGCGGGTCAAACCTCTTTCTCCAAACTTCTCGAGATTGGAACATTAAATCTGGAATATTGTAGGGATAATTATTCCACAACGGCCTCGGAAACGTGTATTCCTAAGCCGTCTTTCTTAGCCGTTAAGAAACGAAATAGCGACTCTTTTGGCCGTTTTGCCTCTTCATGTTATTTCATATCTAGGACATATCCGATGTCCTGATCATTTCTCTCAACTGCATTTTTATTAACTGGAGCTCCCAAATGCTCCAAATAACACCGGAGGGTAAAAATAATTACCCGGGGGAAAAATTAAAAATTTTCCCAAACGTCCAAAATTACGCGAGGAACATAACAGTGGGACTCTTACTCATCACTTGCGAAGTCTTCGCGAGTTGTATGTTAATTACTATCAACGATTAAGTTAATCAACATTAATTAGAATTCGAAATCCTAGCTATTACATCACACACCCCTTAAAAAAAAGTTTCGTCCCGAAACTTGAACAATTCCCAAATCCTCTCGGACCCATACGCCGAGGTATAACTCTCACTCTTTCTATCGGAGGTATCACATCTCCGTTCAAAAGATCACAACCTATAACAATCTATAACCTCAAGTATAAACATGGAGGAATCATCATCTCTTGGAAACAGGGCCATAACGCTACCCAAAGGCGTAGAGGAATCACTTCTCTCGCCATACCACATCACAAGCCATAGAGGAAGCACATCTCTAGTCAAAACATATCACAGGCATAGAGGAAATACATCTCTAGCCAACCCATAAACATATATATATATATATCGCATGGAGGAATCACATCTCCACTGAACTATGTCCATCAAGGTAGCATGGAGGAAAGAACCATCTCCAGCTGAATCCTAATCCCACTCAAATAGCATGGAGGAAAGAACCATCTCCAGCTATAAATATAATCATACTCGGGTAGCGTGAAGGAAGTAATCATCTCCAGCTATAGCATACATCACGCTAGCACATCAAGATCTACTAAGATCATAAATCACATCACATCTAGCATGGAATAACACATCAAGGCATATAAGCACATAAGCACAACATTCATCAAGATAGCAATAAGATCTACTTGTGCTCCCACAAATGGGTCTGTCCCAACGTATACTCTAGATAGTTCCTCAGGACACTATCCTCAGTCTCTCACATAGCCTCTTCAGGTCTTCATCTTGACCATCATATCCTCAATATGGGAATGTCTTTCGAATGCAAGCGTTACATATCTCATTCCAAGAATGTAATCGAATGCTCAACAAAAGTGTGGTTGGACTCAACCATCAAATCATCGTAACTCACGAGGTGTCTCGAGTCTGGTATATACTTCCTCAGTTGAGAAATATGAAACACTGGGTGGATATCCTCTAATCTCAGAGGCAAAGCTAAACATCATGCTACCTTCTCCGTACTAGTCGATCTCAAATAAACCATCATGTTGGAAACTCAGTTCCCTTTCCATATTAACACGTCTAACGTCTCGCAGCTGAGATACTTACAGCCGAACATGAACTCTCGCTTGAACTTTAGAGGTTAACGCCTCTTGTCTACATATAATATCTGGTGACTCTATACAGCCAACATTCTTCCTTCAATCAACGTCACTTGAACTATAAAATCCTGAATCTGGTCAGGTGTTATTCCACTACTACTGCTAGATCACTTCTAGCATAAGGATATACGACATCTATGTCTATATATATTGCCTCATAGGGCCATCCCAGAAAGATGCACGTCCTTCATTGTTATATAATAAACTTATTAATGGAAGATAATATAACCATCCATGTTTCCCATTCAACTTACAACTTATAATAGATCTTTAAGATCTAGATGATCCTCTCTAATGACCATCTGTTAGGGGGTGAAGTGTAGTCATGAGGTACATACTCGTCCCCAAAGCAGTCTGAATCTGCTGCCTAAAATCTCAAAGTAAAAACATTCATCTCGATCAGAAATGATCGTTCTCGGTATACCATGGAGTCTCACTATTTGTTTAGTGTACTCCTCAACCAATTCATTCACTAGCCACGTCCTTCTAATAGAAATGAAACGTGCCGGTTTCATTAATTTGTTACCAACAATCCAGATAACATAAATCTTCTATTGGGTCACAATCCCATAAAAAGTCCATAGAGATGTCCTCCCAAATTCTACTACTGCACTGGTAGTGGGTGGGGCTTATCTCTAGATCGGAAATACTCTATCTGGACCTACTGACAGGTCACACACTGTATCACAAATCTGGTTATATCGGCTTCATACAATATAATCGTCTCATCTCGTGGTACATCTTACTCGTACCTGAATGTATTGAATAAGGCGTACAATGGGTATACCGTAATATTCTCTATCTCTATCTGCATCAGCAGGTACATAAAAGTGGTCATGACTCTTCATCAGTCCATCTACTCACATGGAGAACTATGGTGCCTCAGTACGAGACATTCTTTCTCTAAACCTTGTCAAGGCTGGGCAGGTCTCCTGCTTCTATTGGACCTCATCCAACAGACCAGGTAGAACCTCTGAGGTATAACTGGGTATCCTCATCAAGGAACTGATTGTCCAACTCTAGCCAAGCTAGATCTCTTTGAAGCTGAGGTTGAACTATGAGTCTCACAATCATCTTCTCTTGGAGCGTCTTTCCATTCAAGTTATCGGCGACAACATTCAACTTCTCTGAATGATATGGAATCTTCAAGTCAAAGTCTTGATCAACTTAAGCTCTTAATTTTGGCGGTTATTCAACCCCTGTTGCATAAAATATACTTCAGATTTCTATGATCTATAGAAATTTGACATGAAGATCACACCGGTACGGTCTTCAAAACTTAAAGGCTTGAACTACCACTACTAACTCTAAACCATGAGTCCAGGTAGTTCTCATCATACGTTCTCAACTGTAAACACACATATCAATAACCCTATTCCTCTGTAGTAATACACATCTCAGACTTAGCTGGGATGTATCACCGTAAATCACGGTATCCCAAAAATCTTCTAACTACAACATAATGGAAGTAGAGGTCAAATGCCTCTTCAACTCTTCAGAACATAGACACACTGCTTTCATCACGTAGTTATGGTGATCTTCTCAAAAGACTCGCAAATGAATATGTAATCATATAAAATCCTTCCTCAAAGCATTGGTAGCAATCGGCTGAGCCAAGAAAACTACGTATTCCTTAATGTTCATCAGTATCTCCCATGTTACAACATACTTAATTCTCGCCAGGTCAACCATGATCCCACTAGCGGAGACAACATGGCCTAAAAAGGCTACCACTGACATCTCAACTTACACTTAGAGAGCGTAGCATACAACCCTCTATCTCTCGAAATCTGCAGAACGGTCCTCAGACGACCGGTCTACTATTCTCTGCTATGAGAGTATACCGACATGTCATCCATGAAGTCCACCATCAACTAATCAAGGAAGTCGATGAAGATACTATTCACCAACTCCATAAAAACTACTAAAACATTTGTCAACCCAAATGACATCACTACAAACTCGTAGTGTCCATAACGGGTATGGGATGATATCTCATACACATGCTGCTCTCTCATCCATGACTAGGGATATCTTGAGCACAAAGGAATCCTGAAAACACAATTTCTTCTTGAAGCTAACTCATCAGGTCGTCAATACGGAACATGGAACCCACTAGGGTAAACCCGTTTCGATCAACTTTTCAAGTTATCAGTACAATATCTCAACAAGCACCATATAGTGTGGCTTTCCCATTCAATCTTGTATCATACTTCAACTCGATAACAATGTCCACACTCCGCTGAGGTGGCAACTAGACGGTTCAGTAACACGTCTATAAACTCATAAACAACTGGAATACCTTCCATTGTTGGACTATCTCGCTCCTTCATGGTATAACACTAGAAGGTGTCACATCCTTGTGCTATCAGCTCGCTGCTCGTACAATACTGATGACAAACCCGTCTCTTCAAAGGTTTTAACCTCAGAAGACCTCTATTTAACTCAACTCAGTAAAGACTATAATAGTCTTACTATTAAAAGCTAACACCACATGATATCTATTCATCCAAACCATACACATAATGACTTCCTCATGTACCTACGACATGACAAAGAAGTCTACAACCATACACGGGTCCCTAAAATAAGGGAACAAACACGCATCTCACGGGTATCTCAGACCCAAAAAGGTAATCCTGTAAAAGAAAATCCACCTTCTACTATATACCAAAATTCAACCATTAACGCATGCATCGAAAGACATGACGTGCATAGCACTCACAACAAGCAAAACTCCACCAGGTAAACCATTAACGAGAATGGTACATATAACAGCTAACACTCGTAGCTCCTCTACATATCATCACTCAATGTCAGATCCATGCTCCTCAGGTATCATTGAGGTCATTACTATAGCCTCCACTTCCACTCTTTTTGCACCGGAAAGAGGAAGGTCTTGCTGGGAAGAAACACCACCGTGTTGACAGAAAGGGCCAGATGGCCTAACTCACCACAAGTGAAACAAGCTATCAGTGCCAAAGGGCACACAGAACGCAAATGATCTGGATAGCCACAACTGAAACGTAATCATCCCATCCTTGCAACCTGTGCAACTGAAGGGTAACTCAATTTTCGTCGTCCACCTTGAATGATCTTATTCCGAGAGGGAACTTGTAAAGGCAACGCCTTGCCCTGTCGACAAAACTTCGCTTTATGTCCTGCTTTACCACACGTAAAGCATATTATGGGCGCCTTTGGGCACACAGCTCGCCGGTGTCCAAACTTCCCGCAATTAAAACACTATAGTTCCGTGCCAATCGTCTTCATGGCCAAAGGACCACTTGGTTGTCCTGGTATCTGACTTGGTTCACCATTCATCATCTTTGCTTCTCCACTAACTAATTCAATCCGTTGCTTCTTCTCTGATCCAAAAGCTTCAGTTGATCTCACAGATGTTGGTAATTCCGGTGTAGGTCTACCCGCTATCACCGCCTCATATACTTGCTGCATATACTCTTGAAACTCGGATCTACTCATGGAGACACGATCAGCCTCTTCAAACTCGTTCTCTGCCATAGGAGAAACAATAACGGAAACTGGTCCCTGACTTATCACCACTGGAGGAAGAAAGGGTGTACCCCTACCTCGTCCCATTACAGGTACTACTCTAGTCTGAGCCATTTGTAGGATATACGCACCTAATCTTATAAGGCTATATATATGCCATAGGTATCGATATGTATATAATACATCCACATAATCCATAATACACATATATATACATATCTATACTGTAGAGATCCATGGCAGAGGTGATGACTTCTCGTACATTCTATCCCAAAACCACACTTAAAACCAAAACCTTTGAAAACGTCAGATCCCATGTGGGCTCTGTTTATTTTACCTATCAAACCTCATTGTAGGTAGCAAGTGTCATTGTTGTTAACCTGGGCTCTGATACCAACTCTGTAACACCCCGAATCCGCGGGACTCGGGATGCCACATTGGGCTAGGATCTCACAATGGATCCTGACCCTAGCCTGACAACAAGTTCACTGGACCTTACAACATGACACTGACAGATATAAAACAAATACATAAAACAATATAAATTGTACGACCCAAAGTAAACAACAACATAGCCGAGTATATAAAACGACATCCTCACATAGGAGGTACAAAAGATCATCCTCACGTAGGAGGGGAAACACAACAACCCCAAACCAACCACCTAATGTACGAGAGTCCTCGGCCTGTCACCCTGCCAGATCACTCAGCGACGCCTAACTTGTAAACATCTACAACACGGTATGAAACCGTTAGCTAACCATACATATATGAGATAATGCATAAGCACAAGCACAATCACGAAAGACAAACACCTCAGCATGCTATCACACATTTACCCACTTATTATCTTTATATAATAACCATTCACTCAAAAACCATATATATATAGATAGATGAAAGTATGTGACACGAGGACCGATACATCCCCGCCTCTGAGTGCAATGTCCAGCTGTACGAGTATCGGTCACACAATCCGTGTACCCTATGGGAGTGGATTGCGCCCTTCCTGTAAACCAGTCTGGCCTGACATCAAAGAACCTCCTAGACTCCACGGCGGGATGAAAGAGAAAGGTTATCACAGCCACGCAGTGGGGCAGTCAATAAAACATAGGTCGATAAAAACGACAACTCATGCTATCATAGCAACCATATAAAGCATACACCACTCATGCAAACACCCAATATAAGGATGACAGCTAAGTAAGTCCTACGGACTTACCTCAACCTCGTACAATCACAACCACGATCAACCTCCAATCCTGAGAGGGACACTGCCTAATAACAAGGCATAAAGAGATATCAATACTCCTATCAATCAAAAAGGTCACATCTAGACTCAAGGGATCCATAAGGGTCATAATCAATCTATAAGCCTCACAACCAACTAAACCTCAATATTTCAACATAACTCACAATTCCTCAAATCTCAAGGTAGTATCTAATCAACATTCCTCAATCTCAATTCTAATCCTAATTTAATTAATTAACCTTTAATTAATTAATTAGATTTCGCCAGAATAACGTTTTGCCCGCAGACAATTTCTAAACCCACCTGTCATCAGATTTCATCAAACAAACTATCCATAATCACTAGAATAATATAACGACCATAATGGAATTTCTGATTATCCATTTTGACAAGCCTAAAGTCAATTTAGGCCAAATCGCAGTACGGAAAATGAATGAATTCATAACTTATTCGTTACTAACCCGATTGACGATCTGAAAGAAGATTCGGAATCACAACGACGCAGGCTACGTATGGACAACATCAAATTCATCGGAATCTGAGCGACGGAACCGTCCTGGTGACATATATGCTCGACCAGCCCTCCATATACTCGGAAATGCAGAAACTCGGTACCGATATGAAGAGAATGAAGAGAGGAATCCAGAAACTCAAACGGAATTGAAATCGGATTAGAAACGGAGAGCAGATCTGAGTTTGAAGTTGAGAGAAATCAGAGCTTTTACGAAGAAACGTGAAAGGAAATGAATTAATAAAGGATTTTCCGCTATTTATAGTGAAAACGATAATTATCCTTTAGCAAAGACGATAATTATCCTTTAACCGATCCAAAGGCGGGTCAAACCTCTTTCTCCAAACTTCTCGAGATTGGAACATTAAATCTGGAATATTGTAGGGATAATTATTCCACAACGGCATCGGAAACGTGTATTCCTAAGCCGTCTTTCTTAGCCGTTAAGAAACGAAATAGCGACTCTTTTGGCCGTTTTGCCTCTCCATGTTATTTCATATCTAGGACAAATCCGATGTCCTGATCATTTCTCTCAACTGCATTTTTATTAATTGGAGCTCCCAAATGCTCCAAATAACACCGGAGGGTAAAAATAATTACCCGGGGGAAAAAGTAAAAATTTCCCCAAACGTCCAAAATTACGCGAGGAACATAACAGTGGGACTCTTACTCATCACTTGCGAAGTCTTCGCAAGTTGTATGTTAATTACTATCAACGATTAAGTTAATCAACATTAATTAGAATTCGAAATCCTAGCTATTACAGTTGACATGCCATTGATTTTTTCAAAGGGGTTTTTATAAACCATTTCAATATTAAAAAACGCTACTAGAAGCCACTTCATTTGTGCACACCGCTTCATTTTTGCGTTGCTTATTCCAAAATTTTCAAAACCGTTTCTTAAACCATTTCAATAAGTTGGACCTTTAATTGAATCGTTTTATTACATATCTCCATAACATTGAACCGTTTCAATAAAGATTTAACGTAGTAGTGATAACTTTTGGCCAATAGTTTTAAAAAGTGTCTCGAAAAGGTTATCTTCTTTGACCATAGTGTTATTGTTAGTGAATGCCTCATTACCGATAATGTTCTAGCTTGCTACCTTTGATCTCTTTCATTATATGAAATATAAGGAAGGGAAACAAGGATTTACGGGTTGGATATGGTTAAAAGTGGAATGAAATTTTCTTAAACATTGTATTGGGGCCATGGGAAAAAAAAACCCTCAATTAAACTAGTTTCATAAGCTAACGGTTTGCTTATTTGTAAATTGGTTTATTTTCAGGTTTATAAACTAATGAGTTTATAGTTTATTTACGAGTTTATGTCTCAACGGGTTTATATAAATAAACCAAATAAGACTGTTTACTTGAAGTTTATTTTTTGATTTCTTTTACTTAAAAAAACACTCATGCCCCTACAAAAATCGAACAGTAACGTTGAATACCAAAGGGTGAATAAATAATATTAGGATGGAAAAGCACAAGACCAAATTATATTTTAAACAAAAATAACCATCAAAGCAAAAATAACTTGATCTGAAAATTTTATTTTTGATTAATTTATAAACCCAAATAAACCTGTAAAAAAAGAAATCATTACCCAAACACATAAAATTAAACCTAAAATTTATAAACTAAATAAAACGCAAATAAACTACAAATAAATATATATAATAAATAAAAAATAAATAAAACCCTTACTCAACAGTCCTAACAGTAAATTATTAGCGGTAAAATTTGGTTTCTCATTCACTTTCTCTGTCACCGCCGCTTCTCCCTTAGAGAGAGACCTCCGTCACAGGTGACTAGGTGAGTGGTACCGGTGCCGGCCATACTCCCTTTCTCTGTTTTCTCACCGCCGCTTTTCTCATAGACTCAGGGGCCGCTTCTCTCTTCTCCGTCACATCTGTAAATAAAAAATTCCCGCCACTTCTGCGGAAGACCACGGAGTAACGATTCACGAAACCCTAAATCGCTCGCCACAGATCTCCCTTCGTCTTATAGGTACTCTGCTTATGTCTTGTTCTGTTTTGCAATTGTAGTTTGGAGTTACAGATTTAATATAGTTTGCTTTTTGCTTCATTTGGTATGTAATTTGGAGTTGCGGATTGTATTTGCTTAATCTTAATTCAGTTTGAAACTTACCGTCTGAATTTGCTTTTTGCTTCATTTTGTATTACAATAAGGTATTTGAAAAAAAATCAACAGGTTTTTTGAATATCATGTTTTGCTTAATCGTAATTCATAGCTTGCCATTTAAATGTGCTCTTTTCTTTGTCTTGAATTGCTCCACAATCCATGATTTGGTTGAAATTGGTGTGTATCATTGTAGCTTTTTATTCTTGTTTTTGTTCATTGTGCAAGATTCTCCTTTGTTTATCCGAGGTCATTTTATCACTTCTGAATGCTGGTCACTTAAACATGATATTGAATAAGAATTGAGACTTGTGTAACCTTGTAATATGATAAGGTATATTTGTGACACGGATTCCTCAAAAAATGGCGAACAAAGGCGATGATGGAGGTGGCTTAGAGGCTCTACACCACCTAAAATCAACAGATCCTCCTCTCTTTATCCCTCCTTCCTCTGAGCTCTCTCTCCTCTCTCGTACAGCCTCCCAATATCTCTTCTCCTCTCTGAAACCCTACACGCCCAAATCGCCCTTTGATCAGCTACTTACTGATGGTTTTGACGCCGAACAAATTTGGCAGCAAATTGACCTCCAAAACCAACCATTAATTTCCTCCCTTCGCCGTGAGATCAAGCAGTTTGAGAAGGAGCCACGTCGGATTTCGAGAGGTTTTGATGCGGTTGTGGGGAAAGTGGGGTCCGGGCTGGAGAGAGCTGAGGTTGAAGATATGGAGCATGGTGATGATAGTGAATCCGGAGAGTTTGAGGAGGATATCAATGACGATGATGATGAGGAGGAGGAGAGTGACGATGATGATATGAAAGAGAATGAAATGGAGGAGGAGAGTGAAGACTATGGAAGTGGAGAGGAGCTTGAAGATAAATTTCTCAAGATCAAGGAATTGGAGAAGTATCTGAAGGAGGATGAAGAAAGAGAGTACGGACTGAAGGCGAAGCCAAAAAAGGCTGGTGGTAACAAGGCATCTAAGGATGATGATGAAACTGAGGTTGGAGAGGATGACGATGAGGATGAAGACGATCAGGTGAGACGAGCTCCAAATTTATGAGAAAGTTGGTATCTTTGAGCTATTAATTCAAGTTTTGATGGTTGTCTACAATATTTTGTAGCTTGGACTGTTTGAGGAGGGAGATGAAGATGACGAACTTGAAAGTGCTAGGTGTGTGCGTTCATTCCTTCTGTTTGAACTCTCTTTCAACTTCTTATTCATAGCACTAATAATGAAACACAGGATTGTGTGATAATGAGTGGAGGCTACTACTTCTTTTATTTAGACGCTTTCCTGATTTGGATATCAGAGATTTATTTAACCCAGAGAGTTCTAGAATCCACGATATTTGGTGTAATTATTTTCTATAAAATAGGACTTATCAATGTAAGTGATAGTACCATACCAGTATAGTATATTTACCACTTATAGATGCCTTTTGATGAGCGATAGTATAGATCTCAGCTTATTCTTTTGAAAGCTTTTAGTGGGCAAGCTGGTAAATTGTTTCTTGGATTTGAGTTGAGATACTATAACATTTTTCTAGAGGATTTGTTTAAGCACCTGTCTATTATTAATTGATTGTTTTGGGTCTAGACTGCTAGTTTCTAACTTAATTTTTTCCTTATACCTTTGCCTTGGGGGCTTCTATCTGCAAATGTTTAGATATGAAGATTTCTTTGTTTCTAACAAGAACAAGCCCGAAAAGAAAGGCAAACAATTTGATAGATCAGCTGATTGGAATGCAGGAGATGAACATGATGATAACGAGGTATCTAACAATATATCATTTTACAGTTTGATTGTCTAGTTCTTTTTATCTTTGTATTTTCCTGACACAGATTTCTCAAAACTTTTGTTTAGATTGATGGATCAGATGATTCAGATGCAGAAGATCTACAAGTTGATAATGAGGTATTTACCAGTACATTATATCACTAATTGACTGTAATTCTTTTTGTCTCTGTATCTTACTAATCCAGATCTACCAAAACTCTTTTTTAGAATGATGAATCAGATGATTCGGAGGTAGAGGATGATCAGGAAGATATTCAGGTCATTATCAATATTATTTTACTAATTGATTATCTAGTTCATTCTATCTTACTAACTGATTTCTGAAACTTCCTTTATGTCTAGAAGAATGAAGGGAAACTTTCTAAACATGAGATGGAACAAAAGAAGCTTCAGGCCAAAATAAAGGAGATGGAAAAGGCAAACCTGGATACAAAAACTTGGACTATGCAGGGAGAGGTAACTGTATTTGCTTGGATTTTGCAGTATTATTTGACAGATTTGTAAGATTCTATATATGGTTCTGAACCAGGTGACTGCAGCTAAAAGGCCACTAAACAGTGCACTAGAAGTTGATCTCGACTTTGAGCATAATGTCAGGCCTGCTCCAGTCATCACGGAGGAAGTTACAGCATCAATTGAAGACATAATCAAGAAAAGAATAGTTGAGGTAGTGCACTAATTCTGCGCTTTCAAAATTGAACATTAAGAAAATAATAGTTGAGGATTAATCACATCATACTGTTTCCAGGGTCGTTTTGATGGTGCTCAGAGAGCTCCCAAGTTACCATTAAAGGCCCCTAGGGAGGTTAAGGAATTGGTAAGCATAGTTCCTATTTATCTCCTTGTTATGATAGAAAAGATCACTTTGCTTTATGCTCTGATCTTTGTTAATTTTGCAGGATGAAAACAAGAGTAAAAGAGGTCTTGCTGATCTATATGAGGTCTGGACATGTTTAGAAATTCTACTTTTTTTTGTTGTTACTCATGTTTTGCTATGTTATTACCTGATTCTCTTCTTAGAATCTTCAAAACAGTTGTACCCCATTAAATAATTTTAAATCTAACTGTTGTAGGAAGAATATATGGAAAAGACTGGACTTGCTCCCGCATCCTTATCTTTCTCGGATGAATTGAAGAAAGAGGTACTAATTTCAGTTTAACACGTTTCTTGTATTCATTATTCCAAAATATATTATTGCTCTTTAAATGAATATGATTAAGTATTAAATAATTTTTGGGGTTCACAGCTTAGTTGAATAGGTTTGTACTATTAGCAAATACATGTCCATTGGATGCCTAAGTGGCATTCTATTCGAGTACATGGTGGCCATGTTTCAGGAAAAAAAGATGGTTGCCTGTTGACCAACCGGCTAATCATTTTCTTATTTTCAGGCAAACATACTGTTCAAGCGACTAACCTTCAAGCTGAACGCTCTTTCTCACTTCCATTTTGCTCCAAAACCTGTATTTTTCTCCCACTTTTCCTTTGTTTACCATGGTTGATTCATCATTTTTTTGGGTAGATTATATACATTAATTTTCTTGTACAGGTTGTAGAGGACATGACTATTGAGACAAATCTCCCTGCCCTAGCCATGGAAGAGGTATTACTTGAAATTTCATCTCAATGATCTTGACAATCTTTTGCTTACTTGTTTATCTAGGGTATATGGTCAACTTTAATCCTGGACGTATAGTTGTTACATATATACTCATGCAATGTGTCTTTGGTCGGCAGGTTGCTCCAGTGGCGGTATCAGACGCAGCCATGCTTGCACCTGAGGAAGTATTTGCTGGTAAAGGGGATGTTAAAGAGGAAACCGAGCTGACCCAAGAGGACAGGAAGAGGAGGAGAGCTAAGAAGAAGAGAAAATTTAAAGGTAAATAAAATGCTTCAGTTCATTTTAAACGCGTATGGATTACCATAACTGAAAAATGTGTTAAATCCTTAAGACTAGCAGCAAGAAGCAATAAAAGTTGTAAAGTAAATGATTGAGCTGAAAACCAAGACTCAAATTATGCAAGAGGAAAGCTTTATTAAAATGTAAGATCCTGACGTCGTGCATCGTTTTTATGTTTGGAATGGCTTTATTACAGCGGAACAATCAAAAAGGATGGCAAAGAAAGTGAAAGAGACCCCTGTGATAACTCAGGGCGAAGGTATAAACTTGTCTTCCCTTTCCCCTTTTGATTTACTCAAATGGTGCTAAAATCTCCCATAAGACTGAGCTTCTATGATTTATATTCTTGTCGTAACACAGGCAAAGTAACGGTCGTGAAGGCCTGATGAAATCTATCAACACAAATCTCAGCACCAGTCTGAAGTGAGTTATCTAAATCAAGCTGCAAGTACAAATGGAACCTACAGGAAGCAGATAAATCGAAAGCTTGTTTTTGTTCTTTAGAGATTCGAGAATGTAGAAGAGGTGTTTGGACGATGAGAAATGAAATATAATTGAGGCTGATGAGGGAGCTGCATTTTTGAAAGTGAAATTGTAGGGTCTTATTTTTCTTTGTTCTGATATTTAAACATTAATATATTTTTAAGCAGCAAGCGATGATGGTCAATGGTTTCAGTTCTCTCTCTATATATGAGTTTGTTTTGGTGAGGAATGAGAAGGATTATAGGTCATTGGATTAAAAAAAATCTAAAGACTTCTTAAAGAAGATTGATGCTACTAGTTAAATTAGTTTGGTGTTACTGGTCAAACTAGTTCGTGCTTGTTTTATTTAGGAGGCTTGAAGAAAGAAAGGCTAATGTAACTCTTTGTTGAGGGCTTTGATCCAATTCATCAAGGTTCTTTGCAAGTTTTTATTTTGGTTCTATCTTTCTATATTTTCATCAATTTTAGTCCATTATTCCGTCTTCTTTATCTTTTCATTATCATTTATATTATTATATGAGCTTTCAAGAAATCTCAGCCTTACCATACAAATCTCGTCCGAGATTGACTTTGTCGTCGTGCTCGTGAGCTTCAATCTAGATCGGAAAACTACGACATTTAACCCCGCATCAAACCCTTAGGCACAAATCTCCATCAAACACAAGAGGTGAAAGACCTCGTTTATAAGAGTTTTCATTGGGGTCATAACAGTGTGGATTTGTTTATAATACCATATGTTGACAAGGATATGACCGTCCGACCAGACGGACACTGCGGGTATCGCTCATTTTCCGAGTTGGGTAGAGGGCAAGATGCATACATAGAACTTCGGTGAGAGTTGGTGGAGTAAATGAGAAAAAATTAACGTATATACGAGTTGACCAATATCATCATCCCAATACCAAATTTGATCTTCAACATCAACTACACGACCCCAAATGCTCCTTCATATTGGATGGATATGCCTATTGTTGGTTTGGCACTTGCGACCAGATATCGTGTAACTCTTGTCTACCTTACTTGGATTCAACTCTGCACATGTCTCCTGACGGTTTCAAACGACCCTCTCAACGAACCGCTCGGGGTGTATGTCATAACGCATGTCAACAACAATACTCACTTCGTACTAGTGAGTTAACTTACTTAGAACACCTCTCATATAATTTTTCTATCAATTTACTAAAAAAAAAATGTCTAAATGCTTTACAGGTTTGATTGCATCCGACATCTCCAATACCCCAAGTTCCAATAGATTGAGAATTGTTCCATCACCCTAGTGTCGATGGTTGGGATCAACCATTTAATGACAAAATGAGACAATATCGAGAACATGATGGTCGTTCATTATTGTAATTTTAATGACAGAATGGGACAATATCGGACAATATGGGACATATCGAACATATCTAGTACAATAACAATATTTTATGGCACCTCTTTATAGGTGATTTAGTATTTATCATTTGTTTTAAATTTTAAATATAAATTAGTTTTATATACACCGCTTTCACCATCATCTTCACCTTCTTTCACATCCACATTAAATTCACTCCAATCTACAAAATTGTTTATTTGTTTGATGCAGTACATAAAACCTCAATATTCATTTTGCATCTAGATATCCGTGTGTATTCGGTAGCTAAAACCTCAATATCTAATTTGTGTATTGATCTCTTTGAGGAAGCTTTATTATCTTGTTGTCTAAATAAACATGAAGTTCTATTACTAGGAGCAACAAAGACAAAATAAAAGCTTGTATATCTAAATAAACAGCTATGGACCCATACAAAACAATTATAAAATATACTTGCAGTTAGAGAGGGTCTTCTTGTTGTCTAAACAAATAAGAAACATAAGGAATTGCTTGCACTACACAAAACTTGCATCAGAACAACAAAGAGACAAGCATGAGTTAGTATATAACTGCAGATCTGTTACAAAATAGGCCTCTCATCGACCCACCATTTTATCTTCATTCCCACCAAATCACATACTTAGTATCATCCGAGCGAGAGTATACCCGATTAGTGGGAAACATCTTCTCGCTGTCTAAACATTTTTGAAAAAGGGAGATAGGATTCTATTCAGTGGAAGTTCATCTCTTACTAGCAATTGAAGATTACTGAATTTGACATTTGAAACAAATTCTGAACAAATGCATTTTATGACATCAATAAAGACAGGCATTAAAAAAACTGTTTCCGACTGTCATTGAGCAAAATGCCTCACAACCTTCAACTGTTTTAGACTGGAAAACAGTTTTTTTTTATTTATGGCTCAAACGGTTCAACGTAATCTTAGTGACTATAGTTTGTAAGTCAAAGCACGGGAAAATCATGATCTTGTTGCTAAATCAAGAAGATCAGATTAGAGGATGACATCATTGCAACGTTACCTGCCCCAATTGTTTTTCCTATATACATAAAATTAGGTCACAAAACATAATCGACAGGCTTGTCCCTTGTGAAACCCATCCTCCCAATGGCAAATAAATGGCACTCCCAAATACATTTTAGCAAATCAACTAAATTTACTAATTTCTACCTTCTTAATCGCCTTTTGTCCATGGTACACAAATCATTGTATCTACTAATCCTGCTAAAACAGAAGCATTGTTGAATTGGTCCACACCTACATATCCTAAAAGCTATACCATAGAAGGTTACTAAAGAGTATGGAAATGTAAGAAAACCCCAAAGACATGTTGAAACTTGATTAAGGCCCATAACTCAGTGTCCCAATGGGTCAAATAAGAGTTAGAAGCAAAGTACTCACCGAATGAAAGCAGAACATCAAAAAGAAATAAGAACAAGCTCCATAATATGCTCAATCATCTGCTGGCGGTGGAATGTAGGGGTATTGTGATGAATAAAAAGGATAACCCATCTTCTGCTGGAACTACAACATCATCATCTAGCGCTGATAGTGCTGACTCTCCTCCATGCGCCACGTCCAAGCCTCAATAGAACGAGTTTGATCAGTGAAGCGCTGAGTAATGTCGAGTCACAAGGCCTGATTGGAATCCGTCATCTGCTGCATCAGATCATCAATCATGCGGTGCGTCTCAGGGTCGCGACGACGGCGAGCTCTCTGCTGGGAAGGCTGGGGAATGTCAGCGGGAGCAGTTGGGACCTCTCTCTCGTCTTCCGTAGCCTCGTCATCGAGGTCAACGGTCAGAATACTAGGGCCGCCGGTATCAATACCGGTGTCCATAGCTGCAGCTCCTCCAATGCCCTCACCATCCGCATATCCACCTGTTGCCTTTGTAGCAGTATCCTCATGCATGATCTGGAACCAGACAAATGACCAGTTCCCATGGTCGTAGACGGAGAACTTTGAAGACCAAGCGATACCCCTCGGAAACTTCGTTTCCCATGGAATGGCCACATAGGGAGTGACAAGACCGCGGGGAACGAGAATGCGGCGTGTGATAAACTCCTGTAAATCCAGCGGCTTCGCCGCCGCAACCAAAGTACATCCTAATAAATCCAACCCCATCTCAGTAGCGATGTGAGTCACTAGACCGCCATAACAGATATCTCCCTTCGCCTTCCCCTTCACCTTGTGCAACTCCTCTGCAAGCATAGCGGCAAAGTTTGGATTCCCTCATGTCACCATGCAAAACATACTAAACAGCTCACCATGACGGACCTTCTGGGGCGTCTCAGTACGCGCCAGAAGCATCTCACTGAAGATCCGGTAAGTGATGCGGAAGACGAGATGGTAGATAATGCGCTCCCGAGAATCCCCGGGCAACCATCTGTCACGGTGGGAGGTAATGTGGGTTATGCTCTCCCAGAAACTGCGAGCCTGTGCACGAAAGGCGAAGTTTGTAGCTGTAGGAGCGTGGAAGCCAAAAATCTCCCCAAACTGCTCAACGGGGACGATGTAGTTCTTGTTCAGCAGCCGGTACTTGATCCCTCTATTCTCCGGCATGTACGTCACAGAACTCAAAAATTCGAACGTTGGCTCCAAATAAGCCGGCCCTCGAATGGCCATGAAGATATCCAAACCAACCATGGAGACCATCTTCTGTAGATCATCCACTACATGCAAGCACTCAAAATCATGAATATCTACGTATCGTGGGGCAATGATCGGGAGGCTACATATACGGTCAAAATCCTTTTAAACCTCTCGTAGATCACCGGGATCGAAGGTTGTGGAGGAGGGGAAGGGGAAGACTGTCGGGAACTACTAGGGCGGTTCCTAAGGGATAACTGGCGATCAGATCTCCTCAAAATTTCCATATCTGAAATTCACCTCTATTGCTGTGGATTGTATCTCGGCCGAGACGTAGACGATCCAACCAAGGCAAAAAGCTGTCTCGATCGAGCTCCAAAAATTGTAAGATTTTTCCCCAATTTCCACTACCACTTGCTTCCTATGGGGGTACTTAAACACTTCTTAACAACAATCAACAACAAACAAACTCTAATCCATGCAAAATCAAGCAAAAACGAACGAAGTAGGGTTTCGAACAAAATACCCAAAATGCGCAGCGAGTGATGGATTGGAGTTTGAGATGCTTGAAATCCCTTTATCTTGCTTCTCTTGGTGATTTGGAACCAAAAATCGTAGCAAATGGTCGAGATTTGAGAATTTAGAGCAAAAGGGGGTTGCGGTCGAGGTGCGTTTGTGAGGGAGTTAGGGTTGTGAGGAGAGAAAAATTCATTCTCCTTTTATACCCCTCGCAGAATTTGATTTCATCTTGGCCGAGGTGTTTTTGGGCGGACCGAGGTGACAGAGCGAGGTGTTTCTCAGATAACAACATCTCGGTTGAGCGAAATCCGTCTCAGTAGAGGTATCTGTGACAGCATCTGAGATGCATTTTAGTCGAGCTCCGTTTTCTTAAATTCTCGAACATCAATCCTTCCATGTATTTCCTGCGTTGTATTTCTTCTTGGAGAACATCTAATTCTTGTCTAAGAGGACACACAAAACACAAAGCTAGCTATCTAAACTAAACTAGAAAAGGGAAAAGAAAGCAATACCTTGGGTTGCCTCCCAAGAAGCACTTGATTTAAGGTCGCTAGCTAGACCGTACGTCACTCCTAAGAAAGATGCAAAGGTGCAATCTCCTCAGCTGAAACTTCCGGTTGATACTCCTTCAACCTATGACCGTTGACCTTAAAGCTTCCGCTAGCCTCACCCCATACTTCAACTGCACCACGGGGAAAAACATTTTTCACAACGTAAGGTCCCGCCATCTAGATTTTAACTTACCTGGGAAGAGGCGGAGACGAGAGTTGAAGAGTAGAATAAGATCCCCTTCTTTAAGCTCCTTAGGGTTGATATGCTTGTCATGCCATTTCTTCGTTCTTTCTTTGTAGATTTTGGCATTCTCATAAGCGTTGAAGCGCATCTCCTCCAACTCATTGATATCCAAAAGCCTCTTCTCTCCAACTTCCTTGATGTCAAAATTGAGCCATTTGATCGCCCAATATGCCTTATGTTCCAACTCAACGGGAAGATGACAAGACTTCCCATATACAAAATTGTAAGGGGTGGTACCTATGGGAGTCTTGAATGCGGTTCTATACGCTCAAAGAGCATCGTCCAACTTCATGGACCAATCCTTCCTTGTCATTGAAACGGTCTTCTCCAAAATAGCCTTGATCTCTCTATTAGAGATCCCCATCTGCCCACTAGTCTAAGGATGATAAAGGGTTGCTACCTTGTGGGTCACCCCATACTTCGATAGAAGTGCCTCGAACTTCCAGGCGGTGAAATATGTCCCTCTGTCGCTGATGATGATTTGAGGTGTCCCAAAATGTGGAAAGATAGTCCTATTGAAGAACTTCACAACCACCATGGCGTCTTAGTTGGAGAAGAAATGGCTTCCATCCATCTGGAGACGTAATCAACAGCTAAGAGAATGTAGAGGTTCCCTACGGATGATAGGAAAGGTCCCATAAAATCAATTACCCACACATCAAAGATTTCGATCTCCTGAATATTGTTAAGTGGCATCTCGTTCCGCCTAGATATATTTCCTGTTCTTTGGCATGCATCACAAGAAATAACACACTTTTGCACATCCTTAAATAATGAAGGCCAATAGAAACCAGAACACAATACCTTAGCCCACGTTTTGTGAGCGCTAGTATGTCCTCCACAAGGAAGTGAGTTGCAATGCCGTATGACACTAGTAGTATCATCCTACGGAACGCACCATCCAAGCATCCCATCCGGGCCTCTCTTGAAGATCAGAGGCTTGCTATAATAGTAATGACGTACTTTGAAAAATTTATTCTTTTGAGCGTATGTCAATCTTGGAGGTATTTTTTGACAAACAAGATAATTAACAATATCAGCATACCAAAGCTCTTTACCCTCAGAAACCTGGCAAAGCCAATGCTCCACCAAATGCGAATGCTCATTAGGAAAAGAATCATCAATGGGTATAGTGTCCTTCTCGAGGCATCTAGGGTTAGCCCGAGGTGGTGAACCGAGGTGGAATTCAGTTGACAACATCTCGCTTGCTTTAGAAAACGTCTCGGTCATGGACCGAGGTGATGGACTAAGGTAGTCTTTAGAGAAGGTCATCTCGCTTGCTCCAAGAACCATCTCGGTCGAGGAAATGGGATGGTTACCGAAACCTAATGTGCTTTTGGTCTCCTGGATTAGTTTTTCAAATCCAGCTCTTAGATCCGCTTCCAAGCTTCGTACATCTGTATCACACAAAACATCTACACCTTCCTCCATCATACTAAATCTCAAAACTTTCTCAAGAGGGTCTTTAATTAAGAAGATCTCACCAATTCTCAAGAATCTTCCTCATCATAGATGTTGAAGATGTCATCCTGTAAGGATTCTCCTTTCATCGTGGCTAAGAGTGCAAACTCCACATGATCTTCACCAATATTGAATGACAACTTGGCATTCTTTCAATCAACGTTATAACCCGATGTTACAAGAATGGTCTTCCAAGAATGATGGGAATAGGATAATCTGTAGGAATTTCCAACACAACAAAATCTATAGGTATGTAGAAATTACCTAGCTTGACGGGAACGTCTTCTAGGATTCCAACAGGACGAGTAATGGAACAATCCGCCATGTATAAAGTCATCTTCACGGGTTGGGGATCTCCAAGACCGATCTTCTCACAAAGTGCTAGATGAATGATGCTCACACTAGCTCCTAGATCACAAAGCGCATCGTAAGTGACATCCCCAACTTCGATGGGAATACAAAATGAACCGGGATCTCTTATCTTATATGGCATGTTTTCTTTCATGATTTGAATGAGCTCCAAAGATCTAGAGGTCAGCCGCACTTCTCCAAAATCTTTCAGCTTTATTTTTCTTGACAAGATCTCTTTTAGAAACTTCCCATAGGCGGGCATACCTAAGATCGCATCAATGAAAGGGATGTTAATATATAGCTAATTCATAAGGTCAATAAACTTACCAAAGTGTTTGTCTAGATGTGCTCGTGCCCTAGACCGTGGAAACGGGAGTGGAGGTTTGTAAGCAGGTGGTGGAACATAAACATCCGACTTCTCTTTTGCTTTCTGGACTCCATCTCGGTTGGCACCTCGACCGAGGTGCTCTTCGTTTGATCGTGGTCCGACCGAGGTACTGGATCAATTGTCTTCAATCCACTTCGTATGGTGATTGCCATGACCTGCCCTTTTGGGTTGTTCTCCGTCCTTCCTGGGAGTTTACCCGGATCTCTAGGTGCTTTATTAGTCTTGTTGAAAACTTGATGTTCTAAGGCTTTTTGTGCCTTCGAAAATGTGTTCATAGAATTTTCCATAGCGTTGAGCTTGGTCATGATTGCTTCCAATAAAACATCCATCTTCTTCTTAGGCTGCTAGGATGAGCTTGATGATGGCTCTTGACTCTTCAATGGAATAGAAGAGGAAGATGGGGGAGTTAGAGCATTTTCAGCCTGAGAATAAGGGTTACCGGGATTTTGTTGTTGTTGTTCGCCCTTGATAGTTTCATCTCCCCAAGTATCCAACATCTTGCTCCTTGGATGCTACCTTAGTTTGAGCTAATAAAAGCTCCTTCAAAGCTTTGACTTCATTATTGAGCGTAGTAAGTTGAGCAACGATTGAGTTAGTAAGATTCTGATCCGGAAATCCAACTCGTTTCGCTCCAACTTCAACCCTTCGATGAGAGTACTTCTCCATGTGTAAAGCTTGATTCTCAACAAACTCCCAAGCTTCATCAACCGGTGTATCCATATATGTGCAAGTAGAAAGTGATTGGAGTTTGAATTGAGTTTCCTCATCCGAACCCTTGAAGTAGATCTCTAGCAACTCAATCTTTGGAATCCCATGGTGAGGGCAATCCAACAAAAGGTCCTTGAACCCTTGAAGTAGAAAGGCCTTAGCTTGTAGTTGTTGTTCTCCACTCTTGATGGTCTCAAAGTCTCCATAAGAATTTGATAGTTTTGCAAGTGTTGATGTGGAGATTTTCTTTCCATGCCTCCAAATTGACATTGTCGAATCATTGTGAGGACTTGAGGTAAAGCTCGTAGTCATGCCCACCGGGATCTCCTAGATTAACTCCGGGATGCCGCACTTGTTGATTCGGGTCCATCCTTTGACCTAGGATTTGCGGTTCTCCAGCAAACAGGTTACCTCGGTCAACCCTAGCCGGCAACCGAGGTGGTGGTGGAGGTATCTCGACCAGTACAACTAGGTTAGGACCAGGTCTCGGTCCGATAACTGGGTTCGGTCGAGGTAGAATGTGAGCTTGCAGTTCGGCCATGTTGGCTCGGATCTCTTTTGTTCTTGCACGAGCTTCCTCTCTTTCTCTTTGTAAAGCTTCATTACTGAGCCAAAGTTGTTCTAATGCGTCCTTCAATTCAGCTTCAAGATCTCGATTATCTTGTGCTGCCATTTTAGCTTCTTTCAATCTTCTTTTGTATGTCTTTTATGGTTCATAACGATTTCTTTCCCAGCACGAGTTTTTCGCATAAACCTAAAGAAAGATCCTGTGAAATCACTCAAGTAAAGTAATCAATAGCAACAAGGGCAGCAACCCTAAAAGACAACCAAATACCGGACTTGGTCTTGACCAAGTCCCCGACAACGGCCCCAAAAACTTGTTCGCTCTCAGACATGTGTGTAATAGTGAACGAAATAACTTTAAATTTATAACCTAAAATAAAAGCCTGAAACAATATGCGAACCCACAGTGTACGGATCAATTGTAAAAACGGAAAATACTCCAGGGTCATACACAGGGACTATGGTGAACTAAAGCACGATAATAATCAGGTTGTTAATCAGAAACAAGCAATAAAGCAAAGATAACAAAGATGATGTATCAATCAGATAAGGGAATGCAGATTCTAGAGGTCAAGGCATCCAGTTGTGGTTCCGACTCAAGATTTTTAAGGATAACGCGGACAAAGCTGAGGTTTGTAAGGGAAGGTATTTCTAAGGTGGAAATAAATTACCGTGTAAGTCTCACTACTCACTATCCCAAACCAAAGATTCTCTCATCGGGTAAGTCTCAAGGAACTAAGGAAAGGAACTATAATCTCAAACTAACACACCACCTAAGGGGATATAACTAACCTTTACCGGGTAAGTCTTAGGCTAACTCACAAAGGTAAGATGAAGGCACACTCAAACACTAATAAAGGATAAACCTTTATTACCTAGCACTCATCATCATAGGTATACAAGCTAAGGAATCACCGGGTAAGTCTCATCCTAGGCTTGCGTATGAACCAGGAAAGGTGCAACAAGGGTAGGATTTGGCAAACTAAAAACTAAACTCAGGTTTGAATCGGATCTGGTTCACGCCTCGCTCAGTTCATATCGATCTCGGTCGAGATTTTCTATTAACCGACCAAGGTGAGGTTCAACTAAGGTTTTGACTTGAGCTTTCAGGGTCCACTAAGGTAAAGGCTCACTCCTTCATTGTCTTTCCAATAATTTTCAACCAATCACCCTAGAACCGCAAGAGAATTTAGCCAATAATCATCATAATAACAATCAAATATATGATGAAAGAATCAATAAGCAAACAAGAAAACCTTAACATAAAAATCTCAATAATCACTCAAACAAACAAACAATCAATCTAAACAATCAACAAACTGTGTTCTTCAATAACAAATCAAAAGAAAACAATCAAGTATCCCTAAGAAAACCTTACAACTTCCTTCAAGAAGCCTTCAACTTTCACTTCAAAGCTATCCTCCTTCAACTTCCTTCTTCCTTAGAATATCTTCAATCTCCCAAAATAATCAGCTAACCTGTAACACCCCGAATCTGCGGGACTCGGAGTGCCACATTGAACTAGGATCTCACAGTGGATCATGACCTTAGCCTGACAACAAGTTCACTGGACCTTACAACATGACACTAACAGATATAAAACAAATGCATAAACTGTATAAATTGTACAACCAAAAGGTAACACATCATAGCCGAGTATATAAACAACATCCTCACACAGGAGGTAACAAAATATCATCTTCACGCAGGAGAGAAAAGTAAACAACCCCAAAAGACCAACCACCTAATGTACGAGAGTCCTCGGCCTGTAACCTTGCGAAATCACTCAACAATATGCCTATCATGCAAGACATCTACAACATGGTATGAAACCATTAGCTAACCATACATATATATGGTAATGCATAAGCACAAAAACAATCATAGAAAGATAAACACATCAACATGATATCACACATTTACCCTTTTTATCATCTTTATATAATAATCATTCACTCCAATCGTATATATATAGATAGATGAAAGTATGTGACACGAGGACCGATACATCCTCGCCTCTGAGCCTGATATCCAGCTGTACGAGTATCGGTCACACAATCCGTGTACCCTATGAGAGTGGATTGCGCCCTTCCTGTAAAGCGAGTCTGGTATGACATCACAGAACCTCCCAGACTCCACGGCGGGATGACAGGGAAAGGTTATCACAACCACGCAACGGGGCAATCAATAAAACATAGGTCGGTATAAACGACATCTCATGCTATCACAGCAAACATATAACGCACACACCACTCATGCAAACGCCCAATATAAGGATGGTAGCTAAGTAAGTCCTACGGACTTACCTCAACGTCGTACAAAGCTCAACCAGAATCAACTTCCACTATTGAGAGAGGGGCACTGCCTAATAACAAGGAATAGAAAGATATCAACCTCTATTCATCAAAGGGGTCACACCTAGACCCAAGGGATCCATAGGATCATCCTCAACCTAACCTCACAACCTAACAAACCTCAAAGGCCATACATGGAATATACCGATCATAACCTCATTGAAACACATCCTCATACATCTAGCATGAACCTATACACTCACACTAGGAAATGAGGGAAGAAAGGCATCCTAAAGCAAGCCTAGAAGCAACACACACCTGCTGAACCAAGTGGAAACACCAGCTGGTGTAGGTGGCCGCAGGGGCGGTTGGGAGGTGGCGCAGGGGCGGCGTTCAGACAGCGTTGGGGGTGGTTACAAGTGGTGCAGGGGCGGCTGATTGTGCAGAAGGCACACCTTCAGCTCTTCCTTGCTTCTTCAATCGATCCCTTCACTCCTTCTTCAGCCAACATCCACACACCCACACATATACATACATATATACATCAGAAGAATCCAAACAAGGCTAGAATAAGATCCAATCTAAGAGGATCCAAGATATAAGAAGAGAAGATGAAAGAAGATGGAAGAATGAAGAAAGAAAGGGAGGAAGCCATGGAATCTTACCAAGCTGAACCTAAATTAGAGCAGAACACCCTCAACACCTCAAGGCTGGCTCAATCACAAGCACAGCAACAACAACCATCATCAACAACATCAAACAACCTCAAGATCCTTCCAAACTCAAAGAAAGATCCAAGAAGATCAAAGGAGCTAAGAGAGGAGAAGAAGATCGTGAGAGAGATGGAGTAGGAGAGAGAATGAGGTAACCCTCACCTGGAGGAGAAGAAGAAGATATAAAGGGATGAAGGGTTAAAAAGCAAGGGCTCGGGTCAAAGAAGACGGCTGCAGCCCGCCATAAACCGCAGGGGCGGCTCACAGGTCCGTAGGGACGGCCAGCCAGGACGTTGGGGCAGCCCACTGCAGCTCCAAAGGTGGACAACAGCTGCGTCTCAGCTGAGGCGCAGGTGCGGGATCTCTCAAAGACTAAGGATCTTACATCTCACCCCCCTTGCAAAATCCCAAAGCCTCTCGGACCCAGAAGCCGAGGTATAACTCTTGCTCTCTATCGGAGGTATCACATCTCCGTTTAGAAGATCATAACCTCTAGCAATCTATATCCTCAAACACAAACATGGAGGAATCGTCAACTCCAAAAAACAGGGCCATAACGCTACCCAAAGGCGTAGAGGAATCACATCTCTCGCCATAGCACATCACAAGGCGTAGGGGAAGCACATCTCCAGCCAAAACATACTCATATATAACGCATGGAGGAATGACATCTCCAATAAAACTATGTCCATCAATGTAGCATGGAGGAAAGAACCATCTTCAGCTAAATCCTAATCACACTCAAATAGCATGGAGGAAAGAACCATCTCCAGCTATAAATATAAATCATACTCCGATAGCGTGGAGGAAATAATCATCTCCAGCTATAACATAAATCGCGCTAGCACATCAAGATCTACTAAGATCATACATCACATCATAACTAGCACGAGAATAAACACATCAAGGCATATTAACACATAAGCACACATTCATCAGGATAGCACTACGATTTACTCGGTGCTTCTACAGGCGCATCTATCTCAACATAAAACTCTGGATAGTTCCTCTGGATAGTTCCTCTGGATACTATCCTCAGTCTCCCATGTAGCCTCACCGAGTCCTCGTCTCGACCACTATGTTCTCAATATGGAAATGTCCTTCGAATGCAGGCGTCTCATACCTCGCTCTAAGAATGTGATCGACTGCTTAGCAAAGGTGTGGTTGGGCTCAACCACCAAATCATCATAACTCACAATGTGCCTCGGATCTGGTATATACTCCCTCACTTGAGACACGTGAAACGCAGGGTGAACACCCTCTAACCCCAGAGGCAAAGCTAATTGTTATGTTGCCTTCACAATTTTGTTCAAGATCTCAAGTAAACCGACATATTGGGAACTCAACTTCCCCTCTATACCAACACGTTCTGACGTCTTGCATCGTAATATTCTCAGCCAGGCATAAACTCTCACTCTGAACTCTAGAGGTCGACGCCTCTTGTTTGCATATAACTTTTGGCGACTCTGTACAACCAGCATCCTCTCTCTAATCAGCGTTACTCGAGTTATAAAATTCTGAATCTGATCAGGTACCATCCCACGGATACCTCTAGGCTTATTCTAGCATAAAGGTATACGACATCTACATTTATGTCATGCCTCATATGGGGCCATCCCAATAAATATACGTCAATTCTTGTTATATAATAAATCAATTAATGGGAGGTAATCTAACCATCTATGTTTCTAATCCAACACACAACTCATAGTATATCTTCAAGGATCTGGATGGTCCTCTCTGACTTACCATCTATCTAGGGGTGGAACGCAATCGTGAAGTGTAGACTCGTCCTCAAAGTAATCTAAATCTGCTGCCAAAACCTCGAGGTAAACCGTCCATCTAGATCAGAGACGATCGTCCTCGGTACACCATGGAGTCTCACTATCTGTCTACTGTACTCCTCAACCAATCTACTCACTATCTACGTCTCTCTAATAGGAATGAAACATGTTGTCTCCGTCAATCTGTCAACAATGGCCCAGATAGAAATAAAACTCCTACTAGGCCTCAATCAGGTCACAAAGTCCATGGAGATGTCCTCCCACTTCCACTATGGCATTGGTAGTGGATGGAGCTCATCTCCAGGTCAGTAATGCTCTATCTTGACCTGCTAACAGGTCACACACAGTGCCACAATTCTGGCTACGTCGGCTTCAATCTTCTCCACAAAAATGAGCGTCTCACATCATGGTACATCTTACTCGTACCTAGATGTACAAAGTAAGGTGTACAGTGAGCCTCTTGTAAGATCCATTGCCTCAACTCTACATCAGCACGTACACAGATACGATCATGGCGCTTTATCACTTCATCGGCTCCAATGGAGAACTGTGGTGCCTCTTGTTCGCCCAAAAGCGTGCGTGCAATCAAGCTTTAAATTTATAAAACTAGAATCAAAGCAAGCGAACCCGCAGTGTACGGATCGGCGTAGTAAAGCAAGAATTCTAGAGTATCGAACTCAGGGATTTGGGGGGAACAAATTCAGTTCGCAATTCGTCAAGCAAGTAAATGTAATAAGCTTTGCAAATATTGGGAAAACAGCAATCCTAAAGATCCAAGTATCCAATTGTGGCTATCGATTCAAGACATACTACAGATATAAGGACAGAGTTGAGAATTGCAAAGATATGCTAAGGTAAGGTGTTGTTTGGTGAAGTTCCAAAACCCTATATGTCTAACCCAAAGACACCCTCTATAAAGGTTGTTGAGGCTTCAATATAGAAAGGATCTAAGGACTAGAATTGATCTCAAATACCCAAACTTATAACCCAAGGATCAAGATAGGCTCAATCGGTTAAGGTTGTGACACTCGAAACCGAAATAGAGGATGTTGAGTCTCACTACTACCTAGGAAAAACAAGTCAAGGCTAGGTTAAAGCAAATCTTTAACTTTGGATTAAAGTAAAATCAAGGTTCGTAAACTAAGGTAAATCACGGGTAGTTCTTGAGTTCCACGGCCGTGGAATCCTAAGAACAGACCGTGATCTTGGTTGTCGACGAAGTTTCTCACACTCTCAAGGTCTAATCTGTTTACAATCAATCTATCATCATCTAAGCCACAACTATCAACCCTTCACCTTAGAATTGCTAAAGGGTTTTAGCCAATAACCTTCGTCATGATATCAAAAATCAATTTAAGAAGAATGAAAGATGAAAACCCTCGAAAACTCGAATATAACTCAAAATCAATCTCAAATCCAAAACACCCAATGGAATACTCAATGGATTCAGAATATATAACACAAAACCTCACAATGATCTTAGGTAAACACGAAGAACGGGATGTCAATCCGTCTTCAATATCAAAACCTAAGAAAAAGGGCGCAACTTCCGCCACACAATCTTCGGGAATCCAAAATGCCGGCGCTTCCGCAAAGTTCCTCGCGAAAACCCTTAGGCGAACTCTCCAAAGCGAGGTTGCTGAAAATTCCCTCCTCCTACCTTTTTATCCGTAGAGAAAGAGATATCTTCCAGCCCAAATATGTAGATGATGTGGCAATAAATGATTCGTCAAAAGATTGCCTAAATCATAGTCTCTTGATGTTCCACGACCGTGGTTTAGGGTGTGGAATTGGATTACGGTGTCTCTCATCTTCCACGACCGTACTTTAGGCCGTGTAACTTACTGGAATGCTCCACGATCATGATGCCAAGATCCACGGCCGTGGTTTAGAGCGTGGACTCTTCTACGGCCGTAATTTAGGGCGTGGAAGTGTAGATTGCTTGTGGTTTCCTTTGTGTCGTGACATTCTCCATCTTAGCTCCTTTTTTAGCTTCCTTGATGTGTTCCTAATCCTTGGATATGATTGAATCCTCTCTTTTCTCTCTCAAATGGTCCGGTTTCAGCTCTTATTCACCTATAATCAATCACAAACTAATGTAGACCTCCATATCGAAAATATAGGTGAACAAGCTAACAAATGCTTCAATGCCTCATCCATGAACACAATAATGAATGAAAAACAACTAAAATAAGTGCCTAGAATATCGCAATATTTTATGCTAACAAAATACCCCATACTTGTCACTTGCTTGTCCCCAAGCAAGGTTTTCGAAAGCTTAGAACACAAGTTAGGATGAAATATGCATACAAACTAAAAAACAAAACATCTTTTAGGTAAGTGTGCTTCTAGTCAATAGATCATTCTCAAACCTTGCTTCATTCATCCTTGAAACGCTTATATACATAAACGAAAGAATGTAAAGCAAAGAAACCTCATGAATTGGTTAAACTTTAAGGCAAACATCATAACCTTCAAGTATTATCAAAATCAAGCATAAGAAACTTCAATTTAGATCACCAAGTCAAATAACATTCTTTTGATCTTAAGGACTTCCAAGTAAGGTCTAGAATGCGGAAGAGAGGGAAACTTATAAGGGATGGGGTGCATGAATCCGGGAAAGTGGACAACCCAACTCTTTTTCTTTTTTTTTATTTATTTTGAATTGCAACACCATCAACTTTGAGCTTTGCTCTCTTCTTTTTCACATTATTTTTCGACTTTACTTTTGGAGTTATGGACAGCGGTGCACAAAAACCGAAGCCTAGGAGATTGACGTTTCTCAATTTCGAGATGCCTCAAACCCTTGATGCACATACCATAATCCGTTAGGAATATCGCTCAATCCGACTTTGGCAAGACACAAACACCCGGCTATGTGAATGGTGCCGAGTTACTCATCGTTATGATTGACTTCCCCAAACCTATTAATTCTATTCTTTGAATGCAAAAATTTGCTTTCATGGCCCTCCCACATCAAACATGCCAAATATCAACTCCTCCAAATTCCTGGATAGGTAAGGGAGGCAATTACTTTTATTGTGGGGCTAAATGATCAAATAAAGAAGAAAAAAAATCGAATTGCCTTAATCATTTCATAAAGAAGTATAAGAACTCATCATGTGATTTCAACCTTGATTTCTCAATATGATTTAGATAAAGCTCTTCACATTATGAAACTTGCAAGAAAGGAAAATCAACACATTCAATTCCTTTTCAATTCATTATTCGTTTAGGCATATAATTGTCATCAAAAGTTCAATCCGCAAGTAGGAACTATCATAGAAATCATCTCAAATCTTAGTAGCACAAAACCCTTTTTCAAAAATTTTCACATTTTTATAGGTTTTTCAAAAACTTTTTCGTGCAATGCAATAATAAAACGTGTGACTATGAAACGAAACATGCAAAGTGTCATCGATCAAGGCAAGCAAATGTAGTAGAGTTATTACAACACATAGTCACACCCCACCCCATACTTAAGACAAACATTGTCCTCAATGTTCAAGAAATAAGGAAAAGAAAGAAGAGAAAAATGAACTCACTAGACGGCGGTGGGGCGGCTGAAACTGGCTGTCATGAAATCTCGTCACTGCGGTGGAGGCGGTGGTGGAAACGGGTGGAAATCGGAGCTGAAGTTCCGCCCAAACTGCTGGCGGTAGATATCCCTCATCATCCGGTCATGCTCATCAGCCCGTGCATCATGAGTGTCCCTATGAATCTCCAAGTCTCCTACCCTCCTGGAAAGATCTGTAGCCCATGCCGGAAGCTGCTCATACCATGCCGGCGGTTGGCCGTACCATGCTGGTGCATCCTATGGGGCCGGTGCTACTGGTGGCTGTGCATATCATGGTGGCGGAGCTCCCATCCACTCCGGCTGTGCTCCATACCAAGCGGGAGGAGCATCCATCCATGTCGGTCTCTCGCTCACACTAGCACGGCGAGAGGAAGAAGCACATGGAGGGTCTAGAAGGGCGGGGAGACTGTCTAGGTAAGTCTCGAAAGGCATCCGGCTGATCCGGAAACGTGCCAAACGTCTGCTCATCACCTCCTCCCTCATAGTAATCACCTCCTCTCATATCCTCAGCTGGAGGCTCATCCGGAACGTAAGGAGGTGGTGCTAATCTATTCGCATGCATAGCAGCGAATGTCTCCTTCCAATTATGACGTCCAGCCATAATGGAATACTCTGGGAGCCACGGAATACCTCTACCTCCTCTCTCTTCCCATGGTATACCGGCGGTAGGTGGACCGCGGTGCCTAGGGAAGATAATACCCCTAGTCATAAGGCTCGTGAGACCCAAAGGTCTCGCCGCTATCCTAGTGCATGCAGAACAATCAATCCCGAGCTGCGTAGCAATGTGGATAACCATCCCACCATACCCAATGTTCACAGCCCTCTTGTTCTTAAGCTTGCTCATGATGGAGGCTAGGAGGGTGGCACAATCAGCGGGTCTACCGTGGAGCATGCAATAGAGAAGGAATAGCTCATCGGTCTTTATCTTTTGGGGGGTCTCGGTCCTAGGAAATAGGCACTCAGAAAGGACCCTATGAGCTATCTTCAAGGCTAAGTGGTAGATGAGCTTAACCTTGGTGTCAGCTGGCTGCCAGCGGTCCTCACTGGCATAAATCATGGCTATATCCTCCTAGAAGTCCTTAGCGTATACACCGCTAGGGAAACGACCGTTAAAGGTCTCATGGAACCCAAAGAAGGCTCCAAACTGCTAGATAGAGAACTCATAATCCGTCTCCATCAATCTAAAAGATACCGTCCTCTCGACGACGCTGTGCTCGAAGGAAATAACAAACTCCCTCGTAATCTCCTCATATCCATCCGCTCGAATAGCGGAGAAAACAATCAGTCCGGCCCTATCCAAGAGCCATGTCAAGTCATTCACCACATTAAGTGGCTCCAACTCCTCAAGCAAGAGGTATCTAGGCCCTATGAACACTCTCTCCTCGATCTAATCTAAAGCCTCGAGATAGTTTGGGTGAATAGTTGGGATTCTAGGGCGTGGAGGTGATGGTGGTTCACTAGGAGGGGTTTGGGAAGAAGAGGAACTATCACCCTTTCTCTTCTTTTTCTTTCCTGCACTTCTCGTGAACATTTTCTCAATTCCAGTAGAAACCACGGTCTGTTCTTCCTATTCCACGCCGTGGAAGTTCCAGAGACCGTGATTCGTCTCTGATTTGCTCAAATCTCAACAAAATCAACAACAAACTCAGCAGAACCTGTCCTAGACTAATTCCAATCTCAATCCTATGCAATTTCTCTAAGTTCTAGAGAGGCGCTTCTCGCCAACGCTTGAGGTCCTTTGGAATGATATGCTTATCATGCCAACGCTTCGCTCTCTCCTTGTAGATCTTGGCGTTCTCGTATGCGTTTAAGCGAAGTTCTTCAAGCTCGTTAAGGTCCAAGAGGCGCTTCTCGCCCGCTTCCTTCATGCTGAATTTCAACCACTTTACCGCCCAATACGCCTTATGTTCCAGCTCTACCGGTAAGTGACAAGACTTCCCATACACAAGGTTGTATGGTGTCGTTCCTATGGGAGTCTTGTATGCAGTCCGGTATGCCCACAATGCATCATCTAGCTTCAAAGACCAATCTTTCCTTGTCTTCGAAACTGTTTTCTCTAGGATTCCTTTAATCTCCCGATTCGAAATCTCCACTTGTCCACTCATTTGTGGATGATAAGGGGTGGCGATCTTGTGAGTCACCCCATACTTAGCTAGTAGAGCTTTGAATCGTCGGGCAATGAAGTGAGAGCCTCCATCACTAATGATAGTCCGTGGTGTCCCAAATCTTGGGAAAATAGTCTTGTTACAGAACTTAACCACAACCATGGCATCATTAGTTGGAGAGGCAATCGCTTCAACCCATCTTGAAACATAATCTACAGCTAGAAGTATGTATTGGTTTCCACAAGATGATGGGAAAGGTCCCATGAAGTCTACTCCCCAAACGTCAAAGGTCTCTACCTCCTGAATGTTGTTAAGAGGCATTTCGTTTCTCCTAGATATGTTCCCTGTTCTTTGACAAGCATCGCAGCAAGAAACAAAGGTTTGCACATCTTTAAATAAAGTAGGCCAAAAGAATCCAGATTGCAATACCTTAGCGCTAGTCTTGTTCGAGCTAGCGTGTCCTCCACAAGGTAGTGAATGACAATGACGGATGACACTTTGCATCTCGTCTTCCGGAACACATCGTCGAATTATGCCGTCAGGAACTCTCTTGAAGAGGAGAGGTTCATTCCAAAAGTATTTCCGGACATCCTTAAAGAACTTCTTCCTTTGTGCATAGGATAGTCCGGGTGGTATTTCCTGGCAAACCAAATAGTTAACAAAATCAGCAAACCATGGTTCATTACCTTTAGTAATCTTGTCGATGCACTCCTCTATGATGTGTAAATGCTCGTCCGGAAAGGAGTCATCTATAGGTAGATTGTCGTCCTCTAGATGTGGTAGACGACTCAAGTGATCCGCAACAGAATTTTCCGAACCCTTCTTGTCACGGATCTCTAGATCGAATTCTTGTAGGAGAAGAATCCATCTAATCAGTCTCGGTTTTGCGTCTTTCTTGGCAAGCAAATACCGGATTGCCGAGTGGTCCGTGTATACAATCACCTTCAATCCTACAAGATAAGAACGAAAATTTTCAAATGCATATACAACGGCCAAAAATTCTTTTTTCGTAGTGGCGTAGTTGAGCTGCTCTTCATCTAGTGTCTTGCTAGCGTAATAGATGGCATATGTGCGGCCTTCCTTCTTTTGTCCCAGCACAGCCCCAATGGCTACATCACTAGCATCACACATGACCTCAAATGGAAGACTCCAGTCCGGAGGTTGTATGATTGGGGCTGAGATTAGAGCCTCCCGGATCTTGTTAAATGCATCTAAACAATCCTGCGAAAAATCAAAAACTGCATCCTTCATCAATAGATTAGTAAGCGGTTTTGATATCTTAGAAAAGTCTTTGATTAAACGTCTATAGAATCCGGCATGTCCTAGAAAGCTTCTAATCCCCTTCACCGAAGATGGTGGAGATAGCTTCTCTATGGTCTCAATCTTAGCCTTATCTATCTCAATCCCTCTACTAGAGATTAAATGTCCGAGTACAATGCCTTCCCTCACCATGAATTGACACTTCTCCCAATTTAGAACTAGGTTAGTGTCTTCACACCTTTGTAGAACAAGAGAAAGGATAGAGATACAATTATCAAAAGAGGAACCATAAACAGAGAAATCGTCCATGAAAACCTCCATAATCTCTTCTATGTACTCCGAGAAGATAGCCATCATGCACCTTTGGAAGGTGACTGGGGCGTTGCAAAGTCCGAACGACATTCTCCTATAAGCAAACGTACCCCATAGGCACGTGAACGTGGTCTTCTCTTGATCGTCCGGATGTATCGGAATCTGAAAGAAACCACTATAACCGTCAAGATAACAGAAATGTGAGTGTTGTACTAACCTCTCAAGCATTTGATCGATGAATGGTAGTGGGAAGTGGTCCTTCCTCGTTGCGTTGTTTAGCTTGCGGTAGTCTATGCACATCCTCCATCCCGTCACGGTTCTTGTAGGAATGAGCTCGTTGTTTTTGTTTGTGATGACCGTCATTCCTCCCTTTTTCGGGACAACTTGTACGGGGCTTACCCACTTACTATCGGAGATAGGGTAGATAATACCTGCATCAAGTAGCTTAAGAATCTCCTTCTTGACAACCTCCTTCATGGTCGGATTTAACCGCCTTTGAGGTTGTCGCGAAGGCTTAAAATCTTCCTCCATTAAAATCTTGTGCATGCATAACGATGGTTTATTTCCAACAAGATCCTCTATAGTGTAACCTAAGGCTTTCCTATGTTTTCTTAGAACAACCATAAGCTTACTATGTTCATCTTCACTTAGATCGGAACTAACAATTACCGGAAAGGTAGAATTAGATCTTAGAAATGCGTACCTTAGATGTGTGGGTAGCGGCTTTAATTCCATCACTATTGGGTTCCCCAATGCTTCCTTAGAAGTTTCTAAGGGTATAGAAGTTGGTGAAGAAGGCTCAAAAGCATTGGTGGAGAGGACGTAATTTTTCTCGGAATCTCCCAAAATTACGGCACCGCTGTTACTTCCACGGCCGTTGTTTAGGGCGTGGAAGTCAATTACGGCACCTTTGATATTTCCACGGCCGTGGTTTTGGCCGTGTAACTTACTGGAGTCCTCCAAATAGGTGATTACGGTCATGTTGGTGGGAACCACGACCGTGGAATAGCATGACTGACCGTGATTCCTCACATCTTCTGACCCATCGTAGAGTTTTTCAAACTCTTCTTGATGCACTTCTTGTAGCTCTTCTAAAGCTTCAATCTCCTCATTGCACTCTTCTTCTTCTCCTTTCTCCGTGATGCTCATAGTAATAACCCTTTGCAATGGATCTTTGAGGAGAATCGAACATACTTCTTCTCTAGATAGCTCTTCGTCATGGATGTTAAACATATCCTCTTCAAGAGCCGGCTCTTTAATCAAAGTGGAAAGAACAAACTCTACCTTTTCCTCTCCTATGTCAAAGGCGAGTCTAGCATTCTTGCAATCCACCACACAACCGGATGTTGCAAGGAACGGTCTTCCGAGTATGATCGGAACCGGGCTATCTGCAGGAATGTCAAGCACAACAAAATCTATTGGAACATAGAACTTACCAAGCTTGACCGGGACGTCTTCAATGACACCGACGGGACAAGTTATGGATCGATCCGCCATATATAACGTCATCTTCACCGGTTTAGGCTCGCCTAGACCGATCTTCCTACATAAGGCAAGCGGAATGATGCTAACGCTTGCTCCTAAATCACATAATGCATCATATGTGACATCTCCTACTCCGATTGGAACACATAATGACCCCGGATCTTTCAGCTTTAGGGGCATCTTTTCCTTCATCGTTTTGATGAGATCCGATGATTCCGAACTTATCTTGACTTCTCCAAAATTTTCCAGTTTCCTCTTGTTAGAGAGGATCTCCTTTAAGAACTTTCCATATGCTGGCATACCTACAATTGCATCAATGAAAGGTATATTAATATGTAGTTTGCTCATGAGTTCAATGAACTTACCGAATTGCTTGTCTAGACGCGCTCTTGCTCTAGATTGTGGGAATGGTAGGGGAGGTTTGTAAGTTGGAGAAGGAATGTAGATGTCTTCCTTCTCCTTCCCCTTTTCCTTCTCCTTTTCGACGGGAACTTCCACAAAATTAGGTTGCGGGTCGGTGGTTGTTGCTCCGCTCCTAGTTGTGATAGCCATCACCCTTCCTTTCGGGTTATCCTCCGTCTTTCCTAGAAGTTTTCCTTGATTTCTAGGAACTTTCTCAACATTGCTGAACATTTGGTTTTCTAAAACCTTTTGGGCTTTATCAACCTTAGTGATGTGACTCTCCAATCCTTGAAGCTTTCCCAAGATTGTTTCCAACATGAGATTGGGCTTCTCTTTCCCCGAAGTGCTTCCACTTTTAGATGTTTGCCCCTGGCTTTTCAAAGGAATGGAAGAAGAAGATGGTGGAGTTAGTGAATTTTCTGAATTGGGATAAGAATTACCGGAGTTTTGTTGTTGGTTGGAACGCCAATTGTTGTTGTTTGAACCCCTATTGTTGTTCCAATTGTTATTCCGGTTGTTGTTGTTGTTCCAATTGTTTCGGTTGTTGTTCCGACTATTGCGATTGGTGTTCTCATTCCCATTGTGGTTATTGTTGTTTCCTAAATAACCAACATCTTGCTCCTTAGGTTTTGGAAAGCTAGCCTTGATGACTTCCTTCAATTCTTTAATCTCGGTGTTGAGAGAAAAGATTTGAGTTTGAGCAGCTTGTGTTAGCTTTGCTCCTTGCTCCACTCGATTAGCTTCCACTTTCCGGTGAGAATACTTCTCAATGACTTGGGCTTGCTTCTCAATAAAGTCCCAAGCGTCATCTTCCCTCATGTCCATGAATGTGCCACATGAAAGGGATTGGAGCTTGAATTGTGTTTCCACATCTAACCCCTTGTAGTATATCTCCAATAACTCCAATTTGGAAATGCCATGGTGTGGGCAATCCAATAGTAAATCCTGACATCTTTCCCAAGACTGAAACAAACTTTCATTAGATCTCATAGAAAAAACATTAATTTTACCTCTCAACTCCGCCGTCTTGGATGGCGGAAAGAACTTGGTTAGGAACTCTGAGGATAGATCCTCCCATGTGTTGAGTCTTCCATTTGGAAGAGCTTGATACCAAGATAAAGCTTTCCCTTTCAAAGAGAAAAAGAATGGCTTGATCTTGTAATTGTTGGTGGTTGCATTCTTTGGCTTCATTGTCTCCATCAAGATCTCAAAATTCTGTAAATGTTGATGTGGAGATTCGACACTCGTTCCTCCAAATTGGCTTTGGCGAACGATGATAATAACTTGTGGGTTAAAGCTAAACCCCTGAATATCGTCAGCATCAAAGTTCACACCTAGACGGCGTGGTTGCTGAATCGGATCCATTCTTTGGCCAAGAGTTCTTGGCTCTTCATCTACACGAGCGGCTCTCGCACCCCCAGCCGGGATACGATGATTGGCGGCTGGTCTTGGATTATTCTGGTTCGCATTGATCGTTGGATCAATGTCCTCTAGCGACGGTATGGAGGAGTCGCTCTCTTCATTGGATGAGTCGGTTCTAACCGATCTTGTCGGTTTCCTTCTCTTCTTCTTCTTGGAACCACTCATCTCCAACCTCATTTGGAGCATCATGTTCTTGAGCTCATCAATTTGCAATTGATGACGCTCCGATTCTTCCTTGCGAGTCTTCTCGCTCCATCTAAGTCGAGCTTCGGAATCATCCAAATCTGCTTGGATATCCCTCTCTTTACTTTCAACCATCTTTCTTTCTTTGAGCTTTTTTCTCAAAGTCTTCTCAAGTTCTTGATCAAGAGGTAAGAGGTATTTGTTGGTATTAGACCTGTGCATATACCTAAGATAACCTGCAAATATCACTTAAAAGAGATATCAAATGACAAGAGCAAAGCTCCCAAGCTTGACAACCGATAACCGAATTCGGCCTAAACCAAATCCCCGGCAACGGCGCCAAAAACTTGTTCGCTCAAAAGCGTGCGTGCAATCAAGCTTTAAATTTATAAAACTAGAATCAAAGCAAGCGAACCCGCAGTGTACGGATCGGCGTGGTAAAGCAAGAATTCCAGAGTATCGAACTCAGGGATTTGGGGGGAACAAATTCAGTTCGCAACTCGTCAAGCAAGTAAATGTAATAAGCTTTGCAAATATTGGGAAAACAGCAATCTTAAAGATCCAAGTATCCAATTGTGGCTATCGATTCAAGACATACTATAGATATAAGGACAGAGTTGAGAATTACAAAGGTATGCTAAGGTAAGGTGATGTACGATGAAGTTCCAAAACCCTATATGTCTAACCCAAAGACACCCTCTATAAAGGTTGTTGAGGCTTCAATATAGAAAGGATCTAAGGACTAGAATTGATCTCAAATACCCAAACTTATAACCCAAGGATCAAGATAGGCTCAATCGGTTAAGGTTGTGACACTCGAAACCGAAATAGAGGATGTTGAGTCTCACTACTACCTAGGAAAAACAAGTCAAGGCTAGGTTAAAGCAAATCTTTAACTTTGGATTAAAGTAAAATCAAGGTTCGTAAACTAAGGTAAATCACGGGTAGTTCTTGAGTTCCACGGCCGTGGAATCCTAAGAACAGACCGTGATCTTGGTTGTCGACGAAGTTTCTCACACTCTTAGGGTCCAATCTGTTTACAATCAATCATCTAAGCCACAACTATCAACCCTTCACCTTAGAATTGCTAAAGGGTTTTAGCCAATAATCATCGTCATGATATCAAAAATCAATTTAAGAAGAATGAAAGATGAAAACCCTCGAAAACTCGAATATAACTCAAAATCAATCTCAAATCCAAAACACCCAATGGAATACTCAATGGATTCAGAATATATAACACAAAACCTCATAATGATCTTAGGTAAACACAAAGAACAGGATGTCAATCCGTCTTCAATATCAAAACCTAAGAAAAAGGGCGCAACTTCTGCCACACAATCTTCGGGAATCCAAAATGCCGGCGCTTCCGCAAAATTCCTCGCGAAAACCCTTAGGCGAACTCTCCAAAGCGAGGTTGTTGAAAATTCCCTCCTCCCGCCTTTTTATCCGTAGAGAAAGAGATATCTTCCAGCCCAAATACGTAGATGTTGTGGCAATAAATGATTCGTCAAAAGATTGCCTGAATCACGGTCTCTTGATGTTCCACGACCGTGGTTTAAGGCATGGAATTGGATTAAGGTGTCTCTCATCTTCCACGACCGTACTTTAGGCCGTGTAACTTACTGGAATGCTCCACGCTCATGATGCCAAGATCCACGGCCGTGGTTTAGAGCGTGGACTCTTCTACGGCCATAATTTAGGGCGTGAAAGTGTAGATTGCTTGTGGTTTCCTTTGTGTCGTGACATTCTCCATCTTAGCTCATTCTCTAGCTTCCTTTATGTGTTCCTAATCCTTGGATATGATTGAATCCTCTCTTTCTCTCTCAAATGGTCTGGTTTCAGCTCTTATTCACCTATAATCAATCACAAACTAATGTAGACCTCCATATCGAAAATATAGGTGAACAAGCTAACAAATGCTTCAATGCCTCATCCATGAACACAATAATGAATGAAAAACAACTAAAATAAGTGCCTAGAATATCGCAATATTTCATGCTAACACCTCTCCACGAGACATCCTCTCTCTAATCCTCACCAAGGTCGGGCAAGTTCCTTGCTTCTGTTGGATCTCATCCAACAGACCAGGTAGAACCTCTAAAGCATACAACTGGGCATCCTCATCAGGAAACTGGATGTCCAGCTCTAGCCAAGCTAGATCTCTCTGAAGCTGAGGCTGAATAGTCATTCTCGTAATTGTCTTCTTTGAGGCGTCTTCCTGTTCAGGTTGTCGGCGACAACGTTCAACTTTTCTGGATGATATAGAATCTCCAAGTTAGAGTCTTTGATCAACTCGAGTCATCGATACTGGCGGTTATTCAACTCTTATGGTATAAAAATTATACTTCGGACTCCTATGGTCTGGGGAGATCTGACATGAAATATCACACAGGTACTGTCTTCAAATCTTCAAGGCTTGAACTATCACTACTAACTCTAGATCATGAGTCGGGTAGTTCTCTTCATACGTTTTCAGCTGTAGACACACATATCAATAACTCTACTTCTCTTTATTAACACACGTCTTAAGCTTAGTTGGGTGCATCACCGTAAACTACGGGATCCCCAGAACCTTCTGATTATAACAGAATAGAAACAGAGATCAAGTGCCTCCTCAACTCTTCAAAGCTCTGGCATACTGCTTTGACCACACAATTCTGGTGGTATTCTTCAGAAGACTCGTAAGTGGATACGCTATCACATAAGATCCTTCCACAAAGCGTCGGAAATGATCGGCTAAGCCGAGAAAGCTACGTACTCCCTTACTGTTCGTCAATCTCATCCATGTTGCAACATACTCAATCTTCGCCGGATCAATCTTGATCCCACCGGCGGATACCATGTCCCCAAAGCAAAGCAATCTCAGACATTCGGAACTAACACTTGAAGAGCTTGGCATACAGCTCTTCATCCCTCAAAATCTGCAAAACCGACCTCAAATTACCGGCATGCTCCTCTCTGATACGAGAGTATACCAGAATGTCATCCATGAAGACCACCACAACCTGATCAAGGAAGTCGAGGAAGATGTTGTTCATTTGTTCCATGAAGACAGTTGGGGCATTCGTCAATCCAAAGGCATCACTACGAACTCGTAGTGTCCATAACGGGTACGAAATGCCATCCTATGCACATCCTTCTCTCTCACCCTCTACTGATGATATCCTAAGCGCAAGGAAGTCCTGAAAAACATAATCGCTTCTTGAAGCTGACCCAACAAGTTGTCAACACGACACAATGAGTACACTAGGGCGAATAAAGCCCTTCTTTACCCACTCCTCAAGTTGTCTCTTCAACTCTAACATCCCAACAGGCGTCATACGATATGAGGCCTACCAAAACGATCTCATACCACACTTCGACTCGATATCAAAGTCCACACTCCGTTGAGGCGGCAAACCAAACGGTTCAGTAACACGTCTATTTGCTCATAAACCACTGGAATATCCTCCAACGTTGAACTATCTCTCTCCTTGATGACATAACACTAGAAAGTATCATCTCCTTGTGCCATCGGCCTCGCTGTTTGTACGACACTAATGACAAAACCCGTCTCTTCAAAGGTCTTAACCTCGGAAGACCTCTATCTAATATATCTCAGTAGAGACTTTAACAGTCTTCCAACTGACATCTAACACAACATGATATCTATCCGTCCAATCCATACACATAATGACCTCCTCATGACAAAGAAGTCTACAAGCAACACACAAGGTCCAGAATAAATGGGACAATCACATATCTCGCGGGTACCTCAGACCCCTAATGGGTAACCCTGTCAAGGAAGGTCTACCCTCTACTATATCTAAGGTCAACTACTAACGCATGCATCGAAAAGAAGAAAGTGTATAACACTCACTACAAACAAAATTCCCACTAGGTAAACCATTAACAAGAATGGTACTTGTAACAGCTAACGCCAAAAGCTCCACTGTATATCATCACTCAACTTCATACCTATGGTCCTCAGGTATCGCTGAGGTCGTTGCCATAGCCTCCACTTCTACTCTTTCTGCACCGGAAAGAGGAAGGTCTTGCTGAGAAGAAACACTACCTTGTTGACAAAAAGGGGCCATATGGCCTAATTCACCACAGGTGAAGCACGCTATTGGTGCAAAGGGGCACCCAGAACACAAATGACTTGGATTACCACAGTTGAAACACAATCGTCCCATCCTTGCAACCTGTGAAAATAAAGGGTAATTCGATCTTCGTCATCCATCCTTAGTAATCTTACGCCGGGAGACTTGTAGAGACAGCGCCTTGCCCTGTCGATAAAACTTCGCTCTATGCCCTGCTTTACCACACGTAAAGCATATTACTGGCGTCTTTGGGCACACAGCTCGCCGGTGTCCAAACTTCTCGCAATTAAAACAATGTAGTTCCTTGCCAGTCGTCCTCATGGCCAAGGGACCGCTTGATTGTCTTGGTATCTGACTTGGTCCAACATTCACCATCCTTACTTCTCCACTAATGATTCAGTCCGTTGCTTCTTCTCTGACCTGGAAGCTTCAGTTGGTCCCACAGACATTGGTAAACCCGGTGTAGGTTTACCCGCTCTTGCAGCCTCATATACATGGCGTATATATTCTTGAAACTCGAATGCACTCATTGAGACATGATCAGCCGCTTCAGACTCATTCTTTGCCATAGGCGAAACAACAACAGAAACTGGTGCCTGACTTATCAATACTGGAGGAAGAGGGGATGTATCCCTACCTCGTCCCACTACATATACTCCTCTAGTTTGAGCCATCTGTAGGATATACGCACCTAATCTTATAAGACTATATATATATATTTATATATATATATATATATATATATATAACATATCTACACATAGTCTATAATACACATATATATATATACATATCTACGTTGTAGAGATCCATGACAGAGGTGACGACTTCTCGTACATTCTAACCCAAAACCACACTTAAAAACAAAAACTTTTTAAAACGTCAGTTCCCTTTCGGGATCTGTTTATTTTACCTATTAAACTTCATTGCAGGTAGCAAGTTCCATTGTTGTCAACCTAAGGCACTAATACCAACTCTGTAACACCCCAAATCCTCGGGACTCGGAGTGCCACATTGGGCTAGGATCTCACAGTGGATCCTGACCCTAGCCTGACAACAAGTTCACTGGACCTTACAGCATGAGAGTGACAGATATAAAACAAATGCATAAAACTGTATAAACTGTACAACCAAAAGGTAACACATCATAGCCGAGTATATAAACATCATCGTCACACAGGAGGTAACAAAAGATCATCTTCACGCAGGAGGAAAAAGTAAACAACCCAAAAGACCAACCACCTAATGTACGAGAGTCCTCGGCCTGTCACCTTACCAGATCACACAGCTACATGCCTATCCTGCAAGGCATCTACAACATGGTATGAAACCATTAGCTAACCATACATATATAAGGTAATGCATAAGCACAAACACAATCATAGAAAGATAAACACATCAGCATGATATCCCACATTTACCCTTTTTATCATCTTTATATAATAATCATTCACTCCAATCGTATATATATATATATATATATATATATATATATATATATATATATATATATATATATATATATATATATATATATAGATAGATGAAAGTATGTGACACGAGAACCGATACATCCTCGCCTATGAGCCTGATAGCTAGGTGTACGAGTATCGGTCACATATCCGTGTACCCTATGGGAGTGGATTGCGCTCTTCATGTAAAGCCAGTCTAGCCTGACATCAGAGAACCTCCCAGACTCCACGGCGGGATGAAAGGGAAAGGTTATCACAGTCACGCAACGGGGCAATCAATAAAACATAGGTCGGTATAAACGACATCTCATGCTATCACAGCAAACATATAACGCACACACCACTCATGCAAGCACCAAATATAAGGATGATAGCTAAGTAAGTCCTACGGACTTACCTCAACGTCGTACAAAGCTCAACCATAATCAACTTCCACTCCTGAGAGAGGGGCACTGCCTAATAACAAGGCATAGAAAAATATCAACCTCTATTCATCAAAGGGGTCACACCTAGACCCAAGGGATCCATAGGATCATCCTCAACCTAACCTCATAACCTAACAAACCTCAAAGTCCGTACATGGAATATACCGATCATAACCTCATTAAAACACATCCTCACACATCTAGCATGAACCTATACACTCACACTAGGAAAGGAGGGAACAAAGGCAACCTAAAGAAAGCCTAGAAGCAACACACACCTGCAGAAACAAGTGGAAACACCAGATGGTGCAAGTGGCTGCAAGGGCGGATGGGAGATGGCGCAGGGGCGGCGGTCAGACAGTGTTGGGGGCGCTGCAAGTGGCGCAGGGGCGGCTGATCGTGCCGAAGGCACACCTTCAACTCCTCTTTGCTTCTTCAATCGATCCCTTCACTCCTTCTTCAGCCAACATCCACACACCCACACATATACATACATATATACATCAGAAGAAGCCAAACAAGGCTAGAACAAGATCCAATCTAAGGGGATCCAAGCTATAAGAAGAGAAGATGAAAAAAGATGGAAGAATGAAGAAATAAAGTGAAGAAGCCATGAAATCTTACTAAACTGAACCTAAATCAGAGCAGAACACCCTCAACACCTCAAGGCTTGCTCAAGCACAAGCACAGCAGCAACAACCATCATCAACAACATCAAACAACCTCAAGATCCTTCCAAACTAAAAGAAAGATCCAAGAAGATCAACGGATCTAAGAGAGGAGAAGAAGATCGTGAGAGAGATGGAGCATGAGAGAGAATGAGGTAACCCTTGATAGAATGTATTATAGTCTATATTTTGGGAATTGTTTAGACATTTTATCTTCAATAATCTGCATGTATGGATGTATATTATGTGAATATATTGTTATTTCATCTACCTTTACGGGAATCGAGGTCTACACCTAGTTTCGTTGTAAACGTAGGTAAAATGGCACGTTTTGGACTAAAATGGAGCTAAGGAGCTAAGGAGTCATTGGAGCTACATTCTGGAGCTTAAAGAAGAACTCAGGAAGCAAGGAATTAATGAAGAAGATTTACTTTGGACTAGATTTGAGAGATTTCACATTCAGTTGAGATTCACTTCGGTCAGCTACAGTGTCACCTCGACCGAGGTGATCTTGAGGAGCGTCCCGACCGAGGTGAACACGCTGTCGCCGGCGAGATCATATTTTTTAGAAGATCTATTTTATAGATATGGATATATTTTTATAGAAAATTATCTTTTTAAGATATTATTATCTTTGGAAGATAATTCTCCTATATAAAGGGTTGGATTTTCCACAATTCAACCATCTTTGGATCAACAATTTTAGGGATTTTTTGGAGGTTTGAAGGACGGACTGAAGTTGAAGGAAGGAAGATTCATAGTTTTGAGATAGCTTTTGAGGGAGTTTGTAAGACTTTCTTAGATTCCCTTTTGGTTTGTTGTCTTGTTTGACTTGTGATTTGAGGAACGCTGATTTATTATTAATTGATTCAATTATTGAGATTCATTCCTTTCCCATCTATTCAATTATTGTTTTCATGATGATGATTGGCTAAGTTTCTTATGCGATTCTAGGGTGATTGGCTGAAAGTTGTGAGAAAGACGATGATAGAATAATCTTAATCCCAACAGGACCCTGAAAGCACGAGTCTTTAACCTCCTTAACCCTAGAGTACCTCGCTTAGTCGAGGAACATCTCGGCTGAGGTGGAACTTGATTGAACGAGGTGACCTTTTCTGATCCGAAACTGAGAGTTAAGAGTTCTAGTTTGCCAAATCCTATCCTTATTACACCTTTCCTGGTTCAATGCAAGCCTAGGATGAGACTTACCCGGTGATTCCTTAGTTTGTTTACCCATGATCATAAGTGTAGGTAATAAAGGTTTATCCTTTATTGGGGTTTGAGTGTGCCTTCATCCGATCTTTGTGAGTTAGCCTGAGACTTACCCGGTAAAGGTTGATTCTATTCCCTTAGGTGGTATGTTGGTTTGAGATTATAGTTCCTTTCCTTAGTATCTTGAGACTTACCCGGTAATAGGAGCTTTGGTTTGGGATAATGAGTAGTGAGATTTACCCGGTAATCTACTCCCATCTTAGAAACACCTTCCCTTTATAAAACCTCAGCTTTGTCCGCGTTATCTTTGAGATCTTGAGTTGGAACCACAACTAGATGCTTTAATCCCTAGAATCCGCATTTCCCCTTAATTGACTTTTACATCATCTTTGATTACTTTAATTGCTTTGGTTAATTGCAATATGTGACAACCAATTATGTGCTTAGTTTCACCTAAGTCCTTGAGATCGACCCCTGGATTTTGTTGCTTTTTTTTACAATTGATCGTACACTGCGGGTTCGCATCCTTGTTTAAAGCATACTTCTTAGGATATAAATTTAAAGCTTGCACACACCATTTGGAGCGAACAAGTTTTTGGCGCCGTTGCTGGGGACTTGGTCTAGACCAAGCCGGTTGCGGTTGTCTTTCGGGGCAATTGCCCTTGTTGCTACCAACCACTCTACTTGAGTGTTTTCGCATGATCTTTTTCTTAGGTTTATGCGAAGAACCCGTCCTGGGAAGGAAATCGTTCCTTATGATCCCAAACCAGAAAAGACATACAAACGACGATTGAAAGAAGCTAAGATGGCCAATCAAGAAAATCGTGATCTTGAGGCCGAATTAAAGGAGGTGCTGGAACAGCTGCGCCTCAATAAGGAAGAAATACAGCGAGAAAGAGAGCACACTCGCACCAGAACTGCAGAGATCGAAGCAGATATGGCCGATCTAAGAGCCCAGATTCTGCATCGACCGATCCCAGATCCTCGACCGAGGCAGGACCCAGTCCCAGTTGCCGCGGCCAAGATACATCCACCTCGGATGCTTGTCCAAGATGTTGTTTTTGCTGGAGTTCCACAAACCCTAGGACAGAGGATGGACCCTAATCGGCAAGTAAGGCGTCCAGGAGTCAACCTAGGTGATCCAATTGAGCATGATTACGAACTTCGACCGCAAGTTCTATCCATGATCCGCCAATGCCAGTTTGGAGGTTTAGAGAGGGAGTCTCCGCATCAGCATTTGCAAAACTACGAGATTCTGATGGAGACCTTGAGACCTTCAAGGCTGGAAAACAATAACTACAAGCTAAGGCCTTTATACTTTTCTTTGAAGGACAGGGCTCTTACTTGGTATCAATCTCTTCCACCCGGAAAGATCGACACTTGGGAAGAGATGACGACGGAGTTTCTAACGAAGTTCTTTCCCCCTCCAAGACCGCTGAAATAAGAGGGAAGATTAATGCATTTATCATGAAGGACAAAGAGAGTTTGTCCAAGTCATGGGAGAGATTTAAAGATGTTCTATTGGATCGCCCACACCATGGAATTCCAAAGATAGAGTTGGTGGAGATATACTTCAAGGGATTGGATGGATCTACTCAATTCAATCTTAAACTACTTTCCGCCGGCACATTCATGGATATGCCGATAGACGAAGCTTGGGAGTTCATTGAAAAGCAAGCTTTGCATATGGAGAAGTAATCCCATCAAGGAGCCGAAAATGGAGTTAGGAGAGTTAATTTCCAAGACACTCCATCAAATGATAATCAACTCATCTCCCTTAAAAATGATGTGAAGCAATTGAAGGACCTTTTGGTGGCTTACACGAAGAAGGAAGACGGAGGATATCAAGGAAGGAACAACAACCAAGGGTCACGGAACAACAATTACAACAACAATAGAGGCTCCAACAACAACAATTGGAGATCTAATCAACAAAATCCGGGTAACTCTTATTCCAATTCTAATTCTAATAATTCTTTTAATCCCTCTTCTTCTTCTTCTACTCCATTGAAGAGCCATGAACCTGGATCAAGTTCGTCCCAGCCAGAGAAGAAAGATGTAGTGCTGGAGGCCATCTTGATCAAGCTCAACGCTATGGAGACATCAATGACTTCATTTTCGAAGGCACAAAAAGCCTTAGAGCAACAATTCTTTAAAAAGGCGAATGAAGCGCCAAGAGATCCAGGGAAGCTCCCAGCAAGGACAGAGAGCAACCCTAAGGGACAGATTATGGCAATAACGGCGAGAAGTGGACTAAAAACAGCAAATCCAGTACCTCGGTCGGTGCCAGTACAGACGAAGGACACCTCGGTCCAGGTACAGACGAAGAACACTTCGGTCAAGGTGCCATCCGAGGTGGAGTCCCAGAAAGCGAAGGACAAATCTGAAGTTTATGTCCCACCTCTTGCTTATAAACCACCACTTCCATTCCCTCAATCAAGGGCCAGAGCACATCTAGACAAGCATTTTGGTAAGTTCCTTGACTTGATGAATAAACTACACAATAACATCCCTTTCCTTGATGCTATTATAGGGATGCCCGCCTATGGGAAGTTCTTAAAAGAAATTATATCAAGGAAGAGGAAGTTGGAAGACTTTGGAGAAGTTAGGATGACATCTAAATCCTCAAAACTTATTCAAATCATGAAGGAGAAGATGTCACCTAAATTGAGAGATCCTGGCTCTTTTTGCATTCCCATTCAAGTTGGGGATGTAACTTATGAGGCGTTATGTGATCTAGGAGCCAGCGTGAGCATCATCCCACTGGAGCTATGTGAGAATATCGGACTTGGAGAGCCCAAACCGGTGAAGATACGGTTATACATGGTGGATCGCTCCATTACCCACCCCGTGGGCATCTTGGAAGATGTTCCCGTCAAGTTAGGTAACTCTATTTACCTATAGACTTTGTTGTACTTGACATACCCGCAGATTATCCCGTTCCTATCATTCTGCGGAGACCATTTCTAGCAACTTCGGGTTTCAATGTGGATTGTAAGAACGCCAAGTTGAAATTCAACATTGGCGGTGATCAAGTGGAGTTTGCATTGCTTGCTGCAATGATAGGAGAGCCGTTGGAAGATAATATCTTCAACATCTATGATGAAGAAGAATCAAGAGAATTGGTGAGCTCTATCCTTATTGATGACCCTCTTGAAAGAGTTATTAATTTTAGCTTAATGGAGGAAGGTATAGATGTTTCCTGTGATGCAGATATACGGAGCTTAAAAGCACTGGAAGCAGATCCAGGAGCTAAAATTGAGAAACTGATCCAGGAGAGGAGAAATTCAAGTTTTGGTCCCAGTTCCAGTACCTCGATCGAGGCACCTTCTAGACCAAGCGAGGTGTTCTTATCTGAAGAACATCTCGGTCATCCACCTCGGTCACCAACCGAGACAGCAAGCGAGATGTTGTCAACTGAGACTTTTGAAAGTCCAGTTCTTCATTCCAAGTCTACTCCACTGGAAGAAGGAAGCAAAGATCCCCCTCAGAAAGCACCCCCAGTTGTGGAGCTTAAACCGCTTCCAAGTCACTTGAGGTATGCTTTCCTTGGACCGGATTCTACATATCCCGTTATCGTATGTGCTTCCATTTCCAAAACTGAATTGTCTAAACTGATGCATGTCCTAAGAAAACATCAAAAGGCTTTGGGATATACTATTGATGATCTTATTGATATTAAGCCTTCTTTCTGCATGCCTAGAATACTAATGGAAGACGATCATAAGACTTCACGGGAACCTCAAAGACGGTTAAATCCGATCATGAAAGAGGTTGTGAAGAAGGAGATTCTTAAGTTGTTGGACGCAAGTATCATATTTCTTATCTCGGACAGCAAGTGGGTGAGCCTAGTGCATGTAGTTCCGAAGAAAGGAGGGATGACCATTGTAACGAATAAGAACAACGAGTTGATTCCAACTAGGACCGTTACGGGCTGGAGGATGTGCATCGATTACAGGAAGCTGAATGTGGCCACTCGGAAGGACCATTTTCTGCTCCCCTTCATCAACCAAATGCTCAAACGGTTAGCCCAGCATTCCCATTTCTGTTATTTAGATGGTTATAGTGGCTTCTTTCAGATTCCTATCCATCCGGATGATCAAGAGAAGACCACCTTCACTTGTCCATGGGGGAGTTCGCATATAGAAGGATGTCATTTGGATTATGTAATACACCCGCTACCTTCCAGCGGTGTATGATGGCTATCTTTTCCGAGTACATAGAGGAGATCATGGAGGTATTCATGGATGACTTTTCAGTATATGGTTCCTCTTTTGATGATTGCTTATCTAACCTTTCCCTAGTGCTACAACGTTGTGAAGACACTAATCTCGTCTTGAATTGGGAGAAGTGTCACTTTATGGTTAGTGAGGGAATTGTGCTAGGACACCTCGTTTCAAACCGAAGTATTGAGGTCGATCGAGCTAAGATCGAGACTATTGAGAAACTTCCTCCCCCTTGTTTTGTTAAGGGTGTGCGGAGTTTTCTCGGGCATGCAGGTTTCTACAGGAGGTTCATCAAGGATTTCTCGAAGATTTCTAAACCACTCACTAAACTCTTGAATAAGGATGTTGTTTTTGAGTTTTTCGCAGGATAGCCTTGATGCGTTTTACAGGATAAAGGAAACGTTGATTTCCGCTTCCATCATTCAACCTCCCGACTGGACCTTGCCCTTTGAGATCATGTGTGATGCGAGTGACGTGGCCGTAGGAGCTGTACTTGGACAAAAGAAGGATGGCCGGACAAACGCCATTTACTATGCTAGCAAGACGCTAGATGAAGTTCAGCTTAACTACGCCACCACCGAAAAGGAGCTTTTGGCGGTTGTATATGCTTTTGAGAAATTTTCCTCTTACTTAGTAGGAGCGAAAGTTATTGTTTACACTGACCATGCAACTATTCGTTACTTGCTTGCTAAGAAGGATGCAAAGCCGCGTCTTATTCGATGGATTCTCTTGCTTCAAGAGTTTGATCTAGAGATTCGCAATAAGAAGGGTCCGAAAATTCTGTTGCAGATCACCTCAACCGGCTACCTCCCTCTTCACGCGAGAAGGACGACATACCCATAGATGACTCATTTCCCGACGAGCATTTGCATCTGCTGGAGCGTTTAATAGACTTCTTTATCTCACCCCATGATGAAGATGAAGTATGGGATGAGGACACCTTCCAGCATGTTTAGGGATGCCGCACGGTCCAGCTAGCGACCTTAAATCAAGCGCTTCTTGGGAGGTAACCCAAGGTATTGCTATCTTTTCCCTTTTTCTAGCTTAGCTTTAGATAGTTTGCTTTTGCTTTACTTTGTTTTGTTTTTGGCGTCCTAGACAGAAACCAGATACTCTCTAAGGAAGGATTACAACTAAGGAACAACACTGGAAGGACAGAAGTTCGAGAAATTGAGAAGACGGAGTTTGACTGAGACACATCTCGGTTGTTGTCACAACGCCTCAACCGAGATGTTCCTGAGGCAACCAAGGCGACTAGGTCTAACAATCCAGTCAGCCACCTCGGTCCGGTCAGAACCACCTCGACCGAGGTGATATCAAAATAGGCGAGGGGTATAAAAGGCGAACAAATTTCTCTTTCTTCCCTCCCAACTCCCTTCTCGACCGCGGCACACTCTCATCTCGTTTCTTTGTCTTTCACTCGTTTTCCACGATTTCTGCTCCGATTTCGCAAAGAAAAGCAAGAGGATCAGATTGCAAGCAACAAACTGCAAGTTAAACGCCTCGAATCGGCTTAATTTGGGGTAAATTATCGGAAACCCTAACTTCTCCTCTCTTTACTGATTTTAGAGATATTTGGCTTTGGTTGCCACATTTTATTGCTGAAAAGAGTATAAGTACCCCATAGGAAGCAATTGGTAGTGATTTTGGGGGAAAAGAACTGAAAATCAGAGAGGAGAAATCGAACAGCACTTTGCCTCGGTCCAGTCGAGCTGTGTCACGGCCGAGGTGTTCTTCAGCCTGTCAGACCAACCGAGGTGATATTGTCACACATTATGAGTTCTCGATCTGATCGCCAACTTGTTTTGAGGGATGCTCCTAGTGGTTCCTCACCTTCCTCTACTTCCCGCCCTTCTATTCCGATGATATATGAGCGTCACCAGGCGGATTTTGATCGCATTTGCGGGCACCCCATAGTCTCCCCGCGTTTCTTGGATGTTCCAGCCTTCGAGTGCCTCCACGTGGCGGAGGACTTGAAGAAGATGATATCTATGGTGGGACTGGAGCAGTTTATGGAGATCCGAGCTCCAGCCTACCTTGAGCCGACGATGGAGTTTGTGAGTTCTGTCACTCACATGCCAGAGAGTGTTCGCTCCAAACGGTGTGTGCAAGCTTTAAATTTATAACCCTAGATGTAAGCTTAAAACAAGGATGCGAACCCGCAGTGTACGGGTCAATCGTAGTAAAAAGCAAGGAATTCCAGGGGTCGATCACAGGGACTTAGTGAAACAAAGTCAATAACGGTAAGCTTTAGCAATTACTAACCACAAAAGCAATTAAAACAATCAAAGATGATAAAAGTCAATAAAGGAAATATGCAATTCTAGGGATTAAAGCATCTAGTTGTGGTTCCAACTCAAGATCTAAAGATAAACGGACAAAGCAGAGGTTTTGGCATAGGGAAGGTGTTTCTAAAGTGGAATAGATCACCGGGTAAGTCTCTCTACTCACTAATCCCAAACCGTAACTCCTATTACCGGGTAAGTCTCAAGGAATTAAGATAAAGAACTATAACCTCAAACTAACACACCATCTAAGGGAATAGAATCAACCTTTACCGGGTAAGTCTCAGGCTAACTCACAAAGATGGGATGAAAGCACACTCAAACCCCAATAAAGGATAAACCTTTATTACCTACACTTATGATCTTAGGTACACAAACAAAGGAATTACCGGGTAAGTCTCATCCTAGGCTTGCATTGAACCAGGAAATGTGTAATAAGGATAGGATTTGGCAAACTCTAACACTTAACTCTCAGTTTCGGATCAGATAAGTCACCTCGGTCAGCCAAATTCCACCCTGGCCGAGATGTTCATCGACTGAGCGAGATGCTTAGGGTTAAGGTAAAAGACTCGAACTTTCAGGGTCCTACTGTGATTAAGATTATTCTATCATTGTTTTTCCCACAACCTTCAGCCAATCACCCTAGAATCACACAAAGAGATTAGCCACTCATCATCATGAAAGTATTAATCAAATATATGGGAAGAAAGAGAATAATTGAACAAGAAAACCTTAAGAGAAAGGCTTCAATAACTGAATCAATTATAAAACACAAGTGTTCCTTGGATAGAAATCCAACAAGACAACAAACAAGAAGGGAATCTAAGATGATCTTACAAAAACCCTTCAGAAGCTATAAAAGCTATAAACTTCCTTCTTCAACCTTCAAAAAGGTTCTTCAAATCTCCCAACTGGAGTATGGCTGCTGCGGTGTCTTGCACGATGTATGCAAGATCTCCAACTTTATGCGGATGTCGGATTTGTGGGAAATCCGACCCTTTTTATAGGAAAATTACTCTCCAAAGATAAGATATCTTAGAAAGATCTCTTCCCATAAAAATAGGTAAAATATATGATCTAGCATATCTTCTTCCTTCCAGGAGCCAAGCCCAAAAATATAAGATCCTCTTTCCAAAGATAAAAGATCTCAGCCAAGAATAAAATATTCTCGCCGCGTCCCAGGTGTTCGCCTCGGTCGAGTCGACTCCTCTGGATCACCTCGGTCGAGGTGACTCTATAGTCAACCGAGGTGAGTCACAACTGAATGTGAAATCTCTCAAATTTGGCCCAAAGTGAATCTCTAATCCATGGCTATGCTTCCTGGATGTTTCCTTATGTTCCTGAATGTAGCTCCAATGACTCCATAGCTCCTTTTTGATGCAAAACGTGTCATTTTACCTACGATTACAACAAAACTAGGTGTAGACCTCGATTCCCGCAAAGGTAGATGAAATGGTAATATAATCACATAATATACATACAAACATGCAGATTATTGAAAATAAAACGTCCAAACAAACCCCAAAATATAGACTATAATTCATGCTATCAAAATACCCCATACTTAGCCCTTGCTTGTCCCTAAGCAAGTTCCGCATATAAAAGGCAAGATAGAATGGATTATAAGTCATAAAGATCAATGAAAAAGTCTTTCAAAAACGTTTTTATGGTGTGCTACAATCATAGATCACTCTAAGAGAATACTTCGTGGAATTTAAAATCAAAACATGCTTAAAACATTTTATAAATATAAGAAAGTTGTTCATCTTTGCATAAAATCATAGAATGCGTAATAAATCATAATCATCGAAATTAATCATGCATGATCCAGTTTAAACCACTAAGTCAATCAACAAGCTCGAGGTCTCAAGGGCTTCCCAAAAGAAAGGTCAAGAAACGTGTAGGGTAGGGATGTATGTATGGTAATGTGGTGCTAGAATCCGGGAAAAGGATATACTTCACTTTCACTTTGACTTTCAACATCTTCCACCAATAAGCTTTGCTTATTTCACACTTTTTCTTTTTTACTTTACTTTTTGGGATGCATGGACAGAGGTGCACAATAACCGAAGCCTAGGAAATCAACAATCATCAATTTCTTGAGATGCATCAAACCCTTGATGCACATACTATAACCCGTTAGGAATATCGCTCAATCCGACTTTGGCAAGACACAAACACCCGGCTATGTGAATGGTGCCGAGTTACTCATCATCATGATTGACTTCCCCAAACCTATTTATTGCTTTCTAACACTTTCACTTCGAGTCAACTTCTCAACTTTTACTTCACTTGCTTTCACCACTTTGCTTGCTTCCAAATTCCCGGATAGGTAAAGGGAGGCAAAAATGTATATGAGGGGCTAAGCATGATCAAGAAGAAGAAGAGAGAAGAATGAATTGCCTTGGTCTTTCCAGGAAGAAAGTGAGAGAACTCATAACGTGGTGTCAACCTTCAAATTCAACATAATTTGGATAAAAACAAAGTATTAAACATGCCAAAAATTTCAAACAAAGCATTTAGCAACTTAAACATATCATAAAACCTTTCAAGCATATAAAGATTTCAAAACCAGTCAGCAAACAAGATCTTCACTGAGATCATATCCAGATAAGAAGCACAAAACGTTTTTCGAAAACTCTCAGTTAAACCACCTCGGTCGAGGTGTTCTTAGGTCAACCGAGGTAAAGTACCTCGTTCGGCCAGAACTGCCCCGGTTGAGGTCAAAATTTTTTTTTTTCAGTTTTGACGTTTTTCTCAATCAAATAACCTGTGTGTATGAATGTAATCTCAGATAAAATCCATAGAAGCAAAATAAGCATAAATATCCGATAATGTAGAGTCATACATCACACAAGTCATAAAATACATAAACACCCCATACTTGGGACACACTGTCCCAGTGGGTCAAAATAAGTCTAAAGAAATAAAATACTCACCGGACATAAAGCTGAGCTGCATAATAAATAAGAAAGAAAAATCCTGCAAGCTCTTAATAGTCACGATCCGGTGGTGGTGGTGGTGGCACGTACGGATACTGAGATGGGTCGAACGGGTAGCCCATGATCTGCTAAAACTGAATCTGAGCCATCATGTGCTGGTAATGTTGTCTCTCCTGCATCTCACGGATATCCAGTGATAAGGCAGCATATGAATCGATCATCTGATCCGTCAGATCATCGATCCGATGGTGAGCCTCTGGATCTCTGTGTCGGCGTACCCTACGCCTAGCAGGTCTCACTAGTGATGTGGCTGGTGCAGGCTCAGTATCATCATCATCTATGTCAATAATCGGCGCACTCGTCCCAGCAGTATCAGTCCCTGTATCCATAGGAACTCCACCATCCCTGTCATCGTCATCAGCAGTCTTCTCCTCTATCTCATCCTCCTTAGCTGGTGCAGCTGCTGCCTCTCTAGCATCCTCCATCAATGGGATCCAAGCAGTCTGCCAGTAGTGAGGGTCATAAACTGAGAACTGGGGCGACCATATGATCCCCTGTGGTGTAGTCGGCTCCCATGGCATCGCCACATATGGCGTAGTAAGTCCTCGGGGAACCAGTATCCTCCGAGTGATCATCTCCTGTAGCCCTAGCGGCTTGGCAGCCGCCACCATAGTACAAGCGCTGAGGTCCATGTCCTAATAGCTAGCAATGTGGGTCACGAGGCCTCCGCAGCAGATATCCCCCTTCGCCTTGGCCTTGATCTTGTGCAGGTCCCCTGCCAACATCAAGCCAAAGTTTGGGATCCCTCTAGTCACCATGTAGTAAAGGCTGAAAAGCTCCCCCTGTTGGACCTTCTGGGGCGTCTCAGTACGCGCCAGAAGAGTCTCACTGAAAATACGGTGGGCCAACCTAAAGGCTAAGTGAAATATGATACGCTCCCTGGAGTTTCCAAGGCGCCATCTGTCTGCGTGCTCAACTACATGAGCAATCTGACCCCAAAACTCCCTAGCTACAGTCCGGGAGGGAAAATCAACAGCAGTCGGGGACTAGAAACCAAAAATGTCTCTCCAGTACTCTAAGGGAACTAGGAAGTTCCGGTTCATCAACCGGTACTTCACAGGAAGCTCTGTGGGGAGGTAGGTGAAAGAGCTAATGAACTCTAGAGTGGGCTCTAAGTAGGCAGGTGCACGGATCTCAGTAAACTAATCTAGCCCTACCATCGAGATCATCCGCATCAAGTCTCCATCCACATGGAGACAATCAAAAGCCGAAATGTCCAAGAAGCGCGGTGCAATCACTGGACGGGCTGCAATACGGTCATAGTCGACCTGGTGTCTCTCGTGGATCACCGGTCTATAAGGTCTAGAGGAAGAAGAAGAAGGGGAAGGGGAGGATCTATCCCTCAGGACAAGCTGTCTGTGTGAACTCATCTCTAAAGCACTCTTGTCAGATCACCTCGGTCGCCCTGACACAACTCAAGAACACCTCGGCCGAGGTACAGAACGACTGGACCGAGGTGAATAACTGCGCGATCGAATCTCTCAAAAATCCAGTTCTTTTCCCCCAAAATCACTACAACTGGTTCCTATGGGGTACTAAATCTATTTCTCAGCAAATGCAAGGGCAACCAAAGCCCAATTCGAAGCAAAATAGTGAAGAGAACGAGATTAGGGTTTTTTCGATGTTTACCCCGATTCGGTCGATTCAGTTCGTTTTTCTTGTAGATTGGCGCTTGCACTGGGATCTCTATCCTTTCCTTGCAATTTGGAAGCAAGAATCGTCGAAAACGATCGAAAAAGGGCGAAACGAGGTAAGGGGGCTACCGCGGTCGAGGAGAGAGTAAAAGAAGAGAGAGAAAATCAGCCCCCTTTTATACCCTTTTCTGGAACTCCTGTCACCTCGGTCGAGGTGGTCTCGACTGGACCGAGGTGATACGGACCGAGGTGGATCTTCAGAAACCCTAGTCGCCTCGGTTGCTCAAGAATCATCTCGGTCGAGGTGCTTTGACAGCAACCGAGATGTGCCTCAGTCAAACTCCGTCTTCTCAAATTCTCGAACTTATGTCCTTCCAGTTATGCTCCTGGTTTGTACTCCTTCCTTAGATGTCACCCGTTGTCTGTCTAGGACGCCAAAAACAAAACAAAGCAAAGCAAAAGCAAACTATCTAAGTTAGACTAGAAAAAGGGAAAAAAAAAGCAATACCTTGGGTTGCCTCCCAAGAAGCGCTTGGTTTAAGGTCGCTAGCTGGACCATATGGCATCTCTCAAACGAGGTATAGTGGTGCAACCTCCTCAACCGGAACTTCCGGCTTGTACTTCTTAAGTCTATGGCCATTGACCTTGAAGCTTCCACTTGTTTCGCCCCATATCTCAACTGCGCCATGAGGAAAAACATGTTTCACAACGTAAGGTCCGGTCCATCTAGATTTCAACTTACCGGGAAAGAGTCGGAGACGGGAGTTGAAGAGTAGAACTAAGTCTCCTTCGTTAAGCTCCTTAGGGATGATACGCTTGTCAGGCCATCTCTCGTCCTTTCCTTATAGATCTTGGCATTCTCATAAGCGTTCAAACGCAGCTCCTCCAACTCATTGATATCCAATAGCCGCTTCTCGCCGGCTTCTTTAATGTCGAAGTTCAACCATTTGATCGCCAAATATGCTTTGTGTTCTAACTCAACGGGCAAATGACAAGACTTCCCATATACCAAATTATAAGGGGTGGTACCAATAGGAGTCTTAAATGCGGTCCTGTAGGCCCAAAGAGCGTCGTCCAATTTCATGGACCAATCCTTCCTCGTCCTAGAGACGGTCTTCTCCAAAATTGCTTTGATTTCTCTATTCGAGATCTCGACCTGTCCACTAGTTTGAGGGTGATACGGGGTTGCTACCTTGTGGGTAACCCCATACTTCGATAGAAGTGCCTTAAACTTCCGGTTGATGAAATGCGTCCCTCCATCGCTGATAATGATACGTGGAGTTCCAAAACAAGGAAAGATAGTCCTGTTTAAGAACTTGACAACCACCTTAGCGTCATTAGTGGGAGAAGCAATGGCTTCAACCCATCTAGAGACGTAATCAACTGCTAGAAGAATATAGAGGTTTCCTCCGGAGGATGGGAAAGGTCCCATGAAGTCTATCTCCCATACATCAAAGATTTCCACCTCTTGAATGTTATTAAGTGGCATTTCGTTCCTCCTAGATAGATTTCCTGTTCTTTGGCATGCATCACAAGAGACAACAAATGATTGCACATCCTTAAATAATGTAGGCCAAAAGAAACCGGAACGTAATACCTTAGTGCATGTCTTATCGGTGCTAGCATGTCCTCCACAAGGAAGTGAATGACAATGCCGTATGACGCTATTAACTTCATCTTCCGGAATGCATCTTCGAAGCATCCCATCCGGCCCGCGCTTAAATAGCAGCGGCTCATCCCAATAGTAATGGCGTACTTCCTTGAAGAATCTCTTCTTTTGAGAGTACGTCAATCCGGGCGGTATTTCCTGGCAAACAAGATAATTCACAACATCAGCATACCAAGGTCCTTTATTATCAGAAAGTTGGTGGATAGAATATTCCACCAACTGAGGATGAATGTCAGAGAAAGGAGTAAGAAGTTTGTTATTCTCAGTAGTCTCAGTTGACATCATCTCGCCTTCAACCTCGGTCGAGGCGCAGAGGCGTTGACCGAGATGTTCTTCAGTCGCCTCGCTCAGTCCAGAAGGTGCCTCGGTCGAGGTACTGTAACTGGAACCGGAACTGGAGATCTTCGTATCCTGGATTAGCTTCTCAGTTTTAGCTCCTGGATCTTCTTCTAGTGCCTTTAAGCTCCGTATATCTGCATCCCAAGAAGCATCTATACCTTCCTTATTTAAACTGAAACTAATAACTCTTTCGAGTGGATCGTTAATAAGGATAGAGCTCACCAATTCTCTTGATTCTTCTTCATCGTAGATGTTGAAGATATCATCGCTTAGTTGCTCTCCCTTCATGGACGCAAGTAGTGCGAACTCCACTTCATCTCCACTAATGTTGAATTTCAACTTGGCGTTCTTACTGTTACGCTAGAAAGTGTGTACGCAATAAGTCTTAAATTTATACTTGTTATAATTATCCTAATTCTTAGCGCACCCGCAGTGTACGGGACGAATGTAGAAAGATAAGTACTCCAAGGTCGAACGCAAAGACTAAGGTGAAATCGAACTAAGTTGTGATTGAATTTAGCAAGATCAAATCTAAACTAGGAAAGGAGAAAATCGCAATTTATTTTTGTTGGTTTTAGTTGACCAATTCAAAAATCACTACTCATGCAAATAACCAAATCAACTCAATCGGAAAGGTTGGCACAAATAAACAAATCGAACAAGATGTGATCAAGGGAGAAGGAAAACGGATTCTAGGGGTTGGAAAGTCCGATTATGGCATGATCTCTAGTTATCTATTCATTCTTTGGATTGATTATATTATGTTGGGATTTAGTGTTTCTAAAATGGGATCAAGTACCGGGTAAGTCTCATGATCAACTAGTCCACACCTAAGGTCTTATTACCGGTTAAGTTTCTAAGAACCTAAGGATAGGATTTTAACACAAACCGGATTATTACCTAGAGGTCTAACCTATCCTTACCGGGTAAGTCTCGGAAAGGGAAGTTCTAAGCAACTATCCTAGCACACTAAATCCAATGGAGGCTTATTAGGCTCACCATTACCTAAGGCTTTACTATTTTGGATTCTAAGGATAAGGATTACCGGGTAAGTCTCTCCTAACACTTAGTCTCTACACAAGGACATCCTAGGGTAGGTTAAACTCAGCAAAAACTTAGGGTTTCAACAATCTTATGAACCTAGGGTGAGATCCTTTGAACCAGGAAAATCACGGTTCGTTCTACTGAAACCACGGCCGTGGTTCTTCAAGAACTACCCGTGATTCCTAACAGTAGCTACGTCCATAAACAAAAATCATCCAAAGGCAAATTTAAGTTCGTCCTATCATAGATCTAGCCATAACCTTCCTTTCCTAACCCTAGAATCACATCAATCTAGCCTACAACATTCATATTGGAATTCAAAACAAACAAGCATAGATTCATGGTTTCCATAGCAAGAATAACAAGAGAAGGAAGATGAACAAATAACTCCAAATAGAATCCAAATCTGAAGATCGAATTTAGGATGACTTACAACCCTTCCAAAGGAAGGTTCAAGGGTTCAAAAACTTCAAGAAATAAATCCGAAATACAAGAGTTAGGTGTGTCTTCTCCTCTCCTCTTCAATGGCAATGGCTCCTTTCTTCTTCTTCTTCTTGCACTTTCCTACCTAGAAAATCCTTCTTATCCTTGGAATATATTTTGTTCAAGAGCAATGGAGAATGTGTGAGCTGCTCCCCAAAACTACCCCAAATCCCAGCTGCCTCTAACAACATTCAAGGACCACTTTTATAACCAATTTCTTCATGAGCTGGCCATGAGAGTCGTGGCACAGCTGTCACGAGAATCTGGCAAAAACCACGGCTATTTCCACGGCCGTGATTCTCCAAAAACCCGTGATTTCTAACAGAAACTTTGTTTACGCTCAATAGGCTGTGGTTTGGTGCATGGTCTTTGTTTGCAAGGTTCCTTGAGTCATTCTTTGTGCTCTAATGAGTTGGAAACGAGTCCTCTGAATGAGCGTCCCTCAAACGCGTCGTTTTGGCTCGGAACTTCCCGAAATACCTACAAAACGCCCAAAAGTCCGCGTAGACGTCTATCTCGACAAAATACATGTTTTAAGTGCAAAACGTATTGGACTAGTGCTAGACAATGCATGATCGAGCGAGAATCCTACCTAAATGTGCATCTAAAACTATGCTATAAATCGTGTTATCAAAATACCCCATACTTAAGGTTTGCTCGTCCCCGAGCAAATTCCCAACTATAGACTATGAGATGACATGATTTATGTATGCAGAAAAAAAAAAGGCAAAATCTTTTTGGTTTTGTGCTTCTACTATTGGATCACCTTCATAGTCATGATCAATGGCCATCGAATAAGCAATCATGTATCAAACAATAAAGTCATGGAAAGACAATTGTACTTAACTCAAAAATATGCATGAGTTGGGAGGACGGAGATGTCAAGAAGATCAAGAGTCTATCCAATCTAGACTACTAAGTCTTACAAACATGCAAGTAGGTCATAAGGGCTTGTGACATAAAAGGCCAAGAAACGTTGTAATTGGAAGGGGAATTTTCTAGGTGTGTGATGCTAATCCGGGAATGGAACTAACTTCACTCCTTGTCCTCGATCAACTTCCCCCAAGTGCATATATTACCCCATCTTGCTTTCTTTTCTTTTTCTTTGATTCATTTTTGAGACGATGGCATTGGTGTACAATAGCCGAAACCTAGGTGATTAGCCATCCTCGGGTTTTTTCTCTTTTTCGAGGTGCATCCACACCGGGCACACATACCAAAGCTCGTTAGGGCTATTGGTTCATTTGATTTTGGCAAGGCACCAACACCCGATCATGTGAAGTGTACCGAGTTACTTGTCATTTAAACCAACGCCCCCAAACCTATTTTGGCTACACTTCCACAATAATTTCGTCATTCTATTCACGACATTCTTTTCATTACATCTTCACCCCGCACTTACTTTTCACACATTCAAACACACTAGCATGCTCCTATTCCCGGATGGGTTTAAAAGGAGGTCAAATTTATATCAATTGAGGTGCTCAAGCAATTATGATCAAGATGAGAAGTAGAGAAAGACGAAATGCCTTATTCATTCCTAGATGGTATGTAAGAACTATCATGTAATTTCGATTTTCAATACTCAATCCATTCTAGGCAATCATCATGCTCTCAAGTCATTCATGGAATTCAAGAAAAGTAGTTCAAGTCCACATATGCATTTATCAATTTAACACATAAGGCCATTCATAGCCAATCACAAGACAAGTTTTCATCATTAGGATCATATCCAAGTCTAGAAAGCACAAAAATTTTTAAATTTTCTGATTTTTATGAGATTTTCAAAATGAATATGTACAATGCAAGACATGTGCAAATATTAAACTATCCTAGATGCTCTTCATGCAAAGGATCATGCAAACCCCACCCCATACTTAGAAACACATTGTCCCCAATGTGGTATTCAAGTAAAGAGAGTGAAAGAAGGTTCTCACAATGTAAAATGGTTTTCTTTGGTATTTTGGGAATTCTCAAGAGGATTGATGTTGGATGATCCTTTCAATCATGGTAGGGAGCTCTAAACATCCTTCAAGCTTTGAAACCCGCGCTAGGCACCGCTAGCCGTCCAAGTTCCGCGTCCGCTCCACCCATAATTGGTGAGGGTTTCATCATCATCATTTCCAAGAAAGGCTTCCAATGTCACTAATGTTCTAGCACACATGAAATAGACAAAACACACAAAGCACACAAAAACAGAAAAATCTAAGCTAAAATGAGGGAAAAATGTTACCGATGGGTTGCCTCCCACCAAGCGCTTCTTTAAGGTCATTAGCTTGACCAAACTCGGGAGTGTTTATGCAAGGTGAAGTGGGGCAATCATGTCTACCGGTGCTCCCGGAATGTATTTCTTCAAGCGATGTCCATTCACTTTGAAATTTCCACAATGCTCCCCTCCTATTTCAATTGCTCCATGGGGAAAGATCTTCTTCACCACATATGGCCCGGTCCATCTTGATTTGAGCTTTCCGGGAAAGAGTCTTAGCCTTGAGTTGAAGAGAAGGACAAGATCTCCTTCACTCAACTCCTTTGGAATGATCCTCTTGTCATGCCACCTTTTGGTTCTCTCCTTGTAGATCCGGGCATTCTCATAAGCTTCCAACCGGAGTTCCTCAAGTGCATTGATATCAAGCAATCTCTTTTCTCCCGCCTCTTTGAGGTCAAAGTTTAGCCACTTAATGGCCCAATAAGCTCTATGCTCCATTTCCACCGGAAGATGGCAAGACTTGCCATAGACCAATTTGTAGGGAGTGGTGCCAATAGGTGTCTTGAAGGCGGTTCTATATGCCCATAGTGCGTCATTGAGCTTCATGGCCCAATCCTTCCTTGTCCTAGACACCGTCTTCTCGAGAATGGCCTTGATCTCCCGGTTGGAGATCTCCACTTGGCCACTTGTTTGGGGATGGTAAGGTGTTGCCACCTTATGAGTCACCCCATACTTAGCCAAAAGTGCTCCAAAGTTCCTATTGGTGAAGTGCTTCCCTCCATCACTAATGATCACCCTTGGTGTTCCAAACCTAGGGAAGATCACTCGGTTGAAGAACCGCACCACCACCTTGGCATCATTCGTAGGAGAGGCGATTGCCTCTACCCATCTTGACACATAGTCCACCGCCAATAGGATGAATAGATTGCCACATGAAGAAGGGAATGGCCCCATGAAGTCTACACCCCACACATCAAAAATCTCAACTTCTTGGATGTTGTTCAAGGGCATTTCATTCCTCCTTGAGATGTTCCCCGTTCTTTGGCAAGCATCACACGCCGCTACAAAACCTTGCACATCTCTAAACAAGTTAGGCCAATAAAAACCGGATTGCAATACCTTGGCACACGTTTTGTGTGAGCTAGCATGGCCTCCACATGGTAAGGAGTGACAATGCCGGATCACACTCTCCATTTCATCTTCGGGTATGCATCTCCTAAGCACCCCATCCGGGCCTCTCTTGAATAGAAGTGGCTCGCTCCAATAGTAATGCCTTACATCGTTGAAGAACTTCTTCCTTTGTGCATACGTTAGTCCGGGTGGCACTTCCTCACACACCAAGTAGTTCACAATGTCGGCATACCATGGCTCACTTCCCCTAGCCACTTGGAACAAGCATTCTTCCACCAATTGCAATTGTTCATCCCGGAATGAATCATCTATCGGGATGTTGTCTTTCCCAAGCTCCAATGGTGGGAGTCTACTAAGGTGATCCGCTACCGAGTTCTCGGATCCCTTTTTATCTCTTATCTCCAAATCAAACTCTTGAAGAAGAAGGATCCACCGAATCAACCTTGGCTTGGCATCCTTCTTCGTAAGTAGATAACGGATCGCCGCATGATCCGTGTAAACTATGACCTTCGCTCCAACAAGGTACGAGCGGAACTTCTCAAATGCATACACTACCGCTAACAACTCCTTTTCGGTGGTAGCATAATTGAGTTGGGCATCATCTAGCGTCTTGCTAGCATAGTAAATAGCATGAGTGCGCCCTTCTTTCTTTTGCCCCAAAACAACCCCTACGGCCACATCACTTGCATCGCACATGATCTCAAATGGTAAACTCCAATCCGGAGGTTGCATGATAGGTGCGGAGATCAAGGCGTTCTTCAACCTACAAAATGCTTCAAGACAATCTTTGGAGAAAACAAAATCAACATCTTTCATTAGTAGGTTAGTGAGAGGCTTAGAGATTTTAGAGAAATCTTGAATAAACCTCCGGTAAAAACCGGCATGCCCTAAGAAACTCCTTACCCCCTTCACCGAGGTAGGTGGTGGCAACTTCTCTATCGTTTCAATCTTGGCCCTATCAACCTCAATGCCACGGTTAGACACCAAGTGTCCTAACACAATACCTTCACTTACCATGAAGTGGCATTTCTCCCAATTCAAGACAAGGTTTGTATCCTCACATCTTTGTAATACTAATGACAGGTTAGCCAAGCAATCATCAAAAGAAGAACCATAAACAGAGAAATCATCCATGAACACTTCCATGATATTTTCTATGTATTCCGAAAAGATAGCCATCATACACCTTTGAAAGGTGGCGGGTGCATTACACAACCCAAATGGCATTCTCCTATATGCAAAGGTACCCCATGGACATGTGAAAGTTGTTTTCTCTTGGTCATCGGGGTGGATAGGGATTTGGAAGAATCCACTATACCCATCTAGATAGCAAAAATGAGAGTGTTGAGCTAATCTTTCTAGCATTTGGTCAATAAAGGGGAGGGGGAAGTGATCTTTCCTAGAGGCCATGTTCAATTTCCTATAATCTATACACATTCTCCATCCCGTGACCGTCCTAGTAGGTATTAGTTCATTGTTCTCATTAGTTACTACCGTCATTCCACCCTTCTTAGGTACTACATGAACGGGGCTAACCCACTTACTATCCGAGATAGGGTAGATAATTCCCGCATCTAGCAACTTAATGATTTCCTTTTTGACCACCTCTTTCATTATAGGGTTCAATCTCCTTTGATGCTCTATAGAGGGTTTGTGGTTATCTTCCATCATTATCTTATGCATGCACAAAGATGGCTTAATGCCAACCAAATCATTAATAGTATAACCAATGGCTTTCCTATGCAATCTCAATTCATGTAGCAATTTAGCAAGTTCATCATCACTCAAGCATGCATTAACAATTACCGGATATGTAGAATTATCACCAAGGAATGCATACTTTAAATGAGAGGGGAGGGGTTTGAGTTCAAGTGAGGGAGGACCTTTTTCGGTTGAAGACGACCCAAATAAGATTGGATGAGATGAATCCAAAGCAAATGAAGACTCCCCTCGGCTCCTAGAAGCTTGATTATCATTAAGGGCTGATTCAGGAGAAACCACGGTTGGAATTACGGTTGGCTCAACTTCCACGACCGTGGTTCCTTCCAGGCTTGTTTCTCGGAGTTGTCCAGAGAGTTTGACGGCCGTGGTTCCTAGATCTCGACCGTGGAACTTGCAGCTGTTCACAATTTCTTCATGGCTCTCAAATCCAACTCTTGGCTCCTCTTCCAATGCCTCCAAGGCTTTGATCTCTTCATTGCAATCCTCCTCAATGTCTTCCTCCATCATACTCAAGGTGAGAACCTTTTCCATGGGGTCCTTGATCAAAATCGAGCTCACCATTTCTCTAGATTCTTCTTGCTCGACTATGTTGAAGATGTCTTCATCAAGGGTTGGCCCTTTCATCATAGTGGACAGCTTGAACTTGATGTTCTCCTCTCCAATGTTGAACGAGAGAGTCCCGTTCTTGCAATCCACTAAGCATCCGGATGTGGCTAGGAAAGGTCTTCCTAGGATGATGGGAACCGGGTAATCCGCCGGAATGTCCAACACTACAAAGTCGATAGGTACATAGAATCCTCCCAATTGCACCGGGATGTCTTCAAGAATCCCAACCGGGTGAGTGATGGATCGGTCCGCCATATAGAGGGTCATCTTGACCGGTTTCGGCTCTCCTAGCCCGACCTTGTTACTAAGTGCAAGCGGTATGATGCTTACACTCGCCCCAAGATCACAAAGGGCTTCGTACTTCACATCTCCTACTCCAATTGGAACACAAAAAGAGCCCGGATCCCTTAGCTTGGGAGGCATCTCCTCCTTCATTGTTTGGATCAACTCCGAGGATCTCTTGGTCATCCTAATCTCCCCATACTCCTCCAACTTCCTTTTGTTGGAGAGTATTTCCTTCAAGAACTTTCCGTATGCCGGCATTCCTAAGATGGCATCCATGAACGGAATGTTAATATGTAACTTGGACATTAGTTCAAGGAACTTACCAAAGTGATTGTCCAAACGAGCTCTTGCTCTTGATTGCGGGAACGGTAGTGGTGGCTTGTATGGAGGCGGTGCCACATAAGTTGGCTCTACATCCTTGCTCTTCCCTCCATCTTCATGCTTTCTTCCCTCTTCTACCACCACTTGACTTTCCTTAGCTTGGTCCTTGGGCAAAGGATCCTTCATGCTCAACCCACTCCTTGTTGTGATAGCCAAAACTTGACCTCTTGGGTTGTCTTCGGTTCTTCCGGGAAGCTTTCCCGGATCTCTATGTGCTTCACCCGCCTTTTGAAAGACTTGTGCTTCCAAGACCTTTTGAGCTTTAGAAATTGAAGTGACGGTGCTCTCAAGTCCACTCAACCTTCCTAGCAATTGCTCAAACATGATTTCGGTTCTATCCTTTGAAGGTTGAGTAAAACCGGGTGGAGGTTCTTGTGAAGCTCTTTGTGGTGGAGTTGCACTTGTGGAGGCGGGAGGGTTCAAGGCTCCATCCGGATTAGAGTAAGAAAATCCGGGATGGTTGTGGTTTGGCCGGTAATTGTTGAATTGCCGGTTGTTGTTGAAGTTCCTTGGGCCTTGGTAATTGTTGAAGTTGCCTCTTCCCATGTAGTTGACATCTACCTCCTTGGAAGACAAGTTTGCTTGTGGAGGTGCTTGAGGAGTTGTTTGGCTCTTCAAGGTTGTAGTGCATAACTCTCTTAAGGATTTCAACTCGTTGTTGATGGCGTCAAGCTTGAAATTGCTCATGGTGACTTCACTCACCTCATATGCTCCCGCCTTTCTCCCTTCACTCTTCCTATGCGAGTACTTCTCAATCACTAGAGCTTGCTTCTCCACAAACTCCCAAGCATCATCCACATGTTTCTCCATAAATGTCCCACCGGAGAGTGATTGAAGTTTGAATTGGCTATCTTCATCAAGCCCCTTGAAGTAGATTTCCAATAGCTCAATCTTTGGTATGCCATGGTGTGGACAATCTAGAAGAAGGTCTTTGAATCTCTCCCAAGACTTGAACAAGCTTTCTCTATCCCTCATCACAAAGGCATTGATCTTCCCTCTTAACTCGGTGGTCTTGGAAGGTGGGAAGAACTTGGTCAAGAACTCGGTTGTCATCTCTTCCCATGTTCCAACTCTTCCTTGTGGAATAGATTGATACCAAGCTAAGGCCTTGTCCTTAAGAGAGAAGGAGAAGGCCCTTAGCTTATGGTTGTTGCTCTCCAATCTTGGTGGCCTAAGAGTCTCCATCAAGATCTCATAATTCATCAAGTGTTGATGAGGGGACTCTCCTTCCATCCCTCCAAATTGATTGTGCCGGATCATTTGTAGAACTTGAGGGCGGAGCTCATAGTTGTGGGTTGCGGGATCTCCTAGATTCACACCCGGTCGGTGTGCTCTTTGTGCCGGATCCATACGTCTCCCTAGGGTTTGTGGCTCCTCAATAGCAATGGGAACAACCCTAATATTGGCCGCCGGTTGCGGTTGTGGTGGAGGTGGTGGAGGTTGTCGGCGATTAAGCTCCCCTTGGACAAGAGCTTGCCTAATCTCTTCAATCTCCCTTCTTGTTTCCTCTTGCCTCTCATTGGCAAGTCTCCTCTCTTCCTCTAAGAGCTCATCTCTTAGCTTTATTTGCTCTAAGGCTTCATCCAATTCAGCTTGAAGATTTCTACCGGCCATCTCTCTCTCTTTTCGAATGTGCTTAGATCTAGATCGAAGGGTTTTCTCCGGTTCGGGATCGAATGGAGCTAGATCCTTGCCACGAGATCTTCGCATACACCTAAAGAGAAGTAGATGTCCTGAAAAGCAAAGACACAAACCAAAAAGAGATCAAAAGAAACAAGAAAGATCTACACTAGAATCAATCACAAAATAGACTCAATCTAGACCTAGTCCCCGGCAACGGCGCCAAAAACTTGTTACGCTAGAAAGTGTGTACGCAATAAGTCTTAAATTTATACTTGTTATAATTATCCTAATTCTTAGCGCACCCGCAGTGTACGGGACGAATGTAGAAAGATAAGTACTCCAAGGTCGAACGCAAAGACTAAGGTGAAATCGAACTAAGTTGTGATTGAATTTAGCAAGATCAAATCTAAACTAGGAAAGGAGAAAATCGCAATTTATTTTTGTTGGTTTTAGTTGACCAATTCAAAAATCACTACTCATGCAAATAACCAAATCAACTCAATCGGAAAGGTTGGCACAAATAAACAAATCGAACAAGATGTGATCAAGGGAGAAGGAAAACGGATTCTAGGGGTTGGAAAGTCCGATTATGGCATGATCTCTAGTTATCTATTCATTCTTTGGATTGATTATATTATGTTGGGATTTAGTGTTTCTAAAATGGGATCAAGTACCGGGTAAGTCTCATGATCAACTAGTCCACACCTAAGGTCTTATTACCGGTTAAGTTTCTAAGAACCTAAGGATAGGATTTTAACACAAACCGGATTATTACCTAGAGGTCTAACCTATCCTTACCGGGTAAGTCTCGGAAAGGGAAGTTCTAAGCAACTATCCTAGCACACTAAATCCAATGGAGGCTTATTAGGCTCACCATTACCTAAGGCTTTACTATTTTGGATTCTAAGGATAAGGATTACCGGGTAAGTCTCTCCTAACACTTAGTCTCTACACTAGGACATCCTAGGGTAGGTTAAACTCAGCAAAAACTTAGGGTTTCAACAATCTTATGAACCTAGGGTGAGATCCTTTGAACCAGGAAAATCACGGTTCGTTCTACAGAAACCACGGCCGTGGTTCTTCAAGAACTACCCGTGATTCCTAACAGTAGCTACGTCCATAAACAAAAATCATCCAAAGGCAAATTTAAGTTCGTCCTATCATAGATCTAGCCATAACCTTCCTTTCCTAACCCTAGAATCACATCAATCTAGCCTACAACATTCATATTGGAATTCAAAACAAACAAGCATAGATTCATGGTTTCCATAGCAAGAATAACAAGAGAAGGAAGATGAACAAATAACTCCAAATAGAATCCAAATCTGAAGATCGAATTTAGGATGACTTACAACCCTTCCAAAGGAAGGTTCAAGGGTTCAAAAACTTCAAGAAATAAATCCGAAATACAAGAGTTAGGTGTGTCTTCTCCTCTCCTCTTCAATGGCAATGGCTCCTTTCTTCTTCTTCTTCTTGCACTTTCCTACCTAGAAAATCCTTCTTATCCTTGGAATATATTTTGTTCAAGAGCAATGGAGAATGTGTGAGCTGCTCCCCAAAACTACCCCAAATCCCAGCTGCCTCTAACAACATTCAAGGACCACTTTTATAACCAATTTCTTCATGAGCTGGCCATGAGAGTCGTGGCACAGCTGTCACGAGAATCTGGCAAAAACCACGGCTATTTCCACGGCCGTGATTCTCCAAAAACCCGTGATTTCTAACAGAAACTTTGTTTACGCTCAATAGGCTGTGGTTTGGTGCATGGTCTTTGTTTGCAAGGTTCCTTGAGTCATTCTTTGTGCTCTAATGAGTTGGAAACGAGTCCTCTGAATGAGCGTCCCTCAAACGCGTCGTTTTGGCTCGGAACTTCCCGAAATACCTACAAAACGCCCAAAAGTCCGCGTAGACGTCTATCTCGACAAAATACATGTTTTAAGTGCAAAACGTATTGGACTAGTGCTAGACAATGCATGATCGAGCGAGAATCCTACCTAAATGTGCATCTAAAACTATGCTATAAATCGTGTTATCACTTACAATCCACGTTGCAACCCGAAGTTGCTAGAAATGGCCTCCCGAGAATGATAGGAACAGTATAATCTACGGGAATGTCAAGTACAACAAAGTCTATAGGTAAATAGAAGTTACCTAACTTGACCGGAACGTCTTCCAAGATACCCACGGGATGGGTAATGGAGCGGTCCGCCATGTATAATCGAATCTTGACCGGCTTGGGCTCTCAAGTCCGATCTACACACATAGCTCCAGCGGAATGATGCTCACGCTGGCTCCTAGATCGCATAAGGCTTCACAAGTGACATCCCCAACTTGAATGGGAATGCAAAATGAGCCGGGATCTCTCAACTTAGGTGGCATCTTCTCCTTCATGATTTGTATGAGCTCCGAGGATTTAGATGTCATCCTTACTTCACCAAAGTCCTCCAGTTTCCTCTTCCTTGATAGGATCTCTTTCAAGAACTTCTCGTAGGCGGGCATCCCTAGAATAGCATCAAGGAAAGGAATGTTAATGTGTAGTTTATTCATCAAGTCAAGGAACTTACCAAAGTGCTTGTCTAGATGTGCTCTGGCCCTTGACTAGGGGAATGGAAGTGGTGGTTTGTACGCAGGAGGTGGAACATAAACTTCAGTTTTCCCCTCCGCTTTCTGTGGCTCCACCTCGGTTGGCATCTCGGCCGAAGTGTTCTTCGACTGCACCTGGACCGAGGTGGTCTTCGTCGGTACTGGCACCGACCGAGGCACTGGATCTGTAGTCTTCAGTCCACTCCTCGTCGTTATGGCCATGATCTGGCCCTTAGGGTTGCTTTCCGTCCTTGCTGGAAGCTTCCCTGGATCTCTTGGCGCTTCATTCGCCCTACTAGCAAGTTGTTGTTCAAAGGCCTTTTGGGCCTTTGAAAATGAAGTCATAGAAGTCTCCATAGCACTAAGCTTGATCAAGATGGCCTCCAACACTGCGTCTTTCTTTTCCGGCTGAGACGAACTTGATCCTTGCCCCTGGCTCTTTAATGGAGTAGAAGAAGACGAAGGGGAAGAGAGGAAAGGATTAGAGGAATCGTTAGAATTGGAGTTAGAATGATTGTTACCAGAATTTTGGTTGTTCGCCCTCCAATTGTTGCTGTTGGATCCTCTATTGTTGTTGTAATTGTTATTCTTGGAACCGTTGATGTTGTTACGGTATCCATTGTTGTTGTTCCTTTGTCCTTGATCTTCCTTCTTGGTTTGAGCAACCAAGAGTTCCTTCAATTGCTTCACGTCATTCTTCAAAGACGTGAGTTGATTGTTGTTAGGCGGAGTATCTTGGAAGTTAACTCTTTTAACTCCACCTTCAGCTCCTTGATGGGTATATTTCTCCATATGTAAAGCTTGCTTCTCGATAAAGTCTCAAGCTTCGTCAATCGCCATGTCCATAAATGTACCGGCGGAGAGTAGTTGGAGGTTGAACTGGGTGCTTCCGTCCAGTCCCTTGAAGTATATCTCCAACAACTCTATCTTTGGAATCCCATGATGTGGGCAATCCAAAAGAATGTCCTTAAACCTCTCCCATGACTTGGACAAGCTCTCCTTGTCCTTCATAATGAATGCATTAATCTTCCCTCTCATTTCAGCGGTGTTAGAGGGGGGAAAGAATTTAGTCAAGAACTCCGTAGTCATCTCCTCCCAAGTGCTGATTTTTCCTGGAGGAAGAGATTGATACCAAGTAAGAGCTCTATCTTTTAAAGAAAAGTAAAAAGGTCTTAGCTTGTAGTTGTTATTTTCAATTCTTGAGGGTCTCAAGGTCTCCATCAAGATCTCATAGTTTTGAAGATGTTGATGTGGGGATTCCTTCTCTAGCCCTCCAAACTGGCATTGGCGAATCATGGAAAGGACTTGCGGTCGAAGTTCGTAGTCATGGTCCGCTGGATCTCCTAAGTTAACTCCTGGACGCCTCAGTTGTTGATTGGGGTCCATCCTTTGACCTAAGGTTTGCGGGATTCCTGCAAGAAGAACGCCTCGGACTGGCATCCGATGTGGAAGTACCTCGGCCGGGGCGTTTGGTACTGGAACCTGCCTCGGTCGAGGGTCTGCAACTGGGACCTGCATCGGTCCAGCATCGGGAACTGGATCTTCCCTCGGTCGAAGTAGATACTGGTCTCGTAGGGCTGCCATATCTGCTTCGATTGCTTCAGTCCTGGTGCGAGTTTCTTCTTTCTCTTGCCTTAGTTCTTCCCTGCTGAGGCGTAGCTGTTCTAGCGCCTCTTTCAACTCGGCCTCAAGATCGTGATTGTCTTGGTTGGCCATCTTTGCTTCTCTTAAGCGTCGTTTGTATGTCTTTTCTGGTTCGGGATCGTAAGGAACGATTTCCTTCCCAATGCGGGTTCTTCACATAAACCTAAGAAAGAACCTGCAAAAGTCACTCAAGTAGAGTGGTTAGTAGACACGGGGGCAAGTGCCCCAAAAGCAAACCGTAACCGGCTCGGTCTAGACCAAGTCCCCGGCAACGGCGCCAAAAACTTGTTCGCTCCAAACAGTGTATGCAAGCTTTAAATTAATAACCCTAGATGTAAGCTTAAAACAAGGATGCGAACCCGCAGTGTACGGGTCAATCGTAGTAAAAAGCAAGGAATTCCAGGGGTCGATCACAGGGACTTAGTGAAACAAAGTCAATAACGGTAAGCTTTAGCAATTACTAACCACAAAAACAATTAAAACAATCAAAGATGATAAAAGTCAATAAAGGAAATATGCAATTCTAGGGATTAAAGCATCTAGTTGTGGTTCCAACTCAAGATCTAAAGATAAGCGGACAAAGCAGAGGTTTTGGCATAGGGAAGGTGTTTCTAAAGTGAAATAGATCACCGGGTAAGTCTCTCTACTCACTAATCCCAAACCGTAACTCCTATTACCGGGTAAGTCTCAAGGAATTAAGATAAAGAACTATAACCTCAAACTAACACACCATCTAAGGGAATAGAATCAACCTTTACCGGGTAAGTCTCAGGCTAACTCACAAAGATGGGATGAAAGCACACTCAAACCCCAATAAAGGATAAACCTTTATTACCTACACTTATGATCTTAGGTACACAAACAAAGGAATTAGCGGGTAAGTCTCATCCTAGGCTTGCATTGAACCAGGAAAGGTGTAATAAGGATAGGATTTGGCAAACTCTAACACTTAACTCTCAGTTTCGGATCAGATAAGTCACCTCGGTCAACCAAATTCCACCCCGGCCGAGATGTTCATCGACTGAGCGAGATGCTTAGGGTTAAGGTAAAAGACTCGAACTTTCAGGGTCCTACTGTGATTAAGATTATTCTATCATTGTTTTTCCCACAACCTTCAGCCAATCACCCTAGAATCACACAAAGATAAGATATCTTAGAAAGATCTCTTCCCATAAAAATAGGTAAAATATATGATCTAGCATATCTTCTTCCTTCCAGGAGCCAAGCCCAAAAATATAAGATCCTCTTTCCAAAGATAAAAGATCTCAGCCAAGAATAAAATATTCTCGCCGTGTCCCAGGTGTTCGCCTCGGTCGAGTCGACTCCTCTGGATCACCTCGGTCGAGGTGACTCTGTAGTCAACCGAGGTGAGTCACAACTGAATGTGAAATCTCTCAAATCTGGCCCAAAGTGAATCTCTAATCCATGGCTATGCTTCCTGGATGTTTCCTTATGTTCCTGAATGTAGCTCCAATGACTCCATAGCTCCTTTTTGATGCAAAATGTGCCATTTTACCTACGATTACAACAAAACTAGGTGTAGACCTCGATTCCCGCAAAGGTAGATGAAATGGTAATATAATCACATAATATACATACAAACATGCAGATTATTGAAGATAAAACGTCCAAACAAACCCCAAAATATAGACTATAATTCATGTTATCAGAGAGGAACAACATCAAGCACCGGTTGCTGAACCGGAACTATATGGTGCCTATTGATCAGTTCCGAGACATTTTTGGCTTCCCGACTCCGACAGTCCTGACTTCCCTTCCCGAGCAGTGGCTCGACAGTTCTGGGGGCAGATTGCCCATGTGGTGGAGCACACAGACAGATGGAGACCTGGAAACTCCAGGGAGCACATCATTTTCCATCTAGCCTTCCGTCTAGCCCACCGTATTTTAAGTGAGACTCTTCTAGCGCGTATTGAGACGCCCCAGAAGAGCAGATAGGGAGAGTTACTGAGCTTGTTCTGCATGGTGACTGGAGGAGTGCCTGACTTTGGAGGCATGCTAGCCGAGGATCAGCACCGGATTAAGAGCAAGGCAAAGGGAGATATTTGCTGTGGAGGGATGGTGACTCATATCGCTACATTTATAGGTCTAGACTTGACTACTTGTACATTGGTGGCGGCTGCAAAACAGCTTCGACTTCAGGAGATGATCACGAGGAGGATTCTGGTTCCTCGTGGCCTCACTACACCCTACGTAGCTATGCCTTGGGAGCAGACTGCCCCTCAGGGTATCCTATGGTCAGACCAGTTTACAGTCTTCGATCCACAATATTGGTCTTCTGTTTGGCTGCCTTATATACAAGATGCGAGCGATGCTGCACCGGCAGAGGAGGAGGATGAGTATGATGATGGCGGAGTTGCCATGGAAACAGGTATAGATACCGCTGGTCCTAGTGTGCCAGTTGTCGACCTGGATGATGAGGCGACAGAGGAGGACACGGCTGCACCATCACGACCTGCACGACGTAGAGTCCGCAGACAGAGAGATTCAGTAGCTCACCGACGGATTGATGAGCTGACGGACTAGATGATCGACTCTTACGCAGCTTTGACATAGGAGATGATGGAGCTTAGGGAGAGCCAACACTACTAGCAGAGGATGATGGAGATCCAGTTTCAGCACACTATGGGTTATCCGTTTGACCCATCTCAGCATCCTTTCATTCCATATCCACCACCACCAGCGGATCAGGACTAGAGCTAGCATGGATTTTCTTTATTATTTATTTTTGTAGCTCAGCTATGTCCGGTGAGCTCTCTTATTTTAGACTTATTTGACCCATTGGGATAATGTGTCCCAAGTATGGGGTATGTGGATGTATTTACTTGACATTGCGTGTATGCTTGTATGACTCTAGTTGGATATTTATGATTTTATTATGCTCTATGTGTTTATCTGAGATTACATGCATGCATACAGGTTTTTGTTTGAAAAAAACATCGAAAACTAGGTTAAGAAAAAAATTTTTATAACCTCGACCGGGATGGTTCTGGCCAAACGAGGTACTTTACCTCGGATGACTTAGAACACCTCGACCGAGGTGGTTTAACTGAGAGATTTTTCGAAACGTTTTGTGCTTCTTCTCTGGATATGACCTCAGTGATGATTCTGTTTGTAGATTGGTTTTCAAATCTTTATATGGTTGAAAGGTTTTATGATATGTTTAAGTTGCAAAATGCTTTGTTTAAAGTTTTGGCATGTTTAATACTTTGTTTTTATCAAAATTATGTTGAATTTGAAGGTTGACACCACAAGATGAGTTCTATCACATTCTTCTTGGAATGATTAAGGCAATTCATTCTCATCTCTTCTTCTTCTTCTTGATCATGCTTAGCCCCTCATATACATATTTTCCTCCCTTTACCTACCTGGGAATTTGGAAGCAAGCAAGCAAAGAAAAGCAAGTGAAAGTGAAGTTGAGATGTTGGCTGAAAGTTTAGAAAGAAACAGATAGGTTTGGGGAAGTCAATCATGATGATGAGTAACTCGGCACCATTCACATAGCCGAGTGTTTGTGTCTTGCCAAAGTCGGATTGATCGATATTCTTAACGGTTCATGGTATGTGCATCAAGGGTTTGAGGCATCTCGAGAAATTGATGATTGCTGATTTCCTAGGCTTCGGTTATTGTGCACCTCTGTCCATGCATCCCAAAAAAAAAAGTAAAGTAAAATAAGCAAAGCTTATTGGTGGAAGATGTTGAGTTCAAAGAAAGTGAAGTAAGATCCTTTTCCCGGATTCTAGCACCACATTCCCTATATACATCCCACCCTGACACGTTTCTTGACCTCTTTTGGAAGCCTTGAGACCTTGAACTTGTTGATTGACTTGGTGGTTTAAACAGGATTATACATGATTAATTTCGATAATTATGATTTATTATGCATTCAATGATTTTATACAAAGAAGAACAGCTTTTCTATATTTATAAAATGTTTTGATCATGTCTTGATTTTATTTACCATGAAGCATTCTCTTAGAGTGATCTATGAGTGGAGCACACCACCAAAAATGTTTTGAAATACTTTTCATTGATCTTTTTGACTTATAATTCATTCTATCTTGTACTAAAGATTTGGAACTTGCTTGGGGACAAGCAATGGACAAGTATGGGGTATTTTGATAGCATGTATTATAGTCTATATTTTGGGAATTGTTTAGACATTTTATCTTCAATAATCTGCATGTATGGATATATATTATGTGATTATATTGTTGTTTCATCTACCTTTACGGAAATCGAGGTCTACACCTAGTTTCGTTGTAAACGTAGGTAAAATGGCACATTTTGGACTAAAATGGAGCTAAGGAGCTAAGGAGTCATTGGAGCTACATTCTGGAGCTTAAAGAAGAACTCAGGAAGCAAGGAATTAATAAAAAAGATTTACTTTGGACTAGATTTGAGAGATTTCACATTCAGTTAAGATTCACCTCGGTCAGCTACAGTGTCACCTCGACCGAGGTGATCTTGAGGAGCGTCCCGACCGAGGTGAACACCCTGTCGCCGGCGAGATCATATTTTTTGGCTGAGATCTTTTAATTATGGAAAGAAGATATCTCATATTTTTGGGCTGGATTTCTGGAAGAAAGATCTTATTTTTAGAAGATCTATTTTATAGATATGGATATATTTTATAGGAAATTATCTTTTTAAGATATTATTATCTTTGGAAGATAATTCTCCTATATAAAGGGTTGAATTTTCCACAAGTTCAACAATGCTGGGAGGCTGAGAATACACAGCAATTAGGAAGATTTTCTGGAAGTTGAAGGAAGGAAGGAAGATTCATAGTTTTGAGATAGCTTTTGAGGGAGTTTTATAAGACTTTCTTAGATTCCCTTTTTGGTTTGTTGTCTTATTCGATTTGTGAATTGAGGAACGCTGATTTGTTGTTTATTCAATTCAGTTATTGAAGCCTTTTTCTTAAGGTTTATTTGTTCGAATATTCATTCCTTTCCCATATATTTGATTATTGTTATCATGATGATGAGTGGCTAAATTCTTGTTCGATTCTAGGGTGATTGGCTAAAAGTTGTGGGAAAGACGATGATAGAATGATCTTAATCCTAGCAGGACCCTGAAAGCTCGAGTCTTTAACCTTAACCCCAGAACACCTCGCTCAATCGATGAACATCTCGGCCGGGGTGGAACTTGACTGAACGAGGTGACCTTTTCTGATCCGAAACTGAGAGTTAAGTGTTCTAGTTTGCCAAATCCTATTCTTATTACACCTTTTGTGGTTCAATGCAAGCCTAGGATGAGAATTACCCGGTGATTCCTTAGTTTGTTTACCCAAGATCATAAGTGTAGGTAATAAAGGTCCATCCTTTATTGGGGTTTGAGTGTGTCTTCATCCCATCTTTGTGAGTTAGCCTGAGACTTACCCGGTAAAGGTTGATTCTATTCTCTTAGGTGGTGTGTTGGTTTGAGATTATAGTTCCTTTCCTTAGTACCTTGAGACTTACCCGGTAATAGGAGCTTTGGTTTGGGATAGTGAGTAGTGAGACTTATCCGTAATCTATTCCCATCCTAGAAACACCTTCCCTTAGCAAAACCTCAACTTTGTCCGCGTTATCTTGAGATCTTGAGTCGGAACCACAATTAGATGCTTTAATCCCTAGAATCCGCATTTCCCCTTATTTGACCTTATTATCATCTTTGATTGCTTTAATTGCTTTTGTGGTTATTAGTTACATTGACAACCTATTCTTGCTTAGTTTCACCTAAGTCCTTGAGATCGACCCCTGGATTTCTTGCTTTTTACTATAATTGATCCGTACATTGCGGGTTCGCATCCTTGTTTTAAGCATATTTCTTGGGATATAAATTTAAAGCTTGCACACACCGTTTGGAGCGAACAGGTAAAATGGCACGTTTTGAACTAAAATGGAGCTACGGAGATAAGGAGTCATAGGAGCTACATTCTGGAGCTTAAGGAAGAACTCAGGAAGCATGGAATTAATGAAGAAGATTTACTTTGGACCAGATTTGAGAGATTTCACATTCAGTTGAGATTCACCTCGGTCAGCTACAGTGTCACCTCGACCGAGGTGATCTTGAGGAGCGTCCCGACCGAGGCGAACACTCTGCCGCCGGCGAGATCATATTTTTGGCTGAGATCTTTTATTTTTGGAAAGAAGATATCTTATATTTTGGGCTGGATTTCTGGAAGGAAGATCTTATTTTTGAGAGATCTATTTTAGAGATATGAATATATTTTATAGGAAATTATCTTTTTAAGATATTATTATCTTTGTAAGATAATTCTTCTATATAAAGGGTTGGATTTTCCACAATTCAACTATCTTTGGATCAGCAATTTTAGGGATTTTTTAGAGGTTTGAAGGAAGGATTGAAGTAGAAGGAAGGAAGATTCATAGTTTTGAGATAGCTTTTGAGGGAGTTTGTAAGACTTTCTTAGATTCTCTTTTGGTTTGTTGTCTTGGTTGACTTGTGATTTGAGGAACGCTGATTTGTTATTAATTGATTCAGTTATTGAGACCTTTTTCTTAAGGTTTATTTGTTCGAATATTCATTCCTTTCCCATATATTCAATTATTGTTTTCATGATGATGATTGGCTAAGTTTCTTATGCGATTCTAGGGTGATTGGCTGAAAGTTATGGGAAAGACGATGATAGAATAATCTTAATCCCAGTAGGACCCTGAAAGCACGAGTCTTTAACCTTAACCCTAGAGTACCTCGCTCAGTCGATGAACATCTCGGCTGGGGTGGAACTTGATTGAACGAGGTGACCTTTTCTTATCCGAAACTGAGATTTAAGTGTTCTAATTTGCCAAATTCTATTCTTATTACACCTTTCCTGGTTCAATGCAAGCCTAGGATGAGACTTACCCGGTGATTCCTTAGTTTGTTTACCCATGATCATAAGTGTAGGTAATAAAGGTTTATCCTTAAATGGGGTTTGAGTGTGCCTTCATCCCATCTTTGTGAGTTAGCCTGAGACGTACCCTGTAAAGGTTAATTCTATTCCCTTAGGCGGTATGTTGGTTTGAGATTATAGTTCCTTTCCTTAGTACCTTGAGACTTACCCGGTAATAGGAGCTTTGGTTTGGGATAGTGAGTAGTGAGACTTACCCGGTAATCTACTCCCATCTTAGAAACACCTTCCCTTTGCAAAACCTCAACTTTGTCCGCGTTATCTTTGAGATCTTGAGTCGGAACCACAACTAGATGCTTTAATCCCTAGAATCCGCATTTCCCCTTAATTGACTTTTACATCATCTTTGATTACTTTAATTGCTTTTGGTTAATTGCAATATTTGACAACCAATTATGTGCTTAGTTTTCACCTAAGTCCCTGAGATCGACCCTTGGAATTCTTGCTTTTTATTACAAGTGATCCGTACACTGCGGGTTCGCATCCTTGTTTAAAGCATAATTATTGGGAAACAAATTTAAAGCTTGCACACACCATTTGGAGTGAACAACCCTCACTTGGAGGAGGAGAAGAAGAAGATATAAAGGGATGAAGGGTCAAAAAGAAAGGGCTCGGGTCAAAGAAGACGGCCGCAACCCGCCATAAACCGCAGGGGCAGCTGGCCTGGCCGCATGGGCGGCTCACAGGCCCGCAGGGGCGGCCAGCTAGGGCGTAGGGGCGGCCACTATAGCTCCAAAGGTGGACAACATCTGAGGTGCGGGTGCGGGATCTCTCAAAGACTAAGGCTCTTACATAACTAGACATACTTCCATCCAAAATATATCTCCAAATTTATAGGAAAATCACTTGCCAAAAATAAAAGATCTCATGGGCCATGGGCCGTGCGTCTCGATCCAAGCCCAACAAGTCATCTCGGTCGAGGTGATCTTGTAGCCAACCTAGATGATCTTCAGCTATGTGTAAATCTCTCAAAACTGGTCCAATATCAAATTTTTATCCAACTTCCATGGTTCTTATGCTTTCCTTGTAGCTCCTCAATGCTCCAAAATGTAGCTCCAATGACTCCTTAGATCACTTGGCTCCATATTGCTCCAAAACATGCCATTTTCCCTACAACTACAACGAAACTAGGTGTAGACCTCGATTCTTGCAAATGTAAACAAAATGACGTAATCATCAAGAGTATACAACCAATGCATGCAGATTTATGAAGATAAAACATCTAAACCAATCTCAAAATATAGACTATAATGCATGCTATCAGTTGGCCTTTATGTGTTTTCTTGGATTTCTGTATAGTGATAGTATGGCCTTATATATCTATATCTCTCATATCGTAGATGGCGCATACTAGAGCTACATATACTATGGGGCGGGGAAGGGGTCGGCCACCTCTTCGACCTTCCGTCTATGGACGAGGACGTGCAGGAAGACCTCCACTAGCTAGAGGTCGGGGCCAAGCCCCAATTGCTGACCCACCTGAGACGTTCGTTGAAGAAGTTGTTGAGAGCGTTTTTCCTGAGGATGGGAACGAGACCGCTGGTAGGTCCGGAGCACATAGAGAACATTCGACCGAATCCGGTCGAGTGTCCATCGGAGCATCTGCATATCGCGATTATGTGCAGAGAGTCGAGGAGACTATCTGGACTAGAGGACTTGCACCAACACCATCAGTACCAGCGAGATCAGCTGAGGTTTCACAGAGATAACGCAGGTTGTTTCCGCACCTATTAGAGCTGCTGAGGTTTCTAGAGTTCCGGATGAGGCGAGAGAGGCGAAACCCAACTGTTGGTTGAAGTCTTTCAACCAAGTGAGGGTTCATTATTTCGGAGGAAAGACCGGATTAGAGGTAGAGCTTTGGCTAGGCCAGTTGGATTCTGTTATGGAGGCGATCCGTTGCCGAGAGGGTCGTCGAGTCGATATAGCACATACATTGCTACAAGATCAGGCTCATCACTGGTGGAGGACCATTCACATCAAGGTCACGAGTTTTGAGCAAATGAAGACCGCGATCAGGGATCGCTATTGCCCTACAACTATGAGGAGAGATCGACTTCAGGCTTTCCTCGAGGCTGGATTCGAGGATATCCCTATTGTTGAGATTTTCAGCAAGTTTCAAGAGGAGTTGACTTTGCTAGGTCCGTCCAAACCACCTGAGGATCAACATGTGTATCTGCTCTCTCTGAGACTGAGAGATTTCACACGTTTTTACCTTGCTTGATTCCGATGCGACTCCTTGACGGACTACCAGGATAGAGCATCCACTTATGAGAGAGATCGATTAGGTTAGAAGAGAGCTTCTCAGGCAGGTGTTCGCTCCAAAAGGTGTGTGCAAGCTTTAAAATTTATAACCCAAGAAGTATGCTTGAATAATATGCGAACCCGCAGTGTACGGATCAATTGTAATAAAAGCAAGAATTCCAGGGATCGAACACAGGGACTATGGTGAAACAAAGCACGGAATCAGGTTGTCAAATATTACTAATAGCTACGAATTAAAGCAATCAAAGATGATATAAAGTCAGATAAAGGGAATGCGGATTCTAGGGATTAAAGCATCCAGTTTGGTTCCGACTCAAGATCTCAAAGGATAACGCGGACAAAGCTGAGGTTTGCAAAGGGAAGGTGTTTCTAAGGTGGGAATAGATTACCGGGTAAGTCTCACTACTCACTATCCCAAACCAAAGCTCCTATCACCGGGTAAGTCTCAAGGTACTAAGGAAAGGAACTATAATCTCAAACCAACACACCACCCAAGGGAATAGAATCGACCTTTATCGGGTAAGTCTTAGGTTAACTCTCAAAGATGGAATGAAGGCACACTCAAACCCCAATAAAGGATAAACCTTTATTACCTACACTCATGATCTTAGGTAAACAAACAAAGGAATCACCGGGTAAGTCTCATCCTAGGCTTGCATTCAACCAGGAAAGGTATAACAATGATAGGATTTGGCAAACTTAAACTCTTAACTTAGATAAGGTTAGGGAAAGGTTCACTCGCTTAGTAAATATTTCATCCCGGCCGAGATGTTCAATGACTGACCGAGGTGTTCTATGGTTAAGGTAAAAACTCGAGCTTTCAGGGTCCTGCTGGGATTAAGATCATTCTATCATCGTCTTTCCCACAACTTTCAGCCAATCACCCTAGAATCGCATAAGAAACTTAGCCAACAATCATCATGATAACAATAATCAAATTAATAGGAAAGGAATCAATATTCAAACAAGAAAACCTTAACAAAAAGGTCTCAATAGCTGAATCAAACAATCAACAAACAAGCGTTTCTCAAGTCACAAATCAGAAAAGACAACAAACCAAAAGCAATTTATGAAGATCTTACAAACTCCTTCAAAAGCCAACTCCAACTATGATTCCTTCCTTTGAACTTCAACCCTTCAAAACTTTTTACAATCCTTCCTTCAAAATTCCAGAAACCCTTCAATTGCTAGATGCTCTAAGCATGGTTGAACTTGTGGAAAATCCAACCCTTTATATAGGAGAATTATCTTCCAAAGATAATAATATCTTAAAAGATAATTTCCTATAAAATATATCCATATCTCTAAAAATAAATCAGCCAAATATAATATCTTCCTTCCAGAAATCCAGCCAAAAATATAAGATATCCTCCTTCCAAAAATAAAAGATCTCAGCCAAAAATAAAGATCTCGCCGGCGGCATGGTGTTCGCCTCGGTCGGACGCTCCTCAAGATCACCTCGGTCGAGGTGGTACTGTAGCTGACCGAGGTGAATCTCAACTGAATGTAAATCATCTCGAATCTGGTCCAAAATCAATCTTCTTAATCATTTTCATGCTTCTTGAGATCTTCTCAATGCTCCAGAATGTAGCTCCAATGACTCCTTAGCTTCCTTAGCTCCATTTTGGTCCAAAACGTGCCATTTTACCTACAATTACAACGAAACTAGGTGTAGACCTCGATTCCCACAAAGGTAGACAAAACAACAATATAATCGCAGAATATACATCCATACATGCAGATTTATGAAGATAAAACGTCTAAACCAATCCCAAAATATAGACTATAATACATGCTATCAGCAGGAAGTCCTGAGAAGAGGCAGAGGACTAGACCAATCAGTACTGGAGCTGGAGCTTTTGGATTTTGGCGTAGTGGTGGTCCCGCACATTCTATTCCAACCTGACTATGCTCATGATTTGCAAACGAAATTCATTTTGAAACCTCAAAACCTTGCGGGTTTGTTTGTTTGTCTATTCGGCCTTTTGAAAGATTGCGAGTGCCATTGTTGTCAACCTAGGCCTCTGATACCATATTGTAACACCCCAAATCCGAGGGACTCAGAATGTTACGGGCTAGGACCTCACAATGGGTCCCGACCCTTAGCATGATAACAATTTCACCGGATCTTGCAACATGACACAAATAAAAGGAAAAACGAAAATAGTTTTAATGCAATATGACGTAATCCAAAATACAACTCAAAACGGAAACTCCAGCCGAGTTCTCAAAACAACAGACGTCCATAACGAAACTACTAAGACAAGATAATGTAAATCCGATCCCTTCCTATTATTTACGGAACCCCGGTTGCTCACTACCACCGGATCACTCGGCAGCGTCCCTAACCTGCAAGGAATCTATGAAGCGGTTTAAAACCGTTAGATAACATTCTAATCATTAGGATAATGGTAAAGGCATATATACATACAAGGAAACATACACACACAACATGCTTGCACACAATCCCATTTATTATCTTTGATTACGTTATTCCTTTACTAATTCAACTTTGGTTTGTGACACGAGAATCCCCGAAACTCGCCTTTGTCCCCATCTACCAACAAGGAATGATTTTGATGCATCCAACCGTCTACCTATTTGGGCTAGTCGCAGAGAACCTCCTAGCTCTCGCAAGAGCTAGGCAGTGATGTCACGGCTCGTTATCATACACTTCGGCCAATTACAATATACAAAGGTCGTCATATTCCGATTCCATTATTATAACATAACTCAACACACACCCCCAACACACATCAAACTAATACTCATAAGCTAGCTAAGTATGTATGTGGACTTACCTGTCTCAAAGCTAAACCCGATAGAACCGCTCTCAACTTCCCGTAGGAAGATGCACAAAGCCTGGTCAAAACAAGGCACAATATCAACACCTCTCTCACAAGCTAGAAATCCTTAGACTTCTAGTCCTAATCATCTTCATAAGATCGTCCAACTCATAAGCTAGGTTAACACTCCTAGTCTCCACTGTCCTATAAACGTCATATCATAATCAGGCTAGAATATGAACGACTATCTTTGAAGATTCCAACGATCATACAACAACATATCGATCAACAATCCATCAACTCTCACAAGATAACCCTAGGTTCCAAATCCACTACTTGTCATTCCTTACCGAGCTATACTAAGCCTGCCTAACATGGTACTAAGATGAATCAAACTCTAAGATGAAGAAAGGAAAGAAGAGATCAAGAGATCGGTGACATGCTAGTGAAAAGACACGACCGCAGAAATTAGAAGGCGCGATCGCGGAAGAGAAGAAACCGCCCCCGCGGCTCACAGAACCCGCCCCCGCGGTTCACTATATATGTCCTTGCGGCTCACTAGACCCGCCCCGCGGCTGAACTGCAGAAACGTCGATTCTTCGATGTGCAACAACCCTCCTATTGCCTCCCTAGTTGGCTTGATCGTCCCTTAGCGTCCACCACAAGATCACAACCCTTCTTGAGAGCCTAAGCAAGCAAGAACACAAACAAGAATAAGAAATGACTCTCTTGAGTGAATCCATGACTTTCACCCCTCTAGGGTTGCAAGAAGAAAGAAGAAAGAAGAAGAGAGGAAGAAGAAGAAGAAGGAGACTTACTTTGTAGCACGGCTCCGCAGTCCTCTCCTTTGCTAGCTGTTCACAAGTAGGAAGCTATGGAAGAGAATGGAGGAGAAGGGGAGAAGGAAGAAAGAGGAAGAAGAGAAGATACGTGAAATGAGAAAAGAGAAAAGGAAAATTGTTTTATCTGAGAAACCAAAAGGTCAGGGTTGCCCAAAGGTCATCTTAGGGTTAGGGTAATGAGGGGAGTCGGAATCTCAAAAAGACAGAATTAAAGATAGAAATAAAACGAAAATAAAATCCCGTTCACTCAGATCACTACGCCTGCGGATAGTCGCGACCACGGTTCTTCTCAACCGCGGGGGTGGTGGCTCACACTAAAAGCTATCAAACCGCTCTCCTTCTTGAACTAAAATTTCGGGCACTAAAAAAACGGAAATACCAAAAGTAAAAGTTTTCTATAAAAACACTTAAAAAAGAAAAAAAAATATTGTCATAAATAGTTTTCTATTTTTCTATACCATTTTTAATATATTTCATTAAAAATTCAATTAAAAAAATATCTAGAAAAATAGAAAACTATTTATGACAATATTAAATATTAATTTTATAAAAAATTGTAAATACCAAAAGTAAAAGTCCAAACGTGAAGGACAACAAAACGAAATTTTTTTTAGTGTTTTTATACAAAGATAATTTATGACAAAAAAACGTTAGCCCGTCAAGTCCGCATTAATGTAGCCTCTCTTATTATAGGTATATACACGTCCGCGTTAATGTCGTCTCTCTCTTATTATAGGTACTAGGATTATAGACCCGTGCTACACACTTGTACTCCTAAAAATAATTAAATAAATATTTTTAATTGATTATTTTACAACAATTTATTTTCTTAAATATTTTTATCAAACAACCGCTAGTTAGATTTCATTTTTTTTAACAATTTGAGGTCCTAATATATTTTATTGTATAAATTATAAAATATTTTGGGATTATTTGATGTGTTAAGAACCATTAGTTCTAAATTTGTTTTAAGTTTTGAATTAAAAAAATTTACTTATAAATATAGGTTTTAGATACATTTTTGTCTTGCTAGGTTACATAAAGTACAAAAATATTTTTCTACAAATAGAATAAAATTAATTATAAATATTAGTTTAAAATACAAATATAATATTTTATTGCAAGCATAGGTTAAAATATAAAATAAATGTTTGATATGAAGAGATTTTTTTGATTAAATACAAATTATAATCTTATATAATTTAAGTTTTAATTATAAATATTGCCATGGTTTAAACCACATATTTAATACGAAATTTGTGGTTATATTACACTTATTGCAAGAATTTTAATTTTACATTGGCTAAATTTTAAATAAATATTGGATAGAAAGATGTTTATTTGCTAAATACTTGTAACAAAATTTATTGAAAAAAATCACAATCAGGATATACATAGTGCGTAGTTCAAATTTTCTGCCCGGACCCTGGCCCAAATCCTATGCCAAAAATTTGATGAAAAAATTAGGGAAAGAGGACCCCATAATTTTCCATTTTGTGAAGTGGGCTTCTACTAAATTTGCTACAAAAAATAGGTCTGAAAATGGAATCTAGACTACTGTGTACATTGAAAAGGGGTACATTGAAAAGGGGCATGATTTGACATTAACTTTTTGGGGAAAAAAACAAATTAATTGTTAATATTCATTTGCCCTACTATCCCAGCAGTTCATCCTCTTTCTCTAATTATCTCCGCACTCTCCGAGCAGTTCACGAAGGCGGCGAACTCCTTCTTCTTACCCAAAGCCGGCGCACTCCTCCAGAAACCGGCGAACTCCTTCTCCGGCGCACTCCTCCTTCGCAGTCTCAACCAACCAAGGCGGCGCACTCCTTCTCCGTCGCAGTCTCCGTTCACTAAGGCGGCGAACTCCTTCTTCCTTACCCAAAGCCGGCGCACTCCTACAGAAACCGGCGAACTCCTTCTCCGGCGCACTCCTTCTCCTTCGCACATTTAGGTCACGAAGGCGGCGCACTCCTTCTCCGTTGCAATCTCAGTTCACGAAGGCGGCGCACTCATTCTCCGTCGCTGAAGCCGGCACCCCTATTCTTCAACATTACCCAAAACCGGCGCCCAAACCTCTCTTTATTTCCCCTCTTCTTCCTCCCCTGAAACCGAAAGTTGCTTTAATGGCGGATTTCCCTTCCACTTCTGCTCAGATTCCGGCGCCGTCTTACAGTCTAGGGTTTACGCAGGCTGTTATTGAAGCAGAGGAACGTAGGATGGCGGATGAAGTTAGGGTTTCAGCTTACCCCAAAATATATTACCCAGGAACTTTGAGATAACCCAAAAATAGGAACAAACTTGCTTACCCAGAAAATGTAAACAAACACTGATTCACACCTCTTACCCAAGAAGAAGAGAAGTTTCAGCTTACCCAGAAATATATTACCCAAGAACTTTGATATAACCCACAAATAGGAACAAACTTGCTTACCCACAAATAGAAAATGTAAACAAACACTGTTTACCCAACATGAAGTTTCAGTATTTTAGATTCACACCTCTTACCCACGAAGATGAGAAGTTTCAGCTTACCCAGAAATATATTACCCAAGAACTTTGATATAACCCAGAAATAGGAACAAACTTGCTTACCCACAAATAGAAAATGTAAACAAACACTGTTTACCCACAAATAGAAAATGAAGTTTCAGTGTTTTAGATTCACACCTCTTACCCAGGAAGATGAGAAGTTTCAGCTTACTCCGAAATATATTACCCAGGAACTTTGAGATAACCCAGAAATAGGAACAAACACTGCTTACCCAAAAATAGAACAGGGCTATGTAAGCAGTCCAGATTCAGTTGAAGAAGAAGCTGAACAAGTACTCCAGATTCCTGCGTTTCAATGGGAAGAAGAAGCTCAACAAACACTGCTTACCCAGAAAAGAGCTGGGCTATGTAAGCAGTTCAGATTGATATGTTTTTTAGATAACCCAAAAATAGGAACAAACTGCTTACCCAGAAATAGAACAGGGCTATGTAAGCAGTCCAGATTCCGGTGAAGAAGAAGTTGAACAAGCAGTCCAGATTCTTGCGTTTCAATGGGAAGAAGAAGCTCAACCAACACTGCTTACCCAGAAAAGAGCTGGGCTATCTATGAAGAAGAAGCTCAACAAAACAGCTGCTGCGTTTCAATGGGATACGAACCAAAAGGCCTCATATGAATTCCTGCGTTTCAAATGGGAAGATGAAGGGACAGTGGAGGGAAGGAGATGGGCTAGCTGAATTGATTGGACTTTTTTTAATATTTTTCTACATGTCACCCATCAAATCAGTCCACATACCTATGACATTTACTTTTCTGCTTTTTGCTACAATAGCAGCCCATTTTCTAAATAAAATTTGCAGAGGCCCAAAATCCAAACTCTATAGTGTAAAAAGCCTACATTGCAAATTTTGCCAAATTTGATTGGTCCACGGACATTCGAAAGGTTAAAAAATTGACGGTTCGGCTAAGCTATTTTACCTCAAAAGATTTATGTGATACCTCCATAGTAAATTTTAACGAGTTCAAAAACTTTTTTTCCCGATCTAAGAAAGAAAGAATGTGCAGCAACCCATTTTCACATAAGCACATATGATCTGAAACAATGAATCATAAATTATGATACATGTATCTGAATGGAAATGAGAAGCCATAAGTAGATGATTGTTCAAGCGTGTGGCTTTCTCCTCCTCAGAAGCACAACCCAGGTTATTGCTTCCAACAACAACGAAATCCCGCCTAGCACGATGACGACGATAACGTATAGAGACTTCCACTTCTTTTCGGGTTCCAAAATGTTGAACCCTTCAAAGACATTCACTATACCAAGAATGACAATGGCGTATCCTACACCGTGGTGGTAGATATTCCAATACAATCTGTACTTATGGTCCTTCTTAGGCCTTAGCAGCAGTGCAAATATCTGTCAAAAGTCAAAACAGAAAATCAAGATGACAACAAAGATCGCGGATCAAAACCAATCTAGTCTACTTACATGTCAACAATCGAACCGAAACCATATGGAATATTGATTCCAAAGACATTCCAATTCAATAGGAGGGACAAACCTGAACGGTGGCTAAGCAGAAGAGAGCGATTCCGATGTAACGATGAGTTGAGTACACAATTCCGGCGGATTCAATCCCAAGCTTAAGCCCGGTGGCCCAGCCCGCCACACCGAGAGCATAGGCAAGCATTTGACATGAAACATGAAGGTAGAACCATGTTGGATCTGCGGATTCAAATGTTCGGAGATACCTTGCTATGCTAACTCCAAGAGGAAACAATATCCCCCAGCTTACTGCATTCAATACTCCATGAATCTGATACATAATCATTCAAGATCACAACATAATTTCCTAAATGCTGAATGCAGAGTATTTATCTTCAAAAACACTCACTAATGTTATCAGATCTTGCTCAAGGGATATGCAGAACAATGCAAGCATGAATTTGTTGTATTTTACATGTCTGAATTCTGGAAAATTATTCAATGCCAAAATTGGAGTTTTGATCAAATTCAACAAGGTTTCAAAAAAATTTGCAGGATTTATTTTCAAAAAGTCTAAAATGACATAATCCGAATCCTCAAAAATCTACTTTTTTGGAAAGATTGAAAGAGTATAGACAAATTTGAAAAATTAAATGCCAAAGATACATGAATCTTCTAAATTAGGAAGCTGAAAAACTCAAGCACATACGTTTTTCTTTTTGGTGCGCTCGTCCAGGCCACTGGCGTAAGCCGACGTAGAGCTGCCGGTGGACAAATCCAATGTTCCCTTAGCATTCAAATTGGCCGGCTGAAAACCATGTTTCGCCGGAAATCCGTCCGTTACTGACGGACCGACTTGCCAAATGTGGTTAACCTTCCCCGAAGACGAGAGAGCCTGAGGCACTGCAACCGAGGCATAGATATTCATCGTCCCGTCGCTGTACTCAGCGCTCATATCGAACACTTCGATATCCAATTTCCCCTCTACAATGGATCGGTATGAAGCCATCTTATAGGATTTCACCACCATGGATCCGTTTGAGGACTTGAAAGCAATTAGGGCTTGGGCCCCGGCCATTCCTGTTCCAGTGGGATTGATTGCCCAGGAGATCCATCCGGCGGCGGAAGGAGGCTGTGCAACGAAGGCGAACGAGAGAGTCTTGTTGGTTGGAGTGTAGTTCCAATGGAGGTATGAACTTAGGGTTGGGAGATCGTCGCAATTTTGGTAGAGATTGTTGCTCGAAAGCTTCTGTGTGGTGCATGTAAGAGAAATGGAAGGGGAGAACAGCAATGAGAAAGAGACGAGAGAGAGGAAGACACTCCAGGACGCCATTATTAAAGCAGAGCTCGGTGACCTTGAGAAACGCAAGATGCGAATGGCGCTTTTATAGAGGGAAACGGGATGGTTGACGATTAATAAGAGAGTGCCACGTGTACAGAAGGAAAAGATACAAAAGGCGCGAGGCTATTCATGCACAGGAGTTGCAATTGCAAGGGTGGGTTGAGGCAATAAGATCTCTTGTTTAGACCGGAAAACTATTTGGAACCGGAACCGTAGAAAATCGTCTGTAATAAAAATCGTACAGAACTGTTTGGAACAATTTAGACTAGTAAAACTGTTTGGAATCGGCACCGTACAAAACCGTCTGTAATAAAAACCGTACAGAACCGTTTGGAACCGTTTAGAATGGGAAAACTATTTGGAACCGGACATGCAATAATCATAAATAAAATTAACGAGTAACAAATACTCAAAAGAAAATAATCATGACATAAAATGTTTCAAAAACAAGCTTACAATTTTAAATAAATACATAGTCGCAAATTGCAAGCTCAATTACAAATCAACAACTCAAAATGGAAGTCTTCATCTTCAACTCAGAAGTACAGTTTCAACTCAGAAGTGCATGCAAGAATATCATCTGAGTGACATCGATTTGTCCTTCTGTTCCCATACCTCGGCTACTTGAAACATATCAACTTCCAATATATGAATCATAGAAACAACTTTAAATTGCAAACATACCAAATTCTTTCACTTTTAGATTCCACTAACAAGTGACACTTTCAGGCAATAAATCTTTAGTCATATGAGAGGAGATTTCCAAATAAACTCTCATAAGGTCGATACCACTGTTTTATTGCTTGTGTGTAGATATCTCATACAATAGGAAAGTTGGATTTAATAAGAGATTCATAAATAAACATACAAATAAAATGGAAATTGCAACAATATGAGTTTTAGGATTTTAGATAAAATTCAACATTGCAAAAAGAAGTATATAACAGAAGTGGTACTATATACATTGAACTATTTGTATACTTGAATAAATTCAATGTTGTAACTGATTCAACCCAAACAGTAGAGATATGAATTGTCATACTTCACAAGTTTGATTTATGGAGTCCATCATATATCCTCAATTCCTCGTTTCAAGTTAAACAATAAAAATATTATTTGCAGAAACTTACAAGATATACACTAGGCACAAACACAAGGACAAAGTCTTCAAGTTAAAAGTAACATATTGTTCCATTTCATACATATACTGACTTACCTACCCATAATTGAAGAAATAATTTTCTCTTGCTAATTTTGTTGGTATAGACAGATAGAAGTTGTAGCATGTCCAAGCAAGCTGTGCCAAAATTGAGGAAAAATAAGTTAGCTGCCTAGACTAAATGTTTACACAATAATAAAATGCCATTGTACTTAGTTTACTGCATAAATGTCAGTTAATCCCATATTGTTATTCATTTACATAATGTCATTTAATCTAACAATAAAATGAAAGCCAACAATAAAGGTTGCATTAGCACCAAGACAACAATGCGTGAGCAAAGAAGCCTCTACTACACAATTGACACAATTCAGCTAAATAGATCTCTTTTATTTCTTACAAAAAGATTGAATAAAAATAAAAAAAGATTTTGATTCATTCTCTCTTTAAATTTGTAGATTACGTTAATATTTTTCTCTTTAATTTTAATCAAAAAAAAAGTAAGCCTCCTTTTAGTCTTTCTCAGCTTCCAGCCACATGCAGTGAAGAAAATATCATAAGTTTTCCAACACAATTGACACAAATCTGAGAACGCTCATACTTGAAGAAAAGCGTGTGTAATATCTGAAAATTTCATTCAGGGCATTCAACTGATTGAGTGACACTTATTGATCTGCCAATAATAAAGGTTGCAGTAGAGCACCAAGAGTGGCACCAATCGAATCACCAATGAAACCCACATGAAGTCCAAAAAGGTAACCGATTTTGCTTCCAATCGAATAAGCAATGAAACCCGCTAGAACAAGGAAGCATATAAAAGGTGATAGACCTATATTACGCAAGACAATACCCTTAACAGGGAACAAACAGACCATGACTACGAGAACACATCAGATGCAAAAGGATAAACACAACAAATTCTTGCTTTTCAAATAAACACAGAAGAAGACGAGGTTAAACACAACAGAAGAATAAACACAAGTGAAGCAGAAGAATTGAATAACACAAGAAGAAGAATAGAAGGCAGAAGAAGAAGAAGAAGAAGAAGAAGAAGAAGAAGAAGAAGAAGAACCATGTTAGAACTTACCGGGGGTGATCGACGACGATGAAGGATTGAAGGGAGGCGATGGAAGGGGACGGCGATGGGAACCCCTAAGCTGAACAAGGGAAAATTTCAGAATCGGGAAAATACGAATGTGAAACAACTAATACACCGATACATTTAACTCCTTTTTTTAAAACGGTTCCATACGGTTTTTTTATATAAAAAAAAATTGGAACCGGATCGAACCAAACCGTATTTAAGCGGTCCGGTTCCAAAATTTATTAACAAAATATTTTTAGGAACCGAACCTCTAAATTTTGGTTCGGTTCCAACGGTTCCATTTACAACCGGACCAAATTAACAACCCTATCAATAATACAAGAAAAGCTTTAACAACTCTTTCTTCTCAAAATTTATAGTCAATATCTTATTTTTTAACATTTATTCATATGGTATCTGTTTTAAAAAAATTAGAATTTTCGCGGTTATTGTATATTTCACTATCATGTATTTCTAATGACACACATACAAGTCTAATAAAGTTGAGTGTGAAAAAAACGTAACGACCAAAAGATATATTGAAGTATTTAGGAACAACAAAAACGCTCTCTTTGAGACGGGGAAAAACCCCAACCTCATCAACAACAAATCGTAACGACTAAAAGATATATTGGAGTATTTAGGAACAAAAAAAACGCAGCTGTAGAGGCAGAAATTCAAACCCTATTGACAAAACTTCCCATGAGCTCCCATGACAAACACACCTCATCACTACCTCATGGCCGGCATTCTAACTAATATTAATCGTAGTAAAGAAGTAACAAACAAAAAACCCTATTTACTCAAGTGATTCAACACGTTCCTTCACAACCAAAAGTGAAAATATCTTCTCTAAGACTATCTACATCCTTAGTAAAAAGGGTTAAATTTTACACTCATATCTAAAACAAATTCCTACATCCCATGTATTTTTTCCGTATAAATAATTAAATAAAAATTCACTCCGTTCAAATATAGACGTCATCCCTTCAAGAGTGCAAAATAAAGTGGTACTACTCCTCCACAAATAAACCAATAATATCTTTTTGTAATTTATTTTTTCTCAAATATTTCATGGGAAAAAGAGAAAGTAAGGTTAAAATAAGATTATAGACGGAATGGAATGTAACAAAAAGCTATATAGACAGAGTCTATACGCAAATACGTATAGAAATATTGTGCATAAATAACATTATAGACGGAGTGAGATGCGGTTAGTCTAAAGAGGCAACAATAAGGCATCTCCATGAAAATGTTCTCGACTCGAGATCCTTCAAAAAGATAACAATAGATTTTTGGTCTCACGCCTCAGATCCGTGCTTCCTATCTCCGACCTAGATCGAACACATATGCTAGATCCAAGTCTTTGTCGGCGCTACATAGAATTCGACGCCTCCAAATGGGCCACCATAGGGGAAGATCTTCTTGACTAGAGTCGAAAACCACCGTCATTCTACCTGAATCCTTTGCGAGTGACTTTGGTTCTGTAACTCGGCCCGAGTCGGTCCATTGGGGGTGACTTGGTCGAGTCAACCATATCATCTCTAGGCTTTTAGACTAGAGGAAACCATGATTCCCTCTTTTGTGTGGAAAAATTGGAAACACAAAAAAAAAACTCATTTTCTACGACCATATGTGATTGGTGGTTAGGGTTTCTCATTCTTACCTACGCCTTTTCTAGTATTTTTTTTCCCTGTTTTGCCCTTCTTCTCTAACGTGTTAACGTTCCCTCTATGACACTCATGCAAAGCCTCAACCGCTCTTGCTCATGAATATGAAATCTACAGGTTTCTTCTCTCTTCTTTCTCCGCCTTTTATGTCTTCCTCCGCTATAATTGCAGTTTTTGCTAATCGGATTCAAGTGATTCTCTTTCTCAATATTGCTCAGTCTCTTCTCGCTTCAAGGTTGAAGCTTTTGTCTTGCTTTTCAACTTTAGACTTTATCTCCTTTGTACCTCACGCATCGGAGGGCTCGGTCGAATTCGGCGAAGAAGAAGAAGAACCTAAGAAGTGGTCACACATCGAGTGGCTCCATCTCACTGCGCGATTTCAAACTAAACTTTAAATTGATTAGCTTTCGGTTGTTTGAAGTCAGTTTATGCTCTTCTTCTTTTATGAATTTGGCTATGAATGTTAGATTATTTACGATTCCGTTTCAAAATTAAACACTATAATGGATCTAGACTTAAACATAAATCCACTGATATATCCGTATATGAATCGAAGACTAACCTTTATCCGTGGGAATCTTCATCACAAATCAAACGAGTTTGAATCGATCGTAAGAGTGTATCTTCTCCTTCCTTAATCCTTCACTTTTAATTATTCTCTAATAGATGAGATTAATATTAATTAATCCTCTTCTCACTAATTTCTTTTGTTAAAATGTGCAGAGACTCCACATTTCAATTGATACACAGTGTGCGTTGCATTTCAATCTCTGTCTCTAAAGAAGATTAGCATACAATTGTTTTTTGTTAATGCGCACTTCACTGACAAAAATGGATTAATAACTGTAAATGAGGAAACTTATATAAGTCCATAAAATATCAATAATTTATAATTGAATCAAAATTGATTGGATCATGGCGGTCACACGTCATTGAACGACATGATTCCTTCCAAGTATCACAAACCAATTCAAAACTCAATATTACTTTAAATTTGAAATGCACAATAAGTCTCAAAATAACGTGTTATTAGAAAACAATAATTGTATACAAATACGATATTGATAAGTTCATAACAAGTATTGTAAAGCAGAAACATGTCAATAAGTGAATTGAAAGTGTTATAATTTGACGAGCGAAATATTATTATAATAACAAGGTCTTATCTATGACACTCATACGTACTACATGACCATTGAACACCTTAGGTGGTAAACCTTTAGTTAACGGACCTGCAACCATCATGTCCGTTCTAATATGCTCAAAAATCACTCTATGTTTCTTCACTTCATCTTTAATTGACAAGTACTTTAACTCCATGTGCTTGGCACCCTTAGAGTACTTGTCGTTCTTCAAAAAGAACACGGCTGCAAAGTTATCACAATAAATTCTCAGCGGCCTAGCTATACTGTCAACAATTCCAAGCCCCGAGATAAAATTCTGCATCTATAATGCATGGTTTAGTAGCCTCAAAGCATGCCACAAGCTCAGCCTCCATAGTAGAAGTAGCAATGATAGACTGCTTCCCACACCTCCAGGAAACAACTCCTCCTACTAATAGGAACACATATCCGATGTAGATTTCCTACTATCCATACATCCGGCAAATCTGAATCTGAATATCCAATGACCTCCAGATGATGGGATCTAAGCATGTGCTCTTTGGTGCCTTGCAAGTACCTGAGAACCTTTTTAGCAGCTTTCAAATGGTTCATTCCGGGATTACTTTGATATATACTCAACATGCCTACAACAAAGCTAATGTCAGGTCTAGTACATGGTTGAAGATAATTCCAACTCCCAACCACTAATGCATAAGGAATATTTTACATTTCCTTTCGTTCGATTCATTTCTAGGACCTTCCAGTTTACTAAACTTATCCCCCTTCTAAATTGGAACTATCAATACGGAGCATTTATCCATTCTATATTTCTCTAAGACTTTATTGATATAACCTTTTTGAGACAAACCTAACAATCCGTGTGATCTATACCGAAATATTTCTATTCCAATCTCATAGGATGTCTCACCCATATATTCATTTCAAAGTGCTTAGAGAGATATTTCTTTATATCATGTAACATGCCTATGTTATTTGCAGCAAACAAGATATCATCAATATATAGTACTAAAATAACAAATTTACTCCCACTGACCTTTATGTAGATACACCGATCAACGGTGATCTCTACAAAGCCATAAGACGTGTTGATATCATTAAATTTAAGATACCATTGTCGGGAAGCTTGTTTCAGTTCATATATTGATTTTCTCAACTTACACACCATATGTTCTTTGCTTGTTGTCAAGAACCCTTCAGGTTGGTCCATATATACTTCATCCTCTAAATCTTTATTTAGAAAAGCGGTCTTTACATCCATTTGGTGAAGCTCAAGGTAATAATGAGCCACCAAAGTCAAAACAATTATCAAAGAGTCTTTCTTTGACAACGGAGCGAAAGTCTCTATGTAGTCAATGCCATCTTTTTGAGTGTATCCCTTAGTAATCAATCTAGCCTTATACCTTTCAATGTCACTCATAGATTTCATTTCTTCTTTCATGGCAATAAACCAATTTTCAGAATTGTCACTTCTCATGGCTTTCTTAAATGAAACAGAATCTTCATCAATGCTTAAGTCACATCCATTTTTCAAGAGAATAAACCACATAATCATATGAAATGACATATCTTCTTTCTCTTATCGACCACCTAACTGATTCAAGTGGTTCATTTGTCTCTTCTTGTACTATGACCGGTTCATTTGATTCATTTTCAACTAATGGATTTTGGACATCATTTTGTTGTTCCAATCTGTCATGTAACTATATAATGACAATTGGTACACAACCTTAGAAGAAATCACATGTGAAAGATCTTCGATTGGATTTCTTGAATGTCCACTTTTCGTGGATCATCGCTCTCAATAGTTTGACCATTCTCAATGAACCTAGCATTGTCAATTTCTATGGTTCTCGTACTATGGTTAGGACGATAAAATTTATGCCCCTTTGACTTATCAAGCTAGCCAATGAAAAATCCACTAATTGTCCTTGGATCAAGCTTCTTTTCATGTGGTTATACACCCTCACTTCTGCAGGACAACCCCAAGTACGAAGGTGTCTGAAACTAGGTTTCCTTCCCGTCCACAGTTCATAAGGGGTCTTAGGAACTGCCTTACTAGGAACCCGGTTCAATAAATATGTTGCAATCATTAATGTGGGTATCCACAATGATAAGGGCAAAGAGCAATTACTTAACATGCTCCTAACCATATTAAATAATGTATGGTTCCGTCTCTCAACTACACCATTTTGCTGAGGTGTATCGGGCATTGTATACTGCACAAATGCCTCTATTTTCAAGGAACTTTGCAAATGGACATATACATTGTCCACTTTCATTATATTTCCCATAAAATTCTCCACTTCTATCGGATCTCACAACTTTTATTTATCTATCTATTTGTCTTTCCACCTCAGTAACAAATACCTCCAAGGTATTTATAGAATGAGACTTTTTGTGCAATAGGTAAATATATCCATAGTGTGAGAAATCATCAATAGAAGTGATGAAATACTTTTCACCGCTCTATGAAGGAACGTCAAAAGGACCACAAATGTCGGTGTGAATTAACTTAAAACGTTGAGTGCTTCTTGTGGTGGCTTTCTTTGTAGTGTGTTTAGTTTGCTTTCCTTTAATGCATTCTATAGACACATCTAAGTCACTAAAGTCCAAGAGAGGTAGGATATCATTTTTCATCAACCTCGTTAACCTTTCCTTAGAAATGTGACCTAATCTTTGATGCCACAAGAAAGATAAATTTTCATTAGATGTACTACATTTATAACCCACATCAGCTTCAACATAAAGCAAAGATTCGGAAAATTTATTATCAAGATTAAACCTGTAAAGTGAATCAATCAATGTACCGCTACCATAAAATTTATTATGTTTGTACAATGAAAATTCACCGTGTCCAAACTTAATAATAAAACCTAAATTGTCCAATCTACTAATGAAAACAAGGTTTTTAGCACATTCAGGTACATAAAGACATCCTTCAAGATCTATGTGACAACAAGTGTCCAAGATCAATCTGTAAGTCCCAATGCCCTCTATCTTTGCCTTCATCTTGTTTCCCATGAACAAATATTGCTCAGCTCCTCTTAGGGGCCGCATTATACTAAATCCCTGTTTAATATGAGACACGTGGGTAGTAGCACCAGAATCTATCCACCATGTATTATTAGGCACTTCTATAAAATTTGATTCAAAGGAAATATAATTGTAATGTATACCTCTCTTATCAAACTAAACCTTTCTTCTAGGACAATCCTTCTTGAAGTGTCCCATTTTCTTGCAAAAGAAACACTTCACTTCCTTCTTAACATGACCCTTATTAACTTTCAAAGGGTTCTTGTTCCTCTTGTCCTTTTTATCCGATTTACCCTTACTGCTGTTGGCACCATCATGACTTGTAAAATGGGCAGATTGATCGTTATCTTCCATAATCTCCCTTCCTCTTGTATAAGCATGGTCTTTAATTCTTGAAAGTTCTATTTGTCTTTAATGGTGTTATAGTTCACCTAGAACTGACCAAATTGAAGAGGTAGAGAGTTAGTAATAATTGGACCAAGAATGTATCATTAGCGTCCATTCCCAAGGTCTTTAACTTTGCTGCCAAATTTGACATGTACGTCACATGATCATTACTAGGTTGAGACCAGTCAAACTTTTTAGTAGTCAGCTCACTCATAAGGCTTCCTACAATTGACTTGTCCGCCAAATCTGATTGTGAATGCTCCTTAGCTTTTAGAAAAATTCCTTTGCATTCTCTATCTTAGACATTGATGGTTTAATACTTTCAGCCATACTCATCCTCATGAGATTCAAACTCAACCTGTTAGAACGCTCCCAAACCTCATAAAGAGACTTTTCAGCCTCAAAGCTATCATCTATAATGGCTGCTGATAGATTATCCATGAGTATAACAAGATCCAATGACATAATACCCAAAGTAAATGGACTTGTTAAGACCAATTACCATAATTTTGCACGTTGAATTTGACAATAAAGAGTGCTAAAAAAAGAGAAATTTGATGAAGCTGCAATAATTAATGTTTACCTATTAGTGCTTTGACTATAATACAAATTTAAATCATATATGTAAAATTTAAATCATGTATCCAAGAAACCTTTGGACAATACTTAAAACACACACATCTATCATTGATACTAAATCGTACACTTAGTAGATTATCATGACATATATAAATCAAATAAGCATGTTATCTTTGGATATACACACTATTCAACCTAAGTACCATGATTAAGCTCTTTAATATTAGTGACTATTTTCAATGATCCGCCTTTGGGTGATCTCCTAGAAATATAGTCAATATAACAATTATTCAATCAAACTTTTATCAAACATCCTATAATCATGAATAATTAAACTTGATTAATTTAAATTTCTTAATAAAAAATATAGCAAGGTCACTTTGGTGACTAACATTACACATCATAATGCTATCTAACTATCATATAATGAATTATAAACATAATTCATTAACCATAATTTATAATAAAGCACTCCAATAATAACATATTGGAACCAACGTTTGTATGTATAATGAAACACAAACAATTTTACAGAGAAGTTCACAAAAGGAAAACTATTATTCATGAGCATTAAGCATAACACCGTACGTATATTAAAACTTCTTTTAATATTTACTCGAATAGATCGATGAATCATGCAAGTCTATAACCGCTCTGATACCAATTGTTAGATTATTTACGATTCCGTTTCGAAATCAAACACTATAATGGATCTATACTTAAACATGAATCAACCAATATATCCATATATGAATCGAAGACTAACCTTTATCCGTGAGAGTCTTCCTCACAAATCAAACGAGTCCGAATCGATCGTAAGAGTATATCTTCTCCTTCCTTAATCCTTCACTTTTAGTTAATCTCTAATGGATGAGATTAATGTTAATTAATCCTCTTCTCACTAATTTTTTTTGTTAAAATGTGCAGTCTTCACATTTCAATTCATGCACAGTGTGCATTGCATTTCATTCTGTCTCTAAAGAAGATTAGCAGACAATTGTTTTTTTGTTAATGCGCACTTCACTGACAAGATGAAACCATTTAAAACTTGTTTTAGAAAAAAAAATTGTCAGCTAACTAACTTCTAAACTGCCGACTAATTAACTTCTTTTTAACTGTCATATATATTAATGAGAAGAGGTACATTTTATTTATTAGATAAGTAAGGATGGATTATATTAATCTTGTAATTTTAATGTCTTTAACCGATACTGATTAATTACGGATTTGACTTTATATTGAAATTACAAACTATAAATTAGACTTAACTTTATGTATTAAACCTAAACACATTTGCCACATAGTATATATATATATATATATTGTATAAATATTCTTACAGTGAAACTCTAGGGTTTCCTTACATTCATTTTTTTAAGTTTTCATGTTCAGAGTGATTTGAAAAAAAAACCAAGTGTTTTATATTTTCTGTACGCAATCATCCTTCTCATCTTCGGTGAGATTTGAATCTTATTGTTCTTGTTAGTCGCCGACTATTGTCCAAAATTTTCAGTTTTCCCCTTCTTTTTGGCATTTGTTTAAGATTTCGATTGTTTTCAAATTCTTTGTTAGCTCGACATATGTTCGGTTAGTTTTGTGATTCCTCTGTTAATATGTGAAAATTTGTTATCTGTTTTGACGGTGTAACACCCTAAGTTCTGGGAACTCGAAGCGTTACGGGATAGGACCTCACAAATTTGTTATCTGTTTAAACATCGAATCTTACAACAAGGCACAAATAAATGAAAACCAAAACTTATAATAAAACCAAAGGTTTAAACAAAGGAAGCATAACAGACTCGCAGCCGAGTTTAAAACAAACTGAAAGAACAACAACAGAATTATAAACCCCATCCCATCCTATAATGTACGGAAACCTCGGCTGACCACACCGTCCGAATCACTCAGCATCATCCCTAACCCGCGGAACATCTACAACATCGGTATAAACCGTTAGCTAACAGTCTAGATATCAGAAAGACTGAAAAAGCACAAACACACATAAGGTTATATAAACATATAGCATGATAGCACTCAACCGGTTATTATCTTTTATTAAGTTAATCCCCTTACTAATTCAACTTATGTTGCCACATGAGAATCACTATGATCTCGCCTTTGTCCCCTTTCACCAACAGGAATAGAGCGGATGCATCCCTTTGTCACCTACTGGACTGGTCGCAAGAGCACCTTCCAGTTTCCCCATTTTGAACTGGACAAGTGGTAACCGCCCGGTTATGATACACTTGAGCCAATTAAGGTTATAAAGGTCAATCCTAGTCTGGTTATCAGTTATAACAATAAACAATAACACAAACAAGCCAATACAATCCAACTAATATACGGAACGCAACTAAGTAAGTCCAAGGGACTTACCTCACTCAAGTAACTCAACAACAACTCAGTTTCCCGAATGAACAGAAGGAATGCCTGCTCAAACATGGCATAAGGAATCAAGAACGGGACGATTGCTAGAAGTCTATAACTTCTCCTCTCCATGTAAGAGATCTCCACAAGATAAGGTCTCAACCTTAGTCTTACAGATCAAAAAGGGTCAACAATATCCAACACAACTCAAGGAAGGAACGAGGAAAGCAAGGAAGGAAGCAGCTCACCAAAGACGGAGAGATTGCAGAAAGAATCGCAGGGGCGACTGACAGCAGTGTAGGGGCGGCACTGGGCAAATCCCGTAGAGGCGGCATAACAGAGGCGTGGGAGCGGTGGCGTGACAGAAACGGTTGTCGACTCCTTCGACAGCAAGGAATGTAGTAAAGGCTAATGCTTGCTTTTCTCAACACACACAAACACACGTCACAACTCAACCAAGGTAACCTGTGAATATCGACGAATCAAAAACAGAACATTCCTCAAGAATCAAGAATCAAACTTGATTCTTGGAGAAGAAGAAAAGAGAAACGAAGGGAGAAAACGAAATAGAAGGAGACTGCATGCAACGACATATGAACGTGAGGAAGAAACAAAGGAAGATGAACTTACACGTTCAACAAGATCACATGAAGCAAGAGAAACGGCTGCAACTCTCGAGGGTAAAGAAAATGTATGCAAGAAACGCGAAAAAAGAGGGGAAAGAAGGGGATTTATAGAAAAGGATGAAAAGATAGAAGGAAGGAAGTTCTAGGGTTAGGAATAAGATAGGAAGGCCGACCCATGAGATAGAATATCGGATCTTCTATCTATGGAAGGAAGATAATACGAACGAAAACAGATCGGGCGCGATTTGTGGCGAATCCGCAGGGGCGGATCGCCTTGTCTTAGGGGTGGCTCCCTGTCTCCGCGAGAGGGGAGGTGACAGCCATGGCTTGCCGCTAAGGCGGCCTCCTTCACCGCGGGGGAATTGAAGGTAAAAACTAGGGTCTTACATCAGATCCCCCTAAAAAGAAGTTTCTTCCCGAAACTTGCAACAACCAGAAAGGTCACACAACAAACCACACAGAAAAGTTGGACTCAACTGATATATTCCCACTCGGGGCACATAACACGTCACAAAAGCGTACACAACACAACAACAAAAACTGAAATACACCTATGCTAAAGGTGCATCAAGCTCAGCGTAAAACTCCGGATAATTCCTCTGGATACTATCCTCTGTCTCTCAAGTCGCCTCATCAGCTCATCGCATCGACCACTGAATCTTCATCATCGGTATGTCCTTTGAACACAAGCGTCTCGTACTACTCTCTAAGACAGCTACCGGATGCTCTACGAACGTGTAGTCTGGCTCGACCACTAGATCCTCATGACTGACGATGTGCCTTGGGTCTGGTATATACTCCCGTAAATGAGACATGGGGAAGACCTGGTGAACACCCTCAAGTCTCCGTGGTAACGCAAGTCTGTATGCTGTCTCTTTAACTCGCTCCAGAATCTCGAAAGGTCCGACATATCGAGGACTGAGCTTCCCTTTTGACGCCAAAGCGTTTGACACCTCGTGTAGGAGATACGCTCAACCAAACGTGAGCTCCAACTCTGAACTCCAAAGGTCTGCGCCTCTTATCTGCATAAGACTTATGATGACTCTGTGCTGCTAACATCCATTCTCAGATCATCGCTACTCGAGCCATATCATCCAGAATCTGCTCAGGTGCTACACCGCTAGCACTAATCGTCTCGTCCCAACACGATGGGGTACGACATCTCTGTCCGCATAAAGCCTCATAAGGAGCCATCCTAATCGAAGAGTGCCAACTATTGTTATATGAAAACTCGACTAAGGGAAGGTGATTTGGCCATACCTGTCCCTAGTCCAACATGCAAGCTCACAACATGTCCTCTAGAGTCTGGATGGTCCGCTCTGATTGACCATCGGTCTGAGGATGATAAGTAGTCATGAACTGTAAACTCGTACCTAGGTCGGCATGAACTTGTTTCCAAAACCTCGAAGTGAATCGTCCATCTCTATCAAAGACTATAATCCTAGATACTCCATGAAGTCTCACTATTTGTCTCGTGAAATCCTCTGCCAATCGACTTACCGGCCACGTTTCCTTGATCGTAATGAAACGTGCGGTCTTCGTCAGTTGATCTACTATAACCCAAATAGCATCAAAACCTCGACTCAGTCTCAAACCGGTCACAAAATCCATCGAGATATCTTCCCACTTCCACTAAGGGACGGGATGTGGGTGTAGCTCACCTCCTAGTCGATGATGCTCAATGTTGACCTGTTGACAGGTCGCACACTGAGCTACATATCTCGTGACGTCTGTTTTCAAAACTCCCCACCAGAAAGAGTGTCTGATATCCTGATACATCTTACTCGCACCGGGGTGCATTGAGTAAGGTGAAGAATGAGCCTCCTGAAGGATCCGCTGTCTCAACTCTCGATCTGAGGGCACACATACACGCTCCTAGCGTCTCAAGATCCCATCAGCGCCGACTGCAAACTATGGTGCCTCTCCTCGAGACATCCGGTCTCAGATATGTGACAAAGCTGGACAACTCTCCAGCTTCTGTCGGATCTCGACCAACAGATCAGGTAATATCTTCAAGGTGGACAACTGGCTGTTGGAATCCGGAAAGTGGATGTCCACTCTAGCCATGCAAGATCTTGCTATAACTGTGGGTGAGCTATCAACCTAGCGTTCGCCATCTCCCGGGGAGTCTTCCTACTGAGTGCCTCAACTACCACATTTGCCTTCCCTGGGTGGTATAAGATCTCAAGATCAAAGTCCTTGATCAACTCCAACCATCTGCGTTGGCGGTTATTCAACTCCCGTTGAGTGAATATGTACTTCAGACTCATATGATCCGTGAATATCTGACATGTAGCTCCGTAAAGATAATTCCTCCAAATCTTCAAAGCGTTAACAACAACAGCCAACTCAAGATCATGGGTAGGGTAATTCTCCTTGTACCTCTTCAACTGTCTCGACACGTAAGCAATCACCTTACCCCTCTGCATCAGATCACATCTCAGGCCTAGCTTGAATGCGTCGTTGTAAATCATAAAGTCCTTAATACCCTCTAGCTGAGCTAAGATAGGAGCAGAGGTCAACCTCTTCTTTAGCTCCTCAAAGCTTTGTAGGCACGGCTCGGACCATACAAATCTCGTAGGCTTCCTCAACAAGGAAGTGAGTGGTCGGGCGATAACTGAAAAGCCCTCCATAAAACGCCGGTAGTAGCCCGCCAATCCTAAGAAGTTGCGTACCTCCTTGACATTCTTAGGAGGCGGCCATGATGCTACTTACTCGATCTTCACCGGATCTACCTTGATCCCTTCAGCCGAAACAATGTGACCAAGGAACGCTACCTCGGACATCCAAAACTCACACTTAGAGAGCTTGGCGTAAAACTCTCTATCCCGTAGGACTTGGAGTACAATCCTCAAGTATCTTGCATGCTCCTCTCTACTTCGAGAGTATACCAGAATGTCATCTATGAAGACAACTACAAACTGGTCTAGGAAGTCGATGAAGATGATGTTCATCAACTCCATGAAAACTACGGGTGCATTCGTGAGCCCGAATTGCATCACTACAAACTCGTAGTGGCCATACCTGGTCCAAAAATTCCGTCTTGGCTATGTCCTGCTCTCTCAACCTCAGCTGGTGATATCCGGATCTCAGACCGATCCTCAAAAACACTAAAGCTTCATACAGCTGATCCTACAGAGCGTCAATGCGGGGCAATGGATACTTATTCTTGATCGTTACCTTGTTAAGGTCTCGGTAGTCGACACATAACCTCATTGACCCGTCTTTCTTCCTGACGAAGAGAACTGGTGCGCCCCAAGGAGATACACTAGGGCAGATGAAGCCTTCTCAACTAACTCCTCGAGCTGCTTCTTAAGCTCAAGTATCTCGATAGGCGTCATACGGTAAGGAGCCTTAGAGATCAGTCTCGTACCGGGCTCTAAATCAATACCAAAGTCTACACTCCTTTGTGGAGGTAAACCTGATGGCTCTACGAAAACGTCGGAAAACTCGCAAGCTACCGGAATCTCCTCCAAAGCCGGGCTCATACTATCCTTCATGGCATAGCACTAGAAAGCCTCGCAACCCTGTCCGATAAGTGTCGCAGCTCGGACTTGTAATACCCCAAGTTATGGGAACTCGAAGTGTTACGGGATAGGACTTCACAATGGAAACTGACCCTCAGAGTAACAACAATAACATCGGATCTTGCAACAAGGCACAAATAAATGAAAACCAAAACTATTATAAAGACCAAAGGAACAACAAGGGAAGCCAAAGCGTCCGACGCCTCCGCAGTTATGACACTACCGTCCTTTGTCGGAACTCTACATCTAATGCTAGAAACCAAAGCGTCCTGGCGTCTGACTACGCCTAAATCCAGAAGCTCCAGCTCCAGTATTGGATGGTCCAGTCCTCTGCCTCTTCTCAAGACCTCCTATTTGAGAAGCTCTCATCTGACCCGGTCGGTCTCTCTCATAAGCAGATGCTCTATCCTCATAGTCCGTCAAAAAGTCACAATGGAAATCAACAAGATACGAGTGAGTAGACTCTCTCAACCTCCGAGGTCGATCCGAGAAAACACTAAAGCTCCATGCAACTGGTCCAACAGATCGTCGATACGGGGCAATGGGTACTTACTCTTGATTGTTACATTGTTAAGCTCTCGGTAGTCGATACATAACCTCATCGACCCGTCTTTCTTCCTGACGAAGAGTACTTGGGCGAATAAAGCCCTCTCAGCTAACTCCTCGAGTTGTTTCTTAAGCTCAAGCATCTCGATAGGCATCATGCGGTAAGGAGCCTTTGAGATCGGTCTCGTCCCGGGCTCTAACTCGATGCCAAAGTCCACATTCCTTTGTGGAGGCAAACCTGATGGCTCTCCAAAAACGTCGGTAAACTCGCATGCTACCGGAATCTCCTCTAACGTTGGACTCGTACTATCCTTCATGGTATAACACTAGAAAGCCTCACAATCTTGACCGATAAGTCTCGTAGCTCGCACTGCACTGATGACTATACCGGTCTTTCCGAGATCCCATCCTCGGAAAATCTCTACATGGCCTGACTCCGTGATGACATGAATTATGACCTATATTTAGGCATGTATTTATGTACATTTTCCCTTTATTTTGCATGCATAGACATACATTCATGGCATTTATGGTTATATTCACCTACTTTGCGAATAATAGAGGTCTACATAGAGTTTTATTGCATTTGTAGGTAATTTGGCGAATTATGGAGCGAAATGACATATTTTAAGGATCAAGGCTTGAAGCGGGACAAAAAGGAGCATAAAAGGAAACTAGGACGCGCCAAAGTATCTTATGATACCGTCGGACGCGCCAAAGTATCTTCTGATACCGTCTAATGCGCCAAAGTATTCTCTGATACCGTCTGATGCGCCAAAGTATTCTCTGATACCGTCTGACGCGGCCCAGAGTATTTTCTGATACCAACGGGCTCGACTTCTTTTCAGCCCAAATATTTAGGGTTTTCTCTTTAAACCTCATAGGTGATGGAATCACTATCATTTAGGATAGTTTTTAGAATCTTTTTATTGCATTAGTGTCGGTTTATGCTACTAACTCCTTGGTCCAGAAGAAGAAGACTAAAAGAAGATAAAGAAGGAGTTATAAGCACTTAGGAGTGAAGATCGTTCACGAAGCAAAGCTTTTGTTGCTTCACCGCCCCCGCGGAGCCTTGTCACCGCCCCTGCGGATGACACCACACTCCGGAGCGTCCCTTGCACCTTCGCCAGCCCCAGCCACGAAGACGGTCACCGCACCTGTGTCAACCCTTGGCGCCCCTGCGGTGACTTGCCCTGAAGAAGCGAAGACCAGCGCCCCTGCGCCTCTGCCTGCACCTCAACCTGGGAGTTGGAAGATGAAGAGTCAGTGCCACCGCCCCTGCGTCAACACTAAGATGCCCCGGCGGCTTGGCATCAAAAACGACAAAAAGTTGAAGAGTCGGACGTTTGAAGAGCATTAAAGATCCGCCCCTGCGGAATTGCCTAGCCGTCCCTGCGGCCATGAAGAAGATCAATCGTTTTTGCCTTCACCGCCCCTGCGAAGCTGAATGCCGCCCCTGCGGTTCAACGACAGAAGTTTTACTCTGGCTGTTTACATCACCTTTATGGCATTAAAGGTGGCTGCTTTGGGCCGGCCATTTACTCCTATTTAGTGTCTTTTGTAGTATAAATAGTCCTTGGTTGATTGCTAGAATGATCGACTTATCATCCAATTTAGAATTCATTTTTCCATTAAAACTTTCTTGCTACCTTTGTAATGAGTTGCTAACTCCCTTGCTACATTGGGTTGGTTTGAAGCTGCATTGTTACCTTGGTTGTAAGTTCTTTCTAATATAAGTTTTCATTCAGTAATTCTTTGTGTTTCCTTGATCTTCAATGTCTAATTGCATGTTTTACTATTACTTGAGATTGATCACCTTAGGTCCTAAAGTGAATGCAAAGAACTAGGACTAATAGATTTTGGGTCCGGGTCTTTAATCTTGTAGTAAACTTTAACAAATAAGGGGTTGTAATTGCTTAAAGAAAAGGAACACAAATATAAAGATAAGTTTAACGGTTTTAATCTTTTCTTTATATCCCTTAGTATTTGTTTGAAAGCTAACTTGTTATTTGTTCTTGTAGGTTTACGGAACACTAACCTGTTAAGTTGTGTTGATGCCGGTTGGCTCAACACATATATATGATCGAGACGGGAGATTAGTTGAAAACTTGTAAAAGGAACTCACCAAAGTAGCAATTGCATGCTTAGAATCAATCTAGTGTAGATTCAACCATCATTGTCTTACTTATTGCGTTATTTGTTTTCATAAGTTTTGTGTGCATCAATTCAACCAACCCCCCCCCTTTGTTACTTGTTTCTATAATCAATAATTGAATTTAATAAAAATACCAAACTCTCTTGGGTTCTACCCTTACTTAACCAATATACTCATTTTAGTGCTAAGTTGGGATTAATTTTGATAAGATAAAAACGACCTCTAGAATAGAGTCTTGTCAAATTTTAGCGCCGTTGCCGGGGAGTTTAGTGTTTTTATTTTATTGTTATTATTGATTATTAGTTTGAACCATTTTTATGGTTCAAACCTGTGCTACTAACTCCGGCTTTGCTTCTTTTGATCCAGAGATTGAGAGGACGCACATCCGGCAACGAAGACAACAACAACTCCACCAAGAAATGGCTGATCGCACTCTTCGTCAACTCACTCAGCCCACTTTGTCTCAATACCCTCTTGCGGTTACCATACCGGCATTAGGGGAAGAAATCAACTTTGAGCTCAAGCCGGTCTCATTCCCTTGCTCCCATATTTTCATGGGTTAAGTGGTGAAGACCCCATCAAGCACCTTGGGAAGTTCCATACCGTGTGTATGAGCATGAAGCCGGCCAACATTACCGAAGAGCAAATCAAGATGAGGGCATTCGGTTTCACACTCAAAGATTCTGCGGATGATTGGTATTACCACCTTCCATCCGGGAGTATCGACACTTGGGAGAACCTCCACAATGCGTTTTTGGAGAAATACTTCCCAGCCAAGAAGGCGAATAGCTTGAAGAAAGCTATAAGCAACATCGAGCAAGAGGCGGACGAAACTCTCTATGAGTACTTCGAAAGATTCGCATGCCTCCGATCCAGCTGTCCTTTCCACGGATATTCGACTCAAGATCTAGTCTTGTACTTGTACAATGGCTTGCTAGACAATGAAAGGAGGATCGTCGATGCGGCTTGTGGAGGTAACATTCTTAACTCTACCCCTGACCTTGCTTTTAAAAAAATACAAGAACTAGCTGAAGGGACCCGGAACTTTAAAGGACTCCTTCCAAGAGAGGTGTTCATGCTGTGAATTCCGGGAAGAGTGAGATCTCCATTGAGCTCACGGAGCTGAAGGAAATGGTGAAGAGACTAACACTTATGGGAACCCCACAACAGTTGAAGGCATGTGGAGTGTGTGCTGACCCCTACCATCCAACGGACATGTGTCCCCAAGTCCAGGATGATGATGCTGAGATGAATGCAATGGGCTATGGACAGCCACAACAGCAAAGGCCTATGAACGATCCCTATGCACGGAATTTCACGCCAAACTGGCGTGACCAACAGAACTTTCGTTGGAGGGATCAACATAACCAACAACAACAGCCCTGACAAGGTAAGTATCAAACAAATGAGGATATGTTGTAGGTTTTGACTAAACATTTTGCTACTCATGTCCAAACAACAGAATTCAGCATCAAGAACCTTGAAAAACAGGTTGGGCAAATGGCGGAAGCCATTACAAGGACCGAAGCTAGATTTTTCGGAGGATTGCCTTCCCAGACGTTTATAAGCCCCAAAGAGAATGTTAGTGCCCTAACATTAAGGAGTGGGAAGCAAATCCAACAAAAGCCAGCAAAAGAATCACAAAGCAAACCCTCTGTCGAGTTTACCGCACCCACAACCTCCTCCGCGGCTGCAACTACGCCCAACACCGAGCAGACGCCGCCCCTGCGGTTGGATGTCCCCGCCCCTGCGGTGACAACCCTGAGCCGCCCCTACGCATACAAGTTGACGCCCCTGCGGAAAACACGACAGAAGGTTCTGCTGAGAAGGATTCTTACATCCGGCCTAACTTTCCGCCAATGTACTCTGAGAAACCACCAGCTCCTTTTTCTGAGGCTCTGAAGGAGAGAAGAATCATTGAGGACAAAGACCTCTTTGAGACTTTCTCCAAATGCGAGGTAAACATTCCCCTCCTTAAGTTAGTGAAGAGTATTCCTAAATATGCTCGTTTCTTGAAGGAACTTTGCACTATCAAGAGGAATCAGAAGCTGAAGGGGAAACAAAAAGTGCAAGTAAGTGAGCATGTGTCGGCTGTTTTCCAACGGAGAATGCCCAAAAAGTGCAGCGATCCGGGATTGGTAAGCATTCCTTGTGTTATAGGGGAAGCCCGTTTTGACAAAGCAATGCTTGATCTTGGTGCTTCTATAAATGTTTTGCCATATTCGATTTACAAATCACTTGGCCTTGGGACATTAATGGAAACTAGGATTGTAGTACAACTTGCTGATAGATCTAATGTGTACCTGAAAGGGATAATTGAAGATGTATTAGTAATGGTAGACAACCTAATATTTCCTGCTGATTTCTTTGTAATGGATATGGAAAATGATTCGCATGCTGCACCGATTTTGTGTTAATGGCAAATTGACCATGGAGTTTGATGGTGAAGTAGTAGAATTTGACATCTATGATGCAATGAGATTTCCTAGTGATGATCATTCTTTATGTGCTATTGACATTGTTGAACCTTTTGTGCAAGATGTATTTGATAATTCTGATGTTGATGAATTGAAAAATGTAATTGAGCATGATATTGATGGTTTCAAATCAGATTATGTATTAACATCCAGCATGAAAGAGGTCCTAGCCCAATTAGACGGGCATAAAAGGATACCTATCTCCAATTTGGCCATTGGGCCCACTTTACTAACCCCAAGCGAGAAGCTTGTTCCGTCTATATATAGTGCAGGCACTAGAAATAGAATTGAAGGACCTTCCGTCACACCTCAAGTACGTTTTCCTTGGAGATAACAACACCTTGCCGGTGATCATCTCCAATAAGTTGACTACCGGTCAAGAAGACAAGTTGGTAAAAGTGTTGAAAGAACACAAGACGGCCCTTGGATGGACCATAGCGGACATCAAACGGATAAGTCCATCAACTTGCATGCATAGGATCTTACTTGAGGATGAAGCCAAACCCTCTAGGCAACCTCAACGGAGGTTGAATCCGCCAATGATGGATGTGGTCAAGAAGGAAGTGTTGAAGCTCCTCCAAGCGGATATGATCTTCCCTATTTCGGATAGCACTTGGGTTAGTCCAACCCAAGTGGTTCCAAAGAAAGGAGGCATCACAATGGTGGAAAATCAACATGGAGAGATGGTCCCGAGCAAAACACAAACCGGATGGAGAGTTTGCATTGACTACCGCAAGCTCAACAAGGTAACACGTAAAGGCCATTTCCCATTACCTTTTATTGACCAAATGTTGGAACGTCTTGCAGGTCATCCGTACTACTGCTTCCTTGATGGATATTCGGGCTATTTCCAAATAGCCATCGCACTAGAAGATCAAGAAAAGACGACGTTGACTTGCCCATTTGGCACTTTTGCGTACCGCAGAATGCCATTTGGACTTTGCAATGCACCCGACACCTTCCAACGGTGCATGATAAGTATTTTCTCCGAATACATAGAAAATTTCATTGAAGTCTTCATGGACGATTTTACCGTCCATGGAGAAAGTTTTGATGCATGTTTAGGACATTTAAAACTTGTGCTTGAAAAATGTGTTGAAACCAATTTAATTCTTAAGTCAGAAAAATGTCATTTCATGGTCGAACAAGGATATGTGATAGGACATGTAATATCCTCTAAAGGGATAGAGGTGGATAGGGTAAAGGTTGATGTAATTCAAAGTTTACCTTATCCTACTAATGTTCGGGAAATCCGATCTTTTCTTGGTCATGCAGGTTTCTACCGACGTTTCATCAAAGATTTTTCGAAGATCTCGGCACCCCTATGTGAATTGCTCAAGAGAGACGTCACCTTCATAATGGATGAGAGTTGCAAGAAAGCTTTCGACACTTTGAAGGCATGTCTCACCAGCGCACCAATCATCCGTTCTCCGGATTGGGAGAAACCTTTCGAAATCATGTGTGATGCCAACGATTATGCCGTTGGAGCTGTCTTAGGACAGAAAGACGGACGGGCTTCCCATGTGATCCATTATGAGTCTATGACACTCAATGGAGCGCAAAGGAATTACTCTACCACTGAGAAGGAAATTGATAACACGATCTATGACTTAGGTTTAGGCACTCATTTAGATAGTTTTTCCGCTCATTCATGCATGGTTTAGCATTAGTTCACGACGTTTGCACTCAATTCATGTATTTTGTCGAGATAGACGTCTACACGGACTTTTGCATGCTTTGTAGGTGTTTTAGGAGATTTAGGAGATTAATCGATACATTCGAGGATCATTCCTCGAGATGACACACCTTCGGACTCATTAGGATGCAAGTTAGGTGCTAAGGAGGACACATGGGACCTTGTTGGTGCATGCCATGCACCAAATCATGGCTTAATGATCCAAAACAAGCTGAGGCACCAAAACCACGGCCACTGGGACTTCCACGGGCGTGGAAATAGGCCGTGGTTTTCCCCAGACAGCTGTGACAGCTGTCCCACGATCTTCATGGCCGACTCTTGCAAATTTGGAGGATAAAAGGTGGTCCTGCAAGGCTGTTAGGACAGACCCCCTCACTCCCATTCTCTCCCACACTCTCAACAACAAAGATTCTCTAATTGGAAGATTTGATTGGAGCTACCATTGGAGAAGGAGAAGAAGCACACTAGTTCATAGTTCCATAGTCTTTTTGAGTGATTTTGAGTGAAACGTTTTGCAAGGTTTTGTAAGAATAGATTGAACCTTCTTTTGAAGGGTTGTAAGTCCTTCTTGAACCTTGATTCAGCTTGTGTTACTTGTTTCATTTGCTTAATCCATCTTTCATTTCATCTTCTTGCCATGGATTCTATGATTTTATGCTTGTTGAGTTTGATTATTAAGATGCATGTTGTAGGCTAAATAGATGCGATTCTAGGGTAAGGAAAGATGGTTATGGCTTGGACTATGATAGAATGGACTTAGATGTACCTTTGGTTGATTTATTTGCTTGAACCGAGCTGTTGTTGTAAACCACGGTTTGTTCTATACATTCCACGGCCGTGGTTCTTGATGAACAACCCGTGATTTTGACTGACTTGCTTGCTTTGATAAATCTAAGTGTTAGGTTGTTGATTTGTTGAAATCCTAGTGTTAGTTGAGCTAAATCTATCCTAGGGTGATCTAGTGTTAGCAACTAAGAGTTAGAAGAGACCTACCCGGTGATTCTTGCCCTTAGATACCGAAGATGACGAACTCTAGGTAGTAGTGAGCCTCACAAGCCGCTATTGGACTGAGTGTGCTAGGATAGGTGTTTAGGACTTGCCTTCCTGAGACTTACCCGGTAAGGAGAGGTTAGATCCCTAGAATACCATCTGGTTTGTGTAGAATTCCTATCCTTAGGCTCTTTGAGACTTACCCGGTGATGAGACCTTAGGAACGGACTAGTGGACCATGAGACCTACCCGGTGATTGATCCCAATCTAGAAACGCTCACTCCCAACATACTATAGTTGATCCAAGGAATGATTAGATAGCTTGAGTCCTATGCCATAACCGGAATTTCCGACCCCTAGAATCCGCTTTTCTCCCTTTGATTACATATTTCGTATTTGCTTGTTTACTTGTGGTGTTAGCTTAGTTGATTGTTGATTTCGCATGATTTGTGATCTTTGATTGATCACCTAACAAACCAAACCAAAAACATTGAGATTTTCGTTTCTTTATTCCTTTCTCTTTTCTTAGCCTAGATCTTCACTATCCTTAGTCATTAATCGATTCAATCTCACCTCAGTCTTTGTGTTCAACATCGGAATACCATCCCTACTACAAAACGTCCCGTACACTGCGGGTTCGCTAGGAGTTAGGATAAATATATCGAGTTATAAATTTAAAGCTTTTGCGTGTCACGTCCTTAGCGTAACAAGTTTTTGGCGCCGTTGTCGGGGACTAGGTTAAGATTGAGTCGTTGTTTGTGATTGTTTATAGTGTAGGTCTTTCTCGTTGCTTTTGATCTCGTTTGGTTTGTGTCTTTGCTTTTCAGGACATCTCTCACTATTTAGGTGTATACGAAGATCTCGTGGCAAGGATTTAGCTCCATTCGATCCCGAACCGGAGGAAACCCTTAGATCTAGATCCAAGAGCATTAGAAAGGGAAAAGAGATGGCCGGAAGAGATCTCCAAGCTGAGTTGGATGAAGCTTTAGAGCAAATTAGGCTAAGGGATGAAGCCTTGGAGAATGAAAGGAGACTTGCCAATGAGAGGCAAGAAGCAACTAGGAGGGAGATTGAAGAGATTGGGCAAGCTCTTGTGCAAAGAGAACTTAATCGTCAACAACCTCCTCCACCTCCACCACAACCGCAGCCGGCGGTTAATATTCGGGTTGTGCCCATTACTATTGAAGAACCACAAACGTTAGGGCAACGTATGGATCCGGCACAAAGAGCACACCGTCCGGGTGTGAACTTAGGAGATCCCGCAGCCCATGATTACGAGCTCCGCCCTCAAGTTCTACAAATGATCCGGCATAATCAATTTGGAGGGATGGAAGGAGAGTCTCCTCATCAACACTTGATGAACTATGAGATCTTGATGGAGACTCTATGACCGCCTAGATTGGAGAACAACAACCATAAGCTTAGGGCTTTCTCCTTCTCACTTAAGGATAAAGCCTTGGCTTGGTATCAATCTATTCCACAAGGGAGAGTGAGTACTTGGGAGGAGATGACAACCGAGTTTTTGACAAAGTTCTTCCCACCTTCCAAGACTACCGAGTTAAGAGGGAAGATCAATGCCTTCGTGATGAAGGATAGAGAGAGCTTATTCAAGTCTTGGGAGAGGTTCAAAGACCTTCTCCTAGATTGTCCGCACCATGGTATACCGAAAATAGAGCTTTTGGAGATCTACTTCAAGGGACTTGATGAAGATAGCCAATTCAAGCTTCAATCTCTTTCCGGTGGGACATTCATGGAAAAGAATGTGGATGAAGCTTGGGAGTTTGTAGAGAAACAAGCTTTAGTGATTGAGAAGTACTCCCATAGGAAGAGTGATGGGAGGAAAGCGGGAGCATATGAGGTGAGTGAAGTCACCATGAGTAACTTCAAGCTTGATGCAATCAACAATGAGCTGAAATCTTTGAGGGAGTTGTGTGCTACAACTTTGAAGAATCAAGCAAGCCCTCAAGTACAAGTGCAAGCAAACTTGTCTTCCAAGGAGGAAGATGTGAACTACATGGGAAGGGGCAACTACAACAACTATCAAGGCCCAAGGAACTTCAACAACAACCGGCAATTCAACAATTACCGGCCTAACCACAACCATCCCGGGTTTTCCTATTCTAACCCAGATGGAGCCTTGAACCCTCCCGCTTCCACAAGCGCAGCTCCACCACCAAAGGCTTCACAAGAACCTCCACCCGGATTTACTCAACCTCCAAAGGATAGAACCAAGATGATGTTTGAGCAATTGCTTGGGAGGTTGAGGGGTCTTGAGAGCACGGTGACTTCCATTTCTAAGGCTCAAAAGGTGTTGGAAGCACAAGTATTCCAAAAGGCGGGTGAAGCTCATAGAGATCCGGGAAAGCTTCCCGGAAGAACCGAAGACAACCCGAGAGGCCAAGTGTTGGCCATCACAACAAGAAGCGGGTTGAGCATGAAGGATCCCTTACCTAAGGAAAGTGACAAGGGGAAGCAAGTAGTGGTAGAGGAAGAGCCATTGCAAGAAGATGGAGGCAAGAGCAAGGATGATGAGCCAACATATGTGGCACCACCTCCATACAAGCCACCGCTACCATTCCCACAATCACGAGCAAGGGCTCGCTTGGACAAACACTTCGGTAAATTCCTTGAACTTATGTCTAAATTGCATATTAACATTCCGTTCATGGATGCTATTCTAGGTATGCCGGCATATGGCAAGTTCTTGAAGGAGATACTCTCCAACAAAAGGAAGTTGGAGGAGTATGGAGAAGTGAGAATGATGAAGAGATCCTCGGAGTTGATTCAAACTATGAAGGAAGAGATGCCTCCTAAGCTAAGAGATCCGGGATCCTTTTGTGTGCCAATTGGAGTGGGAGAAGTGAAGTATGAAGCTTTATGTGATCTTGGGGCAAGTGTAAGCATCATACCGCTTGCACTTTGTAACAAGGTTGGGCTAGGAGAGCCAAAGCCGGTCAAGATGACCCTTTACATGGCGGACCGTTCAATCACTCACCCGGTTGGAATATTGGAAGACATACCGGTGCAACTAGGGAAGTTTTATGTGCCCATAGACTTCGTTGTTTTGGACATCCCGGCGGACTATCCGGTTCCCATCATCTTAGGGAGACCTTTCCTAGCCACTTCCGGATGCTTGGTGGATTGTAAAAATGGAATTCTCTCCTTCAACATTGGAGAAGAGAATATCAAGTTCAAGCTGTCCACAATGATGAAGGGGCCAACCCTTGGTGAAGATGTGTTCAACATTGTCGAGCAAGAGGAGTCTAGAGAAGTTGTGAGCTTGATCTTGATCAAGGACCCCTTAGAGAAGGTTCTTAGCTTAATTTTGATGGAGGAAGGAGTGGAGGAGACTTGTAATGAAGAAATCAAGGCTTTGGAATCATTGGAAAAGGAGACAAGAGCTGAATTTGAAGCACACGAAGATGTGCTGAATTTCTGCAAGAACCACGGCCAGGGACCAAGAACCACGCCCGTGGAAAGTCCCATGGAACTCTCTGGAATGCTCAAAAAGGCTAGCTTTGCAAGTTCCACGGCCGTGGTTGTGCCAGAGCCCGTAATTTTGCCCGTGATTTCCCCAGAAACTGCATTTGTTGTTGATCAAGCTTCAAGGAGCCTTGAGGAGTCTTCCTTGGTTTTGGATTCATCTCAACCAACATTATACGAATCGTCTCCACTCGATAAAGGTCCTCCTAAACTTGAACTCAAACCCCTCCCCTCTCATTTGAAGTATGCTTTTCTTGGTAAGAATTCTACATATCCGGTTATTGTGAATGCATGCTTGAATGATGATGAACTTGCTAGATTGTTGCATGAGTTGATTGCATAGGAAAGCCATTGGCTATACCATTGATGATTTAGTTGGCATTAAACCTTCTTTGTGCATGCATAAGATCTTAATGGAAGATAATCATAAGCCTTCAATTGAACCTCAAAGAAGACTAAACCCAATCATGAAAGAAGTAGTCAAGATAGAGATCCTTAAATTGCTAGATGCGGGAATCATATTCCCAATTTCGGATAGTAAGTGGGTTAGTCCCGTACATGTGGTTCCTAAGAAGGGTGGGATGACGGTAGTAACCAATGAGAATAATGAACTAATTCTAACTAGAACGGTTACGGGATGGAGGATGTGCATAGACTATAGGAAACTAAATGTTGCCTCTAGGAAATATCACTTCCCTCTTCCCTTTATTGACCAAATGCTAGAGAGATTAGCTCAACATTCTCACTTTTGCTACCTAGATGGTTATAGTGGATTCTTCCAAATCCCTATTCACCCCGATGATCAAGAGAAAACCACATTTACATGTCCTTGGGGTACATTTGCATATAGGAGAATGCCATTTGGGTTGTGTAATGCACCCGCCACCTTTCAGAGGTGTATGATGGCTATCTTTTCTGAGTATATTGAAAACATCATGGAAGTGTTTATGGATGATTTTTCTGTTTATGGATCTTCCTTTGATGATTGTTTAGCTAACTTGTCTTTAGTGCTTAAGAGATGTGAGGAGACAAACCTTGTCTTAAATTGGAAAAAATGCCACTTCATGGTAAGTGAAGGCATTGTGTTGGGACACTTGGTGTCCAACCGAGGCATTGATGTTGATAGGGCTAAGATAGAGACAATAGAGAAGTTGTCACCACCTACCTCGGTGAAGGGGGTAAGGAGTTTTCTAGGGCATGCCGGTTTTTACTGGAGAGTCATTAAAGATTTCTCTAAGTTTTCTAAGCCTCTTACTAACCTACTAATGAAAGATGTTGAGTTTGTTTTCTCCAAGGATTGCCTTGAGGCTTTTTATAGGTTGAAGAACGCTTTGATCACCGCACCCATCATGCAACCTCCGGATTGGAGTTTACCATTCGAGATCATGTGTGACGCGAGTGATGTAGCCGTCGGGGCTGTTTTGGGACAAAAGAAGGATGGGCTTACACATGCCATCTATTATGCTAGCAAGACGCTAGATGATGCCCAACTCAATTATGCTACCACCGAGAAGGAGTTGCTAGCGGTTGTGTATGCATTTGAGAAGTTCCGCTCGTATCTTGTTGGAGCGAAGGTCATAGTGTATACGGATCATGCTGCGATCCGTTATCTCCTTAGAAAAAAGGATGCCAAGCCTCGTTTGATTCGGTGGATCCTTCTTCTTCAAGAGTTTGATTTGGAAATCCGAGATAAGAAAGGGTCCGAAAATTCTGTGGCGGATCACCTTAGTAGACTCCCACCATTGGAGCTTGAGAGAGATGACATCCCGATTGATGACTCATTCCGGGATGAGCAATTGCAAATGGTGGAGGAATGCTTGTTTCAAGTGTCTAGAGGAAGTGAGCCATGGTATGCCGACATTGTGAACTATCTTGTGTGCGAGGAAGTGCCACCCGGTTTGTCATATGCCCAGCGGAAAAAGTTCTTCAAGGATGTGAGGCATTACTATTGGAGTGAGCCGCTTTTGTTCAAGAGAGGGCCGGATGGAGTCTTTAGGAGATGCATACCGGAGGATGAGGTGGAGAGTGTGATCCGCCATTGCCATTCCTTGCCATGTGGAGGCCATGCTAGCTCACACAGGACATGTGCTAAGGTGTTGCAATCGGGCTTCTTTTGGCCAAGTTTGTTCAAGGATGTGCAGAATTTTGTGGTAGCTTGTGATGCTTGCCAAAGAACGGGCAACATCTCAAGAAGGAATGAGATGCCCTTGAACAACATACAAGAGGTGGAGATATTTGATGTGTGGGGTGTGGACTTCATGGGACCATTCCCCTCTTCTTGTGGCAACCTCTACATCCTATTGGCGGTAGACTATGTTTCGAGATGGGTGGAGAAAATCGCCTCTCCTACAAATGATGCCAAGGTTGTGGTGCGGTTCTTCAACCGAGTGATCTTCCCTAGGTTTGGAACACCAAGGGTGATCATAAGTGATGGAGGGAAGCACTTCACCAATAGAAACTTTGGAGCACTTTTGGCTAAGTATGGGGTGACTCATAAGGTGGCAACACCTTACCATCCCCAAACTAGTGGCCAAGTGGAGATCTCCAACCGGGAGATAAAGGTAATTCTTAAGAAGATGGTTTCTAGGACGAGAAAGGATTGGGCTATGAAGCTCGATGATGCTTTGTGGGCTTATAGAACCGCTTTCAAGACACCGATTGGCACCACTCCTTACAAGCTAGTTTATGGCAAGTCTTGCCATCTTCCGGTAGAGATGGAGCATAGAGCATATTGGGCTATAAGGTGGCTGAATTTTGTCCTCAAGAAGGCCGGAGAGAAGAGGTTGCTTGATATGAACGCTCTTGAGGAGATCCGGTTGGATGCCTATGAAAACGCCCGGATCTACAAAGAAAGGACCAAACATTGGCATGATAAGCGTCTCATCCCGAAAGAGTTGAGTGAAGGCGACCTTGTCCTTCTCTTCAACTCAAGGCTGCGGCTCTTCCCCGGAAAGCTTAAGTCAAGATGGACGGGTCCTTATGTGGTGAAGAAGATCTTTCCCCATGGAGCGGTTGAGATAGGAGGGGAACATTGTAGAGATTTTAAGGTGAATGGGCATCGGTTGAAGAAGTATATCCCGGGAGCTCCGGTAGATATGATTGCCCCACTTCACCTCGAATGAGACGCCCCCGAGTTTGGTCAAGCTAATGACCTTAAAGAAGCGCTTGATGGGAGGCAACCCATTGGTAGACATCTTTCCCTTTTTGTTTTTGTTTTTGTTTTGATTTTTCTGTTTTTGTGTGTTTGGTGTGCTTTGTGTGTGTGCTAGAGTCTTGGTGGCATAGAAGCCTTGCATGGCATGTGGATGATGATGATGAGTCCCTCATCAATTGTGGGTGAAGCGGACGCGGGACTTGGACGGCTAGCGGTGCCTAGCGCGGATCCCGACGCCATAACGAACACTTTGAGCTCTCTACCATCGTTGATAGGATCATCCTACATCACTCCATTTGAGTAATCCCAAATACCGAAGCAAACCATTTTTACATTGTGAGAACCCTCTTTCACTCTTCTTTACTTCATTTACACATTGGGGACAATGTGTTTCTAAGTATGGGGTGGGGTTTGCATGATCTTTTGCATGATTAGCATCTAGGATAGTTTAATATTGTCACATGTTTCATTATGTCTTGCATTGTACATACATATTTCGAAAAATCCAAAAAAAATAGAAAATTTAAATTTTTTTTAGTGCTTCTAAGCTTGGGAATGACCCTTATGATGAGATTGTTGTGTGGATTGGCTATGGATGGCCTTATGTGTTGAATAGATGAATGCATATGTGGACTTGAAGTACTTATCTTGAATCCCATGAATGGATTGTGATCATGATGTTTGTCTTGATTGGATTGAGGATTGAAAGTCGAAATTACATGCTAGTTCTTGCACATCATCTAGGAGTGATTAAGGCAATTCATCTTTTCTCTACTTCTCATCTTGATCATATTGTTTGAGCACCTCAATTGATATAAATTTGACCTCTTTTGACCCATCCGGGAATAGGAGCATGATAGTGTGTTGAGTGTGTGAAAAGCAAATGTGGGGTGAAGTTGTTGATGGATGAATGTTATGAATGAAGTGTTGAATTTGTTGTGAAAAGTGTAGACAAAAATATAGGTTTGGGGACGTTGGTTTAAATGACGAGTAACTCGGCACCATTCACATAATCGGGTGTTTGTGCCTTGCCAAAGTCAAATAAACCGATAGTCCTAACGAGCTTTGGTATGTGTGCCCAGTGTGGATGCACCTCGAAAAATAAAAAAGCCCGAGGACGGATAATTACCAAGGTTTCGGCTTTTGTACACCAATGCCATTGTCTCAAAAATAAGTGAAAGAAAAAGAAAAGAAAAGAAAGAAAAGATGGAGAAAATATACACTTGTGGGAAGTTGATCAAAGACAAAATTGTGGAGTTAGTTTCATTCCCGGATTAGCATCACATAACCTAGAAATATCCCCACCTAATCACAACATTTCTTGGCCTCTCATTTCACAAGCCCTTGTGACCTATTTGCACGTGTGTAAGACTTAGTGATCTAGATTGGATATGCTCATGATCATCTTGACTTCTTCATTTTTACATTTCATGCATGCCTTCGAGTTAAGTACAATTGTCTTTTCGTGCCTTCATTCATTTGATGTATGATCGCTTGTCCATTGCCATGAAACATGACTATGAAGGTGATCCAATATTAGAAGCACAACTCCAAAAAGATTTTGTTGTTTTTCTGCATGCATAAATTATGTCATCTCTTAGTCTATAGTTGGGGACTTGCTCGGGGACGAGCAAACCTTAAGTATGGGGTATTTTTGATAACACGATCTATGACTCAGGTTTAGGCACTCATTTAGATAGTTTTTCCGCTCATTCATGCATGATTTAGCATTAGTTCACGACGTTTGCACTCAATTCATGTATTTTGTCGAGATAGACGTCTACACGGCATTTTGCATGCTTTGTAGGTGTTTTAGGAGATTTAGGAGATTAATCGATACATTCGAGGATCATTCCTCGAGATGACACACCTTCGGACTCATTAGGATGCAAGTTAGGTGCTAAGGAGGACACATGGGACCTTGTTGGTGCATGCCATGCACCAAATCGTGGCTTAATGATCCAAAACAAGCTGAGGCACCAAAACCACGGCCACTGGAACTTCCACGGGAGTGGAAATAGGCCGTGGTTTTCCCCAGACAGCTGTGACAGCTGTCCCACGATCTTCATGGCCGACTCTTGCAAATTTGGAGGATAAAAGGTGGTCCTGCAAGGCTGTTAGGACATACCCCCTCACTCCCATTCTCTCCCACACTCTCAACAACAAAGATTCTCTAATTGGAAGATTTGATTGGAGCTACCATTGGAGAAGGAGAAGAAGCACACTAGTTCATAGTTCCATAGTCTTTTTGAGTGATTTTGAGTGAAACATTTTGCAAGGTTTTGTAAGAATCGATTGAACCTTCTTTTGAAGGGTTGTAAGTCCTTCTTGAACCTTGATTCAGCTTGTGTTACTTGTTTCATTTGCTTAATCCATCTTTCATTTCATCTTCTTGCCATGGATTCTATAATTTTATGCTTGTTGAGTTTGATTGTTAAGATGCATGTTGTAGGCTAAATAGATGCGATTCTAGGGTAAGGAAAAGATGGTTATGGCTTGGAGTATGATAGAATGGACTTAGATGTACCTTTGGTTGATTTATTTGCTTGAACCGAGCCGCAGTTTGATAGCATGAATTATAGTCTATATTTTGGGGTTTGTTTGGACGTTTTATCTTCAATAATCTGCATGTTTGTATGTATAATATGTGATTATATTACCATTTCATCTACCTTTGCGAGAATCGAGGTCTACACCTAGTTTTGTTGTAATCGTAGGTAAAATGGCACGTTTTGCATCAAAAAGGAGCAAAAGGAGCTATGGAGTCATTGGAGCTACATCCAGGAACATAAAGAACCCTACAGGAAGCATAGCCATGGATTTAGGATTCACTTTGGACCAGATTTGAGAGATTTCACATTCAGTTGTGACTCACCTCGGTTGACCACAGATTCACCTCGACCGAGGTGATCTAGAGAAGTCGACTCGACCGAGGCGAACACTTGGGACGCGGCGAGAATATTTTATTCTTGGCTGAGATCTTTTATCTTTGGAAAGCGATCTTATTGTTTGCTCCAAACGGTGTGTGCAAGCTTTAAATTTATAACCCTAGACTTAAGCTTAAAACAAGGATGCGAACCCGCAGTGTACGGGTCAATCGTAGTAAAAGCAAGAAAATTCCAGGGGTCGATCACAGGGACTTAGTGAAACAAAGTCAACACGGTATGCTACGTTAATTCTAACCACAAGAGCGATTAACACAATCAAAGATGAATAAGATGTCAAATAAGCAAACATGCAATTCTAGGGATTAAAGCATCAAGTTGTGGTTCCAACTCAAGATCTATAGATAAGCGGACAAAGCTGAGATTTTTGCATGGGGAAGGTGTTACTAAAGTGGAGTAGATCACCGGGTAAGTCTCACTACACACTAATCCTAAACCGTAACTCCTATTACCGGGTAAGTCTCAAGGAATCAAGATAAAGAACTATAACCTCAAACTAACATACCATCTAAGGGAATAGAATCAACCTTTACCGGGTAAGTCTCAGGCTAACTCACAAAGATGGGATGGAAGCACACTCAAAACCCCAATAAAGGATAAACCTTTATTACCTACACTTATGATCGTTGATATACAAACTAAGGAATTACCGGGTAAGTCTCATCCTAAGCTTGCTTTGAACCAGGAAAGTGTAATAAGAATAGGATTTAGCAAACTCTAACACTTAACTTTCTGTTTTAGGTCGGATAAGTCACCTCGGTCAGAAGAATTCCACCCCGGCCGAGATGTTCATCAACCGAACGAGATGCTTAGGGTTAAGGTTAAAGACTCGAACTTTCAGGATCCTACTGGAATCTAAGATTATTCTATCATCGTTTTTCCCACAACCTTCAGCCAATCACCCTAGAATCACACAAGGAAATTACCCACTCATCATCATTATGAAAGTATTAAAATATATGGGAAGAAGGTGAATATTTGAACAAAGAAGAATTTAATGAAAAGACTTCAATAACTGAATCAAATATCACAAACAAAAGCGTTCCTTGGATAGCAATCCAACAAGACAAGACAATCAATGAGGGAATTGAAGACAATCTTACAAAAAACCCTCCAAAAAGCTATAAAAAGCTATGATCTTCAACCTTCCTTCAACCTTCAAAAAGGTTCTTCAACAACTCCCAAATTGGAGTGTACTGCGGCTGCTGCGTCGTATAAACCCTGATCGACGGTATAGCGTGATGTTGGATTTGTGAAAATCCAACCCTTTTTATAGGAAAAATAAACCTCCAAAGATAATAAATCTTAAGAAGATATTATCCCATAAATATAGGTAAAATATATGATTCTGCATATCTCCTTCCTTCCAGAAGCTCAGCCCAAAAATATAAGATCACTTTCCAAATTTAAAAGATCTCTTCCAAGAATAAAATATTCTCGCCGCGTCCTAGGTATTCGCCTCGGTCGAGTCGGTGTCTCTGGATCGCCTCGGTCGAGGTGAACCTCTGGTCAACCGAGGTGATCTCACGACAGAATGTGAAATCTCTCGAATCAGCTCCAAAGTAAATCTTCAATCCATGGCTGTGCTTCCTGGATGTAGCTCCAAATGACTCTTGACTCCTTTTGCTCCTTTTTGATGCAAAACGTACCATATTACCTGCAATTACAACGAAACTAGGTGTAGACCTCGATTCTCGCAAAGGTAGATGAAATGGTAGTAAAATCACATAATGTACATACAAACATGCAGATTATGAAAGATAAAACGTCCAAACAAACCCCAAAATATAGACTATAATTCATGCTATCAGAATTCTCTTGGATTCAATTCTGAAATGCTCTCAGCAAAACTTTTACAAAACTTGTCTAACTACAAAAGAAGAAAGAAAAGGCTTTATATATGTTCGCTCCAAACGGTGTGTGCAAGCTTTAAATTTATAACCCTAGACTTAAGCTTAAAACAAGGATGCGAACCCGCAGTGTACGGGTCAATCGTAGTAAAAGCAAGAAAATTCCAGGGGTCGATCTCAGGGACTCGGTGAAACAGAGTCAATACGGTATGCTAATGTCAATGCTAACCACAAGAGCAATTAACACAATCAAGATGAATAAGATGTCAAATAAAGCAAACATGCAATTCTAGGGATTAAAGCGTCTAGTTGTGGTTCCAACTCAAGATCTATAGATAAGCGGACAAAGCTGAGATTTTTGCATGGGGAAGGTGTTACTAAAGTGGAGTAGATCACCGGGTAAGTCTCACTACACACTAATCCTAAACCGTAACTCCTATTACCGGGTAAGTCTCAAGGAATCAAGATAAAGAACTATAACCTCAAACTAACACACCATCTAAGGGAATAGAATCAACCTTTACCGGGTAAGTCTCAGGCTAACTCACAAAGATGGGATGGAAGCACACTCAAAACCCCAATAAAGGATAAACCTTTATTACCTACACTTATGATCGTTAATACACAAACTAAGGAATTACCGGGTAAGTCTCATCCTAAGCTTGCATTGAACCAGGAAGGTGAAATAAGAATAGGATTTAGCAAACTCTAACACTTAACTTTCTGTTTTAGGTCGGATAAGTCACCTCGGTCAGAAGAATTCCACCCCGGCCGAGATGTTCATCAACCGAACGAGATGCTTAGGGTTAAGGTTAAAGACTCGAACTTTCAGGATCCTACTGGAATCTAAGATTATTCTATCATTGTTTTTCCCACAACCTTCAGCTAATCACCCTAGAATCACACAAGGAAATTAGCCATTCATCATCATAATGAAAGTATTAAAATATATGGGAAGAAGGTGAATATTTGAACAAAGAAGAATTTAATGAAAAGACTTCAATAACTGAATCAAATATCACAAACAAAAGCGTTCCTTGGATAGCAATCCAACAAGACAAGACAATCAATGAGGGAATTGAAGACAATCTTACAAAAAACCCTCCAAAAAGCTATAAAAAGCTATGATCTTCAACCTTCCTTCAACCTTCAAAAAGGTTCTTCAACAACTCCCAAATTGGAGTGTACTGCGGCTGCTGCGTCGTATAAACCCTGATCGACGGTATAGCGTGATGTTGGATTTGTGAAAATCCAACCCTTTTTATAGGAAAAATAAACCTCCAAAGATAATAAATCTTAAGAAGATATTATCCCATAAATATAGGTAAAATATATATTCTGCATATCTCCTTCCTTCTAGAAGCTCAGTCCAAGAATAAAATATTCTCGCCGCGTCCTAGGTATTCGCCTCGGTCGAGTCGGTGTCTCTGGATCGCCTCGGTCGAGGTGAACCTCTGGTCAACCGAGGTGATCTCACGACAGAATGTGAAATCTCTCGAATCAGCTCCAAAGTAAATCTTCAATCCATGGCTGTGCTTCCTGGATGTAGCTCCAAATGACTCTTGACTTCTTTTGCTCCTTTTTGATGCAAAACGTACCATATTACCTGCAATTACAACGAAACTAGGTGTAGACCTCGATTCTCGCAAAGGTAGATGAAATGGTAGTAAAATCACATAATGTACATACAAACATGCAGAATATGAAAGATAAAACGTCCAAACAAACCCCAAAATATAGACTATAATTCATGCTATCAAAATACCCCATACTTAGCCCTTGCTTGTCCCCAAGCAAGTTCCTCATATAAAAGACAAGATAGAATGGATTATAAGTCAATAAAATCAATTGAAAAGTTTTTTCAAAAACATTTTATGGTGTGCAACTATCATAGATCACTCTAAGAGAATACTTCCTGAAATTAAAAACTTAATATGCTCAAAACATTTTATAAATATAAGAAAGTTGTTCATCCTTGCATAAAATCATAGAATGCATAATAAATCATAATTATCAAAATTAATCATGTATAATCCGATTTAAACCGCTAAGTCAATCAACAAGCTCAAGGTCTCAAGGTCTTCTCAAAAGAAAAGGTCAAGAAACGTGTAGGGTAGGGATGTAAGTAAGGTAATGTGGTGCTAGAATCCGGGAAAAGGATGAACTTCACTTCCACTTTGACTTGCAACACCTTCCACCAATAAGCTTTGCTTATTTCGCATTTTTCTTTTTACTTTACTTTTTGGGATGCATGGATAGAGGTGCACAATAACCGAAGCCTAGGAAATTTGCAATCATCAATTTCTCGAGATGCATCAAACCCTTGATGCACATACCATGACCCGTTAGGAATATCGCTCAATCCGACTTTGGCAAGACACAAACACCCGGCTATGTGAATGGTGCCGAGTTACTCATCTTCATGATTGACTTCCCCAAACCTAAAATTACTTTCTAGCACTTTCACTTCCAGCCACCTTCAACTTTAACTTGCTTTCACCACTTTGCTTGCTTCCAAATTCCCGGATAGGTAAAGGGAGGCAAAATGTATATGAGGGGCTAGGCATGATCAAGAAGAAGAAGAAGAAGAGAATGAAATGCCTTGGTCTTTCCAAGAAGAATGTGAGAGAACTTAACCTGCGGTGTCAACCTTCAAATTCAACATAATTTGGATAAAAACAAAGTATTAAACATGCTAATAATTTCAAACAAAGCATTTAGCAACTTAAACATATTATAAAACCTTTCAAACACACAAAGAATTTAAGACCAGTAAGTAAACAAAATCTTCACTGAGATCATATCCAGACAAGTAGCACAAAAAATCGTTTTCGAAAACTTTCTGTTACGCCACCTCGGTCGAGATGTTCTTGGTTCAACCGAGGTGAAGTGCCTCGTTTCGCCAGAATCTCCCCGGTCGAGGTTAAAAATTTTTTTTTTTTAAAAACCTATTTCTTTCCTTTTTGGTTCGGTTTCGACGTTTTTCTCAATCAAATAATCTGTAGGTATGCATGTAATATCAGATAACCATATAAAGGCAAATGAAGCATAAATATGAAAATATCTGATGAATATAATACATCAAAAGTATCGAATACATCAAGTAGTCACGTAGTCAAATAATACATCAAATACCCCATACTTGAGACACACTGTCCCAGTGGGTATAATAAAAGTCTAAATAGAAGAGGACTCACCGGATAAAGAGCCGAACTGCATAAAAATATAATAAATAAAACCCTGCAGCTCCTCAGTAGTCTCGATCCGGTGGTGGTGGTGGTATGTAGGGGAACTGAGTAGGATCATAGGGATAGCCCATGACACGCTGGAACTGTAGCTGAGCCATCATGTGCTGGTGATGCTGCCGCTCCTGCATCTCGCGGATATCCAATGAGAGTGCAGCATATGAGTCGATAACCTGATCCGTCAGGTCATCGATCCGTCGGTGTGCAGCTCTGTCCCTAACTCCTCGCCTCCTGCGCCTAGCGGGCCTGACTGGAGAAGTCTCAGCTGGCGCCGGCTCAGTGTCCTCCTCATCCTCATCTAAATCAATAATGGGAGGCGCGCTCATCCCAACAGTATCTGTCCCTGTGTCCATCGGGACGCCGCCTCCTCTCTCATCAATAGTCTCATCGTCGTCATCCTCATCCTCAGCCTCCTCAGCCTCCTCCTCAGCAGGGGCAGCTGCTGCCTCTCTGTAATCCTCCATAAGTGGACCCCAAGCAGTCTGCCAGTAATGTGGATCGAAGACAGAGAACTGTGCAGACCATCTGATGCCCTGAGGTGCAGTCTGCTCCCATGGCATAGCGACGTAGGGTGTAGTCAGTCCTCGGGGAACCAGAATCCTCCGAGTAATCATCTCCTGAAGTCCGAGCGGCTTGGCAGCCGCCACCATGGTACACCTACTCAGATCCATATCCTGATACCTAGCGATATGGGTCACTATCCCTCCGCAGCATATATCTCCCTTCCCCTTGGCCTTGATCCTGTGCAGATCCTCTGCTAGGAGCAAGCCAAAGTCAGGGTATCCTTCCGTGACCATGCAGTATAGAGAGAAGAGCTCCCCCTGTCGGAACTTCTGGGGCGTCTCAGTACGCGCCAGAAGCGTCTCGCTGAAGATCCTGTGTACCAACCGAAAAGCTAGATGATAGATAAGCTTCGCCCTGGAATCACCAGGGCGCCACCTGTCTGCATGACTCGTAATGTGGGCAATCTGACCCCAGAACTCTCTAGCTACAGCTCGGGTCGGGAAATCTACGGTGGTGGGGGTAGGGAAGCCAAAAATGTCTCTCCAGTAGGTGAGAGGTACTAGGTAGTTCCGGTTCATCAACCGGTACTTCACAGCCCCCTCTGTGGGGAGGTAAGTGAAGGAACTGACAAACTCGAGGGTAGGCTCAAGGTAGGCTGGGGCTCGGATCTCAGTAAACTGATCCAGCCCGACTGTGGTGATCATCCTCCTAAGCTCTCCATCTACGTGGAGACAGTCAAAGGCAGAAACGTCCAGAAATCTGGGAGCGATAACTGGACGACTAGCTATGCGGTCATAATCTACCCGGTGTCTCTCATGGATCACCGGGATAGAAGGTCGGGATGAGGAAGAAGAAGGGGAAGGAGAGGATCTATCTCTAAGGGCTAGCAATCTGTCAGAACTCATCTCTAATGCACACTGTCAGACTACCTCGGTCGACTGACAAATACCAAGAATCACCTCGACCGAGGTGCAGAGCGACTGGACCGAGGCGAAGACAGTTCGATTTCCACTCTCTGATTTTCAGTTCTTTTCCCCCTAAAATCACTACAAATGCTTCCTAAGGGGTACTTATGGATTTCCTCAACAGAATCAAGGGCAACCAAAGCCCAATACGCAGTAAACGAGCGAGTTAGGGTTTTCGAACGTTTTTACCTCGTTTCGGTCGAAACGCTCAAATTTCCTGCAGATCCGTGGTAGCAATCGACTCTTCTACTCTTTAATCGCGTTTTGGAAGCAGAAATCTTCGAAAACGAGCGAGAAACGAAGGAGAACGAGGTATAGCTGTCGCCGCGGTCGAGGAGGGTAAAAAAAACGAAACTGTAATTTTTTTCCCTTTTTATACTGTTACTGATCTGCTGTCACCTCGGTCGAGATGGTCTCGACTGGCCCGAGGTGGTATGGACCGAGGCGGTTCTGCAGAAACCCTAGTCGCCTCGGTTGCTTCAAGAATCAACTCGGTCGAAGTGCTCTGACAGTGACCGAGGTGCTTCTCTCTTCTCAGATTCTCGAACTTCTGTCCATCCAGATGTGCTCCTTCCTGTTGTCTGTCCAGAACGCCAAAAACAAAGCAAAAACAAAAACTATCTAAGCTAGACTAGAAAACGGGAAAGAAGAGCAATACCTTGGGTTGCCTCCCAAGAAGCGCTTGATTTAAGGTCGCTAGCTGGACCATTCTCCATAGAATTACTCAATGTACCTTGAACACCATGGAGTGCTCATCACATCCATCATAAAATTCTTCCAAAAAGGTTCCGGTTCCTAATTTCACCGGCAAATGGTAAGATCTCCTACGTACAAGCTTGTACGGTTTGGTCCTCACTGGAATCCTACCGGTCTTCCTCTTTTTCTGTGGGACATAACTTGGCCTTTCGTCCCATCCTTTCCTCGATTGAGAAAACAGTTTCTCGAGAATCCTAGTAGCTTCCCCATCCTTAGCTTGGGGATGGTACAAGGTCCTTAGCATACGAGGGACCCCATACTTGAACAAGAGACACTTCATCGCCTTAACGGTGTAGTGTTTGCAAACTCCACTCCTTATAATCCAAGGAGTATCTTCTTCCATCGGTTTCAAGGGAGGTTTCGTCTTGATCTTAGGAGGTTCTTTCGGAAGAGACCTCCAACTCTCCGGTGCTTTCCTGAAAAATTCAGAAATATTAATAGGGAATTCAAATGAAGTAGGAGAATGTACCTTGCAAAGTTCTCCAAAGCTTGAGACAAGTTTCGTGTTGGGTTGATAATCCACCCACGAAATCTCTCTCAGTTCTGCTGGTCTTTCTTCCACCTTGACCACAATCTCAGAAAATTGGTCAAAGTCTTCTGCATCTGCCTCTTCCGGTTCTGCAGGTTCTTCTTTCATCTCGACCGAGGGCACTTCCACCTCGACCGAGGTCTCAACAGTCAGATCGAGATCTTTCACATCTTCTCCCTCAAAAGCTTCAGGAGAAACTTCTAGTTTGACTGGAGGTATGCTCGAAACGTGCAGCACTTCCTTATGCTCCTCTTCCAGCTTAGCATAGGATATGGTGCTTTCCTTGAGCTCCTCCACCTTCTTCATCAACTTCTCCAATCTTGATTCGAGAGAGTCTTCAAAAGGTTGCTCATAAATGTTTTTAGGGACATTCTTCTCATCCCATATCGCAAGTTCATGTTGAATGGCCTCCTCTCTTTCCCATTCATTGTTGAACCAATAGAAGGAGTACTTTTCCTCCAAGTATTCATAATGGTCCGCCCTAGCACTTTGTCTTGCTATCCAGGCTGGATCACATGTAGTCATCGGAAATCCTGAAAACTACAAAACTCATAGAAAGAGTAGTTAGTATCACGGGGGCAAGTGCCCCAAAAGCAAACCGTACCGGCTCGGTCTAGACCAAGTCCCCGGCAACGGCGCCAAAAACTTGTTCGCTCCAAACGGTGTGTGCAAGCTTTAAATTTATAACCCTAGACTTAAGCTTAAAACAAGGATGCGAACCCGCAGTGTACGGGTCAATCGTAGTAAAAGCAAGAAAATTCCAGGGGTCGATCACAGGGACTTAGTGAAACAAAGTCAACACGGTATGCTACGTTAATTCTAACCACAAGAGCGATTAACACAATCAAAGATGAATAAGATGTCAAATAAGCAAACATGCAATTCTAGGGATTAAAGCATCAAGTTGTGGTTCCAACTCAAGATCTATAGATAAGCGGACAAAGCTGAGATTTTTGCATGGGGAAGGTGTTACTAAAGTGGAGTAGATCACCGGGTAAGTCTCACTACACACTAATCCTAAACCGTAACTCCTATTACCGGGTAAGTCTCAAGGAATCAAGATAAAGAACTATAACCTCAAACTAACACACCATCTAAGGGAATAGAATCAACCTTTACCGGGTAAGTCTCAGGCTAACTCACAAAGATGGGATGGAAGCACACTCAAAACCCCAATAAAGGATAAACCTTTATTACCTATACTTATGATCGTTGGTACACAAACTAAGGAATTACCGGGTAAGTCTCATCCTAAGCTTGCATTGAACCCGGAAGGTGAAATAAGAATAGGATTTAGCAAACTCTAACACTTAACTTTCTGTTTTAGGTCGGATAAGTCACCTCGGTCAGAAGAATTCCACCCCGGCCGAGATGTTCATCAACCGAACGAGATGCTTAGGGTTAAGGTTAAAGACTCGAACTTTCAGGATCCTACTGGAATCTAAGATTATTCTATCATCGTTTTTCCCACAACCTTCAGCCAATCACCCTAGAATCACACAAGGAAATTACCCACTCATCATCATTATGAAAGTATTAAAATATATGGGAAGAAGGTGAATATTTGAACAAAGAAGAATTTAATGAAAAGACTTCAATAACTGAATCAAATATCACAAACAAAAGCGTTCCTTGGATAGCAATCCAACAAGACAAGACAATCAATGAGGGAATTGAAGACAATCTTACAAAAAACCCTCCAAAAAGCTATAAAAAGCTATGATCTTCAACCTTCCTTCAACCTTCAAAAAGGTTCTTCAACAACTCCCAAATTGGAGTGTACTGCGGCTGCTGCGTCGTATAAACCCTGATCGACGGTATAGCGTGATGTTGGATTTGTGAAAATCCAACCCTTTTTATAGGAAAAATAAACCTCCAAAGATAATAAATCTTAAGAAGATATTATCCCATAAATATAGGTAAAATATATGATTCTGCATATCTCCTTCCTTCCAGAAGCTCAGCCCAAAAATATAAGATCACTTTCCAAATTTAAAAGATCTCTTCCAAGAATAAAATATTCTCGCCGCGTCCTAGGTATTCGCCTCGGTCGAGTCGGTGTCTCTGGATCGCCTCGGTCGAGGTGAACCTCTGGTCAACCGAGGTGATCTCACGACAGAATGTGAAATCTCTCGAATCAGCTCCAAAGTAAATCTTCAATCCATGGCTGTGCTTCCTGGATGTAGCTCCAAATGACTCTTGACTTCTTTTGCTCCTTTTTGATGCAAAACGTACCATATTACCTGCAATTACAACGAAACTAGGTGTAGACCTCGATTCTCGCAAAGGTAGATGAAATGGTAGTAAAATCACATAATGTACATACAAACATGCAGAATATGAAAGATAAAACGTCCAAACAAACCCCAAAATATAGACTATAATTCATGCTATCAAAATACCCCATACTTAGCCCTTGCTTGTCCCCAAGCAAGTTCCTCATATAAAAGACAAGATAGAATGGATTATAAGTCAATAAAATCAATTGAAAAGTTTTTTCAAAAACATTTTATGGTGTGCAACTATCATAGATCACTCTAAGAGAATACTTCCTGAAATTAAAAACTTAATATGCTCAAAACATTTTATAAATATAAGAAAGTTGTTCATCCTTGCATAAAATCATAGAATGCATAATAAATCATAATTATCAAAATTAATCATGTATAATCCGATTTAAACCGCTAAGTCAATCAACAAGCTCAAGGTCTCAAGGTCTTCTCAAAAGAAAAGGTCAAGAAACGTGTAGGGTAGGGATGTAAGTAAGGTAATGTGGTGCTAGAATCCGGGAAAAGGATGAACTTCACTTCCACTTTGACTTGCAACACCTTCCACCAATAAGCTTTGCTTATTTCGCATTTTTCTTTTTACTTTACTTTTTGGGATGCATGGATAGAGGTGCACAATAACCGAAGCCTAGGAAATTTGCAATCATCAATTTCTCGAGATGCATCAAACCCTTGATGCACATACCATGACCCGTTAGGAATATCGCTCAATCCGACTTTGGCAAGACACAAACACCCGGCTATGTGAATGGTGCCGAGTTACTCATCTTCATGATTGACTTCCCCAAACCTAAAATTACTTTCTAGCACTTTCACTTCCAGCCACCTTCAACTTTAACTTGCTTTCACCACTTTGCTTGCTTCCAAATTCCCGGATAGGTAAAGGGAGGCAAAATGTATATGAGGGGCTAGGCATGATCAAGAAGAAGAAGAAGAAGAGAATGAAATGCCTTGGTCTTTCCAAGAAGAATGTGAGAGAACTTAACCTGCGGTGTCAACCTTCAAATTCAACATAATTTGGATAAAAACAAAGTATTAAACATGCTAATAATTTCAAACAAAGCATTTAGCAACTTAAACATATTATAAAACCTTTCAAACACACAAAGAATTTAAGACCAGTAAGTAAACAAAATCTTCACTGAGATCATATCCAGACAAGTAGCACAAAAAATCGTTTTCGAAAACTTTCTGTTACGCCACCTCGGTCGAGATGTTCTTGGTTCAACCGAGGTGAAGTGCCTCGTTTCGCCAGAATCTCCCCGGTCGAGGTTAAAAAATTTTTTTTTTAAAAAACCTATTTCTTTCCTTTTTGGTTCGGTTTCGACGTTTTTCTCAATCAAATAATCTGTAGGTATGCATGTAATATCAGATAACCATATAAAGGCAAATGAAGCATAAATATAAAAATATCTGATGAATATAATACATCAAAAGTATCGAATACATCAAGTAGTCACGTAGTCAAATAATACATCAAATACCCCATACTTGAGACACACTGTCCCAGTGGGTATAATAAAAGTCTAAATAGAAGAGGACTCACCGGATAAAGAGCCGAACTGCATAAAAATATAATAAATAAAACCCTGCAGCTCCTCAGTAGTCTCGATCCGGTGGTGGTGGTGGTATGTAGGGGAACTGAGTAGGATCATAGGGATAGCCCATGACATGCTGGAACTGTAGCTGAGCCATCATGTGCTGGTGATGCTGCCGCTCCTGCATCTCGCGGATATCCAATGAGAGTGCAGCATATGAGTCGATAACCTGATCCGTCAGGTCATCGATCCGTCGGTGTGCAGCTCTGTCCCTAACTCCTCGCCTCCTGCGCCTAGCGGGCCTGACTGGAGAAGTCTCAGCTAGTGATGAGACCTTACCCGGTAAGGAGGGGTTAGATCCCTAGAATACCATCCGGTTTGTGTAGAATTCCTATCCTTAGGCTCTTTGAGACTTACCCGGTGATGAGACCTTAGGAACGGACTAGTGGACCATGAGACCTACCCGGTGATTGATCCCAATCTAGAAACGCTCACTCCCAACATACTATAGTTGATTCAAGGAATGGTTAGATAGCTTGAGTCCTATGCCATAACCGGAATTTCCGACCCCTAGAATCCGCTTTTCTCCCTTTGATTACATATTTCGTATTTGCTTGTTTACTTGTGGTGTTAGCTTAGTTGATTGTTGATTTCGCATGATTTGTGATCTTTGATTGATCACCTAAAAACCCAAACCAAAAACATTGAGATTTTCGTTTCTTTATTCCTTTCTCTTTTCTTAACCTAGATCTTCACTATCCTTAGTCATTAATCGATTCAATCTCACCTCAGTCTATGTGTTCGACCTCGGAATACTATCCCTACTACAAAACGTCCCGTACACTGCAGGTTCGCTAGGATTTAGGAGAAATATATCGAGTTATAAATTTAAAGCTTTTGCGTGTCACGTCCTTAGCGTAACAGAAATGTTAGCGGTGGTTTTTGCCCTTGAGAAATTCAGGCAATACCTACTTGGGGTAAAGGTAATTATCTTCACTGACCATGCAACTCTTAGGTACCTCATGGTGAAGAAGGAAGCAAAACCACGATTGATTCGATGGGTGCTCCTTCTAAGTGAGTTTAACCTAGAGATATGGGACAAGAAGGGGGTTGAGAACCTGGTGGCCGATCATTTGAGCAGGCTAGTGAAAGAAGAGGAGGATCCAGGAAAAGGAAGAGAGATAACTGGAAGTTTTTCAGACGATACATTTTACACAACTCTCTGTTGTGTAACCGCCCTCGTGCCTCACACCAGCCGCCCCTGCGGTCAGCCGCTCCTGCGGCTCAGTCTAGGCGCCCCTGCGGAATTGTCGATAAAGGTTTGTCTTAAGCTCCAGTCTTTTAAGCCTTGGTTTGCTGACATCGCGAACTTCATTGTCAGGAAGGAGTACCCTCCAAATTTCACTAAGGCACAATGAGAGAAGGTAAAGGCTGAAGCTCGACACTATGTTTGGGACGATCCTTACCTTTGGAAGCATTGTAGTGACCAAGTGATCCGACGTTGCATTCCGGATAATGAGGTACAATCCGTCCTAACTTTCTATCATTCTGAAGCATGTGGGGGGCACTTTGGGGCAAACAAAACTGTAAGAAAAGTTTTGGATGCCGGTTTCTTTTGGCCACACATTTTTCGAGACGCTTTTGCGTTTTGCAAAGTGTGTGGTAGATGCCAAAGGGTAGGAAATCTTTCAAGGAGACATGAAATGCCCCAGTCCTCTCTTATATTTTGCGAGATATTTGACGTTTGGGGGATTGATTTCATGGGGCCGTTTCCTACTTCATTCAGGCACACATATATTTTGCTTGCGGTGGACTATGTTTTCAAGTGGGTGGAAGCAAAGGCCATCAAAACTGATGATTCAAAAGTGGTTGCAGCTTTTCTTAAGGGAAAATTTTTTTGCACGATTTGAAATTCCGAAAGCCTTAATCAGCGATAGGGGTACCCATTTCTGCAACAAAATGATCACAGCTCTCCTTAAGAAGTATCACGTCCACCAACGAGTGTCAACAACTTATCATCCACAAACAAATGGCCAAGCTGAGGTATCTAACCGGGAAATAAAGACCATCCTTGAAAAGACGGTCTCTCCCGGACGGAAGGATTGGAGTGCAAGGCTAAATGACGCCCTATGGGCATATCGGACAACCTACAAAATTCCTATCGGGATGTCTCCTTTCAGGCTCGTGTTTGGGAAAGCTTGCCACCTACCGGTGGAGCTAGAGCACAAAGCTTAGTGGGTGGTAAAGAAGTGCAACATGAACGTAGAGGAAGTGGGAGAATTCCGGAAGCTCCAATTGCAAGAGTTGGAGGAATTGAGGTTAGATGCATATGACCATGCCACCGCATACAAAGAAAAGACTAAAGCATGGCATGAACGAAACATTCTCCGGAAAGACTTCAAGGTAGGTAATAAGGTACTTCTCTTTCAAGCACATTTGAAACTCTTCGCATGTAAGCTGCATTCAAGATGGACGGGGCCGTTCGTTGTAGCCGAAGTATACCCTCACGGAGCTGTGGATCTTTATGATCCCCAAACGCACAAGATGTTCAAGGTAAACGGACAAAGGCTAAAGACTTACCTTGAAGGAGTCAAGAACGATCCGATTGATGAGGTGGTGCTGGAGGAGGCACAGTCAGAGAAGTAGAGGCCTTACGTCGAGCCAACGACGTAAAACAAAGGCGCTGCTCAGGAGGCAACCCGAAGGATAAGAAGAGGAGCCTCTGTCAAGAAAACCGCGCCTGCGGCTCAGTGTCCCCGCCCCCGCGGTGACACCCATGCCCAGCGCTGCCCCCGGCGATGAGACAGCATCTGCAACATACTGGTCACCGCCCCCGCGGTGACTCCCCTACGCCCCTGCGGCGGCCATCCTTGACACACATCCTCAACGTTGCCCTCGGCGCTGAGCCTGCGTGACCCCTCTCTTTTGTCACCGCCCCCGCGGCGACAAGCCCCCTCCCCTGCGGGTTTACCCAGAAAAGAATAAAAAATAGAAATCACAAAACATTTCCCTACACCTACGCCACCCACCCACACTCTCTCTCCTCACCAACCACAACCACATCTCCCTCGCACCTTCCCTCTCTCAAGCTACAACGCCCCTTGCGCCCTCAACAAACCCTCACAAGCCACCATCAGCAACCGCCCCTGCACCACCTCCGACGACCGGCAAACACCCCTGCGACGTCCCTGCGCCACCCTCTCTAGCCCCAACCACCACCTTGCTCATTCTGCAACTCCCTCACCCTACTACACCCTTCACCACTACCCCCAACAAAACTCCACTACGGAACATCTCCGACGACGCCTCCACCACCCAAAGCAGCGCTGAAACAGCCCCAGCACCACCACCCTCGCAGTTTTCCAAAATCGCCCTCTGCACTTCTCCCGCCCCTGCGCCTGCAAGCTGCCGCAGCTGCGCCTCACCGCCCTTGCGCCTCTTCAGCTGCCCCTGCGGAACACACAACAGAGGGTTCGTCTTTCTTCCCTGTTTTTGAAAGTTTCTAATTCTTTTGTCTAATCAACTGCAAGAATGGAACCACAAAGAAAGTACAAGATGTCGGAATCTGAGAAGGAGAGGTATAGGATCGTACAAGATCGGGTTGTGTACGCAACTCGGTTTTTGCACGTTCCTACCTTGGAGAAGCTAGGCATGCTGGAGAGCATGCAATCCTTTCTAGCCAATGTTGGGCTCGGAGACTTCCTACAGAAGAGTGCTCTAACGTATCCCGAGCTTAGCAGACAGTTCATCTCCACCTTCGCCATGGAGAAGGAGGATCATGTGTGTATTGGACTCACCTTTAAGTTCAACAAGACCAAATACACACTTGATTACTACCAGCTACAGGAGGCCTTCAGGGTGACTCTCAACCCCTCTGTGAACTGGTGGGATCCAGTCCCAACTCTGGACTAGTGTGAGTTCTGGCAGGCAACTTCCAGTTCAGAGTTTCATGCAGGGGGTGAGTACTCCAACAAACTCACTCACCCTAGCTTGAGGCTCCTCACCAAGATCCTCATGAGTGTCTTTGGTGGACACAAAGAGCAGAACAAGGTCGCCCTCAAGGACCTTTGACCGATGGTATTTCTATGGTCGTCTATACCCAATCAAAAGTAAATCCCGACTTAGCACTAAGAGCAAGTATAGTTATTAAGTAAGGGTCGAACCCAAGAGAGTTAAGGTATTTTAGATGCAATTATCGATTATAGTGACAAGTGACACAAGTGGGGGGGTTTGGTTGAATTGATGCACAAAAACTTATGAAAACGATTAATGCGACAAGTAAGACAATGATGGGTGAATATACACTAGGTTGATTCTAAGCATGCAATTGCTACTTTGGTGAGTTCCTTTTACAAATTTTCAAGTAATCTCCCGTCTCGATCGTATATATGTGTTGAGCCAACCGGCATCAACACAACTTAACAGGTTAAAGTTCCGTAAACCTACAAGAACAAATAACAAGTTAGCTTTCAAACAAAGACTAAGGGATATAAAGAGAAGATTAAAACCGTTAAACTTATCTTTATCTTTGTGTTCCTTTTCTTTAAGTAATCACAACCCGTTATTACTTAAAGTTGCTACTAGATTAAAGACCCGAACCCGGAACCTATTAATCCTAGTTGTTTACATGCACTTTAGAACCTAAGGTGATCAATCTCAAGCAATAGTAAACATGCAATTTAGACAATGGAGATCAAGGAAACACAAAGTATTACTGAATGAAAACTTATATTATAAAGTACTTACAACCAAAGTAACAATGCAGCTTCAAACCAACCCAATGTAGCAAGGGAGTTAGCAACTCATTACAAGGTAGCAAGACAATCTAAGTGGTTAATTTGTTGATTAACAAGACGATAAGATGAATCATTCTAGCAATCAACCAAGGACTATTTATACTACAAAAGACACTAAATAGGAGTAAAGGGCCGGCCCAAAACAGCCACCTTAAATGCCATAAAGGTGGTGTAAACAGCCGGAGTAAAGCTTTTGGCGTTAAACCGCAGGGGCGGCCTTCAGGAACCGCAGGGGCGGTTTAGGCAGAATCGGTTGATCTTTTTCAGAGCCGCTAGGGCGGCTACACAATTCCGTTGGGGCGGATCTTCAATGCACTTCAACGTCTGACCTTTCGCTTTCGTGGCGTTTTTGATGCCAAGCCGCCGGGGCGTCCCTATGTCAACGCAAGGGCGGTGACACAACCTCTTCGTCTTCCAGCTCCCATGTTGAGGCGCTGGAAGCGCCGCAGTGGAAGATGCAGGGGAGCTGGTCTTCGTTTCTTCAATGGAAGACACCGCAGAGGCGCCAAGGAGTGGCGCAGGGGCGGTGACACGCTTCATGGTTGGCGCTGGTGAAGGCGCAGGGAGCGCTCCGATGTAAGGCGTCACCCGCAGGGGCGGCTGCAAGGATCCGCTGGGGCGGTGAGGCAACAGAAGCTTTGCTTCGTGATCAATCTTCACTCCTAAGTGCTTATAACTCCTTCTTTAGCTTTTTTTAATCTTCTTCTTCTGGACCAAGGAGTTAGTGGCATAAACCGACACTAATGCAATAAAAAGACTCTAAAAACTACCCTAATTGATAGTGATTCCATCACCTATCAAACTCCCCCATACTTAGACCTTTTACTCGTCCCGAGTAAAAACAAATGACATCAACTAGACTCAAAGACCTCAGGAAGTATGAGCAAGCAGAAAGACAATGAAAAACAAGAGAAAAGCCAAGAAAGAAAGAAGGAAAGAGAGGAAATGTGAGAAAAAGAAATACTACCATCCTTATCGCTCCAAGAGTGGCCTACCCGGACAACCTCCTTATGACTCCCCTTCTTGTGTCGCCAAAACGCCGGAAGGAAAACCTACGCTCGGTGTCGCTCATTTTGCCAAGGCGCCCTTTCGGGTTTTCACCTTGCCACTCTTCTTCTTTTCTCACTTTAACTCACATCCCTCAAGTCCAATTTTGCACCAACCTAAGGTTGGTCGGACTACCTTCTTTTTACCTAAACCGCCCTTTCGGGTTTTCGGTTTATCCAAGGATTTTCATGCCTTTTTTTCACTTCTTTGGCTTTTTTTTTACTGAATATCAAACTGAATTTAACAATGCAAAAACAAACTCCAAAAACAACTCAATGAACTGTACAAGCAATGATATATCCCTCCCCCATACTTGAAGTACACTTTGTCCTCAAAGTGGAAATGAGTCAAAGATAAATGTGGGAGAAGGAAAAGAAATGTACCCCTCAGTGGGGTGGTCCTGATGGACCACTTGGACCCTCCTCCGGTGGGTACGGGAAATGGCGGAAGAAGTGCTCCTGCCGGCGGTGAAGGGTGTCGATACGGCCCTCCTGAGCCTCCATCCTCTCTCTGAATGAAGTCTTACAGCTAGCTTGCCAAGCCAGCTATTGAGTCTCCAACTGCTGCTGATGAGCCGCCTACCAAGCATCCTGACAGCGGTCAAAGGAAGTGGTCATGGAGGAGGCAAAACTAGACTGCCACACCTGCTGCTGCTCAAGCATGGACCGCTGGTACTCGGTCTGCCATGCCTGGTGCTGTGTAGTCAAAGCTGCCATCTGAGCCTACAGACTCTCCATGGTCTAACTGTCGTGTCCTGCCGTCGGCATCTCCTCATCAGTGGTGTGGGCCCGGCTGGAGCCGGCTGCGTACCTCCCAACAATATCTACCTGAGGTCGTCTTGGAAGAACTGGGTCAGCCGGTACATATAGATCGGAGATCTCGTCTCTCAATGGAATTCGTCGAGGGAGGTATGTTATGTGACTCCCATCTGCTAAAGAGAGCCAAAAACGATGCTCCCCGTCTCTCCTGAGGAGCCTGCATCTCCTCAATAACCCTTCAGTGTATAAGGGTGCCTCCAAACCTTCTTCCAATGCAGAAAGATCCATCACATGTGCATCCATTAATGATATTATCCCGCCTCCAACGATGTCGCGAGGCTCATTCTTCCTAACCCGCTTAAGAGCGGTAAGGAAGAGATATGCCCAATCCGGTACCCAATCGTTCGTGGAGAGGCAAGCATATATCAATGGAAGGTCCTTGAGAGCGACCTTATTCTCCTCCTTGTGTCCACAGAAGACACTTATGAAGACCTTTGAGATGAGCCTCAAACAGGGGTGAGTGAATTTGTTGGAGTACTCACCCCCTACATGAAACTCTGACCTAGTGGCTGCTTGCCAGAACTCAAGCAAATCAGACGTCGGAATGGGTTCCCAACAGTCATCGGAAGCTGCAATGGTCACCCCTAATGCCTCCTGCATATGGATGTAATTTAATGTATACTTCTTCCTATTGTACTTGAATGAGAGTCCAACACACAAGTGATCCTCAGTTTCCATTTTGAATGTAGCGATAAATTGTCGGCTGAGGTCTAGGTGTGTTGGAGCATTTTTTATAAGGAAATCTCCCAACCCGGCATTATTGAGAAATTCCTGCATACTTTCTAAAATGTCCAAATGCTCCAATGTTGGAACGTCTAGGAACCGAGTTGCATACACTTCCCGGCTTTGAGCAATCCTATACCGATCCTTCTCTCCTTTTGATAACTTATATTTCTTCTGATTCTCCATTTCTTGTAGTGAATCAAGCAAAGGAGTTAGAAAGTTTAGGAATTGGATCAAGAAACAAACCTACTGTCGTGATTTACGCAGGGGCGGCAGCAATAGGCGCAGGGACGGCTTGACGCAGGGGCGGAAGATTGCAGGCGCAGGGGCGGGCAAAGAGCAGAAGGCGATTTGGGCGTTCAACGAAGGTGGTGGCGATGGAACTTTCCCAACGTCTTCCTGCAGTCTCAGACATCGCCGGAGGTGGGACAGTGGAGGAGAGTGAAAGGGTTGAGGGTGTGTGTGTGGTGGAGATGGTTGGTGTTGCAAAAGGGGCGGCGATACTAGGTTGCCGGAGGTGGCGCAGGGGCGCGACGAGCTGGTGGGTGAGAGCTTCCGGAGGGCGCAAGGGCGTGGGAGGTGAGGCGGCTAGGTTTCGAAGAATGAATGGAGAGGGAGTGAAGAGGGTGGTAGATGTAGGTTATTTTTGGGAAGTGTATTTTTTTTATTTCCTTAACTGAACCGCAGGGGCGGTGCTTGTCGCCGCGGGGGCGGTGACAAGGAAGAGGGGGTACGCAGCCTCAGCGCCGGGGGCGGGGCTGAGGATGCGTGTCAAGGGTGGCCGCCGCAGGGGCGTAGGGGTGTCACCGCAGGGGCGGTGGCCTATGTGAGCAGACGTTGGCCCAGCGCCGGGGGCTGAGCTGGCCAGAGGTGTCACCGCAGGGGCGGGGACTTAGAGCCGCAGGGGCAGTTTTCTTGACAAAAACTCCTCTTCTTATTTCTTCCAGTTGCCTCCCGAGCAGCACCTTTGTTTTACGTCGTTGGCTCGACGTAGGGATTCTTCCTCTATGATTGAGCCTCTTCCAACATCACCTTTGGGTTTATAACCGTTTGAGAAGGTAATCCGCCGGAGGCCCTAGTTTCAATTCTTGTAATGGCTTCCGCCATTTGACCAACCTGTTTCTCAAGGTTCTTGATGCTAGATTATGTTGTTTGGACATGAGTAGAAAAGTGTTTAGTCATAACCTGCAACATATCTTCAGTTGAGTGATATTTACCTTGGCGGGGCTGTTGTTGTTGGTTTTGTTGATCCCTCCAACGAAAATTCTGTTGGTCACGCCAATTTGGCATGAAATTTTGTGCATAGGTATCGTTCCTAGGTCTTTGCTGCTGTGGTTGTCCATATCCCATTGTGTTTACCTCAGCATCGTCATCCTGGACTTGTGGACACATGTCCGTTGGATGATACGTGTTCGCTCCAAACGGTGTGTGCAAGCTTTAAATTTATAACCCTAGATATAAACTTAAAACAAGGATGCGAACCCGCAGTGTACGGGTCAATCGTAGTAAAAAGCAAGAAATTTCAGGGGTCGATCACAAGGACTTAGTGAAACAAAGTCGATAACGGTAAGCTTTGGCAATTACTAACCACAAAGCAATCAAAACAATCAAAGATGATAAAAGTTAATAAAAGAAATATGCAATTCTAGGGATTAAAGCATCTAGTTGTGGTTCCAACTCAAGATCTAAAGATAAACGGACAAAGCTGAGGTTTTTGCATAGGGAAGGTGTTACTAAAGTGGAATAGATCACCGTGTAAGTCTCACTACTCACTAATCCCAAACCGTAACTCCTATTACCGGGTAAGTCTCAAGGAATTAAGATAAAGAACTATAACCGCAAACTAACACACCACCTAAGGGAATAGAATCAACCTTTACCGGGTAAGTCTCAGGTTAACTCACAAAGATGGGATGAAAGCACACTCAAACCCCAATAAAGGATAAACCTTTATTACCTATACTTATGATCTTAGGTAAACAAACAAAGGAATTACCGGGTAAGTCTCATCCTAGCCTTGCATTGAACCAGGAAAGGTGTAATAAGAATAGGATTTGGCAAACTCTAACACTTAACTCTCAGTTTCGGATTAGATAAGTTACCTCGGTCAGCCAAATTCCACCCCGGCCGAGATGTTCATTGACTGAGCGAGATGCTTAGGGTTAAGGTAAAGACTCGAACTTTAAGGGTCCTACTGTGATTAAGATTATTCTATCATTGTCTTTCCCACAACCTTCAGCCAATCACCCTAGAATCACACAAAGAGATTAGCCACTCATCATCATGAAAGTAATAATCAAATATATGGGAAGAAAGATAATAATTGAACAAGAAAACCTTAAGAGAAAGGCTTCAATAACTGAATCAATTATAAAACCAACAAGCGTTCCTTGGATAGAAATCCAACAAGACAATCAACAAAGAAGGGAATCTAAGATGATCTTACAAAAACCCTTCAAAAAGCTATAAAGCTATAGACTTTCTTCCTTCAACCTTCAAAAAGGTTCTTCAAATCTCCCAACTGGAGTATGGCTGCAGCGGATGTCTAAACACAATCGGTGGTATAGCATCATCTGGATTTGTGGAAAATCCAACCCTTTTTATAGGAAAATTACTCTTCAAAGATAAGATATCTTAGAAAGATCTCTTCCCATAAAAATAGGTAAAAATATATGGGTAAACTTATCAACTTCCTTCCAGGAACCCAGCCCAAAAATATAAGATCCTCTTTCCAAAGATAAAAGATCTCAGCCAAGAATAAAATATTCTCGCCGCGTCCCAGGTGTTCGCCTCGGTCGAGTCGGCTCGTCTGAATCACCTCGGTCGAGGTGACTGTGTAGTCAACCGAGGTGAATCACAACTGAATGTGAAATCTCTCAAATCTGGTCCAAAGTGAATCTGTAATCCATGGCCATGCTTCCTGGATGTTTCCTTAAGCTCCTGAATGTAGCTCAAATGACTCCATAGCTCCTTTTGCTCCTTTTTGATGCAAAACGTGCCATTTTACCTACGATTACAACAAAACTAGGTGTAGACCTCGATTCCTGCAAAGGTAGATGAAACGACAATATAATCACATAATATACGTACAAACATGCAGATTATTGAAGATAAAACGTGTAAACAAACCCCAAAATGTAGACAATAATTCATGCTATCAATACGGGTCAGCACAAACTCTACAAGCTTTGAGCTGTTGCGGTGTTCCCATAAGTGTTAGCCTCTTCACCATTTCCTTCAATTCCGCGAGCTCTGTGGAAATCTCACTCTTCCCGGAACTCACAGCATGAACTTCTTTCTTAGCAGGGGTCCTTCCAAAGTTCCGAGTTCCTTCCGCTAGTTCATGTATCTTTTCCAAAGCAAGGTCAGGAGTAGAGTTAAGAATATTACCTCCGTAAGCCGTATCGACGATCCTCCTTTCATTGTCTAGCAAGCCATTGTACAAGTACAGGACTAGATCTTGAGTTGCCTCTTGCTCGATGTTGCTTATAGCTTTCTTCAAGCTATTGGTCTTCTTAGCTGGAAAGTATTTCTCCAAGAACGCTTTGTGAAGGTTCTCCCAAGTGTCGATACTCCCGGATGGAAGGTGGTAATACCAATCATCCGCCGAATCTTTGAGTGTGAAGCCGAATGCCCTCATCCTGATTTGTTTTTCGGTAATGTTGGCCGGCTTCATGCTCATACACACGGTATGGAACTTCCCAAGGTGCTTGATGGGGTCTTCACCACTTAGCCCATAGAAGGATGGGAGCAAGTGAATGAGGCCCGGCTTGAGCTCAAAGTTGACTCCTTCCCCTAGTGCCGGTATAGTGACCGCAAGAGGGTTTTGAGCCAAGGTGGGTTGCGTAAGTTGACGAAGAGTACGGTCAGCCATCTCTTGTTGAAGTTTTTGTTGTCTTCGTTGTCAGATGTGCGTCCTCTCAATTTCTGGATCAAAAGAAGCAAAGCTGGAATTAGTAGCACGGGTTTGAACCATAAAAATGGTTCAAACCAATAATCAATAATAACAATAAAACACTAAAACTCCCCGGCAACGGCGCCAAAATTTGACCGATGGTATTTCTATGGTCGTCTATACCCAATCAAAAGTAAATCCCGACTTAGCACTAAGAACAAGTATAGTGATTAAGTAAGGGTCGAACCCAAGAGAGTTAAGGTGTTTTAGATGCAATTATTGATTATAGTGACAAGTGACACAAGGGGGGTTTGGTTGAAATGATGTGTTCGCTCCAAACGGTGTGTGCAAGCTTTAAATTTATAACCCTAGACTTAAGCTTAAAACAAGGATGCGAACCCGCAGTGTACGGGTCAATCGTAGTAAAAGCAAGAAAATTCCAGGGGTCGATCACAGGGACTCGGTGAAACAAAGTCAATACGGTAAGCTTCGTGAATACTAACCACAAGAGCAATTAACACAATCAAAGATGAATAAGAAGTCAATAAAGCAAACATGCAATTCTAGGGATTAAAGCATCTAGTTGTGGTTCCAACTCAAGATCTAAAGATAAGCGGACAAAGCTGAGATTTTTGCGTGGGGAAGGTGTTACTAAAGTGGAGTAGATCACCGGGTAAGTCTCACTACACACTAATCCTAAACCGTAACTCCTATTACCGGGTAAGTCTCAAGGAATTAAGATAAAGAACTATAACCTCAAACTAACACACCATCTAAGGGAATAGAATCAACCTTTACCGGGTAAGTCTCAGGCTAACTCACAAAGATGGGATGGAAGCACACTCAAACCCCAATAAAGGATAAACCTTTATTACCTACACTTATGATCGTTAATACACAAACTAAGGAATTACCGGGTAAGTCTCATCCTAAGCTTGCATTGAACCAGGAAGGTGTAATAAGAATAGGATTTAGCAAACTCTAACACTTAACTTTTTGTTTAGGTTCGGATAAGTCACCTAGGTCAGAAGAATTCCACCCCGGCCGAGATGTTCATCAACCGAACGAGATGCTTAGGGTTAAGGTTAAAGACTCGAACTTTCAGGATCCTACTGGAATCTAAGATTATTCTATCTTTGTTTTTCCCACAACCTTCAGCCAATCACCCTAGAATCACACAAGGAAATTAGCCACTCATCATCATTATGAAAGTATTAAATATATGGGAAGAAAGTGAATATTTGAACAAAGAAGAATTTAAGGAAAAGACTTCAATAACTGGATCAAATATCACAACAAAAGCGTTCCTTGGATAACAATCCAAAAAGACTAGACAACCAATGAGGGAATTAAAGACAATCTTACAAAACCCTCCAATAAAGCTATAAAAGCTATGGACTTTAATCTTCCTTCAACCTCCAAAAAGGTTCTTCAAAACTCCCAACTGGAGTATGCTGCTGCTGTTGCGGATGTGGGGTGATAGCGTGATCTTCTCGTGTGAGCGGGATCAACGGTATAGCGTGATGTTGGAATTGTGGAAATCCAACCCTTTTTATAGGAAAATAACCCTCCAAAGATAATAAATCTTAGAAAGATATTTTCCCATAAATATAGGTAAAATATATGATTCTGCATATCTCCTTCCTTCCAGGAGCCAAGCCCAAAAATATAAGATCACTTTCCAAATTTAAAAAGATCTCATCCAAGAATAAAATATTCTCGCCGCGTCCTAGGTGTTCGCCTCGGTCGAGTCGGCGTCTCTGGATCGCCTCGGTCGAGATGAATCTCTGGTCAACCGAGGTGAGTCACGACAGAATGTGAAATCTCTTGAATCTGCTCCAAAGTAAATCTTTAATCCATGGCTATGCTCCCTGGATGTAGCTCCAAATGACTCATGACTCCTTTTTGCTCCTTTTTGATGCAAAACGTACCAAATTACCTGCAATTACAACAAAACTAGGTGTAGACCTCGATTCTCGCAAAGGTAGATGAAATGGTAGTAAAATCACATTATGCACATACAAACATGCAGATTATGAAAGATAAAACGTCCAAACAAACCCCAAAATATAGACTATAATTCATGCTATCAAAATACCCCATACTTAGCCCTTGCTTGTCCTCAAGCAAGTTCCTCATATAAAAGATAAGATAGAATGGATTATAAGTCAAGAAAATCAATGAAAAAGTCTTTCAAAAACATTTTATGGTGTGTAACAATCATAGATCACTCTAAGAGAGTACTTCCTGGAATTTAAAAACTCAATATGATCAAAACATTTTATAAATATAGGAAAGTTGTTCATCTTTGCATAAAATCATAGAATGCATAATAAATCATAATTATCAAAATTAATCATGTATAATCCGATTTAAACCACTAAGTCAATCAACAAGCTCAAGGTCTCAAGGGCTTGCCATAAGAAAAGGTCAAGAAACGTGTAGGGTAGGGATGTATGTGAGGTAATGTGGTGCTAGAATCCGGGAAAAGGATGAACTTCACTTTCACTTTGACTTGCAACATCTTCCACCAATAAGCTTCGCTTATCTCACACTTTTTTTTTCTTTTTACTTTACTTTTTGGGATGCATGGACAGAGGTGCACAATAACCGAAGCCTAGGAAATCTGCAATCATCAATTTCTCGAGATGCATCAAACCCTTGATGCACATACCATGACCCGTTAGGAATATCGCTCAATCCGACTTTGGCAAGACACAAACACCCGGCTATGTGAATGGTGCCGAGTTACTCATCTTCATGATTGACTTCCCCAAACCTATTATTGCTTTCTATCACTTTCACTTCCAGCCACTTCTCAACTTTAACTCCACATGCTTTCACCACTTCGCTTGCTTCCAAATTCCCGGATAGGTAAAGGGAGGCAAAATGTATATGAGGGGCTAAGCATGATCAAGAAGAAGAAGAAGAGAATGAATTGCCTTGGTCTTTCCAAGAAGAAAGTGAGAGAACTTAACCTGCGGTGTCAACCTTCAAATTCAACATAATTTGGATAAAAACAAAGTATTAAACATGCTAGTAATTTCATACAAAGCATTTAGCAACTTAAACATATTATAAAACCTTTCAAACACATAAAGAATTTAAAACCAGTAGGTAAACAGAATCTTCACTGAGATCATATCCAGATAAGTAACACAAAATCGTTTTCAAAAACTTCTGTTACGCACCTCGGTCGAGATGTTCTTGGTTCAACCGAGGTGAAATGCCTCGTTTGGCCAGAATCTCCCCGGTCGAGGTCAAAATTTTTTTTTTAAAACCATTAAATTTTTCGGTTTCGACGTTTTTTTTAATCAAATAACCTGTAGGTATGCATGTAATATCAGATAATCATATAAATGCAGAAGTGAAGCATAAACTAGAATATCCGATAAAATAAGGTGTCATACATCAAAAGTAGTCGGAATAAATACATCACGTAGTCAAATAAGTACAAACACCCCATACTTGGGACACATTGTCCCAGTGGGTCAAATAAAAAGTCTGAAAATGAGAGAACTCACTGGATAAATAGCTGAACTGCATAAAAGAAAATAAAGAAAATCCTGCACCTCCTCAATAATCCTGATCCGGTGGTGGTGGTGGTGGTGGCACATACGGATACTGAGTCGGATCGAAAGGATAGCCCATGACACGCTCGAACTGAAGCTGAGCCATGATGTGCTGATAGTGCTGCCGCTCCTGCATCTCGCGGATATCCAGCGATAATGCAGCATATGAGTCGATAACCTGATCCGTCAGGTCATCGATCCGTCGGTGAGCAACTCGATCTCTCACTCCACGCCTCCTGCGTCTAGCAGGTCTGACTGGAGAAGTCTCAGCTGGTGCAGGCTCCGTCTCCTCCTCATTATCCAAATCGATGATCGGCGGTGCACTCATCCCTGCAGTATCCGTCCCTGTATCCATCGGGACTCCACCATCTCTCTCATCCAATGTCTCCTCGTCGTCGTCATCCTCCTCCTCCTCAGCCGGGGCAGCTGCTGCCTCTCTATGATCCTCCATCAGAGGAGCCCAAGCTGTCTGCCAGTAATGTGGATTGAAGACTGTGAACTGTGCAGACCAGCGGATCCCCTGAGGTGCAGTCCGCTCCCAAGGCATGGCAACATATGGAGTGGTCAAACCACGGGGAACTAGAATCCTCCGTGTGATCATCTCCTGTAATCCAAGCGGCTTCGGAGCCGCCGCCATCGTACACACACTAAGGTCCATCCCGTGATAAGTGGCAATGTGGGTGACTAGACCTCCGCAGCAAATGTCTCCCTTCGCCTTGGCCTTGATCTTGTGCAGATCCTCTGCCAAGAGCAAGCCAAAGTTTGGGAAACCTCCTGTAACCATGCAGTAGAGGCTGAAGAGCTCGCCCTGTCGGATCTTCTGGGGCGTCTCAGTACGCGCCAGAAGTGTCTCGCTAAATATCCTGTGGGCTAGTCTGAAAGCTGGATGGAAGATGACCTTCTCCCTGGAATCTCCAAGGCGCCATCTGTCTGCATGCTCGGTAATATGGGCAATCTGCCCCCAGAACTCCCTAGCTACGGATCGGGAGGGGAAGTCGGTGGCGGTGGGCTCAGAAAAGCCAAAAATCTCTCTCCATATCTCTAAAGGAACTATGAAGTTCCGGTTCATCAACCGGTACTTCACAGACTAGTCTGTGGGAAGGTAGGAGAAGGAGCTAACAAACTCTAAGGTCGGCTCCAAATAAGCTGGGGCTCGGATCTCAGTAAACTGATCCAGCCCGACAGTAGCAATCATCCTCCTAAGGTCAGCATCTAACCCTAGGCAATCAAAAGCCGACACGTCCAGAAATCGTGGTGCGATAACTGGACGGCTAGCTATCCGCTCATAGTCTACCCGGCATCTCTCGTGGATAACCGGGCGGTAAGGACGGGAAGAAGAGGAAGAAGGGGAGGGTGAAGATCTGTCTCTCAGGGCTAGGCGACGATCGGAACTCATTTTCACTCAACACTGTCAGACCACCTCGGTCGCTGACAAGCCTCAAGAATCACCTCGGTCGAGATGCAGTTCGACCGGACCGAGGCGCAGCAGTTACGATTCCAATTCTCAGAAATTCAGTTCTTTTCCCCCCAAAATCACTACAATTGCTTCCTAAGGGGTACTTAAATCCTTTCTCAGCAGAATCAGGGGCAACCAAAGCCCAAATCGAAGCGAATGAACGAGTTAGGGTTTCGACTTGTTTTACCTCGTTTCGGTCGATTCGTTCGATTTTCTTGCAGATCTGTTGTTGCAATCGGTTCCTCTACCCTTCAATCACAGTTTAGAAGCAGAAATCTTCGAAAACGAGCAAGATCTAAGAGAGAGCGAAGTGGACTGTCGCCGCGGTCGAGGTGAAGAAGATAAAAAGGTAAAAATAAATTTTTTCCCAATTTATACCGTTCCTGGATCAACTGTCACCTCGGTCGAGATGGTCTCGACTGGACCGAGGTGGTACGGACCGAGGTGGTTCTGCAAAAACCCTAGTCGCCTCGGTTGCTCAAGAATCAACTCGGTCGAGGTGCTCTGACAGTAACCGAGATGCTTCTGTCTTCTCAAAATCTCGAACTTCCGTCCTTCCAGTTATGCTCCTTCCTTAGATATTCCCTGTTGTCTGTCCAGAACGCCAAAAACAAAGCAAAGCAAAGCAAAAACAAAAACTATCTAATCTAGACTAGAAAACGGGAAAAGAAAACAATACCTTGGGTTGCCTCCCAAGAAGCGCTTGATTTAAGGTCGCTAGCTGGACCATACTGCGTCTCTATATGTGATGGGAGGTGCCCTCACCCCATACTTCACCTCCATCGTGGGGTGAAGTAAGTAGATTCATCAATTGCTCCAACAAGTGTAAGTGCTCATCGGGGAATGAATCGTCTATGGGTGGGTCATCCGTCTCGCGGGAAGGTTCCGGTAGCCGGATGAGGTGATCCGCAACGGAGTTCTCGGATCCCTTCTTATCGCGGATTTTTAGATCAAACTCTTGAAGCAAGAGAATCCATCGAATAAGGCGCGGCTTGGCATCTTTCTTAGCCAACAAGTAACGAATGGTTGCATGGTCGGTGTAGACAATGACTTTCGCCCCCACTAGATAGGAACGAAACTTCTCGAAAGCATATACAACCGCCAATAACTCCTTCTCGGTGGTAGCGTAGTTGCGTTGTGCTTCATCTAGCGTCTTTCTAGCATAATAAATGGCGGTGGTCCGCCCATCCTTCTTCTGTCCAAGCACCGCTCCTACGGCTACATCACTAGCGTCACACATGACCTCAAAGGGCAAGGTCCAATCAGGAGGTTGGATAATAGGAGCGGAGGTCAACGCTTCCTTAATCCTGTAAAAAGCATCAAGACACTCCTGCGAAAACTCAAAAACAACATCTTTATTCAAGAGGTTAGTTAGAGGTTTAGAAATCTTAGAGAAGTCTTTGATGAATCTCCTGTAAAAACCTGCATGCCCGAGAAAACTCCTCACACCTTTAACAGAACAAGGAGGAGGGAGTTTCTCAATAGTCTCGATCTTAGCCCGATCGACCTCAATACCTCGATTAGAAACGAGGTGTCCTAGCACAATGCCTTCATTAACCATAAAATGACACTTCTCCCAATTCAGAACAAGGTTAGTGTCTTCACATCTTTTAAGCACTAGAGAAAGGTTAGATAGGCAATCATCAAAAGAGGAACCATATACAGAAAAATCATCCATGAATACCTCCATGATCTCCTCTATGTACTCGGAGAAGATAGCCATCATGCATCGCTGGAAGGTAGCGGGTGCATTGCACAATCCAAATGGCATCCTCCGATAGGCAAACGTCCCCCAAGGACAAGTGAAAGTGGTCTTCTCCTGATCATCCGGATGGATAGGAATCTGGAAGAATCCACTATAGCCGTCCAAGTAGCAAAAGTGTGAATGCTGGCCTAACCGTTCGAGCATTTGATCGATGAAGGGAAGCGGAAAATGATCCTTCCGAGTCGCCGTGTTCAGCTTCCTATAATCGATGCAAACTCTCCAGCCCGTAACGGTCCTTGTTGGGATCAACTCGTTGTTCTTATTTGTCACAACGGTCATCCCTCCTTTCTTCGGAACGACATGCACCGGGCTAACCCACTTGTTGTCCGAGATAGGATAAATAATACCTGCATCCAACAACTTAAGAACTTCCTTCTTCACAACCTCTTTCATGATCGGATTTAACCGTCTTTGAGGTTCCCGTGAAGTCTTATGATTATCTTCCATTAGAATTCTATGCATGCAGAAAGAAGGGTTAATGCCAATAAGATCATCCGTGGTGTAACCTATAGCCTTTCGATGCTTTCTCAGGACATGCATTAATTTAGACAATTCAGATTCGGTAAGGGAAGCACTTGCAATAACGGGATAAGTAGAATCCGGTCCAAGAAAGATATACCTCAAGTGACTAGGGAGTTGTTTAAGCTCCACAACTGGGGGTGCTTTCTGAGAGGGACCCTTGCTTCCTCCTTCCAGTAGAGTGGTGTCAGAAACTGGACTTTCGGAAGTCTCAGCTAGAATCGTCTCGCCATCGACCTCGGTCGAGGCGCATAGGCGTTGACCGAGATGTTCTTCGGTCGCCTCGCTCAGTCCAGAAAGTGCCTCGGTCGAGGTACTGCTACTGGATCCGAGACTGGAGATCTTCGTCTCCTGGACTAGCTTCTCAGTGTTAGCTCCTGGATCCTCTTCCAGTGCCTTTAAGCTCCGTATATCTGCATCACAAGAAGCATCTATACCTTCCTCCATTAAACTGAAGCTAATAACTCTTTCGAGTGGATCGTTAATAAGGATAGAGCTCACCAATTCTCTTGATTCTTCTTCATCGTAGATGTTGAAGATATCATCAGTTAGTTGCTCCCCTTTCATGGTTGCAAGTAGTGCGAACTCCACCTCATCGCCACCAACGTTGAATTTCAACTTGGCGTTCTTGCAATCCACGTTGCAACCCGAAGTTGCTAGAAATGGTCTCCCGAGAATAATAGGAACAGGATAATCTGCGGGAATGTCAAGTACAACAAAATCTATGGGTAGATAGAAGTTACCTAACTTGACCGGAACGTCTTCCAAAATGCCCACGGGATGGGTAATGGAGCGATCCGCCATGTAAAGTCGAATCTTGACCGGCTTGGGCTCTCCAAGATCGATCTTCGTGCATAGCTCCAGCGGGATGATGCTCACGCTGGCTCCTAGATCACAAAGGGCTTCACAAGTGACATCCCCAACTTGAATGGGAATGCAAAATGAGCCGGGATCTCTTAACTTAGGCGGCATCTTTTCCTTCATGATCTTGATAAGCTCCGAAGATTTAGATGTCATCCTAACTTCACCAACATCCTCCAGCTTCCTCTTCCTTGATAAGATTTCTTTTAAGAACTTCCCATAGGCGGGCATACCTAAAATAGCATCAAGGAAAGGAATATTAATATGTAGCGTATTCATCAAGTCAAGAAACTTACCAAAGTGCTTGTCTAGATGTGCTCTGGCTCTGGACTGAGGGAATGGAAGTGGTGGTTTGTATGCAGGAGGTGGAACATAAGTTTCTGTCGTCCCTCCTGCTTTCTGTTGCTCCGCCTCGGTTGGCATCTCGGTCGAGGTGTTCTTCGACTGGATCTGGACCGAGGTGGTCTGCGTCGAGCGAGGTACTGGATCTGCAGTCTTGAGTCCACTCCTCGTCGTTATGGCCATGCATTGGCCCTTAGGGTTGCTTTCCGTCTTTGCTGGAAGCTTCCCTGGATCTCTTGGCGCTTCATTCGCCCTATTAGCAAGTTGTTGTTCGAGGGACTTTTGGGCCCTCAAAAATGAAGTCATAGAATTCTCCATAGCGCTAAGCTTGATCAAGATAGCCTCCAGAACTGCGTCTTTCTTTTCCGGCTGAGACGAACTTGATCCTTGCCCTTGGCTCTTTAATGGAGTAGAAGAAGAAGAAGGGGAAGAGAGGAAAGGGTTAGAGGAATCGTTAGAGTTGGAGTTTGAATGATTGTTACCATGATTTTGGTTATTCGCCCTCCAGTTGTTGCTATTGGATCCTCTATTGTTGTTGTTGTAGTTGTTGTTTCGGGGACCGTTGTTGTTACGGTACCCGTTATTGTTGTTGTTCCTTTGCCCTTGCTCTTCCTTCTTAGTTTGAGCCATCAAGAGCTCCTTCAATTGCTTCACGTCATTCTTCAAAGACGTGAGTTGATTGTTGTTGGATTGAGTCTCTTGAAAGTTGACTCTTTTAACTCCACCTTCAGCTCCTTGGTGGGTATATTTCTCCATGTGCAAGGCTTGCTTCTCAATGAAGTCCCAAGCCTCATCAATCGCCATGTCCATGAAGGTACCGGCGGAGAGTAGTTGGAGATTGAACTGGGTGCTTCCGTCCAGCCCTTTAAAGTAGATCTCCAACAACTCGATCTTTGGAATCCCATGATGTGGGCAATCCAAAAGGATATCCTTGAACCTCTCCCAAGATTTGGACAAGCTCTCCTTGTCCTTCATGATGAAAGCATTGATCTTCCCTCTCATTTCAGCGGTCTTTGAGGGGGGAAAGAATTTGGTTAAGAATTCCGTAGTCATCTCCTCCCATGTGCTAATTTTTCCTGGAGGAAGAGATTGATACCAAGTAAGAGCTCTATCTTTTAAAGAAAAGTAAAAAGGTCTTAGCTTGTAGTTGTTATTTTCAATTTTGGAAGGTCGCAAGGTTTCCATCAAGATCTCGTAGTTTTGAAGATGTTGATGCGGCGACTCCTTCTCTAGCCCTCCGAATTGGCATTGGCGAATCATGGATAGAACTTGCGGTCGAAGTTCGTAGTCATGATCCGCTGGATCTCCTAGGTTCACCCCTGGACGCCTCAGCTGTTGATTAGGGTCCATCCTTTGACCTAGGGTTTGTGGGATTCCTGCAAGAAGAACATCTCGGACTGGCATCCGAGGTGGAAGTACATCGGCCGGGGCGTCAGGTACTGGAATCTGCCTCGGTCGAAGATCAGCTACTGGATCCTGCATCGGTCGAGGATCAACAGGAGGATCTTCCCTCGGTCGCTGTAGAATCTGATTTCGGATGACTGCTATTTCTGCTTCGATAGCTGCAGTCCTGGTGCGATTTTCTTCCTTCTCTTGCCTTAGTTCTTCCTTGCTGAGACGTAGCAGCTCTTGCGTCTCTTTTAATTCGGCCGCAAGATCGCGATCGTCTTGTTGGGCCATCTTTGCTTCTCTTAAGCGTCTCTTGTATGTCTTTTCTGGTTCGGGATCATAAGGAACGATTTCCTTCCCAGTGCGGGTTCTTCGCATATACCTAAGAAAGAACCTGCAAAAGTCACTCAAGTAGAGTGGTTAGATGAAACGGGACAAGCGCCCCAAGAGCAAACCGTACCGGCTCGGTCTAGACCAAGTCCCCGGCAACGGCGCCAAAAACTTGTTCGCTCCAAACGGTGTGTGCAAGCTTTAAATTTATAACCCTAGACTTAAGCTTAAAACAAGGATGTGAACCCGCAGTGTACGGGTCAATCGTAGTAAAAGCAAGAAAATTCCAGGGGTCGATCACAGGGACTCGGTGAAACAAAGTCAATACGGTAAGCTTCGTGAATACTAACCACAAGAGCAATTAACACAATCAAATATGAATAAGAAGTCAATAAAGCAAACATGCAATTCTAGGGATTAAAGCATCTAGTTGTGGTTCCAACTCAAGATCTAAAGATAAGCGGACAAAGCTGAGATTTTTGCGTGGGGAAGGTGTTACTAAAGTGGAGTAGATCACCGGGTAAGTCTCACTACACACTAATCCTAAACCGTAACTCCTATTACCGGGTAAGTCTCAAGGAATTAAGATAAAGAACTATAACCTCAAACTAACACACCATCTAAGGGAATAGAATCAACCTTTACCGGGTAAGTCTCAGGCTAACTCACAAAGATGGGATGGAAGCACACTCAAACCCCAATAAAGGATAAACCTTTATTACCTACACTTATGATCGTTAATACACAAACTAAGGAATTACCGGGTAAGTCTCATCCTAAGCTTGCATTGAACCAGGAAGGTGTAATAAGAATAGGATTTAGCAAACTCTAACACTTAACTTTCTGTTTAGGTTCGGATAAGTCACCTCGGTCAGAAGAATTCCACCCCGGCCGAGATGTTCATCAACCGAACGAGATGCTTAGGGTTAAGGTTAAAGACTCGAACTTTCAGGATCCTACTGGAATCTAAGATTATTCTATCATTGTTTTTCCCACAACCTTCAGTCAATCACCCTAGAATCACACAAGGAAATTAGCCACTCATCATCATTATGAAAGTATTAAAAATATGGGAAAAAAGTGAATATTTGAACAAAGAAGAATTTAAAGAAAAGACTTTAATAACTGGATCAAATATCACAACAAAAGCGTTCCTTGGATAACAATCCAAAAAGACTAGACAACCAATGAGGGAATTAAAGACAATCTTACAAAACCCTCCAATAAAGCTATAAAAGCTATGGACTTCAATCTTCCTTCAACCTCCAAAAAGGTTCTTCAAAACTCCCAACTGGAGTATGCTGCTGTTGCTGCGGATGTGGGGTGATAGCGTGATCTTCTCGTGTGAGCGGGATCAACGGTATAGCGTGATGTTGGAATTGTGGAAATCCAACCCTTTTTATAGGAAAATAACCCTCCAAAGATAATAAATCTTAGAAAGATATTTTCCCATAAATATAGGTAAAATATATGATTCTGCATATCTCCTTCCTTCCTTGAGCCAAGCCCAAAAATATAAGATCACTTTCCAAATTTAAAAAGATCTCATCCAAGAATAAAATATTCTCGCCGCGTCCTAGGTGTTCGCCTCGGTCGAGTCGGCGTCTCTGGATCGCCTCGGTCGAGATGAATCTCTAGTCAACCGAGGTGAGTCACGACAGAATGTGAAATCTCTTGAATCTGCTCCAAAGTAAATCTTTAATCCATGGCTATGCTCCCTGGATGTAGCTCCAAATGACTCATGACTCCTTTTTGCTCCTTTTTGATGCAAAACGTACCAAATTACCTGCAATTACAACAAAACTAGGTGTAGACCTCGATTCTCGCAAAGGTAGATGAAATGGTAGTAAAATCACATTATGCACATACAAACATGCAGATTATGAAAGATAAAACGTCCAAACAAACCCCAAAATATAGACTATAATTCATGCTATCATGATGCACAAAAACTTACGAAAACGATTAATGCGACAAGTAAGACAATGATGGGTGAATCTACACTAGGTTAATTCTAAGCATGCAATTGCTACTTTGGTGAGTTCCTTTTACAAATTTTCAAGTAATCTCCCGTCTCGATCGTATATATGTGTTGAGCCAACCGGCATCAACACAACTTAACAGTTTAAAGTTCCGTAAACCTACAAGAACAAATAATATGTTAGCTTTCAAACAAAGACTAAGGGATATAAAGAAAAGATTAAAACCGTTAAACTTATCTTTATATTTGTGTTCCTTTTCTTTAAGTAATCACAACCCGTTATTACTTAAAGTTGCTATTATATTAAAGACCCAAACCCGGAACCTATTAATCCTAATTGTTTACATGCACTTTAGAACCTAAGGTGATCAATCTCAAGCAATAGTAAACATGCAATCTAGACAATGGAGATCAAGGAAACACAAAGTATTACTGAATGAAAACTTATATTATGGGTCTGTTTGGCGGGTACGAGCTGATTGTGGCTGAAGCTGAAGCTGAAGCTGAATGAAGCTGAAGCTGAAGCTGAAGCTGAAGCTGAAGCTGAAATCAGTAGCTGATTTAAGTAGCTGATATTATTGTAATAAGCTTGTATCGCGTTTGGGAAGTACGAGCTGATTGTAGCTGATGTAAACGTAAAATTACCGAAAAGGGCTTCACTTGTATTTTGTAGTTGTTATTTAAATAATTATTTAAATGATGTTATATTTTAATAGATAATATGAAATAATAATTATATTTCAAAAATATTTAAATGGATATTAAGGAATAATATTTTATGAAATTTGGTGTGTAGTTATAAAACCTCTTTAAAGAATTTTGAAGAACCCAAATATAAGCAAAATTTAATATTCGAAATTTAAGAAATTGAAATTGAAATACTTGATAAAAAATGACGTAGATTGAATATATATATATATAAAATTAATATTTGGGGATTTAGGGTTTTCGGAAACAAAAACACACATGCTTCTCTCTCTCGACAGACCCGAAGACCACCACGACAGAAGGAGAGGAGAAGTTGCGAAATTGGCGACCCGAACACAACACTTTGTCAATTTGAGGGCTTCCTTCGTCTCTGATTTCGTCATCTGACGATGAGCAACGACAAAGAAGTAGCAGGTAAGAGATCTCCACATCTATAATTTGTAGATTTGAAGTATATAACATTTGGGGTTTTAGGGTTTTCGATTTTTATGAACGTGGCTGATTTATTCAACTTGATTATATATAACGTTTTGGGTTTTAGGGGTTTCGATTATACATGAACACTATCATTGTAGAATTTCGCCATTGTAGAGAGTTTCAATTATAGAGAGTTTCGATTATATTTGTGCATCTCCAGATTTCTGCATTTCCAGATTCCATTTTCACCATTCTATTGTTGAGTTTCGATTGTAGAGAGCATATAATAGTTTACAAATAGATACCAGATGAACTTATTAGTTAGGACCTTGAACACTATCATTGTCGAATTTCGCAGGAAATAGATGTCCACTGTTTTGCGTGTTAGACAGATTTAACATTACTTATCTTTACTCGCAATCTTTACTAGCATTGTTGATCAATTTTGATGAATTTTGAGTTGTGCTTCCTCTTGATCAATTTTGACAGATTTAGCATTCTTGATCAATTTTGAGTTGTGGTTGTTCATGTTCCGATAGATTAACCTCCTTGAATTTGTAGTTGTTGTACTTAGGCTTTTGTGACAGATTTGACAGTATTCATCTACAAGTTGTTGTGCTTCTTGTTGTTCTGACAGATTTACCATTCATTATCAATTTCTACTTGTGCCTATTGATGTTTTGATAGATTTACCTCCTTGGTTTCGCTATTCTGATATTTCATGTTGTTGCTGTTGATCTTCTTCATTTTAATTCTCCTGTAGAATAGCATCTCTAATTTTGATGACCTTATGTAACTATAGTACCACCTCTAATTTTTTGGAGTATTGTGAAATTATAAAGTGACTGGTAAGGTCGTAGAGAAGAAGTTTAATTGGACTGAGGAGTCAACTAGGACATTCTTGAGGATTTGCATTGAATATCAAAAAGTCCACGGGGTCGATCAACCATTCAGTTGGGTAGAAATTTCTTCTGTCCTAGAGAATCAGATAGGTAGGAATTGTCCTCCTATAAAGCTAAAAAACAAGTTTGATCACATGAAAAAGCTTTACAAACTTTGGAAAGACTTGAGGCACGGTGAGACTGGTATTGGATGGGACCCTGTCAAAGGTCGAATAACAGCCGATGATGCTTGGTGGGAAAAAAAGATAAAGGTATTGCAATTGATGTTGTACTGATTTTTTACGTAAACTATGTACTGCACATTCAATTCCTTACTTCTATTGTTACATGTTGTAGGAAAAAGAGGATTACAAGCAATTCAGAAAGAGAGGTGTGGCAGCTGACCTGGAAGACTTGTGGGAGCAAGTTTTCAGTGGGATTGTAGCAACGGGACAACATTGTGTGACCCCATCTATGGACCCGTGTTTTCTTATACAAGGCGGGGAGACTCATAAAAACAATGCTCCTGAGGCTGAGGAATTTGCAAATGAGGAAGGTGAAAACAGTGACAGCGAGTTTGCTAACTTAAATGGGATCGACTTCAATGCTCCCGATGATGAGCTTTTGAGAGACATACGAGAACAAATAACTTCACCAAACCCTTCTACCAACACCAAGAAATGTGCTAAAGCTGCTTCGAAGTCAGGAAGATCCACACCATCTGCAGTTGGCTCAAAACGTCGTAAGAAGGGTTCTACTAGTGCGCAACTGTATAGCGAGCACCTTGCAGTAGTGGAGCAGACCAGCCAGAAAATGCTCACACTGTTTGAGGCGGAAGCTGCTACATCTGCAACACCTCAAGAAAAATGTACATTTCAGCATGTCATGGAAATACTCGAGGAGATGGTTAGGGAGGAGATTGTCGAGGAGGATTCTACTTTGTGGTGCTTTGCTACTGCTCAATTGATGAATGAAGCATTTAGGAAGATGTTCATCAACATTCCACGTCATGCTGCGAGGCTAGCCTTTCTTAAATACCAATATGTTGAAATCAAGGGTGTCAGTCCTTGATGAATTATTGTGTTGAGTGTTTTTCTCAATCGAACCTTCGTAGTTTGTGTTTGTTTTTCCCAAATGAATTCTATTGTTGAGTTATTGTTGCGTGTTAATTGTTTTTCCCATTTTAACAGTTAAGAAGGTTTTATCATTGATTGTAATGAATGATTGTGTTGGTTTGATCGTGATCATGTACTGTTGAGTTACTGTTGAGTGTTAATTTGATGGATGCTTGCTTTTCTTATACCGTCCTAATTTTTGCTATCATTTTATTTTGTGAAGATATTATGGTGCATCTTGAATGATCTCCTGCTGTTCAATTGATTGCAGAAGCGAAGAAAAGGCTCAAAAGACGCCAAAAATATATGATGTTTGCAAACTTATGGCTGAAGATGAACAGTTCACTATCGTCCATGCATTACTTCAGTCACGTACACAAAGAACCATGTTATAATTCAGAATTTACAGGTTACAAATGGATGAGGCAAGTGATAGATGCAAACTCCGGCGTTAGATGTATGAGAGCGTTTAGGATGGAGCCAAAAGTACTACAACGTTTATGTGACGAGTTGGAGACAAATTACGGTCTAAAACCAGGGCGTGACATGACTGTGTTGGAGAAGGTGGGTATTTTGTTGTACACATTAGCTTTGGGGATATCAAATCGAGACGTTTGTGAGAGATTTCAACGTTCCGGGGAAACAATCAGTCGAACAATACACGAGGTTCTAGATGCCATCACAGGAAGGTCAAGGGGGTACTCAGGACTTGCAAGGGATCTTCTACGACCACGTGACCCAACGTTTTCAAGCACACCTACACAGATTTTGGAAAATGAAAAGTATAGTTTTTTCGAGGTGTGGATTACAATTTCTAATAGTATGCACAATAGAATAGTTAGGCCTATAAGATTCATAAGTTTAACCACTATATGGTGATATGTGATCGTAATTACAGGGGTGCATAGGATGCATAGACGGAACACACATTGATGCAACGATCCCTTCAAAAGAGCAGTTGCCATATAGAGGAAGGAAGGGCACGTGTACCTTTAACGTCATGGCTGTATGCGACCTTGATATGTACTTTACATTTGTTTCTGCCGGATGGGAGGGTTCAGCTCATGATGCCCGTGTTCTCGATCATGCTCTTAAGACAAAATCATTCAACTTTCCCCATCCACCTGAAGGTATGACAATTTAGATCAACTTGGTTTTAGCTGTTAAATACATTAATAAGATAAAATGTACGTGATACTGCTGCTTCTAATTTAATGTAGGAAAATACTATTTGGTCGATAAAGGCTATCCAGACAGAAAAGGATACATGGTACCGTACTCTAAGGTGAAGTATCACCAATCCCAATTTGAAGGCGTTGCTCCTAAGAACTACAAAGAGGGATTTAATAGGGTTCATTCCGGCATTCGTAGTGCAATTGAACGTGCGTTTGGTGTTTTGAAGAAAAGATGGAAGATACTAATGGTGATTCCTAGCTATAGCATCGAGACACAAATTGACATTATATTGGCATGCTTCGCACTTCATAATTTTTGTCTACTGCATAAGGAGAACGACGAGTACTTTGACACGCTGGAGTCAAACCCTGCAGCTTACGAAGGACTATTCAATAGGGTTACAAGAGAAGAAGGTGATGATGCAAGTGTTGGTGGGATGGGTAGTGTTAGAGATGATATTGCACAAAGATTGTGGGAGAATGCCTACTTTTGATATATCGATTGTGTGATGGTATATGATTCACAACGATTTGTATTTTGGTTCAGCTCTTCGTATTGTGGCACTGGTGCAGCTTCCTTTATGTTTATGTATTGTGTGACAGCAAGCCTTAACAACCTTACTTCTGAATTTTTTTGAATAAGCTTTCTCTCTGGATTTTAGCCCAATTTTGACCAGCAAGCCTGTCTTTAAATGATTGACAGCAACTTCTATTTTTTGTGACAATTTGGGTTGCTTTACTTGGAGTAATGCTTGTAAAGGTATCCTAGAGTGTTCTGAATTGCTTCATTTTATGCAGAGAGTAATGTCCCCCTGAACAAGCTTTCCTCTACATTTTGGCTGAATTGATTCTGATCAAGCTCGCCTTTGATTCTGATCAAGCTTGCATTTGAACACAAGCTTGCCTTCTGATCAAGCAGGTGCTATATGGATATGCAAGATTTGATACTTGGCTACATAATGGGTGAAACTGCATATTCAATACAGCCAACTGAAGGGACAGTATACTTTGGAACCTCTGTAACTACAATATTTATCTGTATCCTTCAGGTCTTTTGTATAGAGTAAGTATATCAAGGTATTATTCTCACTTTAACGCAAAAAATGTGTGTATCATCCAGGTTTCTGCAGATCATGAATCTAGTCTCAAGCCCATTGATGTTCCAAGGGCATGGATATGAAATCTACCAGGAAGGACAGTAGACTTTGGAACCTCTGTAACAACAATATTTAAAGGTAGACAGAGCATTTGGCTTCAAACTTTTGGTGAACAGAAATATTACCAGGAAGGACAATAGACTTTGGAATTTACTTTTTCATTTAGTCTCTGAACTTCTCCTCTTAAAGTTTCGTTCAAAGCTATCAAAATATCAGAAAGAAAAGATGAAATAATAGCTCTTCATATATAGAAAACGAAGGCTGCATACACTGAAATTTTTCGGTTTGTTTCACATACCATCTTTGAGTGGTGCTTGTTGCTCTTGAGCTTGCAATTTTAACTTCAGTTCCCTGTTTTCAGCTGTCAGCACAGTTTTGTCTTTCTGCACCATACAATGTAGTCAAGTGTAGATTTCATACAGCTTATTTTGAGTGGTGCTTGTTGCTCTTAGCAGGACAGAGTTCTCATTTTTCTTAAAAACCAATGTCGTCAAGTGTAGATTTCATACAGCTTATTACAAGTGTCCATTCATGGATTTTTGCTTACCTGAAGCCCTGTGATTTGTGCAGAGAGGCCTGTTGTTTCTGCCTGTAGAGTCTGAACTTTCCTCTCTAGTTCGCTAGTATATCTTGTTCTCCTTTCCTTAGAACGTGCAGCAGATTGTCGATTTGAAATAATCCTGTATCCCAGTGGAGAAGAAATGTTCTTTTTAGAACACATATTCTAGAATGAATACAATTGAACAGTGCCACAACAAAAAACTGCCAAACTGAATTTCAACACATCAATTTTTTTCTTGACGGCTTTGATAAGCTTCAAATTTAAGTTTAGTGTAATATATGAATCAAAGACAGGAAAATTCAATTATATTCTTGCATGACAAGATGCTGAAGCAGAAATCCATCTCAACTTTCTGGCAAGAAGTAAGTAATATAACATAGAATATAATACTGCATCCAGTGAACCCGAAGCTTGACCAAAGCACCATTGCACTAAAATTTTCAACTGAAACATCAGCAAAATGACCCAGTGAGTCAACAATGGTCAACTCCCTTATAGAAATCGGTTTTGTTCATAAAGAGCTTCTAAGTCATTGTTTGTTGTTGAAAGAAACGATTACAAGCTGATTGGTGTGATTTCATTAAATTTCAGCAAGCAAAAATCAAGAAGACCAATCTTATTCCTACTACATAGATCAGGTTGAACTCCAGCCAGACTTTTGAAAAAAAAGGGGTTGGACTCGGTTTTCAATTGCTGGCTACAGTTGCTTGTATAACTATTCTGTGTTAGTTCAGTAGGTTTGTAACTGTTTCTTTGGCTGAAGCTGGCATCCCCTCTTGCTGATCCAATCCGTAACTCAATTGGCATCTCCTCTTGCTGTCTTGAAGCTGTAGCTGTTCAACTAGTCAGCAGGTTCTTTATTATGACAGCAAAAGAAATAAGACAGCAGTGAAAGACACTGTACGTTTAGCTTAGTAATCCACTATTCTGTTCAACTAGTCAATAGGTTTTTTTTCACAACAGCAAGAGCATTAACTCCCACTTTTGTATAATCAGCTCCTAATATGTAGGCTATTCTGTGTTATGACAGAATCTGTATATATGTGCTGTGTTGTGCCATCAAGCCTTAACTCCCAATTTTTCTTCTTATGACAGCAAGCATTAACTCCCATTTTTATTTTCTTGTGGCACATGCTAGGGAGACTGATTTGTGAAAAGCTCATACAGTAGCTAGTTAGGAAATGTCAATATAATAAATGGGAACCCACTATAAATTGTGAAATCCTTTATTGTACTCAATCACGTAAAACAGAATGGATTCCCCATCTAACTTCAAATGGAATGACCAAAACTCAATAGTATTGTTGGAGATTTGTGCTGAAGCAGATTCTAGGGAGACTGAGTTTGAGAGGGGTTCTTATAATTGGCTAACACTTGCTGCTGAATTTTGTAGGAGAAGTGGAACAAATGTTCCACCGGTGAGACTACGCAATAGGTTGTCTTTGCTGAAAAAGGAGTTCGACATTTGGAGAAGAATACTCAGTGCTTCCGGGGCTGCTCGTGACCCCGAGACAGGAGAGGTCATAATCCCGGATTCTTGGTTTGCTAATAACAAGACGGTTAGTTGTTTTTCACTTCCTATAACCTTATGTTCTTCGTATTATATTTCAAACGACATATATGTGCGTGTATAATGTAGGACTTTCCATGTTGTCAAATTTTCCGCCGGAAACAAATGAATGTGAACGTGGAGAAATGGTGTGCGGAAGTGTTTCTTTAGTATCGAAATCGTTAGTTGTTACGCATTTGTTTGTGTCTCATAATCCATGTAGTTGTAGGGCTTTTACGTGTTGTGAGGTTTGTCAGCTACCCCTTGTGGTTGATAGTTGGTGTTTTCAAAAGGGCATGTAATTATCCGGGTTGTTAGTACTTATGATGTGTTTGTGGTACTTCGGATGTATTCAAGGTACTTATTATCATGTGTTTGATTTAAATATTTTTAAGTGTTTATAAATATCAAGTGTTTGTATCAATTTCGGTAGTTTTAAATAGCAAACATCTGTAACACATGTTCAATGATACAAGCCGCAAAAAAGTTATGTCTTAACCAATGTTCAATGATACCTTGGTTTTAGTTCGAACAAGCCGCAAAAAAACATATGATGTTCAAAGTACACATGAGATGTTCAACTAGCGTTGTCTTAATCCTAAAACATAATATCATGAGCAACACACAATACAAGCAAAAGAGAAGCAACCAATAGGTATTTGTAGAGACGTCTTGCGGAAAGTGCGTGTTTTGTACCAATGATCTTGCATTGGTCGAGTTCAACTGAAAGACGAATGTTGGACACTTGTAGTGCAGTCTGGTGCTCGATCAAGCGGTTGATTTCTCCATTGCTTTGTTGGCTTGCCTCGTCTGCAAGTCGAATCTGTCGATGAGCTGTGTCAAGGTCATCTTGCACTCTTGCTAGTCGGTCCCTCAGATCACGTGCTATCTCTTGTATAGTTCTCACATCTGGATTGGAAGAATGCTCGTCTATCAACTCGTTATTGGTTATTTCAAGTAAATCCTTCAATGAAAAAGGACAATAGTAAGCATCACATAAGTAATAAATCATATGAAAATGTATTAGTGTTAATGATATTCATAAGTGACACATTCTTGTTTATCTCATAGTTATGCAAAAATAAACTGGGCAAAATTTGAAGTTACTCATATCAGTGCAGTCAAATTTCATTTCAGACAATTGAGTGTTCTTTGGGTTTGAAAGAGAGGGAAACAAGAAAACAAGAAAACAAATATATATATACACGATATTCCGGGTCTGTGGATCTACTAGTAGTAGATGAGCTCTCCGAACCCCAACCCCAAGATGCGTAGTAGCCATCAAATACGTGGTCGTTGTTGTCGAAATCCATGTCCTCTGTTGCAAAATATTAAACAGGTGGAGCATATTACAGTTCACAACAATTTTATAAATGCATTACAAAATCTAGCAAGGTTGATTATCATTTTCCTAAACTACTGTAATCTATCCAAGTTTAAACTATTGACTGTATCTTTCATTCTCAAGTGGAGCATATTGCAGTTCTAATGTGAACTTTAAAATATTAAGCACATCACATATTATTATTGTCAACTAAATTAAACTCAGAAGCAAGCATCACAAGTGTAAGAAAAATAACTCAGAAGCAAGAATGCCGGAACTGTAAGAAAATAAACTAAGAAAATTAACTCAGAAGGAAGCATAAGCATGTCACAACTGTATATGTAGTTGGGCATATACTAACTCCAGCCAATTGGAAGATACCCATGTCAAAATGCTATGCACAACACATATACTAACTCCAGCCAATTTTAAGAAATTAAGCTAAAAAGCAAGCCTAAAATCAACTTTTTAACTACTTTTGTGTAACACCAATGTATGTAAGAACATCGCTTCAGCTGTTAAGACCTTAAGGTATGTGTGTAATGTTCTTCAAACTGCAATTACAAGCAATTCACAAATGTATATGTGTAGTTTCCTCATTTAGCACCATTGATGGGAAATGGTCATTTACAATGAGGATAGAAACACAATAAGAAGAATTGAACAATGGTCATTTTCAATGAGAAAACAAAATCAACACACATACACCATAGCTGCAAGACAGAGAATCAACACACATACTCCAATCAGAAGAGGCAAACAATCTAAGGTCTCAAACAGATGATGCTGCACCCAAGGTCTCAAACAGATAATTCGAACCAAGTACCCATTCGTAATCCTTCTCACTTGTTATTAGACTAATGTATGAGTTCGAATCATGATAAATTCTTGCTGTACAACAATCACACATAAAACCATAGTTGCAAGACAGATTAGAGAATCAACAAAATCTGTTAAAGACAAAACTATTCTGAATGTTAAAAACTAAACACAATCCTATATCAACACCCAATCGAAACTAAACACAATCCTATATCAACACAATCCTATATCAACTGTAAATAATCCATAACACAATCTTGTTTTCCCATTTTCAATGGGAAAACAAAGTGAACAATGAAATTCAATATTCACAGAGATTACTCATGATTCACAGAGAGTACTCGAACAGAAGTGGAACAAATCGAAGAACAAATCGAAGATTACTCATGTTGTCAACACCCAATGGGAACAAACTTATGCAAGTTGTTTTCCCATTCTCAATAAATCCGGAATTCAAGTGAATCTTAAATACTCATGATTAACAGAGAATTCTCGAACAGGGAAAATCATCAATCAGAGTATTAGGGTTCACATACAAAAAATGAGAAACAGGGAAAATCGAAGATTTAGAGAATCGAAGAGAAGTCATACACGATAAGAGGACAGTAGAGATTACCGTCGATTGGCCAAAGAAAACAGGGAAAACGAAGATTCTTCTGCAAACAAGTTTCGTAAGTTGAAGGAAAGATAGGAGGAAGATGAAAGAACGAGAGATAAAAAAAACCCACTCATCAGCGAGAGTATTGTCTTCCAGGGGCATTTGGAGAATCGAAATTTTCATCCGCTCCATCAGCTCCCATAAGCTTACCCTGGGGAGCTGATGGAAACCCCAAAAATTTCAGCTATCATCAGCTACCTTCAGCTGCTTAAGCTTCTTTCAGCTGCGCCTCCCAAACACCCTGTAAATTTGCACAGTATAAAGCATCAGCTACTATAAGCTTCATAAGCTTGCATCAGCTGCCTCCCAAACAGGGCCTATAAAGTACTTACAACCAAAGTAACAATGCGGCTTCAAACCAACCCAATGTAGCAAGGGAGTTAGCGACTCATTACAAGGTAGCAAGACAATCTAAGTGGTTAATTTGTTGATTAACAAGACGATAAGATGGATCATTCTAGCAATCAACCAAGGATTATTTATACTTCAAAAGACACTAATTAGGAGTAAAGGGCCGGCCCAAAACAGCCACCTTAAATGCCATAAAGGTGGTGTAAACAGCCGGAGTAAAGCTTTTGGCGTTAAACCACAGGGGCGGCCTTCAGGAACCGCAGGGGTGGTTTAGGCAGAATCGGTTGATCTTCTTCAGAGCCGCTGGGGCGGCTACACAATTCCGTTGGGGCGGATCTTCAATGCACTTCAACGTCTGACCTTTCGCTTTCGTGGCGTTTTTGATGCCAAGCCGCCGGGGCGTCCCTATGTCAACGCAAGGGCGGTGACACAACCTCTTCGTCTTCCAGCTCCCATGTTGAGGCGCAGGAAGCGCCACAGTGGAAGGCGCAGGGGAGCTGGTCTTCGTTTCTTCAATGGAGGACACCGCAGGGACGCCAAGGAGTGGCGCAGGGGCGGTGACACGCTTCATGGTTGGCGCTGGTGAAGGCGCAGGGAGCGCTCCGATGTAAGGCGTCACACGCAGGGGTGGCTGCAAGGATCCGCTGGGGCGGTGAGGCAAACAGAAGCTTTGCTTCGTGATCAATCTTCACTCCTAAGTGCTTATAACTCCTTCTTTAGCTTCTTTTATTCTTCTTCTTCTGGAACAAGGAGTTAGTAGCATAAACCGACACTAATGCAATAAAAAGACTCTAAAAACTACCCTAATTGATAGTGATTCCATCACCTATCAAACTCCCCCATACTTAGACCTTTTACTCGTCCCGAGTAAAAACAAATGACATCAACTAGACTCAAAAACCTCAGGAAGTATGAGCAAGCAGAAAGACAATGAAAAACAAGAGAAAAGCCAAGAAAGAAAGAAGGAAAGAGAGGAAATGTGAGAAAAAGAAATACTACCATCCTTATTGCTCCAAGAGTAGGGGTGTAAATGGGGTGGGGATTCCCCGAAATTCGCGGGTATTACCCGTCATGGGGACGGGGATGGGGATTTTAAACGGGTACAGGGACGGGGATGGGAAAAATATTGATTACCCGCTTGGGGATGGGGACGGGGATGAAGATAGGGGTATCCGCCCCGCCCCCCGATTCGTACCCGAACCCGTTGGGGAACCCCGATGGGAATCCCTAACGGGTAACCCGATGGGAATCCCCGACGGGTAACCCATCGGAATCCCCGATGGGTAACCCGATAGGGATCCCCGACGGATAACCCGATGGGATCTCCGACGAGGAATCTATCGGGATACATAAATAAACAAATTGTATTTATATTAGACTTTCATTGTGGTTTCATGTTTAATTTAAAAATTATCGATGATTCCTAAAATTAAAACTATATAAACTTTTGTACTTTAAGACTACTCGTTCTTACTTACACAAAATGTATTTTAACTTTAAATATTAAATTGATAATAATATGTGTAAGTTATGCTAATTCTAACCTATATTAATTTGGTTTTCGATCATATGAGGATAACACCTCGTGAAATTTTTGAATACGTCGTGAACGCCAATCACGATGATCAAATGCAAATCGCACTACATGTCGTTGTGTTTTTAATGTGTCTTACTCTTTCACGTACATGATTTGATGTGAAACCTAAATTCTAAACCGTAAAATTAAAATGATAAAATAATATAACACTTTATATTGAGATCATAATCTAAATGTTTGAAAGACATAATTATTATAATTTGCACTAGTTTGTACTACAAGTCTCGATCGTACTTGAACGAATGAAACATAATATATATACACAATATATATATACTTTGATAAATTGAATAAAGTGATGTGTTAAACAACAAACTAAGTCACATCAACATTTCAATTAACAATGTATATTAATATAATATAAATTGACAGTTATCTTGTAATCACGAACTAAGAGTTAGTAAACTATATACACTTAAGACTTAATAGTATCATACTTGTACCTACTTACACAAAATATATTTTGAAAAAAATATGTGGATAACATTTCAATTAAAATGTATATTATATGCATAAATTATATACATGCTAATGATAACCAATATTAATTTTGTTTTGGATCATATAAGGATAACAAAATTTTTTGAATATGTCATAAATATCAAATCACGATGATCAAATGTATGACAAGCTAGATGTTGTGTTTTTTATTACGTGTGTATTAGTCTATCAAATACATGTTTTGTGGTGCAACCAAAATCATAAACCGTGAAATTAAATTGATAAAGTAATACAACACTTTATCTTGATATCGTAATCAAAATGTTAGTAAGATATAATTATTTTGGTTTACACTAGTTTGTACTACGAGTCTCGACCCTGCTTGAAAGAGCGAAACCTAATATATATGCTGTATAACTTTACTTTGGCAAGTTTTTTTATTTAAAAAAAAAATGAAGTTTTCTTCTTCTTTTTTACTCGTGTTTTTTTTATTTATATAGTAAAACAAAGTAACAATTTTCTATTTTATGGTCTAATTTTACATTTATTACCCGAGTTAATGTTTTTTCAAAATCCTAAAAGTTAAACGGGGATGGGGATACAGATTTTTACGGGGAAAACCCATAGAATTTTAAGATGGAGAAAATTAAACGGGGATGGGGAATCCCCGATGGGGACGAATATCCGACGAGGACGGGGATGGAGACAATTCTCAATACCCGAACGGGTATTGGGATGGGGACGGAGGGCGTTTTACTAAACGGGTATGGGGATGAATAGGGTACTCCCCGCCCCAAACCCGACCCATCGACATCCCTATCCAAGAGTGGCCTACCCGGACAACCTCCTTATGACTCCCCTTCTTGTGTCGCCAAAACGCCGGAAGGGAAACCTACGCTCGGTGTCGCTCATTTTGCCAAGGCGCCCTTTCGGGTTTTCACCTTGCCACTCTTATTCATTTCTCACTTTAACTCACATCCCTCAAGTCCAATTTTGCACCAACGGCGCCAAAATTTGACCGATGGTATTTCTTCGTCTTGTCAAGGCAAGTCGCCGCAGGGGCGGCTGCAAGGACCCGCGGGGGCGGTGGAGCAACAGAAGCTTTGCTTCGTGATCGATCTTCACTCCTAAGTGCTTATAACTCCTTCCTTAGCTTCTTTTGATCTTCTTCTTCTGGACCAAGGAGTTAGTAGCATAAACCGACACTAATGCAATAAAAAGACTCTAAAAACTACCCTAATTGATAGTGATTCCATCACCTATCAACCTTCTAATGCTATACTCTTGCCTTCCGATGAGCGAGAAGGTGATGGATTGGCCGTCCCTCTTCCTTGCCGCTTTGAAGCGGATTAGGAAGAACAAGCCAAGGGACATTGTTGGAGGTGGGGTGATCTCCTTGATCGCCTCACGTGTTATGGATCTTTCCAGCCTAGAGGATGGGTTGGAGGCGCCTCTCTACACAGAGGGGATGTTGAGGAGGTGCAAGCTCCTCCGACGGGACGGGGATAACCTATTTTGGATCTCCCTTGCAGATGGGAGCCACCTCATTTACCTCCCTCAGCCTTTACCATTCGGGGATGATCTCTTCGAGCTCTACATCCCGGCAGATCCCTTCGTACCGAGGAGGCCGCTAGTGGCCATTGTGGAGAGGCATTCTGCGAGCTCCAGTCGGGCCCACCATGAGGAGAACATGGCCATCCCCGAAGACGAGGAGATGCCTACTGCACCACCGGAGGAGGATCCGGATCTTGCGAGCCTACAGGCTCAGATGGCGGCCCTGACCACCCAGCATCAAGCATGGCAGACCGAGTACCAGCGGACCATGCTTGAGCAACAACAGAGCTGGCAGACGAGTTTTGCCACCTCCATGACCTCCCACTTCGACCAGGGGAAAGAGGCTTGGCAGACGGCCCAGCAGCAGCAGCTGAAGGCTCAGCAGTTGGCTTGGCAGGCCAGCTTTGAGACCTCTTTTGGCCGTCGGATGGAGGCGCAACAGACCCGCATCGATGACATCTACCGCCGGCAGGAGCACTTTTTGAGCCACTTCCCGTACCCACCAGAGGAGGGTCCGGATGGTCCAACAGAACCATCCCACTAGTGGTATCATTCTCTTTCTCTTTCCCACATTTATCTTTGCTTCATTTCCACTTTGAGGGCAAAGTGTACTTCAAGTATGGGGGAGGGACATATCATTGCATGTATAGTTGTTTTGAGTATGTTTGAGTTGTGTTTTTGTAGTTGTAAATTCAGTTGAAATTCAGTTAAAAAAAAGAGAGAGAAGAAAAAGCCAAAGAAAATGAAAAAAAAGGCCTGAAAAATCCTTGGATAAACCAAAAACCCGAAAGGGCGGTTTAGGAAAAAAGAAGGTAGTCCGACCAACCTTAGGTTGGTGAAAAATTGGACTTGATGGATGTGAGTTCAAAGTGAGATCATCAAAGAAAAGAAGAAGAGTGGCAAGGTGAAAACCCAAAAGGGCACCTTGGCAAAATGAGCGGCACCGAGTGCAGGTTCCCTTTTCGACGTTTGGCGACATAAGGAGGGGAGTTATAAGGAGGTTGTCCGGGTAGGTCACTCTTGGAGCAATAAGGATGGTAGTTTCTCACCTTTTTCTCACATTTTCTCTCTTCCTTCTTTCTTTCTTGGCTTTTCTTTTGTTTTCATTGTCTTTTCTGCTTGCCCATGCTTCCTGAGGCCTTTGAGTCTAGTTTGTTGTCATACGTTTTACTCGGGACGAGTAAAATGTCTAAGTATGGGGGAGTTTGATAGGTGATGGAATCACTATCATTTAGGATAGTTTTTAGAGTCTTTTTATTGCATTAGTGTCGGTTTATGCTACTAACTCCTTGGTCCAGAAGAAGAAGACTAAAAGAAGATAAAGAAGGAGTTATAAGCACTTAGGAGTGAAGATCGTTCACGAAGCAAAGCTTCTGTTGCTTCACCGCCCCTGCGGAGCCTTGTCACCGCCCCTGCGGATGACACCACACTCCGAGTGCCCCTTGCGCCTTCGCCAGCCTCAGCCACGAAGACTGTCACCGCACCTGTGTCAACCCTTGGCGCCCCTGCGGTGACTTGCCCTGAAGAAGCGAAGACCAGCGCCCAAGCGCCTTCCCCTGCGCCTCTGCCTGCGCCTCAACCTGGGAGCTAGAAGATGAAGAGTCAGTGTCACCGCCCCTGCATCGACACTAAAACGCCCCGGCGGCTTGGCATCAGAAACGACAAGAAGTTGAAGAGTAAGACGTTTGAAGAGCATTAAAGATCCGCCCCTGCGGAATTTTCTAGCCGCCCCTGCGGCCATGAAGAAGATCAAGCGTTTTTGCCTTCACTGTCCCTGCGGAGTTGAAGGCCGCCCCTGCGGTTCAACGAAAGAAGTTTTACTCCGGCTGTTTACACCATCTTTATGGCATTAAAGGTGATTGTTTTGGGCCGGCCATTTACTCCTATTTAGTGTCTTTTGTAGTATAAATAGTCCTTAGTTGATTGCTAGAATGATCGACTTATCATCCAATGTAGAATTCACTTTTCCATTAAAACTTTCTTGCTACCTTTGTAATGAGTTGCTAACTCTCTTGCTACATTGGGTTGGTTTGAAGTTGCATTGTTACCTTGGTTGTAAGTTCTTTCTAATATAAGTTTTCATTCAGTAATTCTTTGTGTTTCCTTGATCTTCATTGTCTAATTGCATGTTTTACTATTACTTGAGATTGATCACCTTAGGTCCTAAAGTGAATGCAAAGAACTAGGACTAATAGATTTCGGGTCCGCGTCTTTAATCTAGTAGTAAACTTTAAGTAATAACGGGTTGTAATTGCTTAAAGTAAAGGAACACAAATATAAAGATAAGTTTAACGGTTTTAATCTTTTCTTTATATCCCTTAGTCTTTGTTTGAAAGCTAACTTGTTATTTGTTATTGTAGGTTTACGGAACACTAACCTTTTAAGTTGTGTTGATGTCGGTTGACTCAACACATATATATGATCGAGACGGGATATTACTTGAAAACTTGTAAAAGGAACTCACCTAAGTAGCAATCGCATGCTTAGAATCAACCTAGTGTAGATTCAACCATCATTGTCTTACTTGTTGCGTTATTTGTTTTCATAAGTTTTGTGTGCATCAATTCAACCAACCCCCCCCCCCTTGTTACTTGTTTCTATAATCAATAATTGAATTTAATAAAAATACCAAACTCTCTTGGGTTCGACCCTTACTTAACCACTATACTCATTTTAGTGCTAAGTCGGGATTAATTTTGATAAGATAAAAACGACCTCTAGAATAGAGTCTTGTCAAAACCCTAGATTTTATCCCTACAAATATCGGGGAGCCTTCAACATTGAAGGGAGGCAAAAATCTCCAAAAGACCTGGGACAATTGATAACGTGATTTATGACGTTAGTATAGGCATACATTTAGATAGTTTTTCCCGTTATTCATGCACGGTTTGACATTAGTTCACGACGTTTACACTCATTTCATGCATATTTCTAGAAAAGACGTCTACACAAGCTTTTGTCGGTTTTGTAGGTGTTTCGGGGATCTTTTGGACATTAATCGATACATTCGAGGGTCAAGCCTCATGGTGGTACACATCCAAGGCTTTGAAGGAACATAAATGGAGCAATGAAGGACACAAGGACCCTTATTGGTGCAACCAATGGAACAACTCATGGCTAGATGATCATAACAAGTCTCTGTTGAAAAAAATCGACCTACACTCAGGAAAATCGGTCGATTTATTTTACTGGGTCGATTTTTTGCCTTTGACAGCTTAAGCCACGTGTCCCACGATCTCTTTGTCCGGCCTTGCTCTTGGTGGAGAATATAAGTGGGCCTGCAAGTTGTTGCTGAGGGCTATCTCCATTCTCTCCCTCTCCCACATCCTCTAGCATCTTTCCAAAAGACTCTCCCAATTGGGAGCTCTCATCAAGACACCCTTGTGGGTGTTCTTGAGGGAGATTAGTGTAGATTTCAATTTCGTAGTGAGAATCGAGTGATTTTTGTGAAGAAGCTTGTTGAAGGTTGTAAGATCTGACTTGGAGCTACATTTGGTGTGTTGAAAGACTTGTTTTGAGCTCAAATCCAGCTAAGTTTCATTTCTTTCATTTCCTTACTTCATCTTCTTGCTATGGATTCCATGTGTGCTTGTATGATGATTTTAGATCTTGAAATGCATGTTGTTGGCTAGTTTGTGGTGAATCTGGAGTGATGGATTGATGGTTATTGCTTGGGTGATGATAGAATGGACTTATATGTTAGTTTAGGATGATTTGTATGCACAAAACCTAACTCAGACATGAAAATCGACCTGTTCTTCATAGTAAATCGGCCGATTTTTACTATGATCCACCCGATTTTTCCTTCTGTTGCTCTTTAATTGATGAATCTGTATGTTAGAATGTTAGATTGTTGAAATCCTAGTGTTTGTTGAGCTTAATTTAGCTTAGGATCACCTAATGCTATCAACCTAAGTGAGGGAAGAGATCTACCCGATGATTTCCGATCTTAGATACCTAAGATGATGAATCCTAGGTAGTAGTGAGCCTCACAAGCCGCTATTGGATTGAGTGTGCTAGGATTATTGCTTGAGACTTACCTTTTCCGAGACTTACCCGGTAAGGAGAGGTTTGCCCCTTAAGTAGTGTCTGGTTTGTGTAGAATTCCCAACTTTACCTCCTTGAGACTTACCCGGTAATAGGAGTTTGGTGCGGGATTAGTGAAGTGAGAGACCTACCCGGTAATTGCTTCCATTAGTGAAACACCCTTTCCCAACATCGCAGCTTTGTCCTTAGAATCTTTAGAACCTTGAGTCCAATGCCATAACCGGGACTTCCAAACTCTAGAATCCACTTTGTTACTTCCATTCTCCTATCTTTTGTGTTAGTGTGTGTTTGTGTTGCTTGATTGTGTTCATATACTTGTGATCTTTGTTTGATCACCCAAAACCCTCCAAAAACATTGTGTTTTCCATTTTCTTTATTCCTCATCTTATCTTAGTCTAGATTTACACTATCTTTCATCATTGAATGACTTGATTTCACCTCAGTCCTTGTGTTTGACCTCGGAATACTTTCCTTTCTACAAAACGACCCGTACACTGCGGGTTTCGCTAGGTAGTTTAGGATTTTAGTTCGAGTTTATAAATGTAAAGCTTTTTGTGCTATTTCCTAGCGTAACAAGCTTTTGGCGCCGTTGTCGGGGACTAGGTCTAGATTAAGTCATTTGATTTTGATTGCTTTTAGTGTTTATCTTTCTTGTTACTTTTGATCTTGTGTTGTTTTTGTCTTTGCCTTTTCATGTTTGCCATGGACGGATTGTACTTCCAAGACGACCTTGATGACATGGAGTATGAGGAGTGGATGGAAAGCCAAGATCTAGGACCTCTCCATGATGAGTTTGAGTATTGGGAGGAGTTTAATGCCTATCATGAGTCCCATGATCAAGCTCACATGACTACATTGCCTTATGTGGAACCTCACCATTAACATCACAATGATCGATTGGAGTCAATGCTAGAAGAAATGTTGAGGAAGATGGATAATCTAGAAAGCAACCTTTCTTCCATTTCGAGTGCACATGTGGTGCTTGAAGCGGAAGTATTTCAACAAGAGGAGGTTCACCATGAGGAGATCCAAGAATTACCCGATTCAACCATAACCAATAGAGACCTTGAGGAAGAATTGAATGAAGCTCGGAAGCAATTGTGGCTAAGGAATTTGGCCCTAGAGGATGCAAGAAGATTGAATGTCGAGAGAGAAGAACAAATGAGGAGGGAGATTGAGGAGATTAGGCATGCTCTTATGATAGGAGATCCTACCATCCTTCAAGGCTTACCTCTACCTCCTTCACCTTTGGAGGAGTGCAATGAAGTATTCTCACCCCCGGACATCCTTGCCATCAACCCCGGAACCACACTTGAAGAGCTCATGAGGGAGAGCCCTAAGCTAACTTCAACTCCTTCCAATCCCTCCTTGCTTGCCCGGAGTAGACCCGAAGATTGGAGTCCCTTTCCTAAGGAGTCTCTCATGTTGAATGATGGAAGCAAGCATGATGGATCCATGGTCGTTATGAAGCACTTCAATGAAGAATTCCTTCCAAGAACCGGCCTTCTTTGGATCATAGAGGATGAGGATGGCAAGCATCTCACCGGTGTGACCGTGGAGTACCAATTGTCTAAGTATGGGGTGGCACCTATGGTTGCAACACCATACTATCATCAAGGGAGCGGTGATGACGGAGTCTACTACTCACCGGTGAAGAGAAAACTTAAGGCTTATTTGGGCATCAAGTGGCCCTTGCTTGTCATCATGGATGCCGGAAAGCGATGGTTGCTTGGACTCCTCAAGCAAACCATGGTATTCGAGGTGGATTGACACATCCTCTGAGTTTGGTCAAGCTAATGACCTAAAAGAAGCGCTTCTTGGGAGGCAACCCAAGGGTAACAACTCTTTCCCTTTTCTCTTTCGTCTTCATTTTTGTTTTGTTTTTGGTGTGCTTTGTTTTTCTTTTGTGTTTTTGGGTGCTAGATCTTGTTGTTGTCATGTGTGATGAGATGCTGGAGGTCATGTGAAAACCTCATGGAACTGTTGAGAAGAAGGTGCAAGATCCGAGCACATGGACAAGGAAGAAAGCACCCAGGAAAATCGGACTGATCTTCAACAAAATCGGCCGGTTTTCCAGGGTAGCTGGTCCGATTTTTCCTCTGTAAAGGAAAGTGATGATCTCCAATCAAGCATGGGTGGAGCGGACGTGGAACTTGGACGGCTTGCGGTGCCAAGCGCGGGTTCCGACACCATAATGAACATCAAGAGCTCTCTACCATCCTTGATCGATCATCCACCATCATCATTCGATGTGAACCGAAATACCAAAGCATCACCAATCTTACATTGTGAGGACTCTCTTTCACTTCTTTATTTAGTTTCCACATTGGGGACAATGTGTTTCTAAGTATGGGGTGGGGTTTTCATGATCACTTGCATGATTAGCATCTAGGATAGTTTAATATTGTCACATGTTTCATTATGTCTTGCATTGTACATACATATTTCGAAAAATCCAAAAAAATCAGAAAATTTTTAAAATTTTAGTGTTTCTAAAGCTTGGGAATGACCCTTATGATGAAATTGTCTTGTGAATTGGCTATGGATGGCCTTATGTGTTGAATAGATGAATGCATATGTGGACTTGAAGTACTTATCTTGATTCCCATGAATGATTTGTGAATGAATGTTTGCCTTGATTGAATTGAGGATTGAAAGTCGAAATTGCATGCTAGTTCTTGCACATCAATTAGGAGTGATTAAGGCAATTCATCTTCCTCTACTTCTCATCTTGATCATGTTGCTTGAGCACCTCAATTGAGATAAATTTGACCTCTTTTGACCCATCCGGGAATAGGAGCATGATAGTGTGTTGATGTGTGTGAAAGGCAAGTGTGGGGTGAAGTTGTTGATGAAAGAATGTTGTGAATGAAATGCTGAAATTGTTGTGAAAGTGTAGACAAAATATAGGTTTGGGGACATTGGTTTAAATGACAAGTAACTCGGTACACTTCACATAATCGGGTGTTGGTGCCTTGCCAAAGTCAAATAAACCGATAGTCTTAACGAGCTTTGGTATATGTGCCCGGTGTGGATGCACCTCGAAAAAAATAGAAAAAGCCCGAGGACGGCTAATCACCAAGGTTTCGGCTTTTGTACACCAATGCCATTGTCTCAAAAATAAAAGAAAAGAAAGAAAATAAAATGAAGAAAAATATACGCTTGAGGGAAGTTGATAAGAAATATGAAGTTGTGGTTGTTTAGTTCCTTTCCCGGATTAGCATCACATAGCCTAGAAAATTCCCGCCTAATCACAACGTTTCTTGGCCTTCTATTTCACAAGTCCTTATGACCTACTTACATGTGTGTAAGACTTAGTGATCTGGATTAGACATACTCATGATCATCTTGACTTCTTCATTTTCACCTCTCATGCATGCTTTCTAGTTAAGTGTAATTGTCTTTCCATGCCTTCATTCATTTTATGCATATTGCTTGTCCATTGCTATGAAACATGACTATGAAGGTGATCCAATGTTAGAAGCACAATTCCAAAAAGATTTTGTTGTTTTTCTGCATGCATAAATCACGTCATCTCCTAGTCTATAGTTGGGTCTTGCTCGGGGACGAGCAAATCTTAAGTATGGGGTATTTTGATAACGTGATTTATGACGTTAGTATAGGCATACATTTAGATAGTTTTTCCCGTTATTCATGCACGGTTTGACATTAGTTCACGACGTTTACACTCATTTCATGCATATTTCTAGAAAAGACGTCTACACGAGCTTTTGTTGGTTTTGTAGGTGTTTCGGGGATCTTTTGGACATTAATCGATACATTCGAGGGTCAAGCCTCATGGTGGTACACATCCAAGGCTTTGAAGGAACATAAATGGAGCAATGAAGGACACAAGGACCCTTATTAGTGCAACCAATGGAACAACTCATGGCTAGATGATCATAACAAGTCTCTGTTGAAGAAAATCGACCTACACTCAGGAAAGTCGGCCGATTGATTTTACTGGGTCGATTTTTTGCCTTTGACAGCTTAAGCCACGTGTCCCACGATATCTTTGTCCGGCCTTGCTCTTGGTGGAGAATATAAGTGGGCCTGCAAGTTGTTGCTGAGGGCTGTCTCCATTCTCTCCCTCTCCCACATCCTCTAGCATCTTTCCAAAAGACTCCCAATTGGGAGCTCTCTTCAAGACACCCTTGTGGGTGTTCTTGAGGGAGATTAGTGTAGATCTCAATTTCGTAGTGAGAATCGAGTGATTTTTGTGAAGAAGCTTGTTGAAGGTTGTAAGATCTGACTTGGAGCTACATTTGGTGTGTTGAAAGACTTGTTTTGAGCTCAAATCCAGCTAAGTTTCATTGCTTTCATTTCCTTACTTCATCTTCTTGCTATGGATTCCATGTGTGCTTGTATGATGATTTTAGATCTTGAAATGCATGTTGTTGGCTAGTTTGTGGTGATTCTGGAGTGATGGATTGATGGTTATTGCTTGGGTGATGATAGAATGGACTTATATGTTAGTTTAGGATGATTTGTATGCACAAAACCTAACTCAGACATGAAAATCGACCTGTTCTTCATAGTAAATCGGCCGATTTTTACTATGATCCACCCGATTTTTCCTTCTGTTGCTCTTTAATTGATGAATCTGTATGTTAGGATGTTAGATTGTTGAAATCCTAGTGTTTGTTGAGCTTAATTTAGCTTAGGATCACCTAATGCTATCAACCTAAGTGAGGGAAGAGATCTACCCGATGATTTCCGATCTTTGATACTTAAGATGATGAATCCTAGGTAGTAGTGAGCCTCACAAGCCGCTATTGGATTGAGTGTGCTAGGATTATTGCTTGAGACTTACCTTTTCCGAGACTTACCCGGTAAGGAGAGGTTTGCCCCTTAAGTAGTGTCCGGTTTGTGTAGAATTCCCAACTTTACCTCCTTGAGTCTTACCCGGTAATAGGAGTTTGGTGCGGGATTAGTGAAGTGAGAGACCTACCCGGTAATTGCTTCCATTAGTGAAACACCCTTTCCCAACATCGCAGCTTTGTCCTTAGAATCTTTAGAACCTTGAGTCCAATGCCATAACCGGGACTTCCAAACTCTAGGATCCGCTTTGTTACTTCCATTCTCCTATCTTTTGTGTTAGTGTGTGTTTGTGTTGCTTGATTGTGTTCATATACTTGTGATCTTTGTTTGATCACCCAAAACCCTCCAAAAACATTGTGTTTTCCATTTTCTTTATTCCTCATCTTATCTTAGTCTAGATTTACACTATCTTTGATCATTGAATGACTTGATTTCACCTCAGTCCTTGTGTTCGACCTCGGAATACTTTCCTTTCTACAAAACGACCCGTACACTGCGGGTTTCGCTAGGTAGTTTAGGATTTTAGTTCGAGTTTATAAATGTAAAGCTTTTTGTGCTATTTCCTAGCGTAACAACAATGACAGCCCCAGGACTTGGAGCCCCGACGTCAGGGAGAAGTTGACACCTTCGCTTACGAATTCGCTGAGAGCTTCATTGACGGCGGCCTTAGGGTTTCATTTTGATCTTGAGGATTGGAGATTTGTTAAAGACGTGATTTTTGAGAGATTGTGTACTTCGGGATATTCTAGGGTTTTCATTGAAGGACGGATTGACATCCCGTTCTTTGTGGTTTCTCTAGATCATTGTTAGGATTTTTGTTCCTACTTTTCTAAATTCATAAACATACTTTTGTTATTCGGATTCGAGATTTACTTTGAGTTATTATTGAGTTTTCGAGGGTTTTCATCTTTCATTCTTCTTAATTTGATTATTGATATCATAATGATAATTATTGGCTAAAACCCTTTAGCAATTCTAAGGTGAAGGGTTGATAGTTGTGGCTTAGATGATGATAGATCGATCATAATTTGATTGGACCCTGAGAGTGTGAAAAAAACTCGTCGACACCCTAAATTACGGGTTGTTCTTGAGTTCCATGGCCGTGGAATCTCAAGATCTAGCCGTGATTTTATCTGTTTTACGACCTTTGCTTTTGCTTTAATCCAAAGTTAAAGATTTACTTTAACCTAGCCTTGGCTTGCCTAATCTAGGTAGTAGTGAGACTCAACATCCTCTATTTCAGTTTCGAGTGTCACAACCTTAACCGTTTTGGCTTGTATTTGATTCATTGGGTTTGAGCATGGGTATTTGAGATTAATTCTTGTCTTTTGATCCTTTGTATATTGCAGCCTCAACAACCTTTATAGAGAGTGTCCTTGGGTGAGATATATAGGGTTTTGGAACTTCACCGTACATTACCTTACTTTAGTATACCTTTGCAATTCTCAACTTTGTCCTTATATGTATAGAATATCTTGAATCGATTGCCACAATTGGATACCTGGATCTTTAGGGTTGCTGTTTTCCCCAATATTTGCAAAGCTTTTATATTATTACTTGCTCGATATTATCGAAACTGAACTTGACTCCCTAAATCCCTGAGTTCGATACTCTGGAATACTTGCTTGACTACGTCGATCCGTACATTGCCGGTCCGCTTGCTTTTGTTTAAGTTTAATAATTAAAATTTATTTGCACGCACGCTTTTGGGCGAACACTCCGTAGTCACCGTCACTATCCTCTTGCCGATGTCGAGAACTGCCTGATGTCGATCCATCCAATACATGCCCAAAATGACCTCTTCATGTACTAAGTACATGACGAAGAAGTCAGTTGGCCAATCGCGACCTCCCAATCTAATAGGGCAATCCGAACCTCTCGTGTACCTCTAATCTTACCCCATCGGGTAATCCTATAAAGAAGGGTCTCCCCTCTACGGTAACTAAGGCCAACCTATCTACACATGCATCAGATATAAAAGAATGCGTAGCACCGGTATCGAAAAGAACTCTCATAGGAAAACCATTAATGTGAATGGTACATGTGGTCGCTGGAGTTGCTTGTTCCTCTACACTCCTCAGCTCATAAACTCTGGCTGAAGCATCTTTGGTGTCTGAAGTGCCACCGACTCGTCCTCTACCTCTCCCTTGTCCCTGAGTGGAACCCTGCGGAGAGGTAAAACCAGAAGCTCTCTGTTGTTGTTGTTATTGCTGATACTGAGGTCTCTGCTCATCTCCTACAACGTTGGCAGGTGAAGAACCCTACTGTGATAGTGTCTTGCCCTGACGGCAAAAAGCAACTCTATGCCCGGGCTTGCCATAAGAAAAGCAAGTCAATGTTGTCTTCTTACAATCAACTCTCATACGACCGACAACTCCGTAGTTATAACACTTCCGTGCTCTGTCGGAACTCTGCACAGTTTGTTGGAAACCAAATCCCAATGCTCCAACTCCAACACTGGCTAGTTCGGTCCTTTGTCTCTTTTCAGGACCTCCCATCTGAGAAGCCTTCTTGGAACCCGGTCGATCCCTGATCATACTCCTTATCGACTCCAAAACGGAAACATGGTCTATCCAAAGCTCAACCTCTAGTCATGCTTCATCCCGAACTCTGACATTTTCAGCTGACTCACGGGTACTGGCGGTGTTGGGGCAGGTCCTCCAATCTTGATAGCCTCCTCGGCTGCCTACACGTAGTCGTGATATACAAATACTCCGATAGACACTCGATCGGACTCAGTCGATTGTTCTCTCTGTGCGCCGGACCTAGCAGCGGTCTCATTCCCTGCTTCAGGAATAACACTCTCCGCAACTTCTTTGGCAAACGCCTCTGCGATGGGCGGGCCAACAACAGGGGCTTGGCCCCGACCTTTGGCTAGTGGAGGTCTTCCTGCAAGTCCTTGTCCGCGGAGTACAGGTGGAAGAGGTGGTCGACCCTTTCCTTGCCCTATAGCAACTATAGCTCTAGTATGCGTCATCTACGATAGGGATATATATATATATATAAGGCCATACTAAAAACTACTACAAAAATCCAACAAAAGCACATAAAAAGCCAACATATAAGGAATACTAGATTGTTGAGATCCGTGGAGGTAGTGATGGTCGCCCGTACATCTATCCCAGACCGACAAGTTTAAAACAAAAATTCCTCTTTTAAATACGTAGACCCCTTGCGGGTTCTGTTTATTTATCTATTCGACCTTTAGAAGATTGCGAGTGCCATTGTTGTAAACTCAGAGCTCTGATACTATATTGTAACACCTCAAGTTCTAGGAACTCGAAACGTTACGGGCTAGGACCTCACAATGGGTCCTGACCCTCAGAGTAACAACAATAACATCGGCTCTTACAATTAAGAACAAATAAATGAAAACCAAAACTGTTATAAAAACCAACGGAACAACAAGGGAAGCGTCAAAGACTCGCTGTCGAGTTCAAAACAAAAGGAAAGAACAACAACATAAATATAAACCCGATCCCATCCTATAATGTACGGGAACCCCGACTGACCACATCGTCCAGATCACTCAGCAGCATCTCTAACCTGCATGGCATCTACAACATCGGTATAAACCATTAGCTAACATTCTATATATCAAAAAGATGGTAAAGGCAGAAACACACATAAGGTGATATAAACATAGAGCATGCACGCATTCAACCGGTTATTATCTTTCATTAAGTTAATCCCTTTACTAATTCAACTTATGTTGTCACACGAGAATCACTATGATCTCGCCTCTGTCCCCTTTCAGTAACAAGAATAGAGTGGATGCATCTCTCAGTCATCTGCTGGACTGGTAGCAAGAGCACCTCCCAGTTTCCCCATTTTGAATTGGGCAAGCGGTCACCACCCAGTTATAATACACTTGGGTCAATTAAGGTATAAAAGGTCAATCTTATTCCAATTATCCGTTATAACGATGAACAACCACACAACACAACCAATACAATCAAACTAATATACGGAACGCATCTAAGTCCAAGGGACTTACCTAACTCGAAGATAAACTCAAGAATTGGCTAACTACTTAGTTTCCCGAAGGAAAGGATAGATGCCTGCTCAGACAAGGTATCACGAATCAGAAATTGTATGAATGCTAGAAGTCTACATACTTCTAGTCTCAATGATCTCTAATAGATCTACTGCAGCGTGCTAGAAGTTCCCTACTTCTAGTCTCAATGATCGCTAATTGATCTCAACATGCTAGGAGAAGGATTTCTAGTCTCAAGGTTCACAAGGAACATCATCAATAACACAACTCAAGGGCATAACCAACTCATGGGATCAACAAGCCACTAACTAGCATTCACACTAATCATCTAGGTCCAGCCTAGCATGATCTAGCATAAGGAACGGGCAAAGGAAGCAACTCACCAAAGATGGGAGTCACTATTGGTAAACCGCGGGGGCAGTCAGACAGAGGCGTGGGGGCGGTGAAGCTTGCAGCCGTGGGGGCGGGAAGATCCAGGCACGGGGGTGGTTTCTGCACAAAAATTGCATCTTCTCTTTTGACAGCACGAACTCAACAAGGGATCAAAGATCAATTCTTTCAATCCATACACACATCAACACTCAATTGTAAGACCCCAGTCTTTCGTCTTCACCACCCCCGCGGTGAAGTGTGCCGCCTCTGCGGAAAGTCACACCCGCGACAGGGTCAGCTGCCCCTGCGGCTGACTATAGATTGCGCCCAATATTTCTTTCGTTCGTTTTATCTTCTTTCCATAGATAGAAGATTCGATCTTCTATCTTATGAGCCGGCTTTCTTATCTTCTTCCTAACCCTAGACGCCCTTTCCATCCAGTTTTTCCGCCTCTTCTATATATTCCCGTCTTTTCTTCTTTTTCTTGTTTCTTGCTTACGCTTTTCTCCAACCTTGAAGCTGCAGCCGTCTCCCTTGCTTCCTATGATCTTACTGAACGTGTAAGTCTTCTCCTCTGAGTTCTTCATCACGTTCATACAGTTGTTGTATGCCTTTTTCTTCTGTTTCATTTTCTTCTTTCATTATTCCTTTTCTTCTTCTCCAAGAATCAAGTTTGAAACTTGTTGCATCCCCGTTGTTGATGTGTTGTTGTTCTCAGGCTCTTTTGGTTGAATCTTGACGTGGTTGGATCAAAGGTTCGAGCTTTGGATCCCTTGCTGAGAGTTATGTCCAAAAGAAACCCCGATAGCGTCTTTTGTTGAGAATCCGCCCCCGCACCTGCACAGAGCCGCCCCTGCGGATTTCCTCCCTGCCTCCCCTGCGCCTTTACCCAGTTGCCCCTGCGGTTTCTTCTATAGTAACTCCCGTTCTTGTGAGTTACTCCTTCCTTGCTTTCCTCGTTCCTTTCCTTGTTCCTTCTGGATGTTCCTTGACCCCTGAGTATGTTGTAAGACTAAGCTTTAGTCCTTATCTTGTGGAGATCTCTTAGAGATCATTGAGACTAGAAGTTATAGACTTCTAGCAGCCGTTTCGTTCCTGATTTGTGATGCTTGTGTGAACAGGATTTCCTTGCTCCTTTCCTGAGGAAAACTAAGCCGTTCTCTGAGTTGTTTACTGAGCTTTTAGATTACCTTCATTCCGTATATTGGTTTGAGTGTTTTGGCTTATTTGTGTTGTTTATCATGTTATAACGGATAACCGGAATAGGATTCACCCTTTATAACCTTAACTGGCCCAAGTGTATGATAACCGAGCGGTGACCACATGTCTAGTTCTACAGGAGACTAGAATGTGCTCTTGCAACCCAAGCCCGTAGGTAACGGATATATTCCTATTGGTAAACGGAAGCGGATGCGAGTTTCGGGAGATTATCGTTTGACAAAAGAAGTTTAATTAGTAATGGATAACGTAATGAAAGATAATAACCGGGTGTGTGTGAGCATTCTATATGTTTACTTTACCTTATGTGTGTTTGTGCCTTTACGTTCTTTCTGATATCTAGAATGTTAGCTAACGGTTTATACCGATGTTGTAGATGTTCCACGGGTTCAGGATGTTGTTGAGTGATCCGGATGGTGTGGTTAGCCGGGGTTCCTGTACATTATAGGACTGGATCGGGTTTATGTTTATGTTGTTGCTTTCCCTTTTGTATTTAACTCGGTTGCGAGTCTTTTACGTTTCCTTTATTTTAAACCTTTGGTTTCATATTGAGTTTTGGTTTTCCTTCGTCTATGCCTTGTTGTAAGATTCGTTGTGTTGTTGCTACTTTGAGGGTCGTGACCCATTGTGAGGTCCTAGTCCGTAACACTTCGAGTTCCCAAAACTTGGGGTGTTACATCAAATGAAGAGTCTAGAAACACAACTCATCATCAACGAAGGATAAACAAGAATCAAGAGTCAATCTTGAGTCATGTGAAGAAGAAGAAGAAGAAGAAGAAAAAGAAGAGGAAAAGAGAAGGAGAAGGAAGAAGCATGCAGCTTCAAGAACGTAAGGGAGATCAAAGGGAAGAATAACTTACACGTTTTGTAGAAGATCACAAGGGAAAGGTTGCAGCTTTGCTCAAGGTTGAAGAAAATGTAAGCAAGAAACGGAAAAAGGAAGAGACGGCGGGAATATAAAAGGGACAGTTGGGAAAAGATCAAGGAAGGTCAGCTTAGGGTTAGAAGGTAGAAGGAAGACGGACCAAAAGCCCATAGATAGGATAAGATAGGAAAAAGACAAAGATAGAACAACTCGTAAGCGAGCTGAGCCTAGCCGCACCTGCGGCTAGGCCGTGCCGTGATCGTAGTAGCGAGGTTGAGCAGCACCTGCGGCTCCCCTTCACCGCGGGGGCGGTGAAGGCCAAAAACGGGGCTTTACAAATCTCGCATCCGACATCACCCTCACATCGGTACTCATGTTCATTTTGAAATATGCATTTGGTTGCTCTCTATATGTCAATTTCTATTGATTTGTTGCACTATTATGTACCCTTTATCAAGTTGCATGCACTATAGATGAAAAACATTTGATAATTAATTTCATGATTCTTTATTTGTTTTGTATAATACCAACCTGTACTTTGTTATGACAATGAGTTAGAGAGTACCATGATATCATTGTGAGTGGGATATTATGCTTGTTCTTTTTTCTTGTGTAATTGATATTTTATCATATTATATGAGATAGTTCAGTGGAACAACACACTTTGGTTCTCCTGATGGGTGCATTAACTCTACCATTCTTTCTATCATGGTTGATTTCTTATTGATTATGTTGTTCTACAATATAATCATATTTGATGATATGATTCATCATTTGAGCTTCTACTATTGTCTTTTATTTGAAAATATTTTATAAAATTATAGACTACTTATGAGGTTTGTAAATTCCCCTCTCTTTATTTTGTAGATGTCGTGCAGGGTTATGCTTTGGAGGCGGATGAAGATGAAGATGATGAATTTGCACAACTAGCAAAAAGGTTACTGTCACTTGACCGAGTATTCTCATGTTTAAGAAATACCATGTTCTTGTTCCTATCTTATGGCACATTCAACATATGAATTATGTTATCAATTATTTCACAATTCCTTGCATTGTGTCCTTATTTGGTTTCCAATGTAATTGTATGCTTGAGCTAGATAGAAATTTTGAAATCGTGTCCACGTGTTCATCATGAACATCTCATGAACCTGAATATGTATTATCAGAGGATAGTACAAAGTTACCATGAGGACAAACTGTCGATGCTCTATAATTACATTGACATTGATGTGTTGCATCTACAAATGTCTATCTTCCTTGGCTTCTTTCTTGCGTTTGTAGTTACCGGACTACAACTGGAGATTATTCTTGTTTTAGGGCACTGTTTACATTACGTTGTAGTGTTTGTTAGAGGAAATGTTCCATCTTCATAAACAAATTTACCATTTGCTTCACAAATGTTTGTTCTGCAAGAAGAAAGAACACAAAAATCAATCACATTACATTGCATCAAAAAGAAATTACAGTTGCCACAACATCAATTTTCTCACCATCATTCCGCAAGACATAAAAAATATGTTGAAAACATACATGGGGATGTTGATACTTCACAAATGCAATATGCCACATCTGCATCACCCGCAAACAAGCAACATTGGTGGACCCGTCGTGCACAAAGCAACAAAAATATAGTTAGACCAAAGCCTTCAACAACACTTCTCGCTTCAAACATCAATTAAATTCATTCCTTTGAATTTTGTTAGTTTTAGGACATTTCTTGAATCTTAATTTCATTAATTAATCCTTTTTAATTTTGTAAATTTTGGCAGCGTAACATTTTGTCCGATTGCAATTTCGAAACCACCTGTTATCACAACTTGTCATTCAAATAGCCTAAGATCATCAGAATAATTAAACCAATATAATGGAACTTCCATTTCTCCATTCTAATAGGCCTAAGTAAGAGTCTAAGACCATGTACAAGGGTGGGTTTTTAAACCCCAATTTCTCAACACACACTCTCCGTCACATCAGCTTATAAAATTCTACATAACTTTTCTCTACATCCATTGTTTCTTAACTCTCATTTCTTATCTCCATATTTATTTATATAACATATTTTATATACTTTTTAAAAATATGATGCTTTTAACTTTATTTATAACTTTATTAATTTTATGTTTTATATTAATAATTTATATTATCAATATCAATATCACCTTAAAAGCAATTCATTACTTATATTACTTATTCTTTATATATAAAAATCATTTCAAATATATCCAATATTATGCTCTATGGATAGAGAAAAATAAATTATGAATAGTAAAGAAACAAAATTTGTCAAACTATATTTATATTAATCATTATATTCAATTAATTGTAATCCAACAACTTTAAAAGTAAACAAATGTTAATTATTTTTCCATTAACACATGACACCAAAGAAATTGAATAGAACTTTCTCTCTCATACTTTTCTAATTAGAAACTTTAGAAGAGTTTTGGGTGGTATTTTATCACTTTTGTTAAAAACTTATTATACTTTATAAATTAAAAACTCTCATTGTGGGTAGTCTAAGTTCAATTTAGGCCAAACCGCAATATGAAAAACGAAAAAAATTATAATTTATCCGTTACTAACCCGATTGATGAACCGAAAGAAGATTCAGAATCAAAACGATGAAGACTACGCTCGACACCTCCAAAAATCACTGAATTTTGAGTGATGGAACCGGACAAGTAATATATACGCTCGACCTGACCTTTCTTTCCTCGTAAATGCAAAATGTTGGTACCGAAATGAAGAGAACGAAAAGATAAATTCAAAAACTCAAATGAATTTAAAATCGGATTAGAAACGAAGAGTAGATCTGAATTTGAAGGTTGAGAAAAATCAGAGCTTTTACGAGAAATTTGAGACGGAACTAGGCAAGTAATATATATGCTCGACCTGACCTTTCTTTCCTCGGAAATGCAAAACGTTGGTACTGAAATTAAGAGAACGAAAAGATGAACCCAAAAACTCAAACGGATTTAAAATTGGATTAGAAACGAAGAGTATATCTGAATTTGAAAGTTGAGTGAAATCAGAGCTTTTACGAGGGATTGTGAAATGATATGGATTAATAAATGAATTTCGGCTATCTATAGCGAAGATGATAATTATCCTTTAGCAAAGTCGATTATTATCATTTTGCTGATTTGAAGGCGGGTAGAGCCCCTTCTCCAAACTTCTCGAGGTTGAAATAATAAATCTTGAATATTGTATGGATAATTATTCCGTAACTTCTTCGGAAAACGCGTATTCCTAAGTCACCTTTCTTAGCCGCTAAGAAGCCAATTAGCGACTCTTTTGGACGTATTGCCTTTTCATGTTATTTCACATCTAAGACATATCTGATACCTTGATAATTTTTCTCAACTATGGTTTTATTAATTGGGCTCCCAAATGCTTCAAATAACACCGGAGGGTAAAAGTTATTCCCCGAAGGAAAAAGTCAAAATCTCCTCATAAGTCTAAGATTACGCCAAAAACATAATGGTGGAATTCATACTCGCCATTTACGCACTATTCGCGAGTTATGGGTCAATTTCTATCGATGATTAAGTTAATCACTCTTAATTATCGTTAATTTGGATTCGAAAGTCCTAGCTTTTACATTTATAAAGCATAATGGTATCAAAATACCAAAGAGCGAGGATTCAATATTCCCTGAAGTCGGAGAATACATGGAAATATCAAGATCGACTGAAGATTGAAGAAGTCAAGTGGAAACCATTGGCGTTGGATGCCATTTTATGATGACCTTTGAGAAATTTCCGATTTCGACAATATTCCCTTTAGATTTGATCAATCACGTCAATTACAACGTTTTAGATCTTCAAAATAGCTTCAAAAGTAGTACTCATGGGACACTTAGTTCCAACCAAATTATTGTTGTGCTGGAACCGAACATTGTGAGTTTCTTTATGAAGTTTCTATATTCAACAAATAATGTTTTGCATTCAATCATGTGCAGCTAATCAATCTCTTGATCTAAGAATTGGATGATCCCTATAAATGGTTTAGTTTATTGTTGCATATATGTGTGTGAATTGAGATTGTGATATTGCTTCTTTTCAAAGTATCTCATTCTCACATTTTATTTACCTTCGAAATAAGTGGTATTTATAATTGGTTTAAATAAAACAATTGAAGAGTCAAAAGCGAATGAAATTTTATTGGATATATGGAAAAACACTTGGTTTAAGGAATTGAATCCTACCTTTTACTTCGAGGATTCTAACTATCATAGAAAATTCATTCCTTTGTAGTTTTTGTAACTGAAGAGTCACAAGTGAAGGTTTCTCTTCGTTTTTTATGGAATTCTAAGTTCTTAAAGGGTTTTTCTATACTTGTCGAGCCACCAGATTGAGGGCTACACGAGTTTGAAAGCGCGATCTTTGTATTTTCTAGATGAATATTAAAAGTGGTTTAATGTTAATTTTCCTACAAAGGTTACTTACAAAATCATAATTATTAATGATGGTGTCGTGCAAATCTATATAAACCTACTAAAACAGTGTGTGGCGATGTTGACGCCGTGCGTTGTGGTTCTATTATTTTAAAATGGAGTTCCCACAATTAACGGCGTATAAGGTTTATCTAAAAAAAAAATTTTAGCCATCAAATCTTTTGTATTTAAATTACATTATTTTGGAAGATTTTACGTTACTTTTTATTTTTGCAAAAATTTTAATTTTTTGGGGAGGAACGATTATATTTTTTGGGATTTAATTTTTATTGATGATTTTATATTTGGTATTTTTCTATGTTGTAATTTTTGTATAAACGAATTAATTTCTATAGAACGGTTTCACGTTACTTTTTATTCTTGAAACGATTAGATATTTTGTTATCCCACAACGATTATCAATAGTTTGAGAACTTGTACAAATAGAGGGTTTGAAGATTGAACAAATCATACATTTCTTTTAGCTAAATTTAAGTATAATTTTTATTCATATCGGATTAATATCTGTTATGTGGGTCGTGAACCTACTGACTTGTGGGTCGTTGATAATTACCACCATTTTTATAAAAAAAAATAGTCATAAAATCTTTTGCTTTTTAAATTACATTATTTTTGGAATGATTATATTTTTTTGGGAAACGATTATATTTTTTTGAGGGTTCTGATTTTTCTTAATAATTTTATATTTGGTACTTTCCTATGTTGTAACTTTTTTAAACGAATTTTCTTTTTTTTTTCAGAACGATTTCAAGTTACTTTTTGTTCTTTAAAAATGATTATATATTTTGCTATCTCATCGATTGTAACACCCCAAATCTAATACTCGGTGCGCTACGGGCTAGGACCTCACAATGGGTCTCGACCCTAACTCGACAACAATATTACTGGATCTTATAACAAAGCACAAACGATAGAACGTAGAAATCCAAATATAATAGTATGCAATGTCAAATAAGATAACAGACTCTCAGCCGATGTACAAAGACATAAACGATATCCGTAAGGTAAACTGTCAAAGTCGACTAAACATAACATATAAAACCTCACACCCGTTCTATCACGTACAGGAACCCCAATTGACCTCCTTCTCCGAATCACTCGGCAGCTACCCTATCCTACAAGACATCTAACAACACGGATAAACCGTTAGCTAACTATAACATTAACGAAAGCACCGGAGCACAAACACATATAAAGAAAAAGGGTAAACACAAATCATGCTATCACATAACTCCTTTAATTATTATCTTTATTAAGGTCATTCACATTATTCATTTATAGGTGTGACCCGTGAAGTCTTAGACTCTCGCCTTTGGTCCATTATCCAGCTAGAGTGGTTCAACGCACCTCCCCGTATACACAATGGAGTGGTTCGGTGCCCTCCCCGTATACCAAGTCTGGCCTAGTCGCGAAGCACCTCCCAGACTCCCTCGGGAGACTGGACAAGTGATCACCGTCCGTTACTCGTGGGCCAAATAATAGGTCGGTATATTAAAGATAACAAAACATCACAGCACAACAACACACACCATTCAAGCATTTGCTCATATATCATAGAAGCTAAGTAAGTCTTAAGGACTTACCTGAAACCGAATACTCTCAACTATCCACACAACCCGATCTGTAAACACTCCTCAATACCTGATATAAGTCAAGGCAAGATGTTATAATCAATCCACCTCCATACGAAGTTGCATCCTAACAACTTCCTACTTTAAGCAAACCTCAACGCAACTCAGAAACTAACCTAAATCTAACCCAATACATGGGATTTTCTCAAGGTTTGCTTAGCCACCTAACATGATACTACCTCATGATCAAAGGGGTACAAATAAAGAAGGAAAGACATACCTAAAGAACACCCTTAAGTCACAAGAACGACTTAAGGGTCTCATTGGAGGAAAACCGCAGCCGCGGCGGTGAAGAGACGGAGGGGCGGCAAAGAATCAAAGGCCGCACCCGCGTCAGAAGCAAGGTGCGGGGGTGGTGAGGCGCGGTCGCGGGGGTTTGCAGGCGCGGTCACAAGAACGACTGTTGTTGATTTTCCCTCCCGAGCAGTAGCTAGGGAGTTATGGAGTCAGATTGCTCATGTAGTTGAGCACGCAAATAGATGGCGCCCTAGAGACTCCAGGGAGCGTATTATATTTCACCTAGCTTTTAGGTTAGCTCACAGGATTTTTAGTGAGACTCTTCTGGCGCGTACTGAGACGCCCCAGAAGGTCAGACAGGGGGAGCTGTTTAGCCTATACTGCATGGTGACTGGAGGGATTCCGGACTTTGGCTTGATGCTGGCAAAGGATCTGCATAAGATCAAGGCCAAAGCGAAGGGCGATATCTGCTGCGGAGGCATTGTGACTCACATAGCGAGTTACCAGGATATGGATCTCAGCGCATGTACCATGGTGGCGGCTGCCAAGCCGCTAGGACTTCAGGAGATGATTACTATACTGGTTCCCCGAGGACTCACTATGCTGTACGTAGCTATGCCATGGGAGCCGACCGTACCACAGAGGATCAGATGGTCACCCCAGTTCTCAGTGTATGATCCGCACTATTGGCAGACTGCTTGGATCCCATTGATGGAGGATGCGAGAGAGGCAGCAGCTGCACCAGCTGAGGAGGATGAGGTTGAGGAGGCAGCTGGTGATGATGATGATGATAGGGATGGTGGAGTTCCTATGGATACAGGGATTGATACTGCTGGGACTAGTGCGCCGGTCATCGATTTGGACGATCACGAGACTGAGACTGCACCGGTTGCATCACCACTACGCCATGCTAGGCGTAGGGTACACCGACAGAGAGATCCAGATGCTCACCGTCGGATTGATGATCTGACGGATCAGATGATAGACTCTTATGCGGCCCTGACTGTAGACATCCAGGAGAGGTTTGACGCCCAGCACCGAGAGATCGACCGCTGGACTCATCAGATGTTAGAGGGCCAGCACTATCAGCGCCGGATGATGGAGATCCAGTTTCAGCAGACTATGGGTTATCCATTTGAGCCATCCCAGTATCCGTATGCGCCACCACCACCACCACCGGATCGTGATTATTGAGAGCCTGCATGATTTTCTTTCTTATTTATTATGCAGCTCAGCTTAGTCCGGTGAGTACTTTATTTTCTTTAGACTTATTTTGACCCACTGGGACAGTGTGTCCCAAGTATGGGGTGTTTATGTATTATTTGACTTATGTGATGTATGACTCGACTTTATCGGATATTTATGCTTTATTTTGCTTCTATGGTTTTATCTGAGATTACATGCATGCATACAGGTTATTTGTTGAGAAAAACGTCAAAAACTGGACAGAAAAATTTTTTTGACCTCGACCGGGGCAGTTCTGGCCAAACGAGGTATTTCATCTCGGTTGACTTAGAACACCTCGACCGAGGTGGTTTAACTGAGAGTTTTCGAAACGTTTTGTGCTTCTTATCTGGATATGATCTCAGTGAAGATCTCGTTTGCTGACTGGTTTTGAAATCTTTATATGCTTGAAAGGTTTTATGATATGTTTAAGTTGCTAAATGCTTTGTTTGAAATTTTTGGCATGTTTAATACTTTGTTTTTATCCAAATTATGTTGAATTTGAAGGTTGACACCACATTATGAGTTCTCTCACTTTCTTCCTGGAAAGACCAAGGCAATTCATTCATCTCTCTTCTTCTTCTTGATCATGCTTAGCCCCTCATATATATTTTTGCCTCCCTTTACCTATCCGGAAATTTGGAAGCAAGCAAAGTGGTGAAAGCAAGTGAAGCAAAAGTTGAGAAGTTGGCTGGAAGTGAAAGTGTTATAAAGCAATAAATAGGTTTGGGGAAGTCAATCATGATGATGAGTAACTCGGCACCATTCACATAGCTGGGTGTTTGTGTCTTGCCAAAGTCAGATTGAGCGATATTCCTAACGGGTCTTGGTAAGTGCATCAAGGGTTTGATGCATCTCAAGAAATTGATCATTGCTGATCTCCTAGGCTTCGGTTATTGTGCACCTCTGTCCATGCATCCCAAAAAGTAAAGTAAAAAAAAAGAAAAAGTGTGAAATAAGCAAAGCCTATTGGTGGATGATGTTGAAAGTGAAGTGAAAGTGAAAGTGAAGTGATATCCTTTTCCCGGATTCTAGCACCACATTACCTCATATACATCCCTACCCTACACGCTTCTTGACCTTTCTTTTGGGAAGCCCTTGAGACCTTGAGCTTGTTGATTGACTTAGTGGTTTAAACTGGATTATGCATGATTAATTTCGATAATTATGATTTATTATGCATTCTATAATTTTATGCAAAGATGAACAACTTTCTTATATTTATAAAATGTTTTAAACATGTTTTGATTTTAAATTCCATGAGGTATTCTCTTAGAGTGATCTATGATTGTAGCACACCATTATAATGTTTTTGAAAGACTTTTTCATTGATCTTTATGACTTATAATCCATTCTATCTTGTATTTTATATGCGGAACTTGCTTGGGGACAAGCAAGGGCTAAGTATTGGGTATTTTGATAGCATGAATTATTGTCTACATTTTGGGGTTTGTTTAGACGTTTTATCTTCAATAATCTGCATTTTTATACGTATATTATGTGATTATATTGTTGTTTCATCTACCTTTGCGGGAATCGAGGTCTACACCTAGTTTTGTTGTAATCGTAGGTAAAATGGCACGTTTTGCATCAAAAAGGAGCAAAAGGAGCTATGGAGTCATTGGAGCTACATTCAGGAGCTTAAGGAAACATCCAGGAAGCATGGCCATGGATTAAAGATTCACTTTGGACCAGATTTGAGAGATTTCACATTCAGTTGTGATTCACCTTGGTTGACTACAGAGTCACCTCGACCGAGGTGATCCAGACGAGCCGACTCGACCGAGGCGAACACTTGGGACGCGGCGAGAATATTTTATTCTTGGCTGAGATCTTTTATCTTTGGAAAGAGGATCTTATATTTTTGGGCTGGATTCCTGGAAGGAAGAAGATAAGTTAGATCATATATTTTACCTATTTTTATGGGAAGAGATCTTTCTAAGATATCTTATCTTTGGAGAGTAATTTTCCTATAAAAAGGGTTGAATTTTCCACAAATCCATATCATGCTATACCACCGATCGTGTTTAGACACCGCTGCAGCCATACTCCAGTTGGAAGATTTGAAGAACCTTTTTGAAGGTTGAAGGAAGAAAGTCTATAGCTTTTATAGCTTTTTGAAGGGTTTTAGTAAGATCATCTTAGATTCCCTTCCTTGTCAATTGTCTTGTTGGATTTCTATCCAAGGAACGCTTGTTGGTTTTATAATTGATTCAGTTATTGAAGCCTTTCTCTTAAGGTTTTCTTGTTCAATTATTCTCTTTCTTCCCATATATTTGATTATTACTTTCATGATGATGAGTGGCTAATCTCTTTGTGTGATTCTAGGGTGATTGGCTGAAGGTTGTGGGAAAAACAATGATAGAATAATCTTAATCACAGTAGGACCCTGAAAGTTCGAGTCTTTAACCTTAACCCTAAGCATCTCGCTCAGTCGATGAACATCTCGGCCGGGGTGGAATTTGGCTGAACGAGGTGACTTATCAGATCTGAAACTGAGAGTTAAGTGTTAGAGTTTGCCAAATCCTATTCTTATTACACCTTTCCTGGTTCAATGCAAGCCTAGGATGAGACTTACCCGGTAATTCCTTTGTTTGTTTACCTAAGATCATAAGTGTAGGTAATAAAGGTTTATCCTTTATTGGGGTTTGAGTGTGCTTTCATCCCATCTTTGTGAGTTAGCTTGAGACTTACCCGGTAAAGGCTGATTCTATTCCCTTAGGTGGTGTGTTAGTTTGAGGTTATAGTTCTTTATCTTAATTCCTTGAGACTTACCCGGTAATAGGAGTTACGGTTTGGGATTAGTGAGTAGTGAGACTTACCCGGTGATCTATTCCACTTTAGTAACACCTTCCCTTTGCAAAAACCTCAGCTTTGTCCGCTTATCTTTAGATCTTGAGTTGGAACCACAACTAGATGCTTTAATCCCTAGAATTCCATATTTCCTTTATTGACTTTTTATCATCTTTGATTGTTTTAATTGCTTTTGTGGTTAGTAATTGCTAAAGCTTACCTATTCCGACTTTGTTTCACTAAGTCCCTGTGATCGACCCCTGAAATTCCTTGCTTTTTACTACGATTGACCCGTACACTGCGGGTTCGCATCCTTGTTTTAAGCTTACATCTAGGGTTATAAATTTAAAGCTTGCACACACCGTTTGGAGCGAACAAGTTTTTGGCGCCGTTTCCGGGGAACTTGGTCTAGACCGAGCCGGTTGCGGTACGCTTTTGGGGCACTTGCCCCCGTGTCTACTAACCACTCTACTTGAGTGACTTTCGCAGGTTCTTTTCTTAGGTTTATGCGAAGAACCCGCGCTGGGAAGGAAATCGTTCCTTACGATCCCGAACCAGAAAAGACATATAAACGACGCTTAAGAGAAGCGAAGATGGCCAACCAAGACGATCGCGATCTTGAGGCCAAATTGAAGGAGGCGTTAGAACAGCTACGCCTCAACAGGGAAGAACTGAGGCAGGAGAAAGAAGAAACTCGCACCAGAACTGAAGCGATCGAAGCAGATATGGCAGCCTTACGAGACCGGTATCTACTTCGACCGAGGGAAGACCCTGTTCCCGATCCTCGACCGATGCAGGATCCAGTTCCAGACCCTCGACCGAGGCAGGTCCCAATACCTGATGCCCCGGCCGAGGTACTTCCACCTCGGATGCCAGTCCGAGGCGCTCTTTTTGCAGGAATCCCGCAAACCCTAGGTCAAAGGATGGACCCCAATCAACAATTGAGGCGTCCTGGAGTTAACCTAGGAGATCCGGCGGACCATGACTATGAACTTCGACCGCAAGTTCTTTCCATGATTGGCCAATGCCAGTTTGGAGGGCTAGAGAAGGAATCTCCGCATCAACATCTGCAAAACTATGAGATCTTGATGGAGACCTTGAGACCCTCAAGAATAGAAAACAACAACTACAAGCTAAGACCTTTTTACTTTTCTTTAAAAGATAGAGCTCTTACTTGGTACCAATCTCTTCCTCTAGGAAAAATCGGTACTTGGGAGGAGATGACTACGGAATTCTTGACTAAATTCTTTCCCCCTCTAAGACCGCTGAAATGAGAGGGAAGATTAATGCATTCATTATGAAGGACAAGGAGAGCTTGTCCAAGTCATGAGAGAGGTTTAAAGACATTCTTTTGGATTGCCCACATCATGGGATTCCGAAGATAGAGTTGTTGGAGATATACTTCAAGGGACTGGTGTTTGCTCCAAACGGTGTGTGCAAGCTTTAAATTTATAACCCTAGACGTAAGCTTAAAACAAGGATGCGAACCCGCAGTGTACGGGTCAATCGTAGTAAAAAGCAAGGAATTCCAGGGGTTGATCACAGGGACTTAGTGAAACAAAGTCCAATCACAGTATGCTTATGTAAATACTAACCACAAGAGCAATTAACACAATCAAAGATGAATAGGAAGTCAATAAAGGAAACATGCAATTCTAGGGATTAAAGCATCTAGTTGTGGTTCCAACTCAAGATCTAAAGATAAGCGGACAAAGCTGAGGTTTTTGCATGGGGAAGGTGTTACTAAAGTGGAATAGATCACCGGGTAAGTCTCACTACTCACTAATCCAAAACCGTAACTCCTATTACCGGGTAAGTCTCAAGGAATTAAGATAAAGAACTATAATCTCAAACTAACACACCATCTAAGGGAATAGAATCAACCTTTACAGGGTAAGTCTCAAGCTAACTCACAAAGATGGGATGAAGCACACTCAAACCCCAATAAAGGATAAACCTTTATTACCTACACTTATGATCGTTGGTACACAAACTAAGGAATTACCGGGTAAGTCTCATCCTAAGCTTGCATTGAACCAGGAAAGGTGTAATAAGAATAGGATTTGGCAAACTCTAACACTTAACTCTCAGTTTAGGATCAGATAAGTCACCTCGGTCAGAAGAATTCCACCCCGGCCGAGATGTTCATCGACTGAGCGAGATGCTTAGGGTTAAGGTTAAAGACTCAAACTTTCAGGATCCTACTGGAATCTAAGATTATTCTATCATTGTTTTTCCCACAACCTTCAGCCAATCACCCTAGAATCACACAAAGAAATTAGCCACTCATCATCATCATGAAAGTATTAATCAAGTGTATGGGAAGAAGGTGAATATCTGAACAAGAAGAATTTAATGAAAAGACTTCAATAACTGAATCAAATATCACAACAAAGCGTTCCTTGGATATAAATCCAACAAGCAAGACAACAAGGAAGAGAATCTAAGGTAATCTTACTAGAAAACCTCCAAAAGCTATAAAAGCTACAATCTTCAATCTTCCTTCAACCTTCAAAAAGGTTCTTCAAATCTCCCAACTGGAGTATGGCTGCTGCGTGCTATAAACCTTGATCGATGGTATAGCATGATCTTGGATTTGTGGAAATCCAACCCTTTTTATAGGAAAATAACCCTCCAAAGATAAGATATCTTAGAAAGATCTCTTCCCATAAAAATAGGTAAAATATAAGATCTATAATATCTTCTTCCTTCCAGGAGCCAAGCCCAAAAATATAAGATCACTTTCAAAATATAAAAGATCTCAGCCAAGAATAAAATATTCTCGCCGCGTCCTAGGTATTCGCCTCGGTCGAGTCGACTTCCCTGGATCACCTCGGTCGAGATGAATCTGTGGTCAACCGAGGTGAGTCACAACTGAATGTGAAATCTCTCAAAACTAGTCCAAAGTGAATCTTTAATCCATGGCTATGCTTCCTGGATGGTTCCTTATGTTCCTCAATGTAGCTCCAATGACTCCATAGCTCCTTTTGCTCCTTTTTGATGCAAAACGTGCCATTTTACCTACGATTACAACAAAACTAGGTGTAGACCTCGATTCCCGCAAAGGTAGATGAAATGGTAATATAATCACATATAATACATACAAACATGCAGATTATGAAAGATAAAACGTCCGAACAAACCCCAAAATATAGACTATAATTCATGCTATCAAAATACCCCATACTTAGCCCTTGCTTGTCCCCAAGCAAGTTCCGCATATAAGAGACAAGATAGAATGGATTATAAGTCAATAAAATCAATGAAAAGTATTTCAAAAACATTTTTATGGTGTGCAACAATCATAGATTTTATCTAAGAGAATACTTCATGGAATTTAAAATCCAAATATGTTCAAAACATTTTATAAATATAGGAAAGTTGTTCATCTTTGCATAAAATCATAGAATGCATAATAAGTCATAATTATCAAAATTAATCATGTACAATCCAGTTTAAACCACTAAGTCAATCAACAAGCTCAAGGTCTCAAGGGCTTCCCAAAAGAAAGGTCAAGAAACGTGTAGGGTAGGGATGTATGTAAGGTAATGTGGTGCTAGAATCCGGGAAAAGGATATACTTCACTTTCACTTGCAACATCTTCCACCAATAAGCTTTGCTTATTTCACACTTTTTCTTTTTACTTTACTTTTTGGGATGCATGGACAGAGGTGCACAATAACCGAAGCCTAGAAAATCCGCAATCATCAATTTCTTGAGATGCATCAAACCCTTGATGCACATACCATGACCCGTTAGGAATATCGCTCAATCCAACTTTGGCAAGACACAAACACCCGGCTATGTGAATGGTGCCGAGTTACTCATCTTTATGATTGACTTCCCCAAACCTAAGATTACTTTCTAACACTTTCACTTCCAGCCAACTTCTCAACTTGTACTTCACTTGCTTTCACCACTTCGCTTGCTTCCAAATTCCCGGATAGGTAAAGGGATGCAAAATGTATATGAGGGGTTAAGCATGATCAAGAAGAAGAAGAGAGAAGAATGAATTGCCTTGGTCTTTCCAGGAAGAAAGTGAGAGAACTCATAATGTGGTGTCAACCTTCAAATTCATCATAATTTAGACAAAACAAAGTATTAAACATGCCAATAATTTCAAACAAAGCATTTAGCAACTTAAACATATTATAAAACCTTTCAAACACATAAAGAATTTAAAACCAGTCAGTAAACAAGATCTTCACTGAGATCATATCCAGATAAGAAACACAAAATCGTTTTCGAAAACTCTCAGTTAACCCACCTCGGTCGAGGTGTTCTTAGGTCAACCGAGGTGAAACGCCTCGTTCGGCCAGAACTGACTCGGTCGAGGTCCATAAAAAAAATTTTTAAAACCAGTTTTCTTTCAGTTTCGACGTTTTTCTCAATCCAATAACTTGTAAGTATGCATGCAATCTCAGATAAACATATAGAAGCAAAAGTGAAGCATAAAATATCAATATTTGATCAAGTAGAGTCATACATAAATGTCAAATAATACATCACATAAACACCCCATACTTGGGACACACCGTCCCAGTGGGTCAAAATAAGTCTAAGGGAAAAAAATACTCACCGGATAATAAGCTGAACTGCATAAAAATAATAAAGAAAATCCTGCAGCTCTCAGTAGTCACGATCCGGTGGTGATGGTGGTGGCACGTACGGATACTGGGTCGGCTCCAAGTAGGCTGGGGCTCGGATCTCAGTAAACTGATCCAGCCCAATTGTAGAAATCATCCTCCTAAGGTCTCCGTCTACCTGGAGGCAATCAAAAGCAGACACGTCCAGGAAACGTGGTGCAATCACTGGACGGCCAGAAGTACGGTCGTAATCGACCTGGTGTCGCTCACGGATCACCGGTCGATATGGTCGGGAAGAAGAGGAAGAAGGGGAAGGTGAGGATCTATCCCTAAGGACAAGGCGTCGGTCAGAACTCATTTTCAATTCAGTCACTGTCAGGTCACCTCGGTCAACTGACAACACTCAAGAATCACCTCGGCCGAGGCACAGAACGACTGGACCGAGGCGGAAAACTGGATTCTAATTCCTTCTGAAAATTCAGTTCTTTTCCCCCAAAATCACTACAACTGCTTCCTATGGGGTACTTAAGCCTTTCCTCAACAAATGCAAGGGCAACCAAAGCCCAAATCGAAGCGAAAAAGCAAGGTAGGGTTTCGGTTCTATTTTTACCTCGTTCGGCCGAATCGGTTCGATTCTCTTGCAGATCGATGATGCACTGGGATCCTTTGAGTCGTAATCGCAGTTTGGAGACAGAAATCGTCGAAAACGAGCAAGAAATCGGAGAAGCGAGGTGAATTGTCACCGCGGTCGAGGGGAAAGAGTAAAGTGAGGAGAGAGAAATCTTCAGCCTTTTATACCCTTTTCTGGACTGCTGTCACCTCGGTCGAGATGGTCTCGACTGGACCGAGGTGGTACGGACCGAGGTGGTTCTTCAGAAAACCCTAGTCGCCTTGGTTGCTCAAGAATCATCTCGGTTGAGGTGCTCTGATAGCAACCGAGATGCCTCAGTCAAACTCCGTCTTCTCAAATTCTCGAACTTCTGTCCTTCCAGTTGTGCTCCTTCCTTAGATGTCTCCTGTTATCTGTCTAGAACGCCAAAAACAAAACAAAGCAAAGCAAAAGCAAAAACTATCTAAGCTAGACTAGAAAAAGGGAAAAGAAAGCAATACCTTGGGTTGCCTCCTAAGAAGCGCTTGGTTTAAGGTCGCTAGCTGGACCATGATGCGTCTCTCAAATGTGATGGGAGGTGTCCTCACCCCATACTTCACCTCCATCGTGGGGTGAAGTAAGTAAGTCTATCAAACGCTCCAACAAGTGTAAATGCTCATCGGGGAATGAATCGTCTATGGGTGGATCGTCCTTCTCACGTGAAGATGCAAGTAGCCGGCTGAGGTGATCCGCAACAGAATTCTCGGATCCCTTCTTATCGCGGATCTCTAAGTCAAACTCTTGAAGGAAGAGAATCCATCGAATAAGGCGTGGCTTGGCATCTTTCTTAGCCAACAAGTAACGAATGGTTGCATGGTCGGTGTAGATAATGACTTTCGCCCCTACTAAATAGGAATGAAACTTCTCGAAAGCATATACAACCGCCAATAATTCCTTCTCGGTGGTAGCGTAGTTGCGTTGTGCTACATCTAGCGTCTTGCTAGCATAATAAATGGCGGTGGTCCGTCCATCCTTCTTCTGTCCAAGCACCGCTCCTACGGCTACATCACTAGCATCGCACATGACCCCAAAGGGAAAGGTCCAATCCGGAGGTTGGATAATAGGAGCGGAGATCAACGCTTCCTTAATCCTGTAAAAAGCATCAAGACACTCCTGCGAAAACTCAAAAACAACATCTTTATTCAAGAGGTTAGTTAGAGGTTTAGAAATCTTAGAGAAGTCCTTGATGAATCTCCTGTACAAACCTGCATGCCCGAGAAAACTCCTCACACCTTTAACAGAACAAGGGGGAGGGAGTTTCTCAATAGTCTCGATCTTAGCGCGATCGACCTCAATGCCTCGATTATAAACGAGGTGTCCTAGCACAATGCCTTCCTTAACCATAAAATGACACTTCTCCCAATTCAAAACGAGATTAGTGTCTTCACATCTTTTAAGCACTAGCGAAAGGTTAGATAGGCAATCATCAAAAGAGGAACCATATACAGAAAAATCATCCATAAATACCTCCATGATCTCCTCTATGTACTCGGAAAAGATAGCCATCATGCATCGCTGGAAGGTAGCGGGTGCATTGCACAATCCAAATGGCATCCTCCTATAAGCAAATGTCCCCCATGGACAAGTGAAAGTGGTCTTCTCCTGATCATCCGGATGGATAGGAATCTGGAAGAATCCATTATAACCGTCTAAGTAGCTAAAGTGTGAATGCTGGGCCAACCGCTCGAGCATCTGATCAATGAAGGGAAGTGGAAAATGGTCCTTCCGTGTGGCCGTGTTCAGCTTCCTATAATCGATGCAAACCCTCCAGCCCGTAACGGTCCTAGTTGGGATCAACTCGTTGTTCTTATTCGTCACAACGGTCATCCCTCCTTTCTTCGGAACTACATGCACCGGGCTAACCCACTTGCTGTCCGAGATAGGATAAATGATACCTGCATCCAACAACTTAAGAATTTCCTTCTTCACAACCTCTTTCATGATCGGATTTAACCGTCTTTGAGGTTCCTGTGAAGTCTTATGATTGTCCTCCATTAGAATTCTATGCATGCAGAAAGAAGACTTAATGCCAATAAGATCATCCGTGGTATAACCTATAGCCTTTTGATGCTTTCTCAGGACATGCATTAACTTAGACAATTCAGATTCGGAAAGGGAAGCACTAACAATAATGGGATAAGTAGAATCCGGTCCAAGAAAGACATACCTCAAGTGACTAGGGAGTTGTTTAAGCTCCACAACTGGGGGTGCTTTCTGAGGGGGATCCTTGCTTCCTCCTTCCAGTGGAATGGATTCAGAAACTGGACTTTCGGAAGTCTCAGTTGACATCATCTCGCCATCGACCTCGGTCGAGGCGCAGAGGCGTTGACCGAGATGTTCTTCAGTCGCCTCGCTCAGTCCAGGGAGTGCCTCGGTCGAGGTACTGCAACTGGAACCGAAACTGGAGATCTTCGTCTCCTGGATTAGCTTCTCAATTTTAGCTCCTGGATCCTCTTCCAGTGCTTTTAAGCTCCGTATATCTGCATCACAAGAAGCATATATACCTTCCTCCATTAAACTGAAGCTAATAACTCTTTCGAGTGGATCGTTAGTAAGGATAGAGCTCACCAATTCTCTTGATTCTTCTTCATCATAGATGTTGAAGATATCATCGCTCAGCTGCTCCCCTTTCATGGCTGCAAGTAGTGCAAACTCCACCTCGTCGCCACCAATGTTGAATTTCAACTTGGCGTTCTTGCAATCCACGTTGCAACCCGAAGTTGCTAGAAATGGCCTCCCGAGAATAATAGGAACAGGATAATCTGCGGGAATGTCAAGTACAACAAAATCTATAGGTAGATAGAAGTTACCTAACTTGACCGGAACGTCCTCCAAGATGCCCACGGGATGGGTAATGGAGCGATCCGCCATATAAAGTCGAATCTTGACCGGCTTGGGCTCTCCAAGACCGATCTTCACACATAGCTCCAGCGGAATGATGCTCACGCTGGCTCCTAGATCACAAAGGGCTTCACAAGTGACATCCCCAACTTGAATGGGAATGCAAAATGAGCCGGGATCTCTCAATTTAGGTGGCATCTTCTCCTTCATGATTTGTATGAGCTCCGAGGATTTAGATGTCATCCTAACTTCACCACAGTCTTCCAGTTTCCTTTTCCTTGATAGGATCTCCTTCAAGAACTTCCCATAGGCGGGCATTCCTAGAATAGCATCAAGGAAAGGAATGTTAATATGCAGCTTATTCATCAAGTCAAGGAACTTACCAAAGTGCTTGTCTAGATGTGCTCTGGCCCTTGACTGGGGGAATGGAAGTGGTGGTTTGTATGCAGGAGGTGGAACATAAACTTCAGTTTTCCCCTCCGCTTTTTGTGGCTCCACCTCGGTTGGCATCTCGGACGAAGTGTTCTTCGACTGCACCTGGACCGAGGTGGTCTTCGTCGGTACTGGCACCGATCGAGGCACTGGATCTGCAGTTTTCAGTCCACTCCTCGTAGTTATGGCCATGATCTGGCCCTTAGGGTTGCTTTCCGTCCTTGCTGGAAGCTTCCCTGGATCTCTTGGCGCTTCATTTGCCCTACTTGCAAGTTGTTGTTCAAAGGCCTTTTGGGCCTTCGAAAATGAAGTCATAGAAGTCTCCATAGCGTTGAGCTTGATCAAGATAGCCTCCAGAACTGCGTCTTTCTTTTCTGGCTGAGACAAACTTGATCCTTGCCCCTGGCTTTTTAATGGAGTAGAAGAAGAAGAAGGGGAAGAGAGGAAAGGGTTAGAGGAATCGTTAGAGTTGGAGTTTGAATGATTGTTACCAGAATTTTGGTTGTTCGCCCTCCAGTTGTTGCTATTGGATCCTCTATTGTTGTTGTTGTAATTGTTGTTCCGGGAACCGTTGTTGTTGTTACGGTATCCATTGTTGTTCTTCCTTTGTCCTTGCTCTTCCTTCTTGGTTTGTGCAACCAAGAGTTCCTTCAATTGCTTCACGTCATTCTTCAAAGACGTGAGTTGATTGTTGTTGGGCTGAGTTTCTTGGAAGTTAACTCTTTTAACTCCACCTTCAGCTCCTTGGTGGGTGTACTTCTCCATATGCAAGGCTTGCTTCTCGATGAAGTCCCAAGCCTCGTCAATCGCCATGTCCATGAAGGTACCGGCGGAGAGTAGTTGGAGATTGAACTGGGTGCTTCCGTCCAGTCCCTTGAAGTATATCTCCAATAACTCTAGCTTTGGAATCCCATGATATGGGCAATCTAAAAGAATGTCCTTGAACCGCTCCCATGACTTGGACAAGCTCTCCTTGTCCTTCATAATGAAAGCGTTGATCTTCCCTTTCATTTCAGCTGTCTTTGAGGGGGGACAGAATTTGGTCAAGAACTCCGTTGTCATCTCCTCCCATGTGCTAATTTTTCCTAGAGGAAGAGATTGATACCAAGTAAGGGCTCTATCTTTTAAAGAAAAGTAAAAAGGTCTTAGCTTGTAGTTGTTATTTTCAATCCTTGAGGGTCTCAAGGTTTCCATCAAGATCTCATAGTTTTGAAGATGTTGATGTGGTGATTCCTTCTCCAGCCCTCCGAATTGGCATTGGCGAATCATGGATAGAACTTGCGGTCTAAGTTCGTAGTCATGGTCCACTGGATCTCCTAGGTTAACTCCTGGATGCCTCAGTTGTTGATTAGGGTTCATCCTTTGACCTAGGGTTCGTGGGATTCCTGCAAGAAGAACGTCTCGGACTAGCATCCGAGGTGGAAGTACCTCGGCCGGGGTGTTAGGTACTGGGACCTGCCTCGGTCGAGGGTCAGCAACTGGGACCTGCATCGGTCGAGGGTCAGCAACTGGATCTTCCCTCGGTCGAAGTAGAATCTGGTCTCGTATGACTGCCATTTCTGCTTCGATTGCTTCAGTCTTGGTGTGAGTTTCTTCCTTCTCTTGCCTTAGTTCTTCCCTGCTGAGGCTTAGCAGCTCTAACGCCTCCTTCAACTTGGCCTCAAGATCACGGTTGTCTTGTTGGGCCATCTTCGCTTCTCTTAAGCGTCGCTTGCATGTCTTTTCTGGTTCGGGATCGTAAGGAACGATTTCCTTCCCAGTGCGGGTTCTTCGCATATACCTACGAAAGAACTTGCAAAAATCACTCAAGTAGAGTGGTTAGTAGACACGGGGACAAGTGCCCCAAGAGCAAACCGTAACCGGCTCGGTCTAGACCAAGTCCCCGGCAACGGCGCCAAAAACTTGTTCACTCCAAACGGTGTGTGCAAGCTTTAAATTTATAACCCTAGACGTAAGCTTAAAACAAGGATGCGAACCCTAGACGTAAGCTTTAAAAAAAACCTTGTTCGCCCCTAAAGGTGTGTGCAAATAAGCTTTAAATTTATAAAACTAGAATCAAGCAGCGAACCCGCAGTGTACGGATCGACGTAGTTAAGCAAGAATTCCAGAGTATCGAACACAGGGATTTGGGTGGGAACAAATTCAATTGCAGATTATCAAGCGAGTAAGTATGAGAGTTTTGCAAATATTGGGAAAGCAACAATCCTAAAGATCCAAGTATCCAGCTGTGGCAATCGATTCAAGATATACTTAATGATATAAAGACAGAGTTGAGATATGCAAAGGTATGCTAACGTAAGGTAATCGTACGGTGAAGTTCCAAAAACCTTATATGACTCAACTATAAGATGCTCTCTATACAGGTTGTTGAGGCTCAATATAGAAAGATTCTAAAGGTGAGGATTAGTATCAGATACCCAAACTTGTAACCCAAGGATCTAGACTAACTTAACCGATTGAGGTTGTGACACTCACAATCGAGGTAGAGGTTGTTGAGGCTTCACTACCACCTAGAAAAGACAAGTCTAAACTAAGTTAAAGCAAATCTTTAACTTTGGATTAAAGTAAAAGCAAGTTCGTAAACATAAGGGAAATTACGGTTAGATCTTGAGACTCCACGGTCGTGGAACTCAAGAACAGCCCGTAATTCAGGGTTCGTCGACAATTCTCTCGAACTCTCAGGGTCTAATCTATTTGCGATCGATCTATCATCATCTAAGCCACAACTATCAACCCTTCACCTTAGAATTGTTAAGGGTTTTTAGCCAATAACAGTCATGTTGATATCAATTCAAGAATTAAAAGGTAGAAAGATGAAAACTTTCGAAAACCTTCAATGAACTTCAAACCAATCTCAAAGTCATAATCAAGAACAAATATCATCACCAGATCCGTAATAGAACAAACAAACAAACTCTTAGGCAAGAAGGAAGAACGGGATGTCAATCCGTCTGCTAAATCAAACCTAAACAAGAAGAGTAGTCTTCTTGCAAGAAACCTTCCGAATCTTCCGTCAATCCGGGAAATCTGGAAATCCCGACGATAATCTCCACCAAGTGCGAGATTAGGGCAAATCCAAGTGCGAACTTCGATCAGCAATGAGATCTCCAAATGCTTCTAAACAAGGATAAGCGGTCCGGTCGCAAGTATCAACCTAAAGGTGGATAGCGTCGATTAGCCGGCGTAAGCGTGTGTTGTCCTCCTAAGCGAAGATGACGGAATCTTGCTTCGTCCGTCTTTTTATAGGGCAAGATAAAATATCGGCCCGGCCCAATCTTCAAAAGATCGTGGCTTCAAAGTATGGCGAAAAAGATCGCCAAGATCACGGTCGTGGAAGTTTCCACGACCGTAATTTAGAGCGTGGAATGGGTCACGGTTTGCACCATATGTTCCACGACCGTAATAGTTACTGGAATGCATCACGCTTCTCTTTGCAAGGATCCACGGCCGTGGAACTGAACGTGATTTGTAATACGGCCGTATTTTAGAGCGTGGTTTAGGGCAAGAACGTGATTCTTCCCTAGCCTCGTGCATTCCTCAAGTTGAGCTCCAATTTGCTCCTAAGAATGCCCTCAATCCATGGACATATCAAATCAACTCTTCTTTGCTCGATTCCGTTCGAAAATTGCTCTTAAGTACCTATAATCAACATAGAACTAGTGTAGACATCCATATCGACAATATAGGAAAACTAGCTCACTTATGCAACTATGTTCAATCAAAGACTATCAATATGAATCAAATATGTTTAGAAAACGTGCCTAAAGTATCACAATATTTCATGCTAACACGAACCCGCAGTGTACGGGTCAATCGTAGTAAAAAGCAAGGAATTCCAGGGGTCGATCACAGGGACTTACTGAAACAAAGTCCAATCACAGTATGCTTATGTAAATACTAACCACAAGAGCAATTAACACAATCAAAGATGAATAGGATGTCAATTAAGGAAACATGCAATTCTAGGGATTAAAGCATCTAGCTGTGGTTCCAACTCAAGATCTAAAGATAAGCGGACAAAGCTGAGGTTTTTGCATGGGGAAGGTGTTACTAAAGTGGAATAGATCATCGGGTAAGTCTCACTACTCACTAATCCAAAACCGTAACTCCTATTACCGGGTAAGTCTCAAGGAATTAAGATAAAGAACTATAATCTCAAACTAACACACCATCTAAGGGAATAGAATCAACCTTTACCGGGTAAGTCTCAGGCTAACTCACAAAGATGGGATGAAGCACACTCAAACCCCAATAAAGAATAAACCTTTATTACCTACAATTATGATCGTTGGTACACAAACTAAGGAATTACCGGGTAAGTCTCATCCTAAGCTTGCATTGAACCAGGAAAGGTGTAATAAGAATAGGATTTGGCAAACTCTAACACTTAACTCTCAGTTTAGGATCAGATAAGTCACCTCGGTCAGAAGAATTCCACCCCGGCCGAGATGTTCATCGACTGAGCGAGATGCTTAGGGTTAAGGTTAAAGACTCGAACTTTCAGGATCCTACTGGAATCTAAGATTATTCTATCATTGTTTTTCCCACAACCTTCAGCCAATCACCCTAGAATCACACAAAGAAATTAGCCACTCATCATCATCATGAAAGTATTAATCAAGTGTATGGGAAGAAGGTGAATATTTGAACAAGAAGAATTTAATGAAAAGACTTCAATAACTGAATCAAATATCACAACAAAGCGTTCCTTGGATATAAATCCAACAAGCAAGACAACAAGGAAGAGAATCTAAGGTAATCTTACTAGAAAACCTCCAAAAGCTATAAAAGCTACAATCTTCAATCTTCCTTCAACCTTCAAAAAGGTTCTTCAAATCTCCCAACTGGAGTATGGCTGCTGCGTGCTATAAACCCTGATCGATGGTATAGCATGATCTTGGATTTGTGGAAATCCAACCCTTTTTATAGGAAAATAACCCTCCAAAGATAAGATATCTTAGAAAGATCTCTTCCCATAAAAATAGGTAAAATATAAGATCTATAATATCTTCTTCCTTCCAGGAGCCAAGCCCAAAAATATAAGATCACTTTCCAAATATAAAAGATCTCAGCCAAGAATAAAATATTCTCGCCGCGTCCTAGGTATTCGCCTCGGTCGAGTCGACTTCCCTGGATCACCTCGGTCGAGATGAATCTGTGGTCAACCGAGGTGAGTCACAACTGAATGTGAAATCTCTCAAAACTGGTCCAAAGTAAATCTTTAATCCATGGCTATGCTTCCTAGATGGTTCCTTATGTTCCTCAATGTAGCTTCAATGACTCCATAGCTCCTTTTGCTCCTTTTTGATGCAAAACGTGCCTTTTTACCTACGATTACAACAAAACTAGGTGTAGACCTCGATTCCCGCAAAGGTAGATGAAATGGTAATATAATCACATATAATACATACAAACATGCAGATTATGAAAGATAAAATGTCCAAACAAACCCCAAAATATAGACTATAATTCATGCTATCAACTGGACGGAAGCACCCAGTTCAACCTCCAACTACTATCCGCCGGTACATTTATGGACATGGCGATTGACGAAGCTTGGGACTTTATAGAGAAGCAAGCTTTGCATATGGAGAAATATACCCACCAAGGAGATGAAGGTGGAGTTAAAAGAGTTAACTTTCAAGACGCTCCGCCTAACAACAATCAACTCACGTCTTTGAAGAATGACGTGAAGCAATTGAAGGAACTCTTGGTTGCTCAAACCAAGAAGGAAGATCAAGGATCAAGGAACAACAACAATGGATACCGTAACAACAACAACGGTTCTCGGAACAACAACTACAACAACAATAGAGGATCCAACAGCAATAATTGGAGGGCGAACAACCAAAATTCAGGTAACAATCATTCTAACTCCAATTCTAACGATTCCTCTAACCCTTTCCTCTCTTCCCCTTCTTCTTCTTCTTCTTCTACTCCATTAAAGAGCCAGGGGCAAGGATCAAGTTCGTCCCAGCCGGAAAAGAAAGACGCGGTGTTGGAGGCTATCTTGATCAAGCTTAGTGCTATGGAGACATCCATGACTTCATTTTCGAAGGCCCAAAAAGCCTTTGAACAACAACTTGCTAGTAGGGCGAATGAAACGCCAAGAGATCCAGGGAAGCTTCCATCAAGGACGGAAAGCAACCCTAAGGGCCAGATTATGGCCATAACGACGAGGAGTGGACTGAAGACTGCAGATCCGGTGCCTCGGTCGGTGCCAGTACCGACGAAGACCACCTCGGTCCAGGTGCAGTCGAAGAACACTTCGGCCGAGAAAGCGGAGGGGAAAACTGAAGTTTATATTCCACCTCCCGCATATAAACCACCACTTCCATTCCCCCAGTCAAGGGCCAGAGCACATCTAGACAAGCACTTTGGTAAGTTCCTTGACTTGATTAATAAACTACACATTAACATTCCTTTCCTTGATGCTATTCTAGGGATGCCCGCCTATGGGAAATTCTTAAAAGAGATTCTATCAAGGAAGAGGAAGCTGGAAGACTTTGGTGAAGTAAGGATGACATCTAAATCCTCGGAGCTTATACAAATCATGAAGGAGAAGATGCCACCCAAGTTGAGAGATCCCGGCTCATTTTGCATTCTCATTCAAGTTGGGGATGTCACTTGTGAAGCCTTATGTGATCTAGGAGCCAGCGTGAGCATCATTCCGCTGGAGCTATGTGTGAAGATCGGACTTGGAGAGCCCAAGCCGGTGAAGATTCGATTATACATGGCGGATCGCTCCATCACCCACCCCGTGGGAATTTTGGAAGACGTTCCGGTTAAGTTAGGTAACTTCTATTTACCTATAGACTTTGTTGTACTTGATATTCCCGCAGATTATCCTGTTCCTATCATTCTCGGGAGGCCATTTCTAGCAACTTCGGGTTGCAATGTGGATTGTAAGAATGCCAAGTTGAAATTCAATATTGGCGGAGATGAAGTGGAGTTCGCATTACTTGCGGCCATGAAGGGAGAGCAGCTAGGAGACGATATCTTCAACATCTATGATGAAGAAGAATCAAGAGAATTGGTGAGCTCTATCCTTATTAACGATCCACTTGAAAGAGTTATTAGTTTTAGTTTAATGGAGGAAGGTATAGATGCCTCTTGTGATGTAGATATACGGAGCTTAAAGGCACTGGAAGAAGATCCAGGAGCTAAAACTGAAAATTACTCCAGGAGACGAAGATCTCCAGTTTCGGTTCCAGTTACAGTACCTCGACCGAGGCACTTTCTGGACCAAGCGAGGCGACTGAAGAACATCTCGGTCAACGCCTCTGCGCCTCGACCGAGGTCGAAGGCGAGATGATTTCAACTGAGACTTCCGAAAGTCCAATTTCTGGATCTACTCCACTGGAAGGAGGAAGCAAGGATTCCCCTCAGAAAGCACCCCCAGCTGTGGAGCTTAAACAACTCCCAAATCACTTGAGGTATGTCTTTCTTGGACCGGATTCTACTTATCCCGTTATTGTTAGTGCTTCCCTCTCCAAATCTGAATTGTCTAAACTAATGCATGTCCTGAGAAAGCATCAAAAGGCTTTGGGTTATACTATAGATGATCTTATTGGCATTAAGCCTTCTTTCTGCATGCATAGAATTCTAATGGAGGACGATCATAAGACTTCACGAGAACCTCAAAGACGGTTAAATCCGATCACGAAAGAGGTTGTGAAGAAGGAAATTCTTAAGTTGTTGGATGTAGGTATCATATATCCTATCTCGGACAGCAAATGGGTTAGCCCGGTGCATGTAGTTCTGAAGAAAGGAGGGATGACCGTTGTGACGAATAAGAACAACGAGTTGATCCCAAGCAGGATCGTCACGGGCTGGAGGGTTTGCATTGATTATAGGAAGCTGAACACGGCCACTCGGAAGGACCACTTTCCACTTCCCTTCATTGATCAAATGCTTGAACGGTTGGCCCAACATTCACACTTATGCTATTTAGACGGTTATAGTGGTTTCTTCCAGATTCCTATCCATCCGGATGATCAGGAGAAGACCACTTTCACTTGTCCGTGGGGGACATTTGCTTATAGGAGGATGCCATTTGGATTGTGCAATGCACCCGCTACCTTCCAGCGATGCATGATGGCTATCTTTTCCGAGTATATAGAGGAGATCATGGAGGTATTTATGGATGATTTTTCAGTATATGGTTCCTCTTTTGATGATTGTCTATCTAACCTTTCTCTAGTGCTACAAAGATGTGAGGACACTAATCTTGTTTTGAATTGGGAGAAGTCTCATTTTATGGTTAATGAAGGCATTGTGCTAGGACAACTCGTTTCTAATCGAGGTATTGAGGTCGATAGCGCTAAGATCGAGACTATTGAGAAACTCCCTCCCCCTTGTTCTGTTAAAGGTGTGAGGAGTTTTCTCGGGCATGCAGGTTTCTACAGGAGATTCATCAAGGACTTCTCTAAGATTTCTAAACCTCTAACTAACCTCTTGAATAAAGATGTTGTTTTTGAGTTTTCGCAGGAGTGTCTTGATGCATTTTACAGGATTAAGGAAGCGTTGATCTCCGCTCCCATTATCCAACCTCCGGATTGGACCTTGCCCTTTGAGATCATGTGTGATGCTAGTGATGTGGCCGTAGGAGCGGTGCTTGGACAAAAGAAGGATGGCCGGACCACCGCCATTTGTTATGCTAGCAAGATGCTAGATGAAGCCCAGCGCAACTACGCTACCACCGAGAAGGAGCTATTGGCGGTTGTATATGCTTTCGAGAAGTTTCGTTCTTACTTAGTAGGGGCGAAAGTCATTGTCTACACCGACCACGCAGCCATTCGCTACTTGCTTGCCAAGAAAGATGCCAAGCCACGCCTTATTCGATGGATTCTCTTACTTCAAGAGTTTGACCTAGAGATCCGCGATAAGAAGGGATCCGAAGATTCTGTTGCGGATCACCTCAGCCGGCTACCTCCATCTTCACGCGAGAAAGACAGTCCACCCATAGACGATTCATTCCCCGATGAGCACTTGCACTTGTTGGAGCGTTTGATAGACTTACTTACTTCACCCCATGATGGAGGTGAAGTATGGGGTGAGGGCACCTCCCATCACGCATAGAGACACCGTATGGTCCAGCTAGCGACCTTAAATCAAGCGCTTCTTGGGAGACAACCCAAGGTATTGCTTTCTTTTCCCTTTTTCTAGTCTAGCTTAGATAGTTTGCTTTTGCTTTGCTTTGTTTTGTTTTTGGCGTTCTAGACAGACAACAGGTGACTTCTAAGGAAGGATTACAACCCAGGAATACAACTGGGATGACAGAAGTTCGAGAATTTGAGAAGACGGAGTTTGACTGAGGCGCATCTCAGTTGTTGTCACAGCACCTCAACCGAGATGATTCTTGAGCAACCGAGGCGACTAGGGTTTCTGAAGATCCACCTCGGTCCGTACCACCTCGGTCCAGTCGAGACCATCTCGACCGAGGTGACAGCAGTTCCAGAAAAGGGTATAAAAGGGGGCTGAGAATTCTCTCTCCTCCGTTACCTTCTCCTCGACCGCGGCACGCTCTTCGCCTCGCTTCGCTGTTCTTCGATCGATTTCGACGATTCTTTCTTCCAAATTGCAAAGAAAGGGTAGAGGATCCTAGTGCAAGTGCTAATCTGCAAGAAAAACGAACCGAATCGACCGAATCGGGGTAAATATCGAAAAAACCCTAACCTCGCTCTTCTCCACTGTTTTCCTTCAAATTGGGCTTTGGTTGCCCTTGCATTTGCTGAGAAACAGATTAAGTACCCCATAGGAACCAGTTGTAGTGATTTTGGGGGAAAAGAACTGGATTTTTGAGGAAATTAGTCGCGCAGTTTTTCGCCTTGGTCCAGTCGGCCTGTGCCTCGGCCGAGGTGTTCTACAGAGTTGTCAGGCCGACCGAGGTGGTCTGACAGGTTTCAGAAAAGATGAGTTCAGATAGACAGCTGGTCCTGAGGGACAGATGCTCTCCTTCCCCTTCTTCTTCTTCTACCAGACGCACTAGACCGGTGATCCACGAGAGACACCAGGTTGATTATGACCGCATTGCGGCCCGTCCAGTGATCGCACCGCGCTTCTTGGACATTTCTGCATTTGATTGTCTCCATGTGGATGGAGATCTGAGACGTATGATTTCTATGGTGGGGCTAGATCAGTTCACTGAGATCCGAGCACCTGCCTACTTAGAGCCGACTATGGAGTTTGTCAGCTCCTTCACCTACCTTCCCACAGAGCGTTCTGTGAAGTACCGGTTGATGAACCGGAACTTCTTAGTTCCTTTAGAGTATTGGCGAGACATCTTTGGTTTCCCGGCCCCAACTACTATTGATTTTCCCTCCCGAGCTGTAGCTAGGGAGTTATGGGGACAGATTGCTCATGTAGTTGAGCATGCAGATAGATGGCGCCCTGGAGACTCCAGGGAGCGTATTATTTTCACCTAGCTTTTAGGTTAGCTCACAGGATTTTTAGTGAGACTCTTCTGGCGCGTACTGAGACGCCCCAGAAGGTCAGACAGGGGGAGCTGTTTAGCCTATACAGCATGGTGACTGGAGGGATTCCAGACTTTGGCTTGATGCTGGCAAAGGATCTATGTTCGCTCCAAACGGTGTGTGCAAGCTTTAAATTTATAACCCTAGATGTAAGCTTAAAATAAGGATGCAAACCCGCAGTGTACGGGTCAATCGTAGTAAAAAGCAAGAAATTCCAGGGGTCGATCACAGGGACTTAGTGAAACAAAGTCGATAACGGTAAGCTTTAGCAACTACTAACCACAAAGCAATCAAAACAATCAAAGATGATAAAATTTAATAAAAGAAATATGCAATTCTAGGGTTAAAGCATCTAGTTGTGGTTCCAACTCAAGATCTAAAGATAAGCGGACAAAGCTGAGGTTTTTGCATAGGGAAGGTGTTACTAAAGTGGAATAGATCACCGTGTAAGTCTCACTACTCACTAATCCCAAACCGTAACTCCTATTACCGGATAAGTCTCAAGGAATTAAGATAAAAAACTATAACCTCAAACTAACACACCACCTAAGGGAATAGAATCAACCTTTACCGGGTAAGTCTCAGGTTAACTCACAAATATGGGATGAAAGCACACTCAAACCCCAATAAAGGATAAACCTTTATTACCTACACTTATGATCTTAGGTAAACAAACAAAGGAATTACCGGGTAAGTCTCATCCTAAGCTTGCATTGAACCAGGAAAGGTGTAATAAGAATAGGATTTGGCAAACTCTAACACTTAACTCTCAGTTTCGGATCAGATAAGTCACCTCGGTCAGAAGAATTCCACCCCGGCTGAGATGTTCATCGACTGAGCGAGATGCTTAGGGTTAAGGTAAAGACTCGAGCTTTCAGGGTCATATTGTGATTAAGATTATTCTATCATTGTTTTTCCCACAACCTTCAGCCAATCACCCTAGAATCACACAAAGAGATTAGCCACTCATCATCATGAAAGTAATAATCAAATATATGGGAAGAAAGAGAATAATTGAACAAGAAAACCTTAAGAGAAAGGCTTCAATAACTGAATCAATTATAAAACACAAGCGTTCCTTGGATAGAAATCTAACAAGACAACAAACAAGAAGGGAATCTAAGATGATCTTACAAAAACCCTTCAAAAGCTATCAAAGCTATAAACTTCCTTCTTCAACCTTCAAAAAGGTTCTTCAAATCTCCCAACTGGAGTATGGCTGCAGCAGTGTATAAACCGTGATCGGTGGTATAGCATGATATGGATTTGTGGAAAATCCAACCCTTTTTATAGGAAAATTACCCTCCAAAGATAAGATATCTTAGAAAGATCTCTTCCCATAAAAATAGGTAATAATATATGATCTAGCATATCTTCTTCCTTCCAGGAGCCAAGCCCAAAAATATAAGATCCCTTTCCAAAGATAAAAGATCTCAGCCAAGAATAAAATATTCTCGCCGCGTCCCAGGTGTTCGCCTCGGTCGAGTCGACTTCTCTAGATCACCTCGGTCGAGGTGACTCTGTGGTCAACCGAGGTGAGTCACAACTGAATGTGAAATCTCTCAAATCTGGTCCAAAGTGAATCTCTAATCCATGGCTATGCTTCCTGGATGTTTCCTTATGTTCCTGAATGTAGCTCCAATGACTCCATAGCTCCTTTTGCTCCTTTTTGATGCAAAACGTGCCATTTTACCTACGATTACAACAAAACTAGGTGTAGACCTCGATTCCCACAAAGGTAGATGAAATGGTAATATAATCACATAATATACATACAAACATGCAGATTATTGAAGATAAAACGTCCAAACAAACCCCAAAATATAGACTATAATTCATGCTATCAAAATACCCCATACTTAGCTCTTGCTTGTCCCCAAGCAAGTTCCGCATATAAAAGGCAAGATAGAATGGATTATAAGTTATAAAGATCAATGAAAAAGTCTTTTCAAAACATTTTTATGGTGTGCTACAATCATAGATCACTCTAAGAGAATACTTCATGGAATTTAAAATCAAAATATGATCAAAACATTTTATAAATATAAGAAAGTTCATCGTTGCATAAAATCGTAGAATGCATAATAAATCATAATCATCGAAATTAATCATGTATAATCCAGTTTAAACCACTAAGTCAATCAACAAGCTCGAGGTCTCAAGGGCTTCCCAAAAGAAAGGTCAAGAAACGTGTAGGGTAGGGATGTATGTAAGGTAATGTGGTGCTAGAATCCGGGAAAAGGATATACTTCACTTTCACTTTGACTTTCAACATCTTCCACCAATAAGCTTTGCTTATTTCACACTTTTTCTTTTACTTTACTTTTTGGGATGCATGGACAGAGGTGCACAATAACCAAAGCCTAGGAAATCAGCAATCATCAATTTCTTGAGATGCACCAAACCCTTGATGCACATACCATGAACCGTTAGGAATATCGCTCAATCCGACTTTGGCAAGACCCAAACACCCGGCTATGTGAATGGTGCCGAGTTACTCATCATCATGATTGACTTCCCCAAACCTATTTATTGCTTTCTAACACTTTCACTTCCAGCCAACTTCTCAACTTTTTCTTTTACTTGCTTTTCACTTGCTTGCTTCCAAATTCCCGGATAGGTAAAGGAAGGCAAATATGTATATGAGGGGCTAAGCATGATCAAGAAGAAGAAGAGAAAAGAATGAATTGCCTTGGTCTTTCCAGGAAGAAAGTGAGAGAGCTCATAATGTGGTATCAACCTTCAAATTCAACATAATTTGGATAAAAACAAAGTATTAAACATGCCAAAATTTCAAACAAAGCATTTAGCAACTTAAACATATCACAAAACCTTTCAAACATATAAAGATTTTAAAACCAGTCAGCAAACAAAATCTTCACTGAGATCATATCCAGATAAGAAGCACAAAAATCGTTTTCGAAAACTTTCAGTTAAACCACCTCGGTCGAGGTGTTCTAAGTCAACCGAGGTGAAGTGCCTCGTTTGGCCAGAATCACTTCGGTCGAGGTCAAAAAAATTTTTTATTTAAACCAATTTTTGACGTTTTTCTCTATCAAATAACCTGTATGTATGCATGTAATCTCAGATAAGCATATAAAGCAAAATAAAGCATAAATATATGATAAAGTAGAGTCATACAAACACATAAGTCATAAAAGTACATCCGCATACCCCATACTTGGGACACAGTGTCCCAATGGGTCAAATAAGTCTAAGAAAACAGAGTTCTCACCGGATAAAGCTGAAGTGCTTGAAGTCCGATCCTCTACTCTTTCTTTGTAGTCTGGAAGCAAGAATCGTCGAAATCGATCGAAGAACGGTAAAGCGAGGCGAAACTGTGCCGCGGTTGAGAAGGTGAGAGAGGGAAGAGAGAGAATTTGATCCCCCTTTTATACCCTTTTCTGCAACTGCTGTCACCTCGGTCGAGATGGTCCCGACTGGACCGAGGTAATACGGACCGAGGTGAGTTGTCAGAAGCCCTAGTCGCCTCGGTTGCTCAAGAATCATCTCGGTCGAGGTGTTGTGACAGCAACCGAGATGTGTCTCAGTCAAACTCCGTCTTCTCAAATTCTCGAACTTTTGTCCTTCCAATTGTGCTCCTGGGTTGTATTCCTTCCTTAAATGTCACCTGTTGTCTGTCTAGGACGCCCAAAACAAAACAAAGCAAAGCAAAAGCAAACTATCTAAGCTAGACTAGAAAAAGGGAAAAGAAAGCAATACCTTGGGTTGCCTCCCAAGAAGCGCTTGATTTAAGGTCGCCAGCTGGACCGTACGGCGTGGAATTACTCAATGTATCTCGAATATCGTGGAGTGCTCATCACATCCATAATAAAACTCTCCCAAAAAGGTTCCGGTTCCTAACTTCACCGGCAAATGGTGGGATCTCCTACGTACAAGCTTGTACGGTTTGGTTCTCACCGGAATCCTATCGGTCTTCCTCTTCTTCCACGGGACATAACTTAGTCTTTCGTCCCATCCTTTCCTTGATCGAGAAAACAGCTTTTCGAGAATCCTAGTAGCTTCCCCATCTTTAGCTTGGGGATGGTACAGGGTCCTCAGCATGCGAAGGACCCCATACTTGAATAAGAGACACTTCATCGCCTTAACGGTGTAGTGCTTGCAAACTCCACTCCTTATAATCCAAGGAGCATCTTCTTCTAACAATTTCAAGGGAGGTTTCATCTTGATCTTAGGAGGTTCTTTCGGAAGAGACCTCCAACTCTCCGGTGTATTCTTGAAAAATTCAGAAATTTTAATAGGGATTTCGAATGAAGTAGGAGAATGTACCTTGTAAAGTTCTCCAAAGCTTGGGACAAGTTTCATGTTAGGTTGATAATCCACACACGAAATCCCTCCCAACTCAGCTGGTCTTTCTTCCACCTTGACCACAGTCTCAGTGGTTTGGCCAAAGTTCTCTGCATCTTCCTCTTCCAGTTCTACAGATTTTTCGTCCACCTCGGCCGATCTCTCTTTCACCTCGGCCGAGGTCTCAACAGTTAGATCGAAACCTTCCACGTCTTCTTCTCCCTTAAAAGCTTCAGGAGAAACTTTTGGTTTGATTGGAGGAATGCTTGAAACTTGCAGCACTTCCTTATGCTCCTCTTGCGGCTTAGCATAGGACATGGTGCTTTCCTTGAGCTCTTCCACCTTCTTCATCAACTTCTCTAATCTTGATTCAAGAGAATCTTCAAGAGGTTGCTCATAAGTGTTTCTAGGGATATTCGGCGTATCCCATATCGCAAGCTCCTCATTAATGGCCTTTTCTCTTTCCCATTCATTGTTGAACCAATAGAAGGAGTACTTTTCCTCCAAGTATTCATAATGGTCCGCCCTAGCACTTTGTCTTGCTATCCAGGCTGGATCAAATGTAGTCATCGGAAATCCTGAAAACTACAAAACTCATAGAAAGAGTAGTTAGTAGCAACAGGGGCAATAGCCCCGATAGACAACCGTAACCGGCTCGGTCTAGACCAAGTCCACGGCAACGGCGCCAAAAACTTGTTCACTCCAAACGGTGTGTGCAAGCTTTAAATTTATAACCCTAGATGTAAGCTTAAAACAAGGATGCGAACCCGCAGTGTACGGGTCAATCGTAGTAAAAAGCAAGGAATTCCAGGGGTCGATCACAGGGACTTAGTGAAACAAAGTCGGAATAGGTAAGCTTTAGCAATTACTAACCACAAAAGCAATTAAAACGATCAAAGATGATAAAAAATCAATAAAGGAAATAAGCAATTCTAGGGATTAAAGCATCTAGTTGTGGTTCCAACTCAAGATCTAAAGATAAGCGGACAAAGCTGAGGTTTTTGCAAAGGGAAGGTGTTACTAAAGTGGAATAGATCACCGGGTAAGTCTCACTACTCACTAATCCCAAACCGTAACTCCTACGGGTAAGTCTCAAGGAATTAAGATAAAGAACTATAACCTCAAACTAACACACCACCTAAGGGAATAGAATCAACCTTTACCGGGTAAGTCTCAAGTTAACTCACAAAGATGGGATGAAAGCACACTCAAACCCCAATAAAGGATAAACCTATATTACCTACACTTATGATCTTAGGTAAACAAACAAAGGAATTACCGGGTAAGTCTCATCCTAAGCTTGTATTGAACCAGGAAAAGTGTAATAAGAATAGGATTTGGCAAACTCTAACACTTAACTCTCAGTTTCGGATCAGATAAGTCACCTCGGTCAGAAGAATTCCACCCCGGCCGAGATGTTCATCGACTGAGCGAGATGCTTAGGGTTAAGGTAAAGACTCGAGCTTTCAGGGTCCTACTGTGATTAAGATTATTCTATCATTGTTTTTCCCACAACCTTCAGCCAATCACCCTAGAATCACACAAAGAGATTAGCCACTCATCATCATGAAAGTAATAATCAAATATATGGGAAGAAAGAGAATAATTGAACAAGAAAACCTTAAGAGAAAGGCTTCAATAACTAAATTAATTATAAAACACAAGCATTCCTTGGATAGAAATCCAACAAGACAACAAACAAGAAGGGAATCTAAGATGATCTTACAAAAACCCTTCAAAAGCTATCAAAGCTATAAACTTCCTTCTTCAACCTTCAAAAAGGTTCTTCAAATCTCCCAACTGGAGTATGGCTGCAGCGGTGTATAAACCCTGATCGGTGGTATAGCATGATATGGATTTGTGGAAAATCCAACCCTTTTTATAGGAAAATTACCCTCCAAAGATAAGATATCTTAGAAAGATCTCTTCCCATAAAAATAGGTAATAATATATGATCTAGCATATCTTCTTCCTTCCAGGAGCCAAGCCCAAAAATATAAGATCCCTTTCCAAAGATAAAAGATCTCAGCCAAGAATAAAATATTCTCGCCGCGTCCTAGGTGTTCGCCTCGGTCGAGTCGACTTCTCTGGATCACCTCGGTCGAGGTGACTCTGTGGTCAACCGAGGTGAGTCACAACTGAATGTGAAATCTCTCAAATCTGGTCCAAAGTGAATCTCTAATCCATGGCTATGCTTCCTGGATGTTTCCTTATGTTCCTGAATGTAGCTCCAATGACTCCATAGCTCCTTTTGCTCCTTTTTGATGCAAAACGTGCCATTTTACCTACGATTACAACAAAACTAGGTGTAGACCTCGATTCCCACAAAGGTAGATGAAATGGTAATATAATCACATAATATACATACAAACATGCAGATTATTGAAGATAAAACGTCCAAACAAACCCCAAAATATAGACTATAATTCATGCTATCAATCTGCATAAGATCAAGGCGAAGGGCGATATCTGCTGCGGAGGCATTGTGACTCACATAGCGAGTTACCAGGATATGGATCTCAGTGCATGTACCATGGTGGCGGCTGCCAAGCCGCTAGGACTTCAGGAGATGATTACTCGGAGGATACTGGTTCCCCGAGGACTCACCACGCCGTACGTAGCTATGCCATGGGAGCCGACCGCACCACAAGGGATCAGATGGTCACCCCAGTTCTCAGTGTATGATCTGCACTATTGGTAGACTGCTTGGATCACACTGATGGAGGATGCGAGAGAGGCAGCAGCTGCACCAGCTGAGGAGGATGAGGTTGAGGAGGCAGCTGATGATGATGACGATGATAGGGATGGTGGAGTTCCTATGAATACAGGGACTGATACTACTGGGACTAGTGTGCCGGTCATCGATTTGGACGATGATGAGACTGAGACTGCACCGGTTGCATCACCAGTACGACCTGCTAGGCATAGGGTACGCCGACAGAGAGATCCAGATGCTCACCGTTGGATCGATGATCTAACAGATCAGATGATAGACTCCTACGCGGCCCTGACTGTAGACATCCAGGGGAGGTTTGACGCCCAGCACCGAGAGATCGACCGTTGGACTCATCAGATGTTAGAGAGCCAGCACTATCAGCGCCGGATGATGGAGATCCAGTTTCAGCAGACTATGGGTTATCCATTTGAACCATCCCAGTATCTGTATGCGCCACCACCACCACCACCGGATCATGATTATTGAGAGCCTGCAGTATTTTCTTTCTTATTTATTATGCAGCTCAGCTTAGTCCGATGAGTACTTTATTTTCTTTAGACTTATTTTGACCCACTGGGACAGTGTGTCCCAAGTATGGGGTGTTTATGTATTATTTGACTTATGTGATGTATGACTCGACTTTATCGGATATTTAAGCTTTATTTTGCTTCTATGGTTTTATCTGAGATTACATGCATGCATACAGGTTATTTGTTGAGAAAAACGTCAAAAATTGGACAGAAAAAAAAAAATTTTGACCTCGACCGGGGCAGTTCTGGCCAAACGAGGTACTTCACCTCGGTTGACTTAGAACACCTCGACCGAGGTGGTTTAACTGAGAGTTTTCGAAACGTTTTGTGCTTCTTATCTGGATATGATCTCAGTGAAGATCTCGTTTGCTGAGTGGTTTTGAAATCTTTATATGCTTGAAAGATTTTATGATATGTTTAAGTTGCTAAATGCTTTGTTTGAAATTTTTCGCATGTTTAATACTTTGTTTTTATCCAAATTATGTTGAATTTGAAGGTTGACACCACATTATGAGTTCTCTCACTTTCTTCCTGGAAAGACCAAGGAAATTCATTCTTCTCTCTTCTTCTTCTTGATCATGCTTAGCCCCTCATATACATTTTTGCCTCCCTTTACCTATCCGGGAATTTGGAAGCAAGCAAAGTGGTGAAAGCAAGTGAAGCAAAAGTTGAGAAGTTCGCTGGAAGTGAAAGTGTTAGAAAGCAATAAATAGGTTTGGGGAAGTCAATCATGATGATGAGTAACTCGGCACCATTCACATAGCCGGGTGTTTGTGTCTTGCCAAAGTCAGATTGAGCGATATTCCTAACGGGTCATGGTATGTGCATCAAGGGTTTGATGCATCTCAAGAAACTGATGATTGCTGATTTCCTAGGCTTCGGTTATTGTGCACCTCTGTCCATGCATCCCAAAAAGTAAAGTAAAAAAAAAAGAAAAAGTGTGAAATAAGCAAAGCTTATTGGTAAAGTGAAAGTGAAAGTGAAGTGATATCCTTTTCCCGGATTCTAGCACCACATTACCTCATATACATCCCTACCCTACACGTTTCTTGACCTTTCTTTTGGGAAGCCCTTGAGACCTTGAGCTTGTTGATTGACTTAGTGTTTTAAACTGGATTATGCATGATTAATTTCGATAATTATGATTTATTATGCATTCTATAATTTTATGCAAGATGAACAACTTTCTTATATTTATAAAATGTTTTAAACATGTTTTGATTTTAAATTCCATGAGGTATTCTCTTAGAGTGATCTATGATTATAGCACACCATTAAAATTTTTTTGAAAGACTTTTTCATTGATCTTTATGACTTATAATCCATTCTATCTTGTATTTTATATGCGGAACTTGGTTGGGGACAAGCAAGGGCTAAGTATGGGGTATTTTGATAGCATGAATTATTGTCTATATTTTGGGGTTTGTTTAGACGTTTTATCTTCAATAATCTGCATGTTTGTACGTATATTATGTGATTATATTGTCGTTTCATCTATCTTTGCGGGAATCGAGGTCTACGCCTAGTTTTTGTTGTAATCGTAGGTAAAATGGCACGTTTTGCATCAAAAAGGAGCAAAAGGAGCTATGGAGTCATTGGAGCTACATTCAGGAGCTTAAGGAAACATCCAGGAAGCATGACCATGGATTAAAGATTCACTTTGGACCAGATTTGAGAGATTTCACATTTAGTTGTGATTCACCTTGGTTGACTACAGAGTCACCTCGACGAGGTGATCCAGACGAGCCGACTCGACCGAGGCAAACACCTGGGACGCGGCGAGAATATTTTATTCTTGGCTGAGATCTTTTATCTTTGGAAAGAGGATCTTATATTTTTGGGCTGGATTCCTGGAAGGAAGAAGATAAGTTAGATCATATATTTTACCTATTTTTATGGGAAGAGATCTTTCTAAGATATCTTATCTTTGGAGAGTAATTTTCCTATAAAAAGGGTTGGATTTTCCACAAATCCATATCATGCTATACCACCGATCGTGTTTAGACACCGCTGCAGCCATACTCCAGTTGGGAGATTTGAAGAACCTTTTTGAAGGTAGAAGGAAGAAAGTCTATAGCTTTTATAGCTTTTTGAAAGGTTTTTGTAAGATCATCTTAGATTCCCTTCCTTGTCGATTGTCTTGTTGGATTTCTATCCAAGGAACGCTTGTTAGTTTTATAATTGATTCAGTTATTGAAGCCTTTCTCTTAAGGTTTTCTTGTTTAATTATTCTCTTTCTTCCCATATATTTGATTATTACTTTCATGATGATGAGTGGCTAATCTCTTTGTGTGATTCTAGGGTGATTGGCTGAAGGTTGTGGGAAAAACAATGATAGAATAATCTTAATCACAGTAGGACCCTGAAAGTTCGAGTCTTTAACCTTAACCCTAAGCATCTCGCTCAATCGATGAACATCTCGGCCGGGGTGGAATTTGGCTGAACGAGGTGACTTATCTGATCCGAAACTGAGAGTTAAGTGTTAGAGTTTGCCAAATCCTATTCTTATTACACCTTTCCTGGTTCAATACAAGCCTAGGATGAGACTTACCCGGTAATTCCTTTGTTTGTTTACCTAAGATCATAAGTGTAGGTAATAAAGGTTTATCCTTTATTGGGGTTTGAGTGTGCTTTCATCCCATCTTTGTGAGTTAGCCTGAGACTTACCCGGTAAAGGTTGATTCTATTCCCTTAGGTGGTGTGTTAGTTTAAGGTTATAGTTCTTTATCTTAATTCTTTGAGACCTACCCGGTAATAGGAGTTACGGTTTGGGATTAGTGAGTAGTGAGACTTACCCGGTGATCTATTCCACTTTAGTAACACCTTCCCTTTGCAAAAACCTCAGCTTTGTCCGCTTATCTTTAGATCTTGAGTTGGAACCACAACTAGATGCTTTAATCCCTAGAATTGCTTATTTCCTTTATTGATTTTTTATCATCTTTGATTGTATTAATTGCTTTTGTGGTTAGTAATTGCTAAAGCTTACCTATTCCGACTTTGTTTCACTAAGTCCCTGTGATCGACCCCTGAAATTCCTTGCTTTTTACTACGATTGACCCGTACACTGCGGGTTCGCATCCTTGTTTTAAGCTTACATCTAGGGTTATAAATTTAAATCTTGCACACACCGTTTGGAGCGAACAATGTACTCCCTCAGTTGAGACACGTGAAAGACTGGGTGAACTCCCTCCAGTCTCGGCGGTAAGGCTAGTCGGTACGCTACCTCCTCGACTCGCTTTAAGATCTCAAACAGTCCAACATACCGGGAGCTTAACTTCCCCTTGACGTCGAAGCGTCGGACGCCCCGCATCAGTGATACCCGCAACCAAACTTGAGTCCCTACTTTGAACTCCAAGGGTCGGCGCCTCTTCTCCGCGTAGGACTTAAGGCGAATCTACGTTCCCGTATCAGGGCTACTCGAGCCATATCATCAAGTACCTGCTCTGGTGTGACTCTACTATCGCTACTCGGCTCCTCCCAACAAAGTGGTGTACGACATCTCCGCCCGTACAAATCCTCATACGGAGTCATCCCAATCGACGCATGCCAACTGCTATTATATGAAAACTCTACCAAAGGAAGGTGATCGGGCCACACCTGGCCCTAATCTAGCACGCATGCTCTCAGCATATCCTTCAAAGTCTGAATGGTCATCTCAGACTGTCCGTCCGTCTACGGATGATACGATGTCGTAAAATGCAGACACGTACCTAAGGCGGCATGCACTTGATGCTAAAATCTCGAGGTAAAACGAGTGTCTCTGTCCGAGACGATTGCCCTTCGTACCCCGTGGAGCCTCACTATCTGTCTAGTGAACTCCTCAGCCAACCTACTCACCGGCCATGTTTCTTTAATAGGAACGAAACGTGCGGTCTTGGTCAGGCGGTCTTCTATCACCCATATAACGTCATAACCACGGCTCGGTTTCAGGCCGGTAACAAAATCCATGGAGATGTCCTACCATTTCAACTGCGGAACCGGTAATGGGTGGAGCTCTCCTCCTGACCTGCGGTGCTCGATCTTGACCTGCTGACAAGTCGCGCACTAGGCTACGTAACTAGCCACACCGGGATTCAACCCGCCCCACCAGAAAGACCCCCTCACGTCTTGGTATATCTTACTCGCATCTAGGTGCATTGAATAAGGGGTAGAGTGAGCCTCCTCTAAGATCCTTTGTCTCAACTCTCGGTCGGCCGGTACACAAATGCGCTCGTGGCGTCTCAGTATTCCGTCGGCACCCACCTCAAATTGTGGTGCTTCTCCTCGAGACATCCGATCTCGGATCCTCAATAGTGTACAGCAGCTCTCCTGTTTCTTTCGGATATCTCCCAACAAATCAGGTAACAACTATAGGGTAGACAAGTGATCGTATGTGTCCGGGAATTGAATGTCTAACTCCGACGCGGCCAGGTCTCTCTACAGTGGAGGTGAGTTGTCAACCTAGTTATCGCCTTCTCTCGAGGCGTCTTCCGTCTAAGGGCGTCGACGACCACCTTCTCCTTGCCCGGATGATACAGTATCTCCAAGTCAAAATCCTTAATCAGCTCTAGCCACCTCCTCTGGCGGTTATTCAACTCCTGATGAGTGAATATGTACATAAGGTTCTTATGGTCAATGAAGATCTGGCACGTCGCTCCATAAAGGTAGTGTCGCCACATCTTTTGACCATGAACTACTATAGCCAACTCGAGGTCATGAGTCGGATAGTTCTCCTCATAGGTCTTTAATTGTCTCTATGTGTACGTTACGACTCTACCTCGCTGCATCAACACGCACCCCAAGCCCAACTTGGATGCATCACTATATACCACAAAATCCTTAACTCTCTCGGGCTGTGCCAGGATAGGAGCAAAGGTTGGTCTCTTTTTCAGCTCCTCAAAACTATGTTAACACTGCTCCAACCACGTAAACCAGACGGTCTTCCTCATAAGGCCGGTGAGCGGCCGAGCGATCACTGAAAACCCCTCTACGAACCTGCGATAGTACTTGCTAGTCCCAAGAAACTGCATACCTCCTTAACATTCGTCGAAGGCGGCCAAGTAGCTACATACTCAATCTTGGCCGGATAAACCTTGATCCCCTCGGCGGTCACCACATGACCCAAAAATGCCACCTCGGACATCCAAAACTCATACTTGGAGAACCTAACATACAACTCTCTATCCTGAAAAACTCTGAGCACCGTCCTTAGATGGCCGGCATGCTCCTCTCTGCTCCGAGAGTACACTAGGATGTCGTCAATAAACACCACCACGAACTGTTTCAAGAAGTCGATGAAAATGTCATTCATCAACTCCATAAACATGGCAGGCGCATTCGTCAGCCCGAATGGCATCACTACAAACTCATAGTGGTCGTACTTGGTCCGGAATGCCGTCTTCGGCACATCCTGATCTTTCACCCTAGTTTGTGATACCCTGACCTCAAGTCGATCTGGGAGAACACGGTCGCTCCCTGTAGTTGGTCTAACAAGTCCTCAATGCGAGGCAATGGATGCTTGTTCTTGATTATCACCTTATTCAACTCTCTGTAGTTGATGCATAATCTTATCGACCCGTCCCTCTTCCTCACAAACAGGAATGGTGCTCCCCAAGGTGAAACACTAGGGTAGATAAATCCCTTCTTTGTCAGCTCCTCGAGCTGCTTCTTTAGCTCCAACATCCCGATAGGTGTCATGCGGTAAGACGCCTTCGAGATCAATCTAGTCCTTGACTCCAGCTCGATGTTGAAATCTTCATCCCTCTGTGGTGGCAACCTTGGTCGCTCACCAAACACATTTGTGAACTCACTAACAACTAGGATCTGCTTTGAAGTCGGGCCCTTACTCTCCATTGTGGCATAACACTAGAAGGCCTCACAACCCTACCCGATCAATCTCGCCGCTCGGATGACACTGATAATTGTGTCGGTCTTTCCGAGGTCCATGCCTTGGAATACCTCAACCTGCCCTGCCTCGGTAGTGACCTTCACGGTCCTCCTACATATGTCTAAAACTGCTCCATGCCTATCCATCTAGTCCATGCACAGAATGACTTCTTCGTGTGCTAGATACATGACGAAGAAGTTTACCAACAAGTCACGATTTCTTAAGCGGATAGGACAATCGTGGATCTCCCGAGTTCCCCGTACCTTTCCCCCATCGGGTAACCTGATGGTGAAAGGTGTTCTCTCTACAATCTCTAGCGATAGCCGCTCTACACAAGCATCAGATATAAACGAGTGTATAGCACCCATATCAAATAAAACTCTAACAATAATGCCATGAATTTGAATGGTACATGTAGTCGCATGTGCTGCCGAATCCTCAGTATTCCTCATCTCGAACACCCGAACCTGTGAACCTCTAGCCTCTGAAGTACCTCCACTACGACCTCAGTCCTAACCTGAGCGCGGTGCGGAACCCTGTGGAGTAGAATACCCAGGGGCTCTGTACTGTTGCTTCCCTTGGGTTAGATACTGGATGATCTCTGCCCACCACTCTTGCCGCAAGTGAAACAAGTCACCAACGACCTCTTACATGTGGGCTTAATATGACCCCGCTCTCCACAATTAAAGCACTGTTAGTGGCCCTCAGGAAGCGGTGCCGAGGATCTAGAACCTTGTCGATGGTGGGCAGGAACTCGTTCATACCCCGATGCTCCGGCTCCTGCACTAGCCTACCCAGTCTTCTGCCTCTTCTCAGGCCCACCTGACTGTGCAGCTCTCCTAGGACCCGGTCGGTCCCTCTCATACGCTGAAGCTCGGTCTTGGTAATCCGCCAGGAAGTCACAACAGAAACCTACAAGATAAGCGTGGGTGGACACTCTTAATCTCCGTGAGAACAGGTATACGTGTTGGTCCACCAAAGGTGCGGCAGGACCCAGTAGTGCTAGCTCCTCTCTAAACCTCCTGATCGCCTCTATCACCGGAACGTCCTCAAACCCGGCCTCAAGGAAATCTTGTACCTTGTCTCTCCTCGGTGATGCATGCAGAAACTCTCTCGCACAAGACTCAACAGTTGATCCAACCCGGTAACTCCACTCCGAACCGTCCTCCACCAGTATTGTGCCTTATCTCGGAACAAAGTCTGGACTATCTCCACCCGTCGCTCCTCGGGGCAGCGGATCGCCTCCAAGGCGGACTTTACGTGGCCTATCCAGCGCTCCACCTCTAGCCCCACCTTCCTGTCAAAAGTGGGTACGCGCTGCTGTTTGAAATCCTTCAACCAGAAATCCGGTCTCGGCGATCTCAACTCGTCTCGCCCTCTATCGACCTCAACAACTATCATCGGTGCAGCTCTCTCCGGTGCAACTCTAACTTGGGTGACCCTCTACGAGACCTCATCCGATCTCGCAGGTACTGGAGGTGCTGGGGGTGGTGCTCCAGCCCTGTAAGCTTCCTTTACTTGCTGCATATACTCTTGGTACACAAGCGCTTCTATCGACACTCGTCTTTACTCGGCCGACTGTGAACTCCGTACTCCGGACCTAACAGCGGTCCTCTCCCTATCCTCGGGAATAGCACTCTCCGCAACCTCCTCCACAAGAGCATCAACAACTAGTGGAACTGTAGGTGGTAGGTCCGTAATGGGGACACGTCCCCGACCTCTCCCTAGCGGAGGTCTACCTCCTCATCCTCGACCTCGGATGGCAGGAGTCCTATCAACGTCGCCACGTCTAGCTGGAGAAAGAGGTGGACGGCCTCTTCCCCATGCCACAGTTTTCCCTATCCTAGTACGTGCCAACTGCACGGGATACATATACTCTAATCAGGCCAAGCTAACATATATAACTATTACATAAGTCAAAAACTATCATGAAAAGGTCAACAAAACTACGCTGCCGAGATCTGCGGAGGTGGTGGCGGTTCCCGTACTTCTATCCCATGTAACGCCCCAAATTTTTAGGCACGTTTGCGATATTTATTTTTTTCGAGTTTTATCGATATATTTTATTACCCGTGTTTAAACTATTACTTTTAATCTCGTAAATAATTGACGAGGATGGTTTTTATATTGCAAAGTATATTTTTGCGAGTAGATTTATATTTTTGATCCATATATTTTCCGTAGTTTATTTTTACGGAAAATCTTCCGTTCCGAAAATCTCGTTCCGAGTAAATTCTATCCGGTTAGTTTTATTTTCTTTTACCTTTTTTTTCTCCCCTTTTCTCCTTTTCTGCTTGGCCTAATGTCCCGATGGCGTGTTCTCCTGCACCTGTGCCTATGCAGCATATCCCCTGTGACCTCTCAACCCTCTCCTCACCACTCCATCTCTCTGTTCTTCTCCTTTCTCACTCAAACTCTCCCAGCCGCATCTTCACCTTACCTTCGATCTCCTGCAACTGCGGGCTAAAATGTTTTCGAAATCAAAGGTATCTCTCTCTCTCTCTCGCATCTCCCCTGCTTCATCGCATCCCTCCTAGAGCTCACCGGAGAGCCACCACCCACCAATCTCTACAACCCTTGAGCTTCATCTCCCGGCTCTCATTCGGAAAGGTAGCAACAACAACATCCTCTCTCTCTCTCGAAGCTTTGTCGCGCCGGAGAAAGCAAACCTTTGCCTCACCCCATCGAGCCACCACCACTGTAGATAATGCCGGAAATGTCTTGCCGTTGAAGCCCCTGAGTGCCATCGATGTGTACCGTCTGGAGCCCTTGCCGGAGCCTTGCCCTCACCGCAACCGAAGCCGCCATCATCCGCGCAACCCTTGCTCAACCGGAGCCTCGAAACGCCGCTCCTGCGTGAGCTTCCCACCGCCACCATTCCTCTCCTTCTTCTTTGTCCTCTTCCGACTCCGGGAGGCCGCCCTTGCGGAGCTTGGACCGCCTCTATGCCGCCTCTCCCTTCCTCCGCCTTGCAGCCGCCGGAGCTCCTCTCGTCTCCTGTGTCTAGTTTCATTTGAAGGATGAAGAAACCCTTATGCCGTAATTACAATCGGCCCCCCTCTTTTTGGTATAATTACAGAATGTACCCTGTATTTTGTATTTTCAGTTTTGACCCAAATTTTTGGAAATTGCTGATTTACCATCGGTGGAATTAATTACAGATTTGGCCCAGAAAATTTAATTGCAGTTTATGACCGTTATTTATATAAGTGTCTTATGTTGCCGGAAAATGTTTGAGCGAGCTTTGAAAACGAGTGTCACCTTGGGTTATGATGGTGTATAGGTTGCTCGGAAAATATAATTACGGGTTTTAAACTTGGGTTTTACATCGAGTTATAGTCTTGTGTTTACTTACTCTATGTGTTATGCCCTTGTTGGATTAATTTGGGTTTAATTCAAGTTGTAATTTCGGGTTTACGACCTAGTGGTTTGATTCACGTATTTTACCCGGAAGGGTTATCACGGGTTTTTAACATCTGGCTTTTGAAAATAAGTTTTCCTTAGATTTTTTTTATATTTATATACTAAAGCTTCCGTTCAAATTTAGCTTACGAGCTAAATTTGCTTAGTTTTGGTGTTAGGTTCAGAAGCATCCCGATAAAGACCTAACGAGTCCAAGTCGACATCCGTTGATCGACTTCCGTCTTTTTGCGTCGTGTGAGTATCCTTTCCCTCTATCTAGTTGTTTTTAGCGGTAGTATCATGCTAGGTTGGATCTAGTATAACTTAGAGTGAATGCCAAGTAGTGGTCTTGAACCTTAGGTGAGTTTTGAGGATTTATGATTGTGCTAAGACTTGAGGTGTTTGGTTATCTTGTGAGGTTGTTATAAGGCTTTAAGTTATATGGTTGATCTTGTGAGCGTTTTGAGGCTCGAGGTTGGGGTTGTATGATCTTGTGGGATTTTTGAGTTTAGGTTTGGCTTATCCTAGTATGTTGTTATGAGTTACGATCTTGCGAGATCCTCGGGAGGGTAGATGTCCCTATGTTGTTATAGTTTATGATCTTGCGAGATCATTGGTACTAGAAGTCTAAGGACTTCTAGCAAGTGAGAGAGATGTTGATCGTGCGCCTTGTTTTAATCAGACGTTGAGTGCCTTCCTACGGGAAGTTGAGAGCAGTGGTTATCGGGTTTATCTTTGGGACGAGGTAAGTCTCCGGACTTACTTAGCTCGTATTCCTTGTATCAGTGTTGATGTGTGTTTGGTGGTGTATGTTTATTGTTTATAACAACTAAACCGGAAATAGGATTACCGACCTTTATATTATTTTGGCCCAAGTGTATGATAACGGGCGGTGACAACTTGCCTAGCTCCCGCGAGAGCTAGGAGGTTCTTGGCGACTATCCTGTGCTGGTAGACAATCGGATGCATCAGTATCATTCCATGCCGGTAAGTAGGGACCGAGGCGAGTTTCGGTAACTCTCGTGTCACAACCTAAGTTGAACTAGAACGGGATATGACTTAATAATAATAAGATAATAAACCGGACTTGTGTGCTTTGGAGTGTATTGGGTGTTTATGATGATTGAGTTGTGTTTGTGCCTTTCACCTTGATTCTAATGCCTCGAATATTAGCTAACGGTTTTATACCGATTGTTGTAGATTGCCTTGCAGGTTAGGAATGCGTCCGAGAGATCCGGAAGAGCGGGTAGCCGGGGTTCCGTACATTTAGGAAGGGTTTGGTTGAAGTCGTGTTTGAGTATTGTTTCTTGTATATTGTTATGTATTTGATGTTCGAGTCTTTGGAGTTGAGAACTCGGTTGAAGTTTGTCTTTTGTTTGTTTCTGGGGATCATATCATTTGCATAAAAATGTATTTCAGTTTTGCCTTTATTTTTGTCTTGTTGTAAGATCCGGTGAAATTGTTGTTAGGTTAAGGGTCGGGACCCATTGTGAGGTCTCCGCCCGTGGCACCCCGAGTCCCGCTGATTCGGGGTGTTACATCCCAAACCGACTATGCGCGTGATTTTGAAAACAAAACTCCTTTTAAAAACTCAGACCCCTTTCGGGTTCTGTTTTTAAAAAATTCGACCTATTAGAAGAGTTTCGGTGCCATTGTTGTCAACCTAGAGCTCTGATACCATATGTAACACCCCAAATCTCAAACTCGGGGCACTACGGGATAAGACGTCACAATGGGTCCCGACCCTAGCTCGACAATAGTATTACTAGATCTTATCACAAGGCACATACGATAAAACGTAGAAATCCAAATATAATAGTATGCAATGTCAAATAAGATAATAGACTCTCGCCCAAGGTACAAAGACATAAACGATATCCGTAAGGTAAACTGTCAGAGTCAGCTAAACATAACATATGAAACCCCATACCCGTTCTATCACGTACGGGAACCCCGGCTGACATCCTCTTCCGAATCACTCGATATCTACCCTATCCTACAAGACATCTAAATACACGGATAAACCGTTAGCTAACTATAACATAAAGGAAAACGCCGGAGCACAAACACATATAAAGAAAAAGGGTAAACACAGAACATGCTATCACATAACTCCTTTATTATCTTTATTAAGGTCATCCACATTATTCATTTGTAGGTGTGACATAAGAAGTCTTAGACTTTTGCCTTCGGTCCTATATCCAACTGGACTGGTTCAACGTACCTCCCCGTATACACAATGGAGTGGTTCGGTACCCTCCCTGTATACCAAGTTTGGCCTATTCGCGAAGCACCTCCCAAACTCCCTCGGGATAACTGGATAAGTGATTACCGCCCGTTACTCATGGTCCAAATAATAGGTCGGTATATTAAAGATAGCACGTCACATCACAACAACACACACCACTCAAACATTTGCCAATATATCATAGAAGTTAAGTAAGTCCTAAGGACTTACCTAAAACCGAATACTCTCAGCTATCCACACAACCGGCTCTGTAAACACTCCTCAATGCCTGATATAAGTCAAGACAAGATGTTATAACCAATCCACCTCCATACAAAGCTGCATCATAACAGCTTCCTACTTTAAGCAAACCTCAACGCAACTCAGAAACTAACCTAAATCTAACCCAATACATGGGATTTGCTCAAGGTTTGCTTAGCCACCTAACATGATACTACCTCATGATCAAAGGGGTACAAAGAAAGAAGGAAAGACATACCTAAAGAACACCCTTAAGTCACAAGAACGACTTAAGGGTCTCATTGGAGGAAAACCGCAGCCGCGGCGGTGAAGAGACGGAGGGGCGGCAAAGAATCAAAGGCCGCACCCGCGTCAGAAGCAAGGAGCGGGGGCGGTGAGGCGCGGTCGCGGGGGTTTGCAGGCGCGGTCGCGGCACGGCGACTGCGAACTTTGACTTCTCTTCTTCGTGTCCGATCTTCTTTCTTCTCCAACCTTCCTGTAACTCTGAGTATACCTTGTCAGGCCTTCGTGTAGCCATATGGTAATCAAAGGAACGTACAGGAAAGACGACTTACCCTTATTTGTCAACGCAATCGAGGAGACATCGGTTCTTCCGGAATCCGCAAAGACGACACCCTTTGTTAACCTGCTGTAGTCCGGTGAGGGTGAAAGCACAACGTTGTGGTGACGGAATCAAGAAGAGGAGAAAGAGATGAAGGAAGGAATAAGAAAGCAACAATGGAAGAAAGGAAGAAAGGAAAAGAAGGAACCACACTTACGTAAATCTCCCAAGGATGAAAAGTTCTAGAGAGGACGGCAAATCTCATAATTAGGGCAAGGGAGGTAAGGGTTCGGAACAAAAGGTTTTGGTTCGTAACCGATGACGGTTATGAAAACAAAACAACGCGGCCCACTGCTTACCCGTCCCGCGGAAAACAGTGGCCGCCCCCGCGGGTCGACGAACCTGCGGCCCCTTGTGGCCGCCCCCTCGGGTAACCTACCCGAGGCTATCCTAAGGAGCCTCTAAAAGAACCGGGTGTTACATCGATTATTTTGTAAGGTTGATAGTTTGAGAACTTGTATCTCAAATTCGAGATCTTTTGCGGCACGGTAAATACAGGTGCTTTTGGTTAAGTTCAAGTATAATATTTATACATATCCGATAATATATTCGTTATATGGGTCGTTGACCTACTATTTTGTGGGTCTTGACCTAATGTTATGATTTTTTTTAACGTTTTTTCCTTAACTTTTTTTTTTATGGATTAGAGCATCCACATTGGTTAATATTAACCATGCTCTTAGTTCCAACTAGAGAGAGTTGATCAAATATTGCTAGAACCAAGAAAATTTGATCTTATATAAGACTAATCTTAAGTCTAATCTTAGATGGACCCCACTATAAAACAACTTTATATTTTGCTCAAATTAAAAAAATTCAAATTAAATGGTAAGAAAATTATATTTTGAAAAAAAAATAAAAGTATTATAAAGTATATAATAATTTTGTTTATATATAGACATTCATTTTTTATATATATTATCTTATTATAAAATATTTTTTATTTGTACATATAACATATTGTTAGATTTGTATAATTGTTAAGATGAATAGAAGTGTTTTATTGATTTAAGTGAAAAGTAAGAAGTGTATTTTAGATGATATGGAAGAAAGAGAATATCTAAAAAATAATAAAATATATGTTAAGATTAAACTTAACTAGTTATTGGTATGGATACTCTTATAAGCTCACTTTATTTTCGTTAAATATTTGTATTGATTTTTAGATCCCATATCGATTATAAAGTAAGAGTGATAGTTTAACAACTTGGGTAAATGGAGAGTTTGAATATTAAATAAATCATATATTTCTTGGACTTTGACTAAGTTCAATATTATTCATAATAGATTAATATTCCTTATGCGATTTATTGACCAACTGTTATGTGTATTAATATAAGTTTCTAACGATTTTACGCTTAATATTTCGCTACGTTCTAATTTATATTATCAATTTTTTTTATCGATTATTTTTTGGAATGATTTTTATTAATTTTCCGAAAGATTATGAGTATAATCTATTTACATTAAATATTTTCAAGGATTTTGTTTGGCTTTGTTTTCACAATTCAATTATAAAATCAGAAGATT